>CM062810.1:729270773-729933273 GCA_031772625.1 Pinus tabuliformis | reverse complement strand
CTACTTGTTTCCACCAAAATTATTTATTCTTTGTGAAACCCCAACTTTATAAAGTGAATTTTGTTCTATTATCAATAAAAAAAAAAAATCTCTAACAAAGTAAAGACTCTCAGCAGATAAGAATCTTTAACTTTATAATTGTCATCCAGAAACTCTTAAGGAGTCACTCATTCTCCCCATCTAGTAAAATTTTATCTTTTTAGAGTGTAATTCTAAAAAATACTAAAACTTAAAATATAAGAGGTCTCATCAAGAGCCGACTTACCATGTTCATAGGGAAATAATAGACTGACATTACCAGTACTGCATATCAAAACAGGGTACTGGCTTGTAATTATTTTAGTCATAAGACAAGGGGTCTCATCACGAGCCAACTTGTTCAGTTGAATTATAACCAGTGAATGACATTGTCATTATTTGGCCGTCAAACCAAAACAATGACTTTTAAGTGATAAAAAAGAAAAAAATTCTAGAAAAAATAAACTGTTTAAAAAAGAAAAAGAAAATAATAAGTATATGATTATGAATTTATCTCTAAAAAATGCACTCTTATCTTGATGGGACACTGAATCATTGATAGTTAAAAGGTAACCCTGTCGAGGCTATGGATGCCTGCTAGCAGCAGAGGCTCTACCTATGTCAAATGAGTACATCTAAAATCTTATCTGCAACAACCCCCTACTTTATCTTTAAACTAAGTAAAGACTGATATAAACAAAGGGATATCAAATAAATTGTAATTAGGTGAGTTTGTTTTTTATTATTTCAGAGAAATATTACTTATCTTAAATTTCATGAAATTCTTATTTCCTGAATTATCTTTATTTTGAAGGTTTTAGAAGTTTCAAAATTATCAGAGGTAACTCGTTCTTCCAGTGAATCGCCAATTGTTGTACTGTTCAACAACCCGCCCTCTCTCCCTTGCCCCCCCACATTTATTATATTAATAGATAGTATTGTATTAATAAATGGGGACCCTTTTAATTTTTTTTTTTAAAACTTAGCAAATAAGATCTTTCCTTTTTCAAAACCATTTAGAATGAAGTTTTGGATAAACTAAGATATCAAACCAAGTCAATTCATGATTAGGCATCCCGCTTTATCACAAGATCTGATGTAACAAAGGTTAATCATGAGGTACGATTTGCGAGGTGCGATAAGAGAAACCCCATTAAAAGAACTAAAGATAGCATTAAACTTTTTATAATACTAAAGGCATAAACTATTCTTAAAAGTCTTTATCGCAATCGCATCACGGTTTTTAAAAGAGAACAAACATACAAACCACAAGAAAATGTGAAATGTGATGTAATTCGGACCCGACGAAATATTAAAACTATTATAAAACTACATTCAGGTCCAACATATCGTAAATGTTTATTTAATGAAAGAAGCCACTGCATAAAGGAAACGCGCTCAAAAAGGAAAAATGAATGCCGCTCATCGCAAATTGCAACACAATAAAGAAACTTTGAATTTTTCTATTCATAATCTCCGATATTACAATTTGTGATCTTCTTGATATGTGATTTATGTGATGCTTGCGATTTGCAATTTGCGATCTTCTTGATATGCGACTTATGCAATGTTTGTGATTTGCGATATGCGATCTTTGCGCTTTGCAATTTGCAATACTCTGATTCATCATAATCACAAGAATCAGTATCACGCATAATTCAAACCAATCAGAAATATTAGTTTGAAACATGCGATGCAATATTTTTGACAGGACATAAAGAAAATCTTTTGTAAGCCTTAATGCATAGTTAATGAGGGTTAAAGGCATTTATTCATTTAACGGCTCGAGATGATAGATATCTTTCTTATTCGTGTTTGAAATAAAAGCTACATCCTTACGTGCTTTCAAAATTTACTGTGCTAATCGTGTTTTCGCTTACATTTACCGCTATGTGTTTTTATCATGTTTTCACCATTTCCCTGAATTTCAGGAAGTTTTCGAAGAACACAGTGCTCACATAAATGGTTAAGAAAGGGAAAAAGACCGCAGAGGCTATTGCGCATGAGCAGTCAGACATGCAACCACTATTCTCTGATACCACTTGTAACAAAGATGGCGGGGCTACATCTTGCGAGGCGATATACAATTTACTAGAGGAAGAAAACCCAAGGCCCCTAGAAAATAAGGCAACGACAGATGCCACGACTTCGTCTGACGCTTCTTACTTCGAAGTAGCATGCTCTTTCCTACATAGGATTGCTGCAAGACCAAAAATATTACCATACACAGATATGGTAAGATGGATTATAGATGAATTGGATGTAACATTCAGAAACTCCAGGAAAGACGTTATGGGATCATTCAAATAAGAAAATTTGAGTCAAATGTACCATCTTCTGCACCCACATAAGATTTATGACAAAGATTTTATTGATCATTTTGTGAAAGAGAATGAATATCCAATGGATGTTATGTACAATTGGAGGTCTGGCTCCAATAAGTTTAGACACGAGAAAACCGGTATGTACCCCATCACACCTTTGTAAGACCCACACAATTTTGCAGCTGCAATGTTGTGTAGGCTATTCAGAAAAACTGATACCACCAAGTTTTCCATTGAATGGGTTCTCTTGATTGATGCAATTGTAAATGCTACCATTTTGAACTGGAGTACTATTTTGTCAAATAATTTAGCCATGGCCATTAGAGAATACATGCACAATATAATTGTCTCCACTCGGGTTATCCCTCCCTTTTACATGAGTGATTATGTCATGGATGCTATATGTTTTTGCTCACATTTTCCAAACATGGGCTGGAAATGGACTTTAAAGGATCCTACACCCATCCATGTTTATCATAAAACATTGTGGGAATCACAGTTTGGTTCCCATTTTTATAAGATTTGTCATGGTGTCATGTTGCCTATTTATCAGACCATTTTTAATAAGAAAGCCCCCAGGCTTTCAGAGGAAGAAAAGATAGACATATTTCCAGTGGCAAGATGGTTTGGTGAGGAATTGTTCACTTATATCAGAGTTTTTAGGAGCATTAAAGCTCCCCATGTTCTCCCATATTATGCTCTGGATAAATTATGGGTACAAAAGATTGCTTATGAGACAGTGAGTGATGGTATAACCAAAACCATTAAACAACAGAAGAAATTGATCTAGCCAATCTTCCCATTACATTATGGCACTTTCACGTTGCATAATCTCGAGCATGCATCTAAAGAAATAAATAACATCACGGCTCGAAACCTAGCTACCATTCTAGGTAGATAGTATGACCCGAACAAGATTGCTAAGAATTTCACTGCTATGGGCAAAATCAAGCAGTTCACTCATGAAGAGGATGAGTTTGATGATTTATTTGAGAAAGCTGAGACATTTTCATAGATTTTACATTTAGCGTCATTAAAATTAGATCTAGAGGACCTTAAAGAATTCCACATATACAAAAATGCTCGAACAGGTCCCTTTTGACCTGTTACAAATCGAAGAAGTAAGAGAACCGACTCCCAGTGTAATATTGTAGAGAGTTCCAAGCCCAATTGTGATGAGGAATCACAAGAAAATTCAGTTCAAGGTTCAGAAGACTCTGAACTCCAATCAGATAATAAAGAAGGAAGCCCCGAGGAAGACCCAGAATAGGACACAGAGGAAAATCTTGAAGAAATAACCAAGAAGGTCTCAGTCGAAGAGTACAAGGAGACTGGTTCACCACAGGTTGAAACAGAAAATATTCCAGTCCTCAATCTGGAACAGGAGTGGGAGAAATTTAATAAAGAGCTCCAAACAGAGACCAATATTGAAGGGACTTCTAGATTCCAGACTCCACAACACACTCAGCAGGTTGTAAATCCAGAAGTGGCAATACAAGAAATTGTAACTACTCAAGATATTGAAGACATCTCGGCACCCCAACTTCTGAAATTGTTTTGGAGGTTGAAGAAATTCCGCCACTGGACATATTCTATAGCCCTACACATAAGGCTGTAGTAAAAAGGCAAAGAAATAAAATAAAATTGGATGTATCAGAAGCAACAACTCTTGGAAGTGAACCAATGGAGGTAGTGTGAAGAGACACCCCCATTGATCCATTAGAAAACCTTACAAATCTATCGCAATTTGTAGGAGCTTATGCAATTGAAAAAAATCGATAAGGTAGAAGAAGTTTGACTGTTACTGAAAGAAAAAAAAGAGTTCAACTGCTTGAACAACAACTTGAGCGAGAAAGACAAAGCACCAATAGGCAAGCAAAAATACAAATGGCACAGCTTCAAAAAAAAATTGAGCAAATGACAATACAACATTAGATAGACATTGCAGAGAAAAGTACACAGATTTACCAAATGTAGGCTATACTTGATAAATTCAAAGACAATCCTCAAAAAGATGAATTCATTAAAAGGCTCTTGCATTAAATTATATTTTGGCACAACAACAGGAAATATTCTGTCAAATAATCTCATTGATCAGTCCTTATTGTGAATCAAGTGACAAATTAAACAATCAAGTGATTTATCAAAGATTAGAGTATGAAGAGCTAAATAAAAGGATATCAGAATTCATTACTTGGCAAGAATCTGGAGAATTAAAAAAGCTCGATCTACCAAAGATCGAAGAATCCCAAAAGGACATCTTATTTACAGATTGGGACATTAAGTTAAAACAGATGGAAAGGGAAGCAACAAGAGCAACTAATATAGCGAACAACATTGTTAAAGATGTCAATGAAAACCTCCACACTGCCAATATTATCAGAGAATGCAGGCCATAAGCTCTCCTAGACATTAAACGGTTAGAAAATAGTGGAAATAAACTACCCAAACAAATGCAGAAGCAATCAAGCAACTGTCTAAGCTTAATTGGGAAAACTACTGGCACTTTCTGGTAAAACCACACATTCTTTGGATGAATCTATGTTGTTTAACTAATTCTGCTCAAAAGATGGTGCTACCTCTCGCTGATGTTGTATTCACGAGGAAATTGAGATCTAGAATTATCCAACCTCCCCAGTTTAGCCAATGATAGACATCTGTGAGCTCAAGGACTGAATGGCTAAATAGGATCATTCAATTTGGAAAAGCTTGTCATCATTTATTTTTATTTTAGTTTTTATTTCACTTATTCTGAGGAAGGTTATTTGAAATGTCCTCATCTTTTTATGTAATAATCTATTTTTGAAACATGTGTATTATTTAAACCTATCTCATGCATTTAGAGAGGGGTCCAGGATTTTATCAAAAACACTTTGCAAGAGATTGCACTTCTATACTTTTGTGAATGTTTTGATGAGATAATTGAAACATGATCTAATTTTCTTGGATATTGAAGCATACTCTACTGAACTTGCATTTCTGTACTCTTAGGGTATATTTGATTGAAAAGAAGCGGATCAATATTGTTTATCTCATGAGTAGGACCTTTCATATCTAATACTTTTATTTTATGATCGTGTTTCGTTTATGAATTAGCAGTACTCTCTCTTATATTGTGTTATGCAAGAAATATGATTTATAGTTTAAACATCAAAGAACTTTTGTATAAATGTTTCAACTGTAATTTCTTATTGAATACATGATCAATTGATATATGCGATATATTTTCCATAATTATTTTTCCTAACTATTTAGTCAAAATAATTATCTTTAAACAATTTCTTATCTTATAGAAATTGAATGATCTTTATTACCTTTCGCTTTAAGACATGTTTATCGATCACATGATTTGAAGTAATTCCTGGGTATATAGTAAGATAATGTTAGAATAGATAGATGCATGTGTTTGCTACTTAAATAGATCATTTTTTTTAGATCATTTTCCATTATATCTTATATCAACCCAACATCATTATCATATCAATTCTTGTTGGGAAACTTGGCTCATTATCCCCAGTTGGAGCCACCACACAAATGGAAAAGGAGCTGCTTTCAAGGTCCGGACCTAGTGGTTATCCCCATGTTGTTGCAACCGAATTCCGGGGCTTCAACAAGGTCATGAATGCATATATTTTCATTGTCTTGTTAGTTTCACCAGAGAATCATCAAGAAGGATCATTTCTCTCTGAACATAGATGCATCAAACACTTGTTAGCTCATCCATTCATACAATCATTTAATAACTTATTGAATCATGAACAATATCCATAAAAAGAGCACATTATTTAAGCATGTCTATAACCAACATTTAACCAAAGTGAAGCCATGACAAACCAGTCATAAAATCTACACAATGTAACTATGACCCCACATTTACCCACTTCTATAAGCTTGTCAGGGTAAGCATGAGACGAGTGTCACTATGATGTGACTTGACCTCCAAGATCGAGTAATGGAATTTGGGCCAACACACCGACAACTTACAGACATCCCTCAAAGACTGCAAACCACTTAGAAGCATGTAAACCACACCATATGGTCAATCCCTGAGCTACAACTCTTTTCCCAGGGAAAACTCCCCAACCACATGCACAACACAACATTGGTGTGGCCATGGGGTCCCAATCACATGCATAGGCCTACTTCCATGCAGTTATGACATAAAAACTTGAGTTACGTGCCACTGATTCTGAATATCTGAGCCACATTTTCATACTAGCCTTCATACCACTGCTCAAAACTACCTATAACTTTCTAGAAACATAAACAAGATGATGACAAGGCCAACAAATCAAAACTCAAGAGAGAACTCAACCTAGACATGTCCAATCCATGATATACATTTCATGGCAAACATGAAAGCTATAGGTCATGAATGCATATATGATCATAGGGATCTGAAATTCATCTTAGAATCACCAAGAAGGCTCCAAGCCCTCTCTAACTAGTTGCAATAACACTTGTTATCCCATGCATTCATTAACCATTCAATAACTTATCATCTCATGAAATAGATCCATAATATGAGAAATTCATTTAATCCAGCATATAACCATAATAGAAGCCATAATAACCAATATAAGTGCTCATAGGTCACAATAGGAAAATAACTCTTCTTAACATTTGAAAATTCCATCTAAGTCAAGGACTTCCACGCACCACCCGACCATAGATTGGGTTGAATCAAATCTCTCTTTCAGCCAATCTCCCCCGCACCATATTCCAAACATGAATGTGAGATCTCATGGGATAAACCCAGACAAAACCAACCAGGGCTTCCAACAGCCAAACCACCTCAACCCTTAACCATAGCGATCTCACCTATATGGTCTAGAAATCACTAACATCAAACAGATCGATCTCTACCCAAGTTTTCCAGGGCTCCAGGAACTAGTAAATCAACCCATAGCTAAATCAAGGCTCCAGAATGTTTGTTCCATCCGACAGCTCCAAGGACTAATAACTCAACCCACAAGTCTCCATAGTGTTTGTCCAAACCTGTAGAATTTAAGAACTAGTAACTCAAACCAAGTTGTTCGAGGGCTCCAGTGCATTTGTTCCAACCGACAACCATAAGGAACCTGAGAACCAATAAATAAATAAAAACAAGTGGGAAAACCCGCAACGCCATGGCTATCCAGGAAATGGAATGGAAAACTTGAAACTCTTGTCAATCCAGTAAAATATCAATGCTAATGACAACACATAACCAAGGAACCACATGCATATACCATGCATCCAAAAATCAGTAAGGAAATCACACATGCAACATGTTACCTACAAAGTATCCATGTTCTAGTTGTTGATCCAATTGTCTCCTTGCACTTCCATTTTTTCCTTTGCTTTCTCTCTCCAATCCAAGTGAAAGCTAGAGTGTTCCAAGCATGCTCCAAGAATTCTCTGAGTGTGCAAGAGTATGAGAGAATGAGAGTGTTCTCAACTCAAAACTGTCAAAAATATGTTAAAAGCTAGCAACTGATTTTATGATGCCTTTTTATCATTGTTTTTCTTTTTTTTCCCTTTATTTTTCCTTTTCTTCATTGTCCTATATTTTTCCTCTAATTTCCCTTGCATGCAAATTTGTGTCTCTTCAACTTCATTTTCTCCTATTTTCCTTTATTTTCATAATTAAATTGTAACGGCCCCATTTAAAAAATTCATGTAAAAATATATAAGACCACGATCATGGAACATGTATTCCAAGCTGAACGTTAGGCAAAACATCCTTGAGGGTGTTCATTTCAGTTATTATGGCTAGACGAAATTGGAAAAGGAAATGGAAAAGGCTTTAGAAAGGCAAAGTGGCAATTTTGGCACATTTATTTATGAAAATAATGGAAATTAGGAGAAAAAGAAGGTGAAAGGTCACAAGTTGCATGTGAGGAGGAAATTGAAGGAAAATAATGGAAAATGAAGAAAATAGATGCCTCATTAATAAAAAGGCTTTTGAGGATCAGTGGGTAAGTTTTTCTCAAGTTTTGCATTGGATCAAGAAAGGAAAAGAAGGCAAGAGGAAGGAAGGAGCAAGCAAGGAAGAGAAGGATCACGCAGCTATAGCAGGATTCTCTGCAGGTATCGATTTGCATGTGTGATTTCTTTGCTATATATGACATGCATGGTATTGAATGTGGTTTTTTGTTGTTATTTCATGTGTTTTGCCAGGTGTGATAGTGTTTTCGACCTAGCCTTGCCATTTTAGGATAGCCATGGTGTGACGTCGTTCTCACGTTTTGGTTGAGCTAGATTATCGGATGGATTCGAAGCTAAGTGAGGTGGATCTTCGAAAGAAAGAACACGTGGCCTAGTGATCCTTGAACCAGACTTTGGATTGTGGCAAATCCACTGACCTAGTGAACCTTGAACCAGACTGTGGGTTGCGGTAAATCCAGGTATTGTGTGCCTTAGTGGTCCTAGGAATCCTTGCCGATGAATGGCGGGATATACAATAAATCATAGAGATGGTTGCCTTTAATTATGCCTAAGAATCCTTGTTGGTGAATGGCGGGATATATGGTAAAGCCTAGAAGGTAGAGTCTCGATTTAGAGCCTAGCGAACCCTACATCAGAATATGCATTGCAGTAAATCCTGAGAGACTAGGAGACAATAAAATTCCTCATGGTGTAGGTGGAGAAATCTTTGGCATCCATGTTTGTTTTTGCCTAGTGATCTGGTGGAGATCATGGTAAATCCTATTATTACATGTTTATTGTGTTGGCCTAGTGATCCGAGATGGATTACGGTAAAGCCTGGTTTCTATTGATGAGGGAAAGGTGGTTTAGCCTCGGGATGCCCTGGTTGGTTCTTTTGGTTTGAGTCCCACATTCATACTTGGAATATGGCACGGGGGTGAATAGTTGAAGAGATATTTGGCTTAGCCATTCTATGGTCGGGTGCAATTTGGTAGTCCCATACTGGGTTGGCTTTTGCATTCATTGATAAGAGGTTCTTTCCTTGGCATATGATGTGTAAATGTACTAGTTTATATGTGGATTCTATGGTTGATGTATCGTTGGTATTTTTGTTGTTATTACACTGGTTATAAGCATGTATTATGACAGTGATGATGTATGGCTCTCCTCATGTTTTTGATTTGTAAATGAATGAACATCGTATATATGACCTATTAGATGATAATGTAGCTAATGATATAAGGGAACAATGCTTCTTAGCGATTCTCGAATAAGTGTGAGAGTCCTATGCTTAAATATGTTGTTTACTCCTGTAGATTACATATTTGTGATATGTTTGACGAAATGGATGTCATGGTTAGGAGGGGTCTAGTCAAGTCCTTGTTCAAGTAATTTCATTTGTATCATTATTCCATTGTTATATTTCATATCTGAAGGTGTCATTTAGTTCTGGGTAGTGACCTGGGCTCAGGGCCTAAAATGGTGGCTCAAATCTTGGGGACGTAGGCACATCACTGGGCAGAATAGTCCCTAGATGTTGGCACACCATGTTTTGGGAGCATCCAGAGCCCTTTGGACACATGCATGCCCATATCAAGGGAGCACTCGAGAATTGAATGGTCTAAAAATTTAGTGGGACCCAAGGACTGGTTACCTGAGAGGTTGGGATGGTTATTGGGAGTCCTATTACTAATTTGGAAGGTTTGTATGGTGTGTTTCCATCAATTCCACTTCCTTAAGGTCATCTAGGAGGTTGAATCCCATCATAGTGGCCTCTCGTCACATGTTTACCCCGTTTGGCCAGTTACTTAGGTAGATGTGGGAGGAGGGTGTTACATAAATGCTAATTATTCTCTTTTCCTTTGCTAATTCCTTTGTCAATTTCCATAACCATTAATTAATCCACAAGTGATTCCCACTATAATGTTTTATCCACCATTTAGCTTGGAATACGTGTCCCATGACCTTGGTCTTATTTTATTTACATGAAAAATCAACCAAGGGTTGTTATACACAATAACCAATATATGTGCTCATTGATACCAATAATAAATAACACATATAACATATGCATCAAGCTAACAAATTTAGGGACTTCTATGTACCACTCAACCATAGATTAGGTTGAACCAAATCTCTCTTTCAGCAAATCACCCATGTGCCATATTCCAAGCATGAATGTGGGATCTCATGGGATAAACCAAGTATAACCAAACAAAGACTCCAAAGGTTAAACCAACTCCACCCTCAAGCCACAATGATCTCACCTAAACCAGTACATAGATCACCAAACCAACCCAAGCTTGGATGCCTCAAAATTTCTTCACCAATATCCAAAGGAATTTTCCTGTCTCCACCCACATGTCAAGGGATTCATGGAGAAAGCTATCTCCACCCCCAACCCTTGGGATTTTCTTGAGACTGCCTCATACATATCTGAAATATTCTGGAAATCCAAAGATCAACCAAGAATGAATTCCATCATATCATGGCTATTTAGGAAATGGAAAGGAAAATATAAACAAATTGTCAAACCAATAAATCCCATGTCAATGACAAAAAAATAATCATGTAAACCAAATTCATGCACCATACATTCAAATCCCAATAAGGAAATCACACATGCAACTCGTTACATGCAAATCCTTAGTTGTTTCTTGGCTAAAAACCTCTTCTCTTGGATACAACTCCAATTCCTCCTTGTTGTTCCTTCCTCGATTGTGATCCTTGCTTTCTTGTGTCCATGTGCTCTCCCTCTCCTCTTGGAGTTCGATTTCTTCCTTAGCAAAACTAAAGTTGTCAAAACTAAAAACTAATAAAAAGTTTTCAATTGTTTCTCAGATGCCTTTTTATCATTGATGTCTGGTGTCTCTTCCTTTCCCTTTCCTTTTTTCTTTCATTTTCCTTTATTTTCTCTTTAATTTCCCTTGCATGCATATTATTGTCTCTTCATCTTCCTCTTAATATGTTTTCCTTTATTTCTTGAATTAATTTCAATTTATTGCCCTTTGCCTCTTGTCAATGCCAATGTCAATTTCCATAGCTATTAATTAACCACAAGTGACGCACACTTTAATGTTTTTCCCTCCATTCAACTTGGAATACGTATCCCATGACCTTGGTTTGATTTTTTCCTTTATAATGTCCTTCAATTTACTTGGAAAATCAATCTAGGACTGTTACAAACCCCTCCCACTTGAAGGAACACCATTTTGAGTGTTTAATGACACTTATGACCAGTCAAACTACTGAAAATAAAACATATTTCTTATTGGAGATTTATAAACACACCTTGATGCAGTGTTTACAATGACCAACTGTTGAAAACATAATCATCATACTACTTATTGGAGCTTTATAAACACAGTTTGATGTAGTATTTACAATGACATGCACACACACACACACATGTACATATATCAAAAACTCATTTTGTAAAAACAACAAATAAATAATGATATAATGCCTGCATTTAGTCAACCATCTCCCATGTAGCTTTATCAGACCCAAAGTTCTTTCAACACACATTAACTTGCTCTAATGCTTGGTTCCAGAGCATGAGCTATTTTTAGTGCAATGTGCATTGTGGTTATAGCTGGAACTCTCCCTCTGGCTCCACTTGCAATACAGACCAGTCAATAACATGATCAACATCTTGTACATATCTCTTAAGTAATGAAACATGAAAATACCATGGACATTGACTGATGGAGGCAGGGCAAGTATGTATGCCACTAGTCCAATCCTCTCGAGGATCTCAAAAGGCTTGCAATACCGATGTGTCAACTTGGCACATGACCCAATCCTTAAGGATCTCCTCTTGGGCTTGATGCACAAGTACACATGCTCCCCAACTCGAAACTCCTTGAATGCTCGATGTTGATCCTCATAACTTGTATGGATGTCCTACGCTACCTTTAAATTTATTTTAATAACCTGCATCTCCTGCTCCATCTCTGCCAACATATCCGGTCCAATAAACCCCTTGTTCACTAGATCACTCCAGCTGATAGGAGTATTGCAACTTCGCTTGTAGAGAGCCTCAAATGGACTCATCTTCAAGGATTCTTGATACCAATTATTATAAGAAAATTCTACCAATGGAAGATACTCCTCCCACTTCCTTTGTTGATGTGTGACATCCATCCTCAACATATCCTCAAGGATCCTGTTAACCCTCTCTTTTTTTCCATCTGTCTGTGAATGATTTAAGTTGTACCGAAATCTAGCTTTGTCCCCAAGCCTACAAACAATTCCTTCCAAAACATGGAAGTAAACTTGGCATCTCTGTTTAATATAATCTACTTGGGAACTCCATGCAACCTCACTATCTCCCTAATGAAGATCTAATCCAGTTCACTAGCTGAATTAGTAGACTTTACTACAATGAAGTGAGCTACCTTACTCAACTTGTCAACTACAACTATGATGGATTCATGATGCCTTGATGTCCTATGAAACCTTGTAACGAAGTCCATGGAAATGACCTCCCATTTCCATTCTGGAATCAAAATAGGTTGCAATAGACCAACTAGATGCTTGCATATAATTTTCATTTGTTGACAGTCCAAACACTTGGCAACAAACTTAGCCACCTCTTTCTTCAAATTCAACCAATAGTATAATTTCTTAACAGCTCCCAAGTCTTCTAGTATCCTGGGTTTCTTGCATATGCTTTGACATGAAACTCTCTCAAAATAAGCTTCTTCAAATCGTTGTTATCTTCCACATAGATCCTTTTCCTAAATATGATCAAGCCATCTATTGTGAGGTGATACTCCTCATCCTGATCACCCTCGCGTTGTTGTTACGGTCTCTACTTTAGTTGTTGATACCTCTCATCATGTTGGGTTGACTATAAGACCTGATCTTGTATATTTGTCCCATAAGAGATCTTTGTTGAAATATGATTCACCTGTACTCTCCTACAAAGAGCATCCGCAACCCTGTTATCCTTGCCCTTGATGTACCCGGTCTCAAAATAAAACTCACTGAGAGTATCGAACCACCTAGCTTTCCTTTCATTGTGATTGTGTTGGTCAAACAAGTACCTCACTCCACTATGATCACTCACAAAAATAAACCTCATGCGAAGGAGATAATGTCTCCACATCTTCAACAAATGACTCATAGCTACCAACTCAAGATCATGAGTCGCATATTTTTTCTCGTGCTCATTCAAATTCCGTGATTCATAGAAAACCACTTGTTGTCCTACATCAGTACTCCACCAAGTCCTTCCTTACATGCATCTGTACAAACCACAAACTCCTTATCGAGATCTGCAATCTTCAAAATTGGAGCATTGGTAAGCAAATGCTTCAACTGATCAAAGTTATATGTACACTCAACAATCCATTCAAATTTCTTTCATTTTCTTTGCAAATATGTGATAGGATAGCTAATCTTGGAGAAGTTATTGATACAATGCATATAATAATCTGCTAGTCCCATGAATGATATGACTGCATCCAAATTCCTTGGAGCTGGCCATTCCATAATAGCTTTAATCTTTTCCGGATCTATTATTATCTTTTCCTTGGAAACAACATGTCCTAAGAAATGAATCTGAGACTAAAAGAAGCTACACTTTCTAAGTTTGGGATACAACTTATTCTCTCTCAACAATCTCAATACCGTTTCTAGGTGCTCTGCATGCTCTTCCTCATTCTTATAATAGAATAATATATCATCAACAAATATTATCACAAATTTAGCCAGAGAAGGGTGCAACACATTGTTCATCAAGCACATGAAGGTGGTTGGAGCATTGGTAATACCAAAAGGAATCACCACAAACTCATAGTGCCCATACCTTGTATGAAATGCAATATTGTAGATGTATTCATATTTGATGTGAACCTAATGATATCTTGGTCTCAGATCAATCTTCAAAAATATTATAGCTCCCTTCAGCTAATCAAACAAATCATCAATATAAGGTAATGGGTACATGTTCTTGATAGTCATCTTGTTCAACTGCTTGTAATCAATGCACAATCTACCATCCTTCTTTACAAAAACACTAGTGCACCCTAAGGAGACACACTTGGCCTTATGTATCCCTTACAATCATCTCTTTAAGTTGCAACTTTAATTCCACCAACTGTAGAGTGCTCATCCTGTACAATGCCTTTGATGTTGGTGCTACTCCTAGTAGCAATTCATAAAGAAATCCACCTCTCTATGAGGAGCAAACTCTGGAATCTCTATAAGAAACGCATACTGAAACTATTGAAAGACAACATACTTCCACAGGACTTCATCATCCTCATCTTCCTTCCCTTTGTCACTAGAAATATGAACTGCAAACAATACACACCCTTTATTGCGACTACGTTTAACCTACATAGTTGTAACCATTCTCACTGATGTAGGCTTCTTCTTTCCCTGCAATATTCTCTTTTCTCCATATTCATCCAGACACTCAATGGCCTTCTCATAACAATGCGTGTGAGTGGGTGCCTCCACTTGGCCTGCTCTTTGATCAATATCTGACTCTATGGATCTGACTAAAGCTCCTCCTTTGGAGCTAGAAGGTCATCCTCTA
Organism: Pinus tabuliformis; assembly: GCA_031772625.1. Lineage (NCBI taxonomy): Eukaryota > Viridiplantae > Streptophyta > Pinopsida > Pinales > Pinaceae > Pinus > Pinus tabuliformis. The sequence goes on along the minus strand of CM062810.1, from coordinate 729,918,471 downwards.
GGTGTATGCTTAGCTCTCGCTTTAGAGCGCTCCTCATGGATTTCTCCTCATCAAATCTCACATCTTTCCTCATAACAATCATTCTAAGTGAAGGCATGTACACCCGATAAATATGAGGTGTCTTAGAATAGCCCACAAACATCCCATTCTCTGTAGTCAACTCCAACTTTTTCCTACTATCTTTGGAGAGGTGACATTAGACTATGGATCCAAAAATGTGAAAATATGAGACATCTGGCTTCCTCCCAGTGAAATCCTCTTCAAGTGTAATCATTCCAAGAATTTTGTGTGGGCTCCTGTTCTGTAAGTAAACAGTTGTATTGTAATCTTATGCCCACAGGGATAGTGGAAACCCTTTGTCATGCAACATTACTCTAGCAGCTCTTACAATACTTCTATTTTTTATCTTTGCAACCCCATTTTGTTGTGGGTTGAAAATGGGGTTGCGGGGTGAAATCAACTCCCTTATAGTACCCTTTGTGGAACATAATTCTTTGAAGGAATTAGACACATACTCTCCTCCATTATCACTTCTCAAGGATTTAATTATCTTTCTAGCCTTATTTTCAACTAAGGCTTTAAATTCAACAAAATTTGAATAAAACTCATCTTTCTTCTTCATAAAGTAGATCCAACATTTGCGGGAAAATTAATATATGAAGATCATATAACACATGTTCTTTGCAGTTGAGACTATGGAAAATGGTCCACACACATTTGAGTGAACTCACTCCAATATGGCTCCATCTCTGCTATGTCGACCCTGGAAGGAGGATTTAACATATTTTCCATGAGTGCTTCACTTGCAAACATCATGTTGATCAAGGGTGCATTTTGGAAGCCTAGTGGTGATCTGATGCATTATTTTCAAACCTCCATGATGTAGGTGTCCCATTCGCCTATGCGAGAGCTATCCAACATCTCAACCCTGAATATGTTCTACCTTCCTACTTAATGAAACACATGCATCAACCTCCTGCTTGTAGAGATTTTTATTCCTAAAACCAATTTTCTTAACCTATCCAGAAGAGAAATGCTTTAGATAGGACTTCCCTTTACTAAACACCACTTCATATCCTCTGTCTTCAAGTACAACTACATAAACTATATTTTTCTTTAGACCAGGCACATACAGTACATTATTTAGGTGCAGATGGGAGCTTGACTCCCTCTTAAAGGTGATAATGCCAATCCCTTTGGTATTATATCTTCCATCATCTCTCAGATCTATGTGTAATTGTAGGTCTTTCTCCTTTAAGTTGCTGAAGAAATCCTTATTTCCTATCATATGAAATGAAGCACCAGAGTCTAAGTACCACACACTACCTCGAATAGTGCTTTCCATACAAGAAAATAGGGTTAAATCCAACTTGAATTGTGATGTGAGAGCATCTCTTGCTACTGTTGTTGCAGGCTTCTTATTGGATTTCTTATGTGGACACATGGTTGCATAATGTCCATACTCATGGAAGTGAAAGCATTTAATTTTACTGTAGTATTTATTCTTGCCATGGTTCTGGATGGATTCTTCCTTACCTAATTGGGCCTTCTTTCCTTTGGCTTTCTTTCCTTTGTCAGCTAAAGAAAAGTTTTCTTCCCCATTAGTTTTGGATGAGACTGCATCTCTAGTGTTTCTTCTAATCTCCTCCTACACCAAGTCAAACCAAAGTCCCTCCCAATTTGGGAGCTTGTCTCTTCCATTAACTGCATCTTGATAGTTGTGTTAGGACTTTGGAAGACCATGGAGTGATACGCTGACAAATTCAGATGGTTGCACAGTCTCTCCAAATCCTCCAAGTTCATATCTCACTTCTCTTGGCTTTTCTTATATCTTTCTTCCACTCAGCCAACTATTGTGCATCTGATGCTGCTAGTTTTGGAATATTTATTTTTGTGTACTCTAATACTCCATTGTCATCCAACACAACTTCTATTATGTCTTTCCAAGCACATAAATTCGAAGTTCCCTCCAATGCATACTCAAGCCTCAATCCATTGAAAGACATTATTCCCGAACTGAAGAAATGCATGCACCAAAAACTTTGTTATTTGAAATTTCTTTGAGAGATGATGAGGAAACTGGTTTCTATGTAGTTTTCAATAGCTCTGATAATGTGTAGAAAAACTCAAATTTTTTTAGCTACTAATGAATTCAATTGAAATAAAAAGACACAAAATTTCATCTACTCAATCTAAGAAAGGGAAAACATACAATAGAAACATAATCAACATTTAATCACATGAACACAGTTTTTATTACGGAACCCAACTAGGAAAAACCCCTCCTCTATTTGTATTATATCATATGAGAACAATGATCTATTACAATGAATGCTTCAATGCTTGAAGCTCCCTCTGCACTGTAATATTGATCTCTCTCCTTGTGTCTTCTCTGCCCAATACTTAGACAAAAATAGGCGTTCCTACTTCCTCCTATTTGCTTGTGTAATTCAACTACTAAAGAATAGGGAACATTGTTATTTCCTTATGCAATTCCCAAGGAAAATAACTCATTTGCATGCAACAAAATTTGTATACTCTCTAGTATACAATAATAATTATAATATGTCTTTTCCTGCAACTTCACTAGGCAATTCAAATGCCATGCATGACTAGGGATATTTTTAATAAATGAAATAGATAACTGAGAATTAGTTGATTTTACAACAGTTCCACTACTCAACAAAACTTCTAACTCACTCTATTCCAGACTAGATCTCAGTCAACTGTCAAACTCTAAAGATAACACCACTAGATAGCTAGAACTTAGCCATCAACTTGTACACAACTCTACTACTGGCCCACAAACTTGACTTGACTGACCTAACTGAGTGATTTGGTGATGTTACTCCTGCTAACTACCTGTAAATTCATCTTGCTTGAAGTTGAATTTGAATTTCCTCATTTAATGAAGGCACAAGTCAAATTAATCCTTTTCTTACTACAATTTAACACTTTGGTAGAAAAAGATACACGAGACATGGACATAACACAATTAGGCTAACGGATTTCAATCTAATAAAATGACTTGGATGGGTTCTTTATGGGTCCTCAAATGTTCTCCCTACCACAAGAGGTATGTCGAGATGTTGTTCTATTCTCCCCATTTTGCAATCTAAATACCTCAAACACTGATTTAAGTGCTCAAGGGATTGGAGAATGTCTGCGTGGTACTCATGTCGATCTAAGAGAGTACGCCCCAGTAAAAAATTATCTTCTAGTAGAGGTCCACAATTTACATATGTTGATTGAACTGACCCTTCTTATGCCCTATGTCCAAGATCCAATCTACATGTTCTGTAAGAACCTTTGTATCTAAGAGGGCAATTCTTTGAGTGGAAGCTTCCCTCGTAGCCCAAGTGAGTTATTTCTAGATGAGTCTTGGCGTGAGGTCACAATAGCATGTAGAATATCCCTCCAACCGATGATTCTTGTGATTATTTCCCATGTGGGTCTGCTTTTAGTAATATGTGGCCCCCCTTCAAACCCATACCCATTGATGAGGCATGAAGGAGAGAATAGTAAGGAAAGAAGACTAGAGAAGAGGCCAGGAGAGGCTAAGGAGTTTAGGAGTATAACAGGGATGTGATGTAAAATAAGTGCTAGGTAAAATATGGCTACAAACAATGGGGATGCCTAAGAGGGATATCAAAAATGGCATCATGGGTGTCACGCCCATGAGTTGTGTGTGCAACGTGCGACGAGTTGGGGAAGCCCGCCCTCGGTTAAATGCGACAAGATGGGTGCGACGAGTTGGTGAGTGGGTGAGTCTTGTGCGACGTTATGCGATGATGAGATGAGTTGGCCTGCGACGAGCCAACGAGAAAGACAAAATTTGGCTAAGTGTGGAAACTCATGGTAGCGACCTTATGCGGTGAGAGGTCGGGTAGGTGGACCCGACGGGGTGACATGGCTGGGTGAGCCAACCTGATTTGGGGGCATGGACAACCGAATTGGAAGGTCGACCTGGACAGGTCAACCCACATTACATCCATGGTGAGGCATATAAGTAGAGGATGCATGGGTGGGAGAAAGGAAATGAAGTAACAAGCACACAAGTATATGAACTTGGAGTGTGGAGAAGTGTGAGCATAAGAAGGAGGCCGAGGTGCACGTGGTTGAACAGGATGAAGCACCAAGGCAAGGAGACCGGACGAGCACAGGGCAAGCGCTGAAAGAAACCACAAGTCCGGTGAACCGGGTTGCAGCAAGGGCGGGTTTGCCCACAGTGACATTGCGGTTGGGTAACAACCGGGCGGACGACAGAGTTCGGACAAGCGGGCGAGTTGGCAGTCGGGTGAACGGGCAAAGTACAAGACCTGCGAGTTGGGCGCACCCGTACGACAATGCGAAGGCTAGGTGGTGCGACCCAAACTCGGGCGAGTCTACATGACCCGTGAGCCGGGCGACATGACGGTCAGGTAGTGTTGAACGTAGAGTCGGATAGTGGGTAAGACACGGGCACCGGGGAGTTAACACAATTCGTAGACCGGGTGAACGACAACGACGGGTGGAAGGTTGAAATGACCCGCAGACCGGGTGGAACGACAGCGCCGGATGGAGTTGGACGGTGACTCGGGCAGGGGACATGGTGCGATGAGTTGTGAAGCATGGGTTTAGGTGGGCAAGGTTGCATGATAGGGTGGACTGCCTCAAACGAAGAAATGGGTAAGGTTGCACAATAGCGAGGCCGAGCTAAACGATAGCTTGGGTAGAATTCTAAAAATTGCAGTTTGGCATTTTGGCCAAGGTATATTTTGGGGTTTCCTTAAAAGGCTGGCTTGTATATGAAACTGTAAATTATACGGTTATATTATTGTGTGCAAGCTCTTATGAGGGAGTTGCCCCTCCCTTAAAGATTAATTGTACTTGTGTGAATGAAGTTAAAGATGAATGTTTCTGTTGTGTATAATGAATGATGAATGCTTAGTGAAGTGAAAATATTATAAGTATTGAATGTTAAGCGTAGTCCACACTTGGAAGTATTGGTGAAAAGAAATTGGGTGGTGGTGTCGCACCTGCCTATGAGTGGTTGAAAGACTACCGCCAGGATAGTGGCGTGACAATAAGAGTGAGGGAGAGAAGGACGACAAACCCCCACACACACTAACTCACCACTGGACCTTAGAAAAGAGGCTTATAAGGAGTCTAGGTTGAGAGTAGAGTGAGCGACACTGAAAAACCAAAAGAGGGACAATGATTCAACATCACATGGGAGAATTAAATCTTGTATCCATGAGAAACATAAGCACTAGGGAAGAAAGCTAAGACACCAAAAATGAAGGGGGGCGGAGACTCGCCGAAGCACCCAGGGACAAAGGACCAAGACAAGAAAAGGCAAGACCTTGAGCCCCAAAATAGAGAATGCACTGACAAGTTAGAAACCAAGATTGTTTAAAAAAAAATATGAGGAAAGTTGAAATTACCAATTCCCAATCGATGCTACATAACATGGGAGAAAATAAAGTCCACAAATCGTTGGAATCCTATCTTATGAGATGGTTTCATGATTTTTCTAGCCACATAACCACACTCGCTCTGCGCCATAACCTGCGTTCGCTACCCACAATGTCGTCTATAAGCATCTCACCATAAAAACGCTCGTGAGAAATGTTTGCAAATTGAGTGCCATGAGAGAAGTCTTAATGTCAATTTCCATCACACAAGTGCCCAACTCGATTGCTACGAAAACTTCATGCTACCGACTATATTGTTCGATTTCAATCATGGTTTTGCAGGCCTTAATGATATTAATTTGTAATAACTCCACTACTTTTAACATTCATGAACGTGAGTTACTGCGTCCCTTGGTCCACTGGCAAGGTGAGATGGCGGTAACGTACGCTGCCCCTCCCCGGCTTGCACCCAGGCTTGGAATTTGACGTCCCACAGGACGTATTTTTTATTTCATAACGTATTTGATAGCAGGGAGAAAATCTTCCACGTCAGGTTAGACGTGTGGTATACCTTCCCAACCCATCATTTTGACATCTAATTTCATAAAGAAAACGTAAAAATCTATAATATCTGTAATGGGACTCTGAGCCTATCTCTTGAAGTCTGTGACTACTGTCAGTAAGTACTAGGTTGAGTCATATGGCTTAATTCCTAGTGTGCATACCAGCCTAGAGTATACCGTATATAATGCGTTCTCCAAATCAATTGTCTTTTCTTTTCACCGTTCGGCCTTTATCCTTGATTTGGCTACGTTTACTGAAATTAAGCACCTCAGGTTTCATTACTGTAAAATTCTGCATTTCTTGTCAAATCAAGGGTACGTTGTGAAAAATTCCTTTAATTTCATTTTGCCGTCAGAGTTAATCTTATCTACAGTGTTCTCAAATCTGAAAAAGCTATGAATTCTTCATTAATTTCATCGCTTGGTTTGCGTTTGGGTTGCAACTTGCGGGCCGCGGCCCATACCGGTATATGTCTTCCCGCAGATGGTATTTTTGTGTTTGTTTTTGAACTTCCCCACACTATACTATACTATACTGGTTTGTGGATGCTCCTTACTGTGTTGTTACGGTTTTAGATGAGCTGTTTCGATATAGTTACTGTTTGGACGCGACCCAGAATCTGCTACCGGTCACTATCTGCAGGTATGTCAATTACTCACTGGCTTTTTTTTCTATCAGTAGTGGTATGTTCGAATGTCACAGGTCCCTTGAAGGTTGTTGTGTATTTGTCTGGGAAGCAATTGTTTTGGCGATTGTTTAACAACTATACTATTTTTATGCCTTGTTTTGGGAATGTTCCTTAAATTCTGTGAGTGGTTTTTGTGGTCTGAGCTTGTCCATATTCTGGTGCTTACTGTTATATGCATCTATATTTTATGCCGTATTTTTACTATCCATTTCTGGACCACTCAACGGCGCTCACATGCATCCGGATATTGAGTACTTTCTCTGCCATTGTTTTTCTTCCTCACTTGAAGGTTGTTATGGTCTGGTGTCTGGAGGGAATTTGCCCTGTTCATAATTAATTAATCCTTTCTATATCACACAACAGTGCTCGCAGTTTAGATTTCGTTGGGGGGACTTTTGGTGGACCTGCAAGGGCTGTTTTTTCCTTTGCTGTTGTGATGGTGTGTAGTATTTAACAAGTATGATCTGTCTGCACTGGATACTCTGGTAATTTTCTCCATTTCTGGGCAGCTGCACTCGGCCTGCTTGCTCTATAATTTCCGGCTAACTATTCCGGTTCTTTCCCCGTATATCTTATTTCCGAGGCAGTATGTGGCTAGTCACCATCTGTCAGAGGGGACTATCCGAATTGGGTGGGGTATTTATTGTGGGCTCTTTGTATCGAAGTAGTCATACTTACACTGAGCAGGCAAGGTGCAAGACTATCACCGCCATGGATGTCGTCTATGCGCTCAAGAGGCAGGGCAGAACCCTCTACGGCTTTGGCGGTTAACATTGAACTCACTTGTTTTGTTTCTAGGGTTTAAATCCTGGTTCAATTTTGGGGTAGATATTTATTTTGCCTGTCAAATTTTGGGATAAAGGTGTGTTGTTTGCACTGAATTAATGCAATGAATAGATTTCATTAATCCTTATCTATTTTCTTGCTCCGTTTTTTGGATGAGTCGATTTCTTACCAGAGCAATGGTTGGATTGAATACATGCTGTTTTGTCTGTCTTTTTGCTCACAATATGAACTGTGAACAAATGGTTGAATGGCCAACTCGTTGTCTCTGTAATAAATATGTTGAGAAAATTGCTAAATGTTATATATATATGAAATAGTTGTGTATTAAACTTCGTTCTTTGTGTTTAATGGCAATGAAAATCCAATTTCTGTAAGTTGACCAGATCAGCCTTTGTCATATTAAAGATGCTTTATCGTGCCTCGTGGTCTTTTCTTGAAGGCATTTTTACTTAAAGAGAATTCTTTTAGAATGTTCTGTAAGTTTGGTGTTTACCAAATAATTAGTTGAAACGCTTGTCTAAGCAATAGAAAACAACCCCATCGAGTAGTCAGCCATGCCTTGGCCAGAGCTTTTCTTCTGTAATTATGGTAGGCCTTGAATTACAAGTCTGCTTGTGATTGACGTTGAATTATACAGGTCTAATGTTCATGGTTCTGCACATTTTTGTGACTTGTAATTTTTTAGGTTGTTAGTGACATATTGGTTGTCTTTTTTCATTGAAATTATAGTGGCGAGATTTGATTACGAAGACGTATTTAAATACAATTGTTATGAAAAAAATTCCACAACGAAAAAATCCAGTACGGATCCATACAAAAGTATACATATCAGAGATTTGAAAATGTATTTAGAAGAATTTCAGTATCACAAACACGCAATGAACCATGAAAAATATTCATTCTTCAAAGAATTTGCAACGTGGTTTATATTCATAGATTTCTCCCCTTTTTGAATCTTTTTGAGGTTTTTGGGCTGTTTCTGGCGCTTGTAGGTTGAAGATAGTAAAAAATAGGTTGACTGTGTTACAGCGCTCACATGCATCCAGATATTGAGTACTTTCTATGGCATTGATTTTCTTCCTCACTTGAAGGTTTTTATGGTCTGGTGTCTGGAGGGAATTTGCCCTGTTCATCATTAATTAATCCTTTCTATATCACACAACAGTGCTCGCAGTTTAGATTTTGTCAGGGGGTCTTTTGGTGGACCTACAAGGGCTGTTTTTTCCTTTGCTATTGTGATGGTGTGTAGTATTTAACAAGTATGATCTGTCTGCACTGAATACTTTGGCAATTTTCTCCATTTCTAGGCAGCTGCACTCGGCCTGCTTGCTCTATAATTTCCGGCTAACTATTCTGGTTCTTTCCCCGTATATCTTATTTCTGAGGCAGTATGTGGCTATTTACTTTCACATTAAATTGATAGTGCTGGAGTCTCTTTTTGGTTTGTTGCATATTTGGGATGCAAATTTTAGCAGGCTGAAGTTCATTTTGAGATATATTTACATTCTTCTTATTTATTCTACAATGTTGTCCATTGTTATATTCATTTTTGATTTAATGAATTTTATTTTATATATATATATATTTTATACAGGTGGTCACAAACCTACAAATGTCTCAAAAGAGAAAGATACAAGTTACAATTGGGGAAATGTATGGATGGACAAAAGGGAAAACTTCTAAGACTCAATAGAATTCAGAAACACTTGAAGAAACCCATAATGCTCATGTGGAACAACAATTACATGAAATTTTTGGAAGTTCTTCTGAACATGATATAGATGAAGAAACAAATGAAGTTGAAGAAGAGGTTGGTGATAATTCAGAAATGAAAGTGCAAACAAAAAGACAATTTCACATGGAATGGTTAAATAAGTTTGTTTGGTTGAATTATGTGAGGTTTGATGATAAAATAACTATGAAGTGTAACTATTGTGAGAAGTATAGGATGAATGGACCATGGGGTTTAGGGAATGGTTGCACCACATTACAACATGATGCTCTTGTTACTCATGAAAAATCACGGGCGCATAAAGATGCTAAGCAAAAATGGATTAATGCATTAGAGGGAAAGATGAAACCAATTCCAGATCATATTAGACAGATGAGAGATGCCAATAAGGAAAGAGTGATTTCTACAATGAAAATATCATATTTCACTTGTCAAGAAGATTTATCTCTATCAAAGTATGAGAAGCTTTGCAAATTTCTAATGGATGCAAAAACTCCAAATATGCCAAAGTCTCAAGAGTACTCTTCATACACTAATCGTAAGTGTGCAAATGATTTTATATATTTCATATCAAAACATCTTGAACAGATTCAGATGAAAAATATGTTGGAAAGTCCTTTCTTCTCATTGATGGTTGATGAAAGCACTGATCGAACCTTAGAGCAACACCTTGTTATTTATGCAACATATTTAGACTCAAAGGGTCTTGGGCCACTTATCTCGCAGTTTATGAAGCTCAAAGATGTAGTAGATGGAAAAGGAAAAACAATATATGATAGTGTCAATCAATTAATAGATGTTAGAGGCCTTCAATATAAAGATTTGATAGTTGTTTCTACATATGGAGCTTCAACAATGATTAGACATGAAAATGGCTTTGTTTCATTTTTGAAAAAGAACAATCCAAACCTTATTACAGTTCATTGTGTGGCTCATTGTGAGTCTTTAGCAGCAGTAGATGCTTCTAAGAAATTCCCTGAGTTATTATTTGTTGAAAAAATTGCAAACAAAGTGTATTCATGGGTTCAAAACTCTCCAAAGAGAAATGGTGAACTTAATGATTTGCTTAGAGTCATGCAAATTGATGTTCTTGATGTTCTACAAATACATTCAGTGAGATGGTTATCCAGGGGGGAATTTATTATAAGGCTTGTGAAGCTTATGCTAGCAATTTTAACTTTGTGGAAAAATGAAAAAAAAACTTCATCTTGGTATGATAAGACGAGAATATATTCTGTCCAGTTTTGTTTACATATGCTTGCTGATGTGCTAGGGGAATTGAACAAGTTGAATGTGACTTTTCAAGAAGAAAATGTAGACATTACAACTATTGGGTTGGCTCTTGAAGTAACTATAAGCACATTATCTAGATGGTTTTTGAGAAAAGAGACATTTGCAGAAGGCACAACTTATCTTTCAAAGTTTTTAAATGATTCTCAAAATGGATACATTGATATTAAAGATGAAGGGAAAGTTGTAGATAGACATGAGTTACAATACATCTCTATCTCAGCCATGGATATTGAATCCAATGAAGCAAGGAAACAATCTATGAAACCTTGTATTGAAGGTACACAAGAGAGTTGTCAGCAACTCACTGAAGGTTATATAGAGACTCTCATAGACTCTTTGAATGAAAGATTTCCAGACCTTCATCTTTTTAATGCAGCGAAATTGTTCAGCCCTTGTTATTATTCAGAAGAGCGTCGTAGTCGTGAGAAAAATTCAGAGCGTTGGTTTTTAAAGCTTTTTCAACATTTGCAACATACCGTATCAAGTGATGTTGGATTTGTAGCTTTATTTGATGTTAAAGCTTGTAAAAGAGAGTTGCACCCTTTTGTTGATTCATTAAATCTAGCTTGTGAGGGGTTTTCTATGAAAGAAGCATGGAAAGTCTTTCGTAACACAAAACAATGGCACAAAACCTATCCTAATATGATGAAATTATGGCAAGCTGTCCTCACTATTCCTGCAAGTACAGTGGATTGTGAAAGGGGATTTTCTAAGCAAAACATCATCAAGGACATTAGAAAATCGAGGCTTGGGTTGGATACACTAGATGCTCTAATGAGAGTATCTTTGAATGGAATTTAATCATCTAATGTTGATTGGCATGCAGTATATGAGATATGGATAGATACAAAGTCAAGAAGGATTCTTGAGCTTTGAAAATTCTTCTAGTTTATGTTTAATAGGGGATCTATGTATTGAGATATTCCTATTGATAAAAAAATTTGTAGTTTCTCCAGAAAGTTTGGCTTTTAATGAAGTATAATCACTGTTTATTATTGCATAACTTTTCTGTATTTTCTCTAGATGATTTATTTATAGTCCACGATTTATTTATAATCTCCACGATTTATTTATAATCTCACTAGATAATTTATTTATAGTCCATGGATTGTAAGTTTTTTGCAAAGATTTTATTGTTTAAATGGTCCCACCATAAATCTGAGCTATAAATCTGATAGACTACAAATCTGCGATTTCAATCTAACAAGAATCATTATAAATAACAGTCATTATCATTTCAATCTAACAAGAATCATTATAAATAACAGTCATTATCAGCCTCCATTTGATGACTTATTGTGTGTTGTGGAATAAATTTACAAAAATTGTTAAAATAGAGTTTTCTATGACAATCACATATTTAACTAAAACGTGAAATGAAGGGTAAAAAAAATACAAAAACTTCGTCAAATTTTAATTTAACAGGCAAAAAGAATTTAAAATTCCAAACCTACTTGCACCCACTCTATCTCAATTATGGCACCATCCAGAGATGTTTCATGGTAAGTGCTTTTTCATTCCAAACCTGCTTGCACCCACTCTATCTCAATTATGGCACCATCCAGAGATGTTTCATGGTAAGTGCTTTTTCCCCAATTCACGATAAATGCTATTTAAGTAAAGGAATATTAAAAACTGCATACATAAGACATCAAATGTGTTAAAAAATATTAAAGATAAAAAAAAAAATTATGTATATCTTCATCTATGTTAGTATTTAATTAAAAATTTAATATGAAATAAAATAATTAAAATAGAGTAATAATAATATAATGTTAAGATGAAAATATTTGCGCTAAATTTAAACTTATAATATTATATAATAAAAAAATAACTTATAATTAAATATTTAAATTATTAAAATAAAATATTATTTATTATTAAAAATATAAATCACTATTATAAAATATATTTATACTAATAATTTGGAAATCGTCAATGATGTATTAGATTTCAATCCATCGCCATGTCTTCCATATTTCCATGGAATAAGAGCGAAATCAATGACATGGAGATTGCCGAATTCACGTACACTCTTACACTCAGAATGGAATGTCATATTTGTATTGTGGGTTTCGAGTTTAACATTTGATAGTGAGATTAGAATGAAAATGAATAATAATCATTAAACATATCTTTGTTTCATCTAAAATTTTTCATTCAATTTTAATTATATCCTACCAAAATTTAAATAAAAATTATAAACAAAATGCCTAATCTAGCCATCTAGTAACACACATCGTTTTGCTGGTAGATGGAGTAACACTCTTTTCAATGAACGGTTGATTTAAAGGTCCAAATTATCTTTTTAATAGATAAACATTCTATTTAAGAAAATATCAAGTACTATATACTAAGTCAATTATCAATATTTCATTGTATGAGAATAAATTGATATTCAATATACAAAATGAAAAATGTAGTTAGCTAATCATTCAGTTAGTGTATGGCGCTTAATGTTTACCTTCTAACTATATCTTTACCCTTTAACTCTACCTTACTCAAATAATGAATTCTATCCTTGTAAAAATTGTTATTATTATTAAAATATTGACTCATTTGTCAAAAGTTCATAGAGAGTACACATCAAACCTGTTACATTTGGTTTGAAATAATAATAATAATAAAAAAGTAACTGTAGAATGGAAATTTGTATATGTAGTCCGAGTAATGAATGATGTCCTATAAATGTGGAATTCGTTATTAAAATATTGATTAGTTGGACAACAGTTGAGTAATGAACGGTGTCCTCTTTTATGTGGAATTCGTTATAAAATATGGATGAATTGGCCAAAAGTACGCATACATCTTGGAAAAAGTAAAGTTTCAGAATGGGAATTTTCAAGATTCAGACGTTGTAGCCTCTGACTAAACATAGATTTTGTCATATCAATATTGAACAAGTGGCCAAAATACGCATACATCTGGGAAAAAACAAAGTTTCAGAATGGGAATTTTCAAGATTCGGATGTAATAGCCTCTGACTTTAACGTTTGGGGTTAATGTCTATATTTAAACGGAGTAGTCTAAACATGCCATGCCAAGTTTTGAAGACTGATGTTTAAACGGAGTAGTCTAAACATGCCAATCTTTTAAGACTGATATGACATTCCATGGATAGTCGCATCATTGCATGGATAGTCATGCATATCGTGGTGAATGTTTCCGGCAGCTCCGGAGGGATTTCCATGCCAACTTTGGTGGTTGCTTGGGGTTCCCGCGTACCTTTGTACGTATGAAACCAATGACACCATCATCTATTTATTATGGCAGATGGATATACCATGCCCATAATGCATCCGAACTACCCCATATCCCCATACGGTCTTTACGGTCAATGAGTCATGTTTTAAATTTAATCAAAGAATGCAATCCAAAACGGAATGGAGGTCAAGTATTATAATTTTTTCGAGGTGGAGCTCGATGAAATAGAGAATCTGAAGAAGGTAAACATGAAATCCGCCCATGAATAAAAGTGCTTTAGCGAAATCTGTGGCCATCCGACTCTGTTAGCAAGGAAAGCAATAATCAATTTTTGGGAGATGGAATTGACAAATCACTCCCCAATTTATAGGGTGTTTATTTAAATCACTACTTATTGGTTGGGTGGAGAGGTATATTTTATAGTACAGTATAATGGTAAGTTTGTCTGTCTTACATCAAAGTTGATCATGTTGGTTAAAATTAAAAATAAAAAATAAAGATAATTAATTTAAATGTTTTATATACTTATTCAAATTCAAAGTATATAATAAAATAATCATTAGACGCATAAGATAATTGTATTATGGGTTTAATAGTTATAATTTGAGTGGATCATAAATTTACTTTCAACAAAACATTTTACCACATTAAAATTCTAAATCAGGTAAAATCTTAAACATCTTTACTCTTTATTAAAGTTAATATCATTTTGTAAAATAAAGTAAAAATGTTATTTCAACACAAAGAATCTAAAATATTGGTCCAAAATCTTTTAATATTTCTTTTAATTAAATATTTGTAAAACGAATCAAGGAAAACCATATCCTATGGATATATTAAAATCTCTAAAGACAAATATTTCAACATCAAAGTTGTAATATTTGAAATTTTTGTTATCATGCCATGTAAAAAATATCATTAAATCTAATTTTAATATTAATATATTATAAATTTAATAACTTAAGATTAATACAATATTAAATTTAATATAATATTAAATTTGTTATATTATAATATATATTAACTCTAGATATATATGGGAGGGAAGAACAAAGTATGATAGAGGTGGAGAGATAGAGGGAGTGAGACGAAGGGAGAGAAAGGGAGAGAGAGGAAGGATGAGAGAGGACTTGTGGGACAGGAGGAGAGAGAGGAGGATAGATAAATGGAGTTGGAAGGAAAGAGAGGGAGGGAAGAATAATCACATAGAAAGAGAAAAGTGGAGAGAGAGATAGACAAGGAGTGACACGGGAGAGATGGAGAGAGAGTGTATATGTTTGGGGGTGAGATAGAGAGATAAAGAAGGAGAGATAGAGAGAAGAGGGGGGGAGAAGGAGAGATAGTGAAAAAGTCGGAGAGAGAGAGAAAGAGAGAGATAGAGAGATAAGGGCCAGCGATAGAGGGAGGCAGGAGAGAAAGGGAGAGAGAGAAAGGAAGAGAGATTGGTTGTGAGAGAGACAAGGAGAGAGGAAGGGAGAGAAAGAGGGAGGTAAGAAGAAGGACACAAAAAGAGAAAGGCGGAGAAAGAGAGAGCGAGTGATAAGGGAAATGGAGAGAGATGAAGAGAGGAGAGAAAGAGGGAAGAGAGATAGAAGGGGGGGAGAGGGAGAGAAGGGGAAGAAAGAGAGGGAGAGGGACAAATAGATAAATATGTAGAAAGAGTGTGTGTGTTTTGGGGGTGATATAGAGAGACAAAAGAGATACAGAGAGAGATAGATATATAGATGGAAGGTGAAGAGAGAGATAGAGAGAGGGTGATATGGAGGGAGAAAGCATGTGTGTTGAGCGGGGGGTAAGTTAGAGAGACAAAGAAGGAGAGATGGAGGGAGATATATATATATATATATATATATATATATATATATATATAGAGAGAGAGAGAGAGAGAGAGAGAGAGAGAGAGAGAGGGAAGAATAATTCTTTCACTAGATGCATTGATTTCAATATAGATGGTGATTTCGAATCCTATTTGATTGCTTGCATTGAAGGAGATAAATTGAAGGACACGAGAGAGGAGGAATGAAGAGAGAGAGAGAAGGATAGGAATGAGAGAGGGAGAGAAGGGTAAGAGATAGAGGGAGACACAAAGATGGAGGGCGGAGAGAGGGGGAAAGAGAGAAGGAGAGAGTGAGGAAGATAATGACAGGGTTGGAGGGAAAAGAAAGAGAGAGGGAGAAAGAAAGAGAGAGAGATATGGGGGAGAGAGAGGGAGATGAGAGATAAAGGGAGAGAGACAACTTGAGAGAGAGGAGGAGAGAGGGAGGGAGAGAGAGGAGGAGAGAGGGATGACAAAGATATGGATTTGGAAGGGTAGAGAGGGAGGGAATAAAACATACATATAGAGAGAAAAGTGGAGTGAGAGAGAGGAGGAGAGAGGGATGACAAAGATATGGATTTGGAAGGAGAGAGAGGGGGGGAATAAAACATACATATAGAGAGAAAAGTGGAGTGAGAGAGGGGGGGAGTAAAAAGGAAGAGATGGAGATAAAGCATGTATGTTTGGGGGTGAGATAGAGAGACAAAGAAGGAGAGATGGAGGGAGATATAGATATAGATGGAGGGGGGAGAGAGGGAAGAAGATTTATTTCACTAAATGCATTGAATTTATGGTAGATGGTGATTTCTAATCCTATTTGATTGCATGCACTAGATGCATTGATTTCAGTGTAGATTTTTTCTAATTCTATTTGATTTCTTGCACTAAATACATTGATTTTAGTGTAGATGTTGATTTCTAATTCTATTTGATTGTTTGCACTATATGCATTGATTTTTGTGTAGATGGTGATTTCTAATTCTATTTGATTGCTTGCACTAGATGCACTGATTTCAGTGTAGATTGTGATTTATAAACCTATTTGATTGCTTGCACTAGATACATTGATTTCAGTGTAGATGGTGATTTCTAATCCTATTTGATTGCTTGCACTAGATGCATTGATTTTAGTGTAGATGTGGATTTCTAACTGTATTTGATTGCTTGTACTAGATGTACTAATTCCAGTGTAGATGCTGATTTCTAATCTTATTTGATTTCTTAGACTAGATGCATTTATTTTAGTGTGGACGTTGATTTCTAATCTTATTTGATTGCTTTCATTAGATTCATTGATTTAAATGTAGATGTTTTCTAATCTTATTTTATTGTGTGTATTAGATGCATGGATTTCAGTGTAGATGACGATTTCTGATTTGATATAACTCAATGTATGATGGTACATTAACTTAAAGTGATTGGATTAACAATGTGCATTGATTTCAGCATAAACACAAAAAAAAGGATTGACAATTTGCATTGATTTTTGTGTTATAGTAATTCAACCTATTAATATTGGAGAGCAAGAGAGACAAGGTATGATGTTTACTACATTAGTTGAGTTAAAGAATTGAATTGTTTACAAAATCAACTATCCTTTTCATATAATTGATATGAAAAGATGGAAAAATTAACAAATAATTTAAAGATTTTGTAAATCTAACCACTCATTAAAAAAAAATCAAAATTACAGTATTTCTTGAATTTTGCAAAACAAACTATAGATTAAAAAAATCATCAAAATATTTTGAAGGAAATAAATTATTTCAAACATTAGAAATAAAACAAATGATTTTAAGAGTAATTTTGATGCAATAAATTATTAAAACTACTCTTCAAAATATATTTAGTAATACCAAGAGGGACACTTTTAAGAATTATTAATTGTCAAAAGTTGTGATACCTAAAATTAAATGAAATATATGTGCAGTATCAATCCTGTTGCAAACTATCGACAAGATGCCTGTCTTCTTCATCACCAACTAATTAGTAACAAACAATTACATATACATATAGAAATATAACACAACAATTGTAACATTCACAAAAATTAACATCCAAATCCAAACACATAAACGTACTAACCACTCAAAGCATCCAAGCGCAGACGTACAAACCATTCAAGCAAACAACAAAAACAAAATTAAAGAAGAGAATGATATAGTCATGTCAAACAAAGAAAACATAATGTAAATTTCAAAGTATGAAGTTTATCTCAAGCATATACATAATAATGATAATCTAAAAATGTGTCATTATCACCCTCTATTTAACTTAGGGTCTATAATGCGCCTAGAGGGATCAAATCCCTCGAGGTGCAAACCTTTCCTTAAATTCCACACTCCTTGTTAAAGAAGAGAATGATATAGTCATGTCAAACAAAGAAAACATAATGTAAATTTCATAAGTATGAGGTTTATCTCAAGCATATGCATAATAATGATAATCTAAAAATGTGTCATTATCACCCTCTATCTAATTTGGGATCTATCATGCGCATAGAGGGATCAAATCCCTCAAGGTGCAAACATTTCCTTAAATTCCACACTCCAAAAACAAGGCTTGCACCTCGAGGGATTTGATCCTTCTCGACACATGATAGATCCAAAGTTAGATAGATCTAAGATGGTTTGGTATCTTATTCATTTGGTTACATACATGAAGCGAGTTTTAACAATTTTCACTAATTCAATTTTTTAAGATATCTATACAAAATAAATAATAAATAAATATTTTATTGATTCCTTATATAATTATGAGTAGTTGGCACTTTGGAAGTCCCATAAAAACTCTATTATCTCTATTTCAGTTTATTATGTAGGCATTTAGTATATTTCATTATTTATTTCAGTTTATTTTATAGACATTCATTTTAAATTACATAAATTATTTTTAGTTTAAGAAACAATAATTTAAAATATTAGTATTTGTATATAAATAGTCTAATTAAAAGCTTAAATGAGTCTTTCTAATATTTAATATTAAAAGATTAAATGATAACCTTATTTAATTTTTTCCTTTAATAAACAAAATTTTTATCCTTTTATACTTTCACTAAAATTATAATAAAAAATATTTAGATTTGTGTAAAAAATATATATATATATTTAACATTTGTATTTTTAAATAATACTTTTAACTATAATCTAATATATTAATAAAATAATTATTTATTAAAAAAGTTAATTTATAAATTAACGGTTTGATCTTTTTATATATATATATATATATATAGATATAGATATAGATATATAAAATAAATTAACTATAAAAAAATTTAACATAAATTTATAATTTTTAATAATTAACATTAATTTTTTTTAACATAAATTTATAACATTTAAATTCATAATTTTTAATAATCGATATATTATAAGACAAATAAATATGAGAATAATATCTCATAAAAGTGAAAAAAATGCATTAATAAATTCTCTTTAATATAAAATATTTTAATAAAAATTTACTAAAAAAATTAATTATTTCTTTTAATAAGTAAACAATTGTTGGCACAACACATACTCATAAAAAATAATACATCTTAATTATTCTTTGAATGGCAAGACAATTTTGCTCTTACTATGTATTGAAATTATTGTATATTTTTTATATTATAATAGAATTTAATCTTTTCAATTTCAATTTTAATATTAATAGTTTCAATTTTAGTTTTAATATTAATAAGTATTAATTTTATTTTGTATTAAAATTTACAAAATTAAAACTTGATTAATCTATGTTAATAATTATATGAACATATTTAACCAACAACATTTTCTCCAAATTTTTTTAGAGACACCATATAAGATTCTTATAATAAGTCTTCAAAGAATATAGTAAGTTTACTGTTGAGAAAATTATAGAGATTGTTTTTTAAATAGACAGAAGATAATTGAGTGTGGTGGCCATAAAAATAGAGATGGATTTGCGGGCCTCAGACTTCACCTTCAAATACAAAGTGAGTGGCCAGATACCAGGGCCTAAACACATATCGAAACAACTTACAGAATAACATAACTTTCCTTCCTTGCACACTACAAACGTTGACAACCTTGCAAATAAATAAATGTAATATACCAAAATCAAATATGAGAAGCAAAATGGATACTAACCACAGGCTTGTGCTTTTTCATAATATGGAAAGTAAAAGAAACCACACTATACTAGAAAACAGACTGGTCAGCCTCTGTCTCAATGCACTTGAACCTTGAACCAATGCAATTGCACCACCACCAAACCAGAATTGCACCTTGTTCCACTCCCGCTACCGACACCAAGCTTTGTAGACAACCAATTGTCAAGGCACCAGAAGGAATGTTATGTAAGTAGTGCACCATGAAGGAGGCCTTATTAACACACTTTGCCACACAAGTTTAGACTCGAGAAACACATGATACAACTACCACCTCTCACATTTGTATTCCACTCAACCATATAATGTCAAATCAATGATATGGTCCTGTAGACATTCAATATGCATTAAAATTTGTGGGGACATGCTACCATGTCCCCTCATTTATCAACCAAGTGGGATAGTAGCAGCTTGCCCCCCTCCCAATTCCCCCCCAAATTTGTTTTGTCTACAGAGTCACCCCATCTGATCCAGGTGGATATTGGTGGCCACCCGCCTATTCCACCTAGACCTCCAGTCAGTTTCATTTGTTTCCTTATTTATTTCATCATTTAAAAATTTTAACATTTTATCGGGTCTTGAACTTTCGGAGCAATTTTGACCCCCCTAAACAACGTTTTTTTAAGGTCTGCAGTAGGCTCGTAGCAAAGGTAGGCCCTACCACAAACCCTGTATTACTCGGATGGACCTTTCCAACAAGTTATCGTACACACGAAATAGAGATAATATGACCAAGTTACGGCCCTGGGAAGTTAGCTGCCTAACTAACCCAACGGGGCCCACAAACTCTTTGCGTTACATCTCTTAGGATTGGGGTTTTGGTTTTTTATGGTTTTCCCTTGTTGTTCAATAATAAATAGGTCCTTGAGCCTCATTGTAACACAATTCAGAGGCATGTAGCTGCCACATCTCTTCTCATAAATAAGCTACCATCTTCGAGCTAGTTTATTTCCATTCTGTTTGTAAGCATATTTCAGTGTTTTTATATTAATGAAATGAAGTGTTATTTCTGTTGCATCTCTGTATTTATGGTTATATCTATAATTTGTGGTGTTCTTGTTTAAGTTCAGATCACCATTTGAGGCTAAACCATCCTTTAGAGCTAACAACCAACATGCATCTTTTAGGGGAGAGTTAGGCATCGAGATCCAAGTAGATGACTCTAGGTATCCATAATTCGCTAGTAAGTATGCAATTTTGTTTACTGGTCTGCGAACACGAAGAGGAATGAGGGCTATAATGTCAATAATAAAAGAGGCTACCATTGTTAAGAGTGATTCGAGGAACTAGCTCAAAGAAATCTTGTGAATATGAGTGCCATTTTGGATCTTCCGCAACATTATTACAATTTTTTGCAAGTCTCCCTCCATCAGAAGCTTAGTTTAACCTTGGGCGCGTGCACTCTCTAGACCTACACAAAGTCCCATAATTTTTGTTTCATTATTGCTACCAATTCCAATCATTCTCGACTAAATGAAGAGATGTATACCTCTATAATCTAATGATTCAACCTCATCCCATTGGACATGGGCTCCCTTTCGAGGCTCCATCAAAATTCGGTTTTAGGAAAGAAGGTGGGAGAGGGAACTAATTTCTAGGGATAGAGAAGGGAATGGAAGGGGGCAATGAGGAGATCAAACTTGGGGGCAAATGGAGCGGGGTGGTGAGGAGATCAAACCTTGGGGGGAAGAAAACCAATATATTAAAAGCCTTGCCTCACTTACTAATGTCTGTTAGTCTTGAGAGGACCATGGAAGGGCAAGAATAAATTATTTGATCTAATAGCTAAGGGAGTTCCAAATAGAGTCTAAGGGGATAGAGGTTCCCTTGAAAATTCTCCAATTTTGTTCTTTCTATATATCCCCAGAGAATAAATCCTAGTGACGGAGTCTAGATATGATTAAGAACTAGATTGGAGAAGGGTTGAGAGCTCCATCAGGAAAATATGTTGAATTTAGATTTTAACCCTGTACAGAAATTACCTCTATATGAATTCTTAAAATAAAAAAATAAACAATGGCGAGAACATGAAACAAATATACACAAAGATTTTCCCCTTGATCCCAAAATTGGGACTGCCAGATTGATTTTTCATTATATTCCTGTCAATGTTACAATATATATATATGTGTGTGTGTGTGTGTGTGTGTGTGTCAAAAAATTCATAAACCCCAATCCATTAACCCTATATTAGAACATAATTGTAGTTCCCTTGACCGGATCTACAAAAATACCGTGGACAAAAACCATCATGCCCAAAACCATGTGCAAAACCCATGCCAAAAACCATGGGTAGGTTCGTCACCATCTTTGGATCCGCCCCACATCCTTGGATCCAACCAACTATTATTGGGTCCACATAAAAAAAATAAAAATTCCCGGGGCACTGCCCCGAATCCCGTGCAGCAGGGCTACCTCCGCTTTTCAAACCACCTTCTGTGCCTAGCACAACGTACAACACGTGCGGCTAGTCATGGAAAGAATATAGCACACACCCAAAATTCTCCCACTTGTTGTTTTCTTTCCACATAGGGGGGTAACAAGAGAGTTTAGTCATTGGTCCAACCGTGCAACACCCATTGTTTCTCTACACCAAAAAAACTTCTTAGTGCTCACAGACTTCGTTAATGCATCTTCAATAGTATTCAAAGCACTGCCCACCTTTACTAGCAACACCTTTTTTTCCTCAACCATATCCCTCACAAAGTGATACTGAACATCAATTTGCTTTGTCTTCGAATGATAAGCAAGGTTATTTTCCAATAAAATTGCACTTTTGATGTCACAGTCTATCCTTATATCTTTCTACACCAACCCCATACTTGAACACAATCTTTGCAACCAAACTGCTTCCTTGCCTGCATGAGTGGCTACCATGTATTCGGCCTCCATAGTTGAAAGTGCCATTACATACTCTCTCTTGCTCATCCAACTAAATGCTCCTCCAAATAGGTTAAACACATACCCACTTGTAGATCTTTGATCCAGATCTCTAGCCCATTGTACATCAACAAATCCACAAATGTCCAAAACTTTGTCCAATCCTGGTCTTCCTTGGTAGCACAAACCATAATCACTGGTGCCACGCAAATAACTGAAAACCGGCTTCACTATTGTTCAATACTCCTTCCCTGGTTTTTACATAAACTTGTTCAATACTCCCACTGCATGTGAAATGTCTGATCTAGTACAGACCATTGCATACATGAGGATACCAGCTACACTCGCATATGGAACACGAGACATGTCCTCTTCATCTTCTTGTGTCTTGCGACACTGTTCAATAGATAACTTTACACCTGCATGAATAGGAACCTTCACCGTTTACTATCTTGCATATTAAACCTCTGCAATATTATATCGACATACTTCCTCTAGTTTAATTAGAGCTTCCTCTTTTCCTAATCTTGCTTAATTTCCATGCCCAAAATATAGTTTGCAGCACCAAGATCCTTCATATCGAATTTGGAGGACAATTGGGTGTTCAAATCCTAGATAATTTCTTTGTTATTTCCCATCAACAACATATCATCCACATACAAGACCAAATAAATAACGTGATCACCAATTAATTTAAAATACACACATTGATCCTCTTTTCTCCTTGCGAAGCCAAGTCCCTGTATATATGTATCAAATTTCTGATACCACATTCTTGGCGATTGTTTTAACCCATACAGAAATTTTTTTAACTTGCATACAAGTTCTTTCTTACCCTTCACCGCAAAGCCTTCAGGTTGCTTCATATAGATCTCTTCTTCCAGATCCCCATGAAGAAATGTTGTATTCATAACCATCTGTTCTACCTAAAAATAAAATGTAATAGCAATAGATAAAAGTAATCTAATAGAAGCTAACTTGGAAATAGGAGAAAAAATATCACCAAAATCAATTCCTGACACCTGGGGATAAAAAATTTCTACCAACCGAGTTTTGTACTTCTCCACCTTTCCTTTTGCATTCATCCTCTTCTTAAACACCCATTTTTTTCAATGGGTTTTCTTCCACCCGATAACTCTACCAGATCCCAAGCTTCATTTTTGTTCAAAGATGTCATTTCATCAACCATGGCCTCTTTTGAGAGTTTTCCATCCTCTAAATCCACTACCTCCCTGATAGTTTTGGGATCATCAACAGTAATAGATAAAGAAAAATTTGAACAAAAAGCAGATGGACTATACCTTTCTGGTTGCCTTCTCTCTCGAACTCATCTAAAAAATGGAGTTTGTGGCTCTTCCTCTTCTGATTCTTGTTCTATTGTAGAGTTTAATTCTTCCTCCTTTAGTTCAAAATCTATCTTTTGAGGTTCCTTTTGTAGGACTTCATGTTTAATTACATCTTCACTTCTCTAAACACCACATCTCGACTATACACAACCTTCCTTATTTCTGGGTTCCAAATCTTATAACCTTTTAAACCATCCTTATACCCAATAAAGATGCACCTTTCATATTTCCTATCTAACTTGGTTCTTTTATCCTTTTGAACATGTACATATGCATCACAACCAAATACCCTCAGATGTGAAAGAGAGGGTTTCTTACCAGTCCATACCTCATGTGGAGTATTATCCTCCAATAATAATGAAGGTGATATGTTAACCAAGTAACATGCAGTATCCACTGCCTCTGCCCAGAATTCTTGTCCTAACCTAGCACCACCGAGCATGCTTCTTGCCTTTTCCATCAACATCATGTTCATTCTTTCTGCAACTCCATTTTCTGAGGTTTGTATGGAGTAGTATTTTGTCATGCTATACCACACTTATTACAAAACTCTTCAAATTCCTTCTTACAAAACTCTCCACCATTATCTATCCTCAACACCTTAATCTTCTTATCTGTCTGATTTTCCACTAAAGCCTTAACTTCTTTAAACCTGTTAAAGAATTCATATTTCTTCTTGCAGAAATATATCCATGTATTCATTGAGAAGTCATCTATAAATGAGACATAGTACATAGACTTACCTAGTGATGGAAAACACATCACTGCGCACAAGCTCTAGTGTCCCTTTCTCCCTCTTAGCACCAGAGGGGAAATTCAACTGTTTCTGCTTCCCATATACACAATGTTAACAAAAATCAAAATCCAGAGAGAAATTAGACATACCTTCTACCATACCATTACCATGCAGTATTTGAAGACCCTTCTCTCAGATATGTCCAAGCCTTTGATGCCATAACATGGTCTTTTTTCCCGAGACAACTAGGTTTTCTGCTTCACTTTAACGAACAATAAAATTATTGCACCCATCAATAATAGTTCTACCCAGAATATTGTACAGAGTTCCAATCTAAACTCCCCACATCAATACCAGTGCTCCTCAAACCATCTTGCATGTATCTTTTTCAAACATTGTTCTTACACCTGCATCATCCATCTTGCTTACAAAAATCATATTTCTGGCCAATGCAGGAATATGTAGAACACCAGGAAGTGTTCTAATCCTTCCACCTTGAAACTTCAGATTGAATTTTCCATGTCTGACGATTCTAGCCTTCCTATCATCACTTAATAATACATCACCACCATCATATTTATCATACTCGCAGAACCACTCCCTATGGGGAGTAAAGTGAGAGGATGCACCTGAGTCAATCAGCCATGCCAGATGATCTACATGTGTATTTGAATAATAGCCCAAGTACACATCCCCACCTCATCTGAGGTGTTTTTTTCCTTTGCAGAAGGAGCATCATCAAATCCCTTTCCTTTCTCAGGAGCTTAAGATCTACAATCCTTTTTATAGTGCCCTTACTTTCCACATTTCCATCACACCTTTAAAGGTTTTCCTAGAGATTTAGATCTCCCACTCGTGGAATTATTTTTGTTTATATTATGGGAGCGTCCTTGTACAAAGAAGGCATCTCCATTCTGGTTGTCCATATTTTTCCATCTCATCTCCTCGAATAACAAAGGTGAGACTATTTCATCAAACTTCATGGAAGTTGTATTTCTACCTATAGTAACAACCAAACTATCCCATGAATCTGGTAGAGAACACAACAAAATGATTCTCTTATCTTCATTTGAAATTTTTATATCAACAGATAACAACTAGCTTATCACATTATTAAAGGTGTTCATATGCTCTATTACCAAGTCTCCATCCTTCATCGTGAGGTTATAAAACTTTTTCCATAGGAACAATTTGTTGACCAGAGACTTAGATTGGTACAAAGTCCCTAAATTGTCCCAAAAATCCTTCGTCTAGCTTCCCCTGATACATTCAGCAATACTGAATCTGAGATACATAACCATATTGTGATCTTTCCTTCTGATCCAACTTCATCCATTATTCTACTAAAATTGTCATTGGTTTAGTACACGAATCTACCATGATCTACTGATCTTTATCCATTGACAGATCCTCCATCTTGAGCTTCCACAACTCAAAACTCTGACCATTAAATTTCTCGATCTCCATCTTTCCACTGTTCACTATCTTCTTTCAACGCAAGAATCGATCTTGCAAACCTCCCACTAAATAGGGGCTACCAGAGGCCCAAGAAAAACCCCTCGGTAGAAAAGGCGTCCCCTTGAAGATGAAAAAACTTTGATACAAAATGTAGGTTTTAACCTTATACAAAAATTGCCTACAAATGAATTCTTAAAACATAAAAATGAACAACGGCGAGAACATAAAACAAATATACACAGATTTTCCCCTGGATCCCAAAACCGGGACTACCAGATTGATTTTTCATTACGTTCTTTTCAATGTTACATATATATATATATATATATCAAATCATTCATAAACCCCAATCCATTAACCCTGGATTAGAACATGACCATAGTTCCCTTGACCAGATCTACAAAATACCATGGGCAGAAAACCATCATGCCTAAAACTATGTGCAAAACCCATGCACAAAAGCATGGGTAGGTCTGCCCACCATCTTTGGGTCCTCCCACCATCCATGGGTCCAGCCAACTATTATTGAGTCCGCATAAAAAAAAAAAAAAACTTCCCAGGGCACTGCCCCGAACCCCGTGTAGAGGGGTTACCACCACCCTGTAAACCCCTTGATGAGGGGGTTATCACCCCCCCTATGACCCCCCCACTACGCTCTATGCAATGAACAATGCGTGGGACGAGTTGTTGAAATAATATAACACATACCCAACATTGAATATATAGACCATATCACTATTTGATCACATGGAACATTCCACTAAATAAGTCCATAGTCCCGGAAAGAAAGTGTAGTTGTTGAATAGATGTTCCAAGTTCTCTGAGTGTAGTAGAGAGCTCACCACCCTTTTGTTTAATATTTTTTTGTTTTGTTTTTTTTAATAACCAACCATTCAAAATTAATCTGTCAGATTTTGAGGGTCACTGGAAAAATTAATGAGGCAACAAATTCACCCTTTCTGACCATTGTTTTTTGTGCGTCATCACTTCGCCAAATTGTTGCCTCGTTAGTGGCTGCCACTTGGCCTAGTTTGACTAGAACTTTGACTGGATATATCTTGAGCACACAAACACATATTTGGGTGTCGTTTATGTTGTTGGAATTAGGTAGACGAGCACTACGATCTAGTCCTTGTTTCGGTGGAATACGAGAACTTTGATTTTGAGCTTTTCCATAACCACTATTCAATTATGAGTGTGTCTGGAGCCACCTGGATCAATTTATTTTTCTACATCTCTTCTACTTATAAGTCTTGATGGCTCTCCTCCAAGTGGTAGGCTTCCTTGATAGAAAAATTTCCTTTCGACTGATATCCCCACCGAAGTTTGCCATCTTGTTTTGAAAATGGAATATCTATGTTTTGTATGTTTCTCCAAAAACTCATGCCAAATTTCCCCATCTGGTTTTCATTGCTAGTTTTCTAGAGGTATCCATTTACACCATTGTTGACTATGATCCCCCTCCACTCAGTACTCTGCTACTGTAATTCTCCCTTTTTTTGACATTTGTTGATTGTCTTTCTAGCTCAATTTAGTCCCCCAATTTTAGTAGTTTCTGCCAGAAGTCTCCCCAAAATAATGTTCTGCTACCATTTTTGACCTCCTAGAAGTAGTGTTTTTGAATCTAATCGAACCCATTTTTTGCTAATTCCCAAATAGATGATTCTGGGACCAAGTTATTTGCTCAAATTAGTTTCTGCTAAGTTGTAAGAGAGGAATAGTTATATTTCCAAATTCTCTTCCAAATATTAGGCCGTCCTTCGAGCCACCACCACCAAATCTTCGCTTTGAGAATTGTAGTCATAATACCTAGATCATGGAGCCCCAACATTCCCTTGAGTATATGTCAGCATTAAGTATCCCAAGCCATCAAGGACCACTTATTTTCTAGATGAGTTCCAGCCCAAAGAAAAGATCATTGAATTCTATAGAGCTCCTCTATTATAGAGGATGACACCATCATTATAGAGCACAGGTAGATAGGTAAAGCTTGCAGGACCGCTTTCAAGAGCACTAATCTTCCAGCTATGTTAAGGTATTTGAATTTCCAAATTGCTAGCTTGTTCTAAAACTTTGATATGAGCTGCTCTCGTAGATTCCATTTGAGGGATATTTCCACTAGTGGCACCCCTAGGTAACTGGAAGGAAGTTTACTTATTTGAAAGACAAATATCCAAGTTACAAAACATTGCACAATCGCTGGAGTGTTAAATAAGAAAACTTGCAATTTATGATTATTAATGTCCATACCTGAAGCTAAGGAGAAAAGATCCAGGATTTCATTGATCGCCTAAGCTTCTTGAGCTATTGGAGGTCCCATTGTATCATTAATAAATTATTGATGGGAGAGTGGGATATCATCTCCAAAAATTTATTAGAGTCTTATAATATGATAGATTTATGTTAAAAAAAATGATAGTTAATTTTTTACTATAAATGTTATTAAAACTATCCCGAAGGAAAAAATGTAATTAATACACTTGGGGCATGGGTAAGAAGACAAACAACTAATCGGTATTGTATGGGTTCTATATGGGCCTCATCCTCACCCTTCAACAAGGTTTTAAATACATCACTATCATAGGATACTCCTTCTTGGTCATCAGATACTTAAGAACCAACTCTTATCATAAAGATAATGCACTAAACCATATCCTCCAACGTGTTAGGAACCTCATCTCAACTGTCTCTAACTCCCCCTCCTTCCATGTTCTCAGATCTCTTAGCGTTAAAGCATACTCAATGGCCAACAAGTTTTGCCTCTTACAAGAAGGAATAATAGATGTCAATGAGGTATTAGGGTCTTACAGGGTTCCTTGGTGATATTTGAAATCCTAAGCTTACTTAGTTTTATTATCTTTATAAAAGTTCCTTTGTGCCTAGCTCATCCCCCCCTCTCTCCTCATGATCCCTCTTCCCCCCTCTTCCTGTCCCCTTCCCCCTCCTTCCCCCTCCCTCTCCCATTTTCTTTCCCCTCTCCCCTCTCCTTCTCATTATTTCCTCCATGAGTTCGTACTTCAACAACGAATGGAATGTGGCATTGGATTGGAGTTGCACGCAAGAAGACGTGTGGGTTGTCAATATTATTAAGGTGGTTAAGGTTAGATTCATGCGGGTTCAGGAAAAATCAATTCAATATCCATTACCCACTGTGTTCAATTTAATTCCCATGTCGAGAAATAACGAGGGAATTCACTCTCTTATCAATTCCTCTGAGGTAGAAGTCATCTCAATGAAGAGTAGTTGCAATTTCATATCTTTGCATGAGCACCAGGGAATGGAATGGGCCAGCATAAATTAGTGTTAAGGGAAATGTATAGTGCAGATAGCTTCTAGCTGCAAGTCGACTTTTGTTTGGAGTCGAGTTTCTTGGCTCCTCTTAGTTGTCTCAGTTCAAGGGTCCGTGAAATTTCAAGGGAAAAAATTCTTCTCAGGCATTCTCCAAGTATTGATTTCTTACTTATTCTTCTCCAAGTATTTATTTCTATCACTTATTAGTTGCCACCTTCTGTAACAGCCCTGGTGAAAATTCCATGTAATAAAAGTTAATAAAGGAAATAATAATAACCATGATTGATGGGACACTTATTCCACACTGAATGTTGGGAAAGACATCCTAGGGGGTGTTCATTTGGTTGTTTATGGCTAAGGAAATTGGCAAAGGCAATGACTAAGGCTTTGGAAAGACAAAATAGCATTTTTGGAACATTTATTTATGAAAAAAATGAAAATTAGGAGAAAAGAGAGGCAAAAGGTCACATGTTGCATGTGAGGAGGAAAATAATGGAAAATGAAGAAAATAGAGGCCTCATTAATAAAAAGGCTTCTAAGGATCAATTGGTAACCTATTGTCAGTTTAGTTTTGGAGCTCTCTCATTATTCTCTCTCTCTCTCTCTCTCACTCTTGGACACTTAGAGTTTTCTTAGAGCACTTTGACATTGGACCAACAAGGGAAAAGAAGGCAAGAGGAAGCAAAGACCAAGCAGGGAAAGGCAGGATCAAGAAACTACAACAATATTCTTTGCATGTATCGTTTTTTATGCATATTTTCCTTGCTAGATTTGGCATGCATGTGGTTCTTTTTATGTTTTGGCATGGGATTTGCCAAGTGTAATAGTGTTTTTCAGCCTAGCCTTGCCATTTCTGGATAGCCATGGTGTGATGGGGTTCTCATGTTTTGGTTGAGCTGGATTGCCTGATGGATTCGAAGCTGAGTGAGGTGGCTCTCTAAATGATAGAGCACATGGACTAGTTGTCCCTGAACCAGAATATGGATCATGGTAAAGCCACTCGCCTAGTGATCCCTGAGACAGACTGCGGGTTGCAGTAAAGTCGGGATTGTGTTGCCTCGGTGGGCCTAGGAATCCTTGTCAGTGAATGAGAATATATACGATAAAGCCAAGAGGTGTTTTTCTCTCCGTTGGGCCTAGTAATCCCTGCTTTGGGATATGTGGTAAAGCGTGGAGAGTGGGTCTCAGTTTAGGGCTTAGGGATCTAGGTTTGGATTAAAGTAAAGCTTGAGAGACTAGGAGACAGGAAAATTCCTCACGATGTAGGTAGAGAAATCCAGTGGCATCCATGATTATTTCGTCTAGTGATCGGGTGGAGATCATGGTAAAACCTATTATGACATGATTATTATGTTGGCCTAGTGATCTTGGATGGATTACGGTAAAGCCTAGTTTCTATTGATGATGGTGAGGTGGTTTAGCCTCGGTATGCTCTCGTTGGTTCTTTTGGTTTGGGTTCGACATTCGTGCTTGGAATATGGAACGGGGGTGATTGACTGAAGAGAGACTTGGCTCAGCCAATCTATGGTCGGGTGGAATGTGGTAGTCCCATCTCCAGTTGGTTTTTGCATTCATTAATGAGAAATTCATTCCCTTGGTTTTCATGTGTAAATGTACTGGTTTATATGTGGATTTTATGGCTGATATATTTATGATATTTTTGTTGTTACTATGCTAGTTATATGTATGTTTTATGACAACAACTATGTATGGATATCAATATTTTTTTACTTGTAAATGAATGGACAATGTATCTATGACCTAATAGATGATAATGCAGCAAATGACATGAGAGAACAATGGTTCTTAGCGATTCTCAGATAAGTATGAGATCCCTATGCTTAATTTTGTTGTTTACACCTGTAGATTACATGTTGGTGATATGTTTGATGAAATGCTTGTCATGGCTAGTAGGGGTTTGGTTAAGGACTTGTTCAAGTATTTGTTTTAGCATCATCATTTCCCTGTTATTTTACTACTCTTAAGATTTCATTCCAGTATGGGCAGTGACTGGGCATTGTGCTGGAAAAGTGGCCCAAATCCTGGCAATGTTGGCATAGAATTGGACAAAAGAGTCCCTAGACACTGACTTGTAGGCCTGTGAGAGCGTCTAGAGATCCCTAGACACCGACATGCCCATAGCATGAAAGTGTCCAAAGGGAAAGTGATCAAAAACAACAATGGAACCTAGGGGAAGGTTGCCTGAAGCATTGACATGGTTCTTAGGGGTCCTCTAGTTGATGTGGAAGGTCTGTATGTTATGTTTTTGTCGATTCCATTTCATTAAGGTCACATAGGAGGTTGAATCCAATCATAGTAGCCTCTCATCTCATGTTTACCCGGTTGGCAATTTACTTGGGTAGATGTGGGAGGAGGATGTTACAGAGTGGTATCAAAGCATGGTTCACCCCACGGACTAGATGGGTTGTGTGTTGGCCATGCATGCATGTCTCTTACACTTGTATTCCATGAGCTTGTTGTATTTGCATGGTGTTGATCATGGTTGTAGTGATGTCACCATATGGAATTTGATGTTGTTATTGTGGAGTGCATCATCATGAGTGTATGACTGGTTACATGTTGTTATATGTCACTTACATGTATCATTACTATTAGTGTATGCTTGGTTACAATCTTGTATGTTTGGTTGAATTCTTGTATGCTTAGTTGTATGTATCATTCTTGTAGGTTTTGTTACAAATATTGTTCGCTTATGCTCGATTACATGTGTTCATGCATATGTGTGGTTGATTATGCATTGCTTATGCATGTTGATGGTTGCATGTGGCAATGTGTATAATGGAGTAATGGTCGTTTTCATGCATGAGGTCATAACATGCATTGTTGCTATGGTCTTGCATTGATGACTGGACTCTAGCTAGAATGATGCTTATGTGTTGATGCACTTACTTGTTATATGTCGATATGCTATTATGACTATGTTATACATGTATTACATTGATTTGTTGATCTTGAAAACAAGGTATCCTCCCTGAGCTATACCAAGGTATGTTAGTTTATTGTGATTTGGTTTAGCTGACATAGTATACCTTGCAAGAAAGAAGGTAAAAATGAATAGCAAGATGGTAGACTACAAAGACTCTCCCTACGAATCAGATGAGCAGCGTGGTGATGGGAACTCTTCTGATTTGGCAAACACATTAAGAAGCTTGAAGGAAGAAATAAGGAGTTGTAAGGCAGACAATGAAAAATCATACATGCACAAGAGAAACAGGCAGAGGTTAATACTATACTTCTTCATAGTTTGTCATAATTGCAGCGACAAGGGCTACTTCAGATCGGCCATGGACATGAGGATATAATTAATGTGGCATATGGCAGTAGGTCTCATGGTGGTCACATTTCAGATAGAGATGGAACTATTAGAAATGGTAGGTTTTTGGATACTCTAGATAGGAGAGGTGATAGATACATGTACTATTCTAGTTCTAGTTCTGATAGACATCATAATCATCATCGTTATCATCCTTACAGGAGGAGTGATAGAAGATACTTGTCAGATGAGTTTAAGAAAGCAAAGACACCTACTTTTGATGGAGATGTGAAGAAGCCGGAGGATGCAAAGGCTTGGATACTTGGGATGAACAAATTTTTTGAGTTGCATAATTACACAGATAACATGAAGGCCAGAGTAGCGATCTTCAACTTGAAAGTTAAAGAAGACATTTAATGGGAAGATGTGAAGCAGTTCAGAGACATCAGGATAGATGCCTTGATTTGGCATGAGTTCAAGAGGATTTTCAGGAAGAAATACTTGTCAGAAAGGTACAACAACAACAAGGCTAAAGAATTCTATGAGCTAAAGACGAGGTCAATGACAAATGAAGAGTACACGACCAAGCTTCTAGAGCTATTGAGGTATGGACCGCATCTTACGGATGATAAGGCTAACGTTTATTGATATGTCAGTGGATTGTCATTAGCATTTAGAGATCAGATTGAGTATGATGAGCCTCGGTCACTTGAGGAAGTTATTGGGAAATTGAAGCATTGCTATGAACAGTGAAAGTGTAAGAATGAATCTTAGCAAGATGGAATGGAAAAGACAAAGTTAGAGGTAAATGACAACCTAAGAGAACAAGGCCTCAGAATGTAGATGGGAAGGAAAATATGGCACCACAAAAGAAGTTTAATGTAGTTAGATAACCACTTAAGAAAAAAATAAGAAATTAATAAAATAATTCCATGTAGATAATTTTTTAATATATCATTTTCTAAATAAATGTGACATTTATCAAAATAACAGTGTATATCATTTATCTTTAAATTAATTTATTAGCGCAAGATTTAATAAAATTTAAATTTAAAAAGTAAATTTAAAATTTAAATTAGTTATGTATCATTAAAATTAAATAACAAAATATATTATATTTAAATTAATTTATTAACACAAGATTTACTAAAATTGAAATTAAAAAAGTGAATTTAAAATTAAAATTAAATTTAACCAAATAAACGCACTTTTATCATAATAATAGTATATACATTTTATATTTAAATTAATTTGTTTACACAAGACTTAATAAAATTTAAATTTAAAAAGTAAATTTAAAATTCAAATTAGTTACGCATCATTAAAAATATTATTGATGCTATGAATTTTATACAATAAATTATTGATTTTATTTTTAATATTTAATGTAGTTTTGGTTCACTTGGGCACCATTCACGTTGAAGAAAGGTAAATTATATAATTAAAAAAAAATTCAGTGCCTAGTCACACATGTATCTCTTTTGAATTTTAAGGGATTTTGATTGGGTTACACATTATGACATGGAAATTCAATGTTAACCTTTTAAAATGAAAGTTCCTCTAATGATCAAAAACACCTTATAGGATGAGCACACCTGAGTTGGTGGAGTTAAAGTTGTAGTTGAAGGAAATGTTGGACAAGGGATACATTAGGCCAAGTATATCACCTTAGGGCACATTGGGATTGTTTGTGAAGAAGAAATATGGAACTCTCAGATTATGCATTGACTACAGGTAGTTGAACAAAGTGACCATCAAGAACATGTACCCTTTACCGAGGATTGATGGTTTGTTTGATCAGTTGAAGGGAGCAACAATGTTCTCTAAAATCGACTTGAGATCCGAATACCATCAGGTACGCATCAAAGAGGACATTTACAAGACAACTTTCCAGACCAGGTATGGGTATTATGAGTTTGTTGTAGTTCCATTTGGTTTGACTAATGCTCCAACTACATTTATGTGCTTGTTGAATAGTGTGTTGTGTCTGTATTTGGATAAGTTTGTTATTGTGTTCATTGATGATATATTGGTATATTCTCAAAATGAGGAAGAGCATGCCGAGCATTTAGCAGTAGTGTTCAAGTTGTAGAGAGAGCATCATTTGTATGTTAAGCTCAACAAGTGTAGTTTCTTTCAGACTGAGGTACACTAATTGGGACATGTTGTCTCCAAGGAGGGAATTGCAGTAGATCTAGAGAAGATAAGGGCCATCATGGATTGGGTAGCTCCTAAGAATGTGGATGAGGTGAGATATTTCATGGGGTTGGTAGGCTATTACAAGAGGTTCTTCAGGAACTTCTCGTTGTTTTCTTATCCTATTACATCATTATAGAGGAAAGGTAAGAAGTTTGAATGGACAGAGGAGTGTGAGGCCAGTTTTGAGCAGCGTAAGTAGTTGTTGACACATGCTCCACTGTTAAATATTGCAGATCCGGACAAGGAGTTTATAGTATATACAGATGCTTGCAAGAGAGGAATTGGAGTCCTTATGTAGGATGGACATGTGGTATGCTATGAGTAATGAAAACTAAATGAGCATGAAAATAACTACCCGACACATGATCTTGAGTTAGCAAGGATCATACATGCATTAAATATGTGGAGGCACTATCTTCTTGGCAGGAGGTTTGTACTGATTAGTGATCATATTGGGTTGAGGTATTTGTTTGACTAGCCGAATCTGAACGTCAGTAAGGCTAGATTGTTGGCCACGATTAGCGAGTTTGATTTCGAGATTAGGTACATCAAAGGAAAGGAGAACAGGGTGGAATATGTTCTTAGCAAGTAAATACAATTAAATCATTTAGCAGCTATGAGCTCCTATGGGACAGACTTACATGATAGGATCTTGCAGGCAGGTCGGCAAGATGTCAGGTATATGGAGATTGTGCACAGGTTACAACAGAGTACAGGTATAGGTACAGGTGGTAGTACAAGTAAAGGTACAAGTGGTAGCATAGGTACAGATACATGTGCTAGTATAAGTACAGGTACAGGTGACAGTACAGGTATAGGTATAGGTGCAAGTGGACGAGAAGTGGATTATTCTCTTACAGCGGATGGATTGGTTAGATTCATAGATAGGATATATGTGTTAGATAGCAGTGAGCTCAAGAAGGTGATCTTGAGGGAGTTTCATGTGAAACCATATTCGGGTCACCCAGGTTATAAGAAGACAATGACAGAAGTGAAGAGATTTTACTGTTGACTGAATCTGAAAAAGAATGTTGTAGAGTATGTGGCTAGATGTTTTGATGGTCATGTGTGAAGGCATAGTGTAAGCATTCAGGTGGACTGCTACAGCCGATGTCGATTACATAATGGAAATGGGAGGTCATTTGCATGGAATTCATTATAGGTTTTCGAAGACATTGAGACATCATGATTCCATCATGGTTGTTGTGGACAGGTTGACAAAGGTTGCGCAATTCATCCAATGAAGTCTACATTCTCATATAGCGATGTAGCACAGGTATTCATTAGAGATGTGGTTAGATTTAATGGTTTTCTAAAGAATATTGTGTCGGATAAGGATGAAAATTTCACTTCTAAGTTTTGGAAGGAGTTGTTTGCAGGTTTGGGCACAAAGTTGGCCTTCAATACAACTTATCATCCGCAGACAAATGGATAGAGAAAGAGAGGGTCATAAGGATATTTCAAGACATGTTGAGGATGTATATGATGCATCAGAAGTAGAAGTGGGAGGAGTATCTTCCCTTGGTTGAGTTTGCATACAACAACAATTATCAGGAGTCATTGAGGATAAGTCCCTTTGAGGCATTCTATGGATGAAGTTGTAATACCCCCATCAGCTGGAGTGATCTAGTGAACATGGTACTTATTGGACCAGAGATGTTGGTAGACATGGAATAGGAAATGCAGGTGATCAAGAAGAATCTAAAGGTAGCACAGAATAAGCGGACGAGCTATGCAGATCGAAACATGTTATTCAAGGATTTCTAGGTTGGGGAACATGTGTACTTACGCATCAAACCAAAAAAGAGCTCCTTGCGGATTGGATCATTTGCCAAGATGACACCACGATTTTGTGGAACTTTTAGTATCGTTGAGAGGATTGGGCCAGTAGCCTATCGACTTGCATTGCCTCCAATAGTGAAATTCCATGATGTTTTCCATGTGTCATTGCTTAAGAAGTATGTTAAGGATGTTGATCATGTGATTGACTGGTCTGTAGTACAGGTGGAACCAGATGGAGAATTCCAGCTGGAGCCTCAGTGTATATTGTAGAAAAAAGTTCTTAAGCTTCAGAACTGAGAAATCGAGCAAGTTAAAGTGTAGTGGAAGAACTTTGGGCCCAATGAATCTACATGGTAGATAACAAATCAGATGTGGGCTATGTATCCTTCTTTGTTTGCCGATTGAGGCAAAATAGTTTTGGTATGATGTTTTGGTATATGTTTTGATCATGTTTTGGTATATGTAGATATGTATATGGATGTGAATACTTCCATGAGCTAAGTTATAAAGCTCCAATAAGCGGTATGGGTGTGATGCCATTATGATGTTATGTTGTCATGTTGGTTTTCTTTTCATCACGGTCATCATGTAAATACTGCATCAAGCTATGTTATAAAGCTCAATGGGAAGTATGCTTTCTTTTCAAAAGTTTTGATGAGGTATAGGTGTGGTTGAACACTGAGGACAATATCCCCCAAGGGGGAGGGTTCTGTAATAGCCTTGGTGAAAATTCCATTTAATCTAAGTTAATAATGGCAAAAATAATAACCACAGTTGATGGGACATATATTCCAAGCTTAATGTTGGGCAAGACATCATAGGGGGTGTTCATTTAGTTGTTTATCGCTAAGGAAATTGGCAAAGGCAACGACTAAGGCTTTGGAAAGGCAAAATGGAATTTTTGGTACATTTATTGATGAAAATAATGGAAATTAGGAGAAAATGGAAGTTAAAGGTCACAAGTTGCATGTGAGGAGGAAAATGAAGAAAATAGAGGCCTCATTAATAAAAAGGTTTCTGAGGATTAGTTAGTAACCTTTTTTCAGTTCAGTTTTGGAACTCTCTCATTATTCTCTCTCTCTCTCACTCTTGGACACTTAGAGTTTTCTTAGAGCACTTTAGCATTGGAGCAAGAAGGGAAAAGAAAGCAGGAGGAAGCAAAGATCAAGCAGGGAAATGCAGGATCAAGTAGCTACAACAATATTCTTTGCAGGTATCGATTTGCATCTGTATTTCCTTTCTAGATTTGGCATGTATGGAATTGCATGCGGTTCATTTTTTGTTTTGGCATGGTTTTTTTCCAGGTGTAACAATGTTTTTTAGCCTAGCCTTGCCATTTCTGGATAGCCATGGTGTGATGGGGTTCTCATGTCTTGGTTGAGCTAGATTGCTGGATGGATTTAAAGCTATGTGAGGTGGATCTTCGAATGATAGAGCACATGGCCTAGTGGTCCCTGAACTGGACTGTGAATCATGGTAAAGCCACTCACCTAGTGACCCCTGTGTTAGACTGTGGGTTGCAGTAAAACTAAGATTGTGTTGCCTCGGTGGGCCTAGGAATCCTTGTCAGTGAATGGCAAGATACATGTTAAAGCCAAGAGGTGGTTTTCTCTCCATTGGGCCTAGTAATCTCAGGTTTGGGATATGCGATAAATCCTGGAGAGTGCATCTCGGTTTAGTGCCTAGTGATCCAAGATGGATTACGGTAAAGGCTGGTTTCTATTGATGACGGTGAGGTGGTTTAGCCTCAGTATGCCCTCGCTGGTTCTTTTGGTTTGAGTCCCACATTTATGCTTGGAATATGGCACGGGGGTGATTGGATGAAGAGAGACGTGGCTCAGCCAATCTATGGTCGGGTGGAATGTGGTAGTCCCATCTCCAGTTGGTTTTTGCATTCATTAATGAGAAATGAATTCCCTTGGTTTTCATGTGTAAATGTACTAGTTTATATGTGGATTTTATGGTGTTTCTATTATTACTATGTTGGTTATATGTATGTTTTATGACAACAGCTATGAATGGCTCTCAGTATGTTTTTACTTGTAAATGAATGGACAATGTATCTATGACCTAATAGATGATAGTGCAACAAATGACATGAGGGAACAATGGTTCTTAGCGATTCTCAAATAAGTATGAAATACCAATGCTTAATTTTGTTGTTTACAACTGTAGATTACATGATGGTGATATGTTTGACGAAATGTTCTGGTTAAGGATTTGTTCAAGTATTTTCTTTAGCATCATTGTTTCCCTATTATTTTACTACTCTTAAGATATCGTTCCATTTTGGGCAGTGACCTGGGCTTTGGGCCAAAAAAAAGTGGCTCAAATCCCAGGGATGTTGGCATAGAACTCAGAAAAAGAGTATCTGGATGCTCGCTTGCAGGCTTGTGAGAGTGTCCATAGGTCCCTGGACGTTGGCATGCCCATAGAATGAGAGCGTCCAGAGGGAAAGTAATCAAAAACTTCAGTGGGACCCAGGTGCATGCTTCCTGAAGTCTTTTTATGGTTCTCATGGGTCCTCTAGTTGATGTGGAAGGTCTGTATGTTATGTTTCCATCGATTCCATTTCCTTAAATTCACATAGGAGGTTGGATCCAATTATAGTATCCTCTCGTCACATGTTTACCCCGGTTGGTCGGTTACTTTGGTAGATGTGTGAGGAGGGCATTACACCTTTGATAGTTGTTATGTCATATCTTCCTAAGAGGAATATTTTGAGAGCCAGAATGCCTGTGACCTTGCTGTCTCTCACCGGTCCTCATGTTCCCCTGCGATATGTTTGTTGGCTCAATTATGGAGTTCGGTATCCGGGGCCAGCATCAACACTGCTCTAGGAGAGTGGCTCGGAACACTTGAAACCGTAGTGCCTCTGCAGGCAATATCTTCAGCCCCAAAGCCATGGATTCCACATGTGAACAATGTTACAAAGAACTTGCAGAATTGAGAGTCGATGTTTATGACCACCAAGTTCTACTTATCAGCAAATCCTTGTAGATAATTCCACCTTGGACAACATAAAAAGGTCAGCGAAAGAAGATATGGCTGGATATGGTAGCTCGAGGATGAAGTGGAGACCCTCTAGAACATTGTGTCAGATCTCTAGTTGCAAGTTTCCAAGGTTGACAGTTGGCCAATTGAACCTTGCATGGACATAGACTTGAATCAATTGGCTTCACCCATGTATTAACTAGTTTAGATGTTTGGCTTTCATTGTATTTATCTTCTGCATTAGTTTTGTCGTATATATAGTACTAACAAAATAAGAAACCTATCGTCTAGTGAAATTTTTGAATATGTTAGGACTGGATTAGGAATCTCTCTCATGGCCATTGTGATGCAATGTAACTCACCTGAGTTCTTGCCATGACTGGGCGCAAACTTAATATAAGCAATACTCATTCTTGTTTCAAAAAAGTTAAGTGTTATTAGAACTTTAAAGTAAAAATAATTAATTAAAAAATTAAACCATTAATTTAGAAATAAATTCGTTTAAAAAATAAATGTTTTATTATTATATTAGAGTGTGGTTAAAAGTATTATTTAAAAATATAAAAATTGGATTTTTTTTATTATTATTATTATTTTGTAAGCTTAGGTAGGACGCTCTCATTTTCAAGTTTTTACATGTCTGTTATTCACCCCATTTCCGGAGGAGGTAGCACAAGAATCGAACCCAAGATCTCCGGTTCGGTGAGACTTCATTCCACGACCATTGCCACTTGAGCTACCCATTATGATGATTATGATGATGATGATGATGGTTAACGTCCACTGAGACCAAACTTTGGTCTATCGGACCTAAAGAAACAAATTATTTAGTTTGATTTAAGATTTTATTCCTATCCTCAAAAAGTTTGGAGAGAAGCTTCCCAAGCTCACTGTAATTTTGTCAACTTAAAAGGCTAGGAAGGTCAGTATTGCAACAAAGATTTTGAAAGTGAGATATAATCTTAGTTAGTAAAAATATGAAAAAAAAACATAAAAATTGTATTTATTAAACAAAATAAGAAATATATCATTAAATTATAATGATTTATATAATTTAAATTTTGAAAAAATAAATGAAAATGAAAATGAAAAATTTGAATCTACTACATTCCATTAATAAGTGTGGCTATTGTATGGCTATTTTATGTTGCGGGATATTTTATGGCTATTTTGTTTGTGGAGAATGGATATTTTATAGGACTATTTGGTATAGATTATGGGAGGAGAAGAGAAGACTATGCTATAGAATATGGGAAGAGAAGAAAAGGGTTATTTGGAGAGGAGAAGAAAGGGGAATTAGTTTATTATTTTATATATTTATAAATTATAAATATAATATTTTTATAAATATTATTATTTAAATTTAATGTTATATAAATAAATTAAAAATATCTAAGAATTAAAATATAAGATAAGTTTAAGGTGTAGTGTAATTTATAGATAAAATAGATTTTTTTATTGAATTTGACAAAATAATTTTAAGAAAGAATGATATTTTTTGTAGTTTAAAATATATTTTTGAATGCATAAATGGATTCAACACCTGGAAAACCGAGGCGCTTGAATTTTACCAATTAAACAACATAAACTCAATTTTTTTTTAAAATCATTTAGTCCATAATTTAAACTACACCAAAATTTAATATATTAAAATTAATATAAATTTATAAAAATAAAATATTTTTAAAATAAATTTATTTTATTTTAATATTTAAACATAATTTTTTTTTAAATATCATTTTAATTTTAATTTAATTTAATTTTATAAAAATATCAAAATATTTATATATGAATGTCGATGAAAACCTCTAAATCGTTGGTTTTTGCAAATTAAATAGCTTAATGTTAAAGGTCATATAATCTACTTCTATAAAAATACAACATTTTAAATTATTGTTTCGTTAACCAAAAATAGTTTGTATAATTTGAAATGAAAGTTTATACAATAAACTCAAATAAATAATGAAAATACTAAATATCTATAGAATAAATTGAAATAAAAATAATAGAGTTTTTATGGGTGCTTGCGAAATGCCAATTACTCATAATTACATAAAGAATCAATAAAATATTTATTTTTATGTAGATATCTAAAAAAAACTTAATTAGTGAAAATAGCTAAAACTAGCTCCATGTATGTAACCAAACTAATAAGATAGCAAACCAATAAAATAGAATAGTGATAATTTTGATGAACAGACTATACTTGAAAATTGGTGAGGGATTTGCAATGTTCCACTAAGGCTCCGGGGTGGGGATATGTGGATGTGAATGGGGGCTTGTGGGAGTACCCTTGAATTTTAGGGGAATTTAGAGCTGAGGGGGCGGGAGTACCCTCGAATTTTAGGGGAGTTTAGGGTGGAGGGGGCGTCTGGTATATAATTTTTCTTTTTCTTTTTTAATATATATATATATATATATATATATATATATTTCAAATGCATATTCAATAATGAAAGCATAAATACAATGACACATACACAATTGATTTAAATAATGAAATACATTGATCCATACTCATCATTTTTACTAATACATACATGATTCATCCATAAACTATGAGATTCAATAATGAAATACTTTGATCCATATTCATCATTCATTATTCACCATTCTAGAATCTACATTGATTTAAAAATTAAATTCATCATTCATTAATCCAGATTCTAAATTGATTTAAAATTAAAATTCATCATTCATCATTCTAGAATCTAATTAGTACTAAGCAAAATAGACTATCATAGACACTGAAATGAAATCTGAAGACTCCAGATTCTAAATTGATTTAAAATTAAAATTCATCATTCATCATTCTAGAATCTAATTAGTACTAAGCAAAATAGACTATCATAGACACTGAAATGA
Organism: Pinus tabuliformis; assembly: GCA_031772625.1. Lineage (NCBI taxonomy): Eukaryota > Viridiplantae > Streptophyta > Pinopsida > Pinales > Pinaceae > Pinus > Pinus tabuliformis. The sequence goes on along the minus strand of CM062810.1, from coordinate 729,876,035 downwards.
AATCTGAAGACTCGAATAGTAAATTCATATAATAAAATTCAAAAACAGTGGAGTGATGACTCTAAAAGTCACTCTAAAGTACACAGAGGGCTTGGTGCTCTTGATTAAATACTAATTCCATACCCTTGTACATGACAAAATGCAATGGAAACATTGCAATCCATTGAATCTTGAATTCTGCTTTCTCCATATGAAATCCAATGAAGTGGGAACTACTCTCAAACATCCTGAGTCATTTCATGATAATGTTAAAAATTTAAGTAAAAGTGACATTCTCATTTATCTTTATAATGTCGCTTTTACTTTAAAAATTTCACATTACAATGAATTACATAGCATTAATATATGAAAATGAAAGATAAAAAATAATGTCACTTTTACTTTAAAAATTTAACATTACCATAAATTACATAGCATTAATATAGCAATATGATAGAATACTAGATTTCCCTATAATAAATTATTGTTTACCAGAAAATTTAAAAGATATAAACATTATTCAGCATGTTACAACCCATTTATTACCACTTAACGCATACACAGAAATTTACAGCCCACGTGTTACCCTCAGGTGCAGTAAATGTGCTGCAACCAAATGTTTATTGTTTGCTAGTCTCCCAATCATCTTAGATATCTGCCAAGCAACAAGACAGTAGTGCGGAAAGTTACTGAAAAATAAACGTGTAATGCAGACTCTATCTTCAGCAAAGTGTTGAAGGTCTGAGGTGTGACTCTATCTTCAGCCAAGTTTGAAGTCTGAGATGTCTTTCTGAACTGTTGATTTTTTTTTAAAACAATAATTTCAACAAATATTACAACAGATACAGAACAGATCAACTACACGATCTCTTTAGTAAATGAAGGACAACAGGAATACTATTGGCATCCAAACTCTTTGTCCTTAGACCAAATGGATAGCTATCTCTCTCGCTGTGTCGTAGTCAGTTTGTCAGTTTGTGTAGGATTCAAGCATCGAGTTAGTTATTTTATACTATATGAAAACAGTGATCATCGTAAACATAGTAGACCCTCACTGATTAGTTCAGTGAAGTATGAAACTTATCAAAGCAGGAGTGCAGAACAAAAACAAAGAAGTCCACGAGTAGTTCAAGGAAAAGCATGAAAGATAACTCCTGCACTTAGTTTCCTTGGCAATATATGTGCACTGAAAATTTACATTAGAAAGCTATATTGTATATATTCCTATATTGTATATAATATTATAGCCTAATTACAATGAACGTTGTTTCGTGGGAGTCATAAGAATGTTAGGTTGGATATACAGAAAGCAAAGTCCTAGCGATCTCAATATTAATCAGGCGAAAACCACTTTTTTAGTAGTCTGATCATCTTACTGTAATGGCATATCCATAAGCTGGAATTTTGTTCTACCTTTATACTCTCATTCCTTCTATGATCTCCCTGAACTTAATAACGATGGATTCTTTGAACTTAAGGATGATGAATTATCGTGAAAGAGATCCAAGAGACGAGTTTCCAGCTCCTCAGGCGTGTACTTTATATACATCTCATCGTGTCTCCCACTTTCCAAACACTTTCCCACTCTACCCAAGAAGGACCGATAAGCTGGTATCATTTTCTCAGCGATTGAAATCCTAATCTCCTCGCGGAGATCCATATCCGGCACCATCCAACCAGAATTCTTCGTGAGTGCCTCTTCAATTGCAAAATTGAAACCCTTGAATCTATCCTTCAGGGCCTGCTGTGACATCCCAGTGGAAGCACTCCCACTCACATGAATCCCCTCATCGCTCAAACAATTGAGAGGCTTCACCCAGGCAGCTCGCTCATAATTCGCTGCATAATGTCTCACATTTTCCTGAGTTTTCCTCAGCCATCGATACCCTAACAGCCCTAAAAGCTTCGAACCTTTGACCTTCTTCACGACGTAATGAAGATTGTTCATGAGAAACAGGTATGACAGAGCAGCATCCTTGTAGAGGTTAGATTTTGAATCTATCTTACATTGCAGGATGGTGATAATCCATCCCAGTTTCGCAGACAGAGCAGAGGTCGGGCTACCGGATTCATTATCATGATGGCTATTCAAGTCCCCAAACATGCTCAGGAGGCCATCAGGCAGGGCTAGCTTGGGGATATCAATTGGTGCATTGGCCATTATGTTCCTGAGAACCTCCTTGTAATCAGACAGAAAGCTCAGATAATTCATAGCATACCTTGTGAGCGGATGAATCGTGCCGCCTGGGATCGGGGTTTTCGAATTTTCCGCGTGGACTGCATTCTCGAATTTCTTCAAAATCCCCTGTGCCGACTCCCCCAGCCGAATTACGATGGTAGAGACTTGCATCCTCACGCTTGCGCACGATTCTTGGCTTAAAACGGTGTCGATGTCGGGAATAAGGTCCAACAGAAACCCATACATGTCGAGCACCCTGAAGATCCTTTCGCTGGAATTTTTGCTCATGGCCACAGAATCGCTAAAACCCAGAAGCTTCGTCGCCGGCCCCTTGACGACCTCAGCGAAACTAGAATCCCTGACATTATCAAAACCTGAAAAAATCTCTTCACAGAGACGTTTCTCGCTCGCGAACAGAATTCTCACCGCAATACTCATGACGCGTATCCAGTTCTTGATCCTATTTTCCAGAATTCCCCATTCCATCTTCTGAACATCGCTCGTACTAAGCTGATCGACGCCGATTCTGTTGAGACACCCTTCAATTACAGGGTTTCTGGTCATCCCATAGATTCGAACACACTCCCTCCCGTACCCACTGGCAACCATGCGCTTCGCTATACTGCGGAGGTCTAGCACGGCGTCAAGCGGCATGATGTCGATTTCACAAATTTCATCGGCGTTAGAACTTCGAGTCCGACGGCGTCCGTCGCTGCTCCCTTCTTCGTCCGTCGACCCGTCGTCCATGGAGCCGTGGATCGAGTTATCGTTATCCTGCACCATCGTCGGCTTGACGTTGGTTGACAGAATTCGGTGAAATTCTACTTTCAGGCGGACCATCGACATCTCCATGAGGCGCTGCGCGCGCACCAGTTTGGCTGAGCTGTTGTCAGTGACGAATAGATTTTCCATGAGTTGTCTGAGACCGTCGACGGCGGCGAGATACTCGTAGGCCTCCTTTCGGTTGCGCTTGAACAATGTCATGGATTTGGCCGCTTTCGAGTCCCAAAATGAGATTACGCGGTATGCGCAGGCCAAATTGTCCCTCAAATCGGTCGTTTCTGCCGGTCGGGTGTTGAGATTTTGACGACGTATGGCGGAACGGCGGTTGTTGGAGGTGGAAGGGACCATGAGCATGTCTCTCATTATGTGATCTGAGGAGCCAAAAGATTTCACGATATGACGTTCAGTGGTCACTACTCTGCCTTTTCCTTCTCCTCGATCTGCGGCTGCTTCTTCTATTTCCATTGACGTATAATGAGTACACAGTATCAACAGAGTGCCTGGGATGCTTCGGAATCCAACAGAGAATCGACGGGAACGGAGAAATGCAGAATACGCTTGTTGGGAACGGAGAAAGAAATGCAGAATACTCTGGTTGGTTTTAAGGGAGAAAGAGTGGTGATGAAAGGTCTGGAGCATGGTGTGACACTCCGAGTTCTAATGCTTCTATTTGGTCTAAATGTTTTGGGTGGACGTGGTCCACATTTGAAACTCGGCCGTCCTTAGCATAAATTCCCCCTTCTGCATTTCAACTCCACTACAACGAGAGGTTGAAAGAAGTTAGTTAAAGGATTCGAAGTCAAATTGATAATATAAAATAATATTTGCTACTAGGTTTGTCCGCGATTTTAATGCCCTGCTGTGGCCCCTGCACTTGAACTCTCGTCAATATTACGGTACAATGTGAGTTGATTTTTATTCAAAACATCATCACTATATATTAATTTTGATATAAATATAAAATAAACTATTCAACTTTATAGCAGATATATCTTTAGTTTATTAATATATTTACATTGATCTTTAATATAATTAAATTTCCGTAACTATAAACTTTTAAATTAACAACCTTCATACTTGACATAAAACTCAACAAAACATCCTATTATCGTTAATATAATAAGTCTAGTTTAGTCTATTGTAGTTTGAGTTTTGAATAATCTATATATTGAAAAACAACCATTTTGAAAATTAATTAAAATTTTAAATTAAAGATAATAATAAATTATTTTTTTCTAAAGAAAAAAACGAATTTTTGCTTTAAGCATTCAATTTGGCTATGTGAAAATTAATCATACAGCTGGCAATGTACATCACTGCTTAAAAAGCAGAAAAAGAATGAGCTGCTCTAGTTTTCTGGAGTGCTGCAAAAAAGGAAAACCAGCTGGTCTAAGTCTTCCTACCCTTCTTCTTCTCCACTTTTCGCCAACCATCCATGTTGGGAGGGGAGTCAATAACGGCTAGCTGGTTTTCCATCGTACTCATTGGTTGCTCCTTATCTGAATCCGATCCTTCAGGACTGTGGCTTCGTTTGTTACCGCTTATTTCCATCTGGAGCTCTTGTTCCTTTTCCTCATTGATCTCCTTGTCCTTATTGTCCTGATTTTTATCCTTTGCTATATTTTGTTCTTTTTTCTTTTCTGCAGTTGCCTTCTTATATGTTGTATCTATATTCTGCCATCCTTTCGGTTTCCTTTGTTGTTGTTTGCTCTTGTTAAGGCTTGGACATGCATTGTACAAATGACCTGTTTGTTGACATCCCCGGCACCTGAAGGTTGTATTTTCATAGTCCAACGGTTGTTCCCACTGTGTATTATTGAAATTCAAAATGATACTCTCAGGTAGCCCTCAGCTAAGATCTACCTCGACACATATTCTGGCAAAAGTAAATATTCCTTTTATGTGTCTCTCTGCGTCTATCTTTATCATTCTCCCCAGTGTATTTCCAATTGCTATTACAACCTTTGAATGCCAAAAATGTAGAGGAAGATTATGCATCCTCACCCATACAGGCATAATTGATACCACCATGGTGTTAGCATCAAAATCAGGAAACCAAGGGGTAATAAAAAGTCCAGCACTGCCCCAGAACCATGGCCCTTGGTTGAGTACTGTTTCCCTTTCTTCCTCTGTTTCAAAACATACTATAAAAAACCCTTTGGGGTATAGATAGATTTGGCATTTTTTTGTCCAAGCAGAATGAATCCATTGATACAATGCATCAGTTCTAGGCCAAAAACCGTTAAATTTACAAATGACTGCATTTTTTTGTAGATCTGAATATATTTTTTACCTCTGGTATTTCGATGGAAATAGTTGGGCTCTCCGGCATTTGATCTACATGTACTGCCCTAGAGGTTCCGTGGCCGCTGTGGAATTTTTTCCTTTGCCCTTCACTGCTTCCTTAAAGGACCCATTGCTTTGCGAGCTAGTTCCAGCATTTTCGGCTCCTCCTCGTAATCTCATATTGAGAATGATTGTGGAACTTGGCTTGATGTTATATCCTTGCATGGTTCTGTATTCCTGCAGCGATCTGCCCTCATTTAACAGGTGTTGTTTCTCAGCCGGGTAGCCAGTCTGATCGGCAATATTTTTCTTTAGATCTGAAACCCTGTCGCTGTCATAAGTCCAAATCACGATTGTAGTTCCTTTTGGCGTCTTCACAAAGATTTGATACCTGGATCTGGCATTCTGGGTTGGCTCGGTTCTTGTCAGATCTGAGCCATCCAACTCCGTATCCCAGAGAGGTTCCAGATCTCTTGGATTTTGGCGTTTCCTTCGATTGTTGACCGGATCGGGTAGATCCAGGCTAGATCTGGAAGTCACTGATCCACCCGCTCTGTCATGGGCATTTTTATCCAGCAGTGGGATCCAGATCTTCGGGCTCATGGCCGGTATGGTTAGGGTCTCTAGGCCCGACTTCCATTCGATGACGTAAACCCTCGTCTGTTCAGCAATGTACCGGGCCATCGCATTCTGCACAGACCATATACCCCTTCGTTCTATCCAGCTCGGCCTTCCTGCTACTGGCTGATCTGACCAATTTCCAACCTGCATGTTGCATTTGACGGGTCCAGAGGGGTTACGCCATTATCGGTTAGACCGCATCTGAGAATGCCTCCTATGGTGCGAGCCGCAAAGAAGGCTGGGGAATACATGGCATTTTTCCCCAGCTCACTGGGCGCCAGCACGTCAAAAGTCTTGGGAACCTTGGCATTATCATTAACCTTTTCTGCAGAAGCCCTAGCGTTGTTGGTATTCAACAGAGGATTCCTGTTTCTGTTTATAATTGTCTCTGATACAAACGTGCCTCCTCTGAGATGGCAAGAAAAAGCAAGGGCGTACAGAACGCTTGGAATCGTCGATCGAGTGATTTGCTCTGAGATCGCCATGGTTTCAGTCCGAGCTCAAATTCTCCAGATAATAATAACTTATTATTTTCATTTGTAATATGTAATTACATTGCTGCATTATGATTTTATATAAAGTTTATATTTATGTTAAGATTCAATTTAGTATTAAATTTAAAATTCATTAAATTTTTTGAAATAAACCTTTTCCTTTTTTTTTTCAATTTAAAAAGGTTTTGTTTCTATAATTTTTTTCTATTAAAAATATAAATATGAAAAGAATTATATTTATTTTTTGTTTTTTTCTTATATAAGATATTTTATATATAATAAATATGGAAATATTTTTTTAATTTCTAATTATATATAAAGTACAAATAAGAAAATTTATTAAATAATAAAAAAAATTAAAACTAGTACAAAGTACAAATTTATTAAAATAATAAAATTTTAATTTAAGTAATAATTTGATAATATAGTTTACATTTTTATGAATTTAAAAAATAAAATGAAGTCAAGTGTAATGAGAGGAGAGGATCAAATTTTTAGAAATGCAAACTTTTGTCTTGAGTCTAAAACTTGAAAAAAGATTTTCAATTAAAGAAATTTAATCTCTCTAAGCTTTTAATCTCTCTTAATAAATCTAAAATTAAAATAAATTTAAATTGGTTTAATATTTATCTATTAAAATTAAATTATTAAATCTATATCTATATGTATTCTTACTTTTTTTTTATATATTAAAATTTAATACTAATGTTTAATATAGTTTAAGTTGGTTTAATAATTAAAAATATATGTTATTATATCTGTATGCCTACAAAATTGGTAACTGAGTTTGACTAATATTTCTGTGATATTGGATAGAGCTGTAGATTTAAACCTCCAACATTAAATCTCATAAAAACCTAAAGAAGTTCACATCATGGCAGTGTCAAATCAAAATAATCGTAGGGCCAAGCATGAACTGCAGCGGCTAACCAGTTTCCTATAGGGCAATTAAATGCTCGGGGAAATGCACGTTGGATAACCTGATAACACCAGTTTGTTATAGGGCAATTAAATGCTCGGGGAGATGTAAGCTGGATAACCCGATAACACACGAGCAAGGAGACTGGGCATTAAATAAGAAATGGGAATTCGCGTGTTATCGGGCTATCCAACCTGCATCTCCCCTAACATTTAATACCCTATAACAGGCTAGTTAGCCGCTGCCAGCATGAACAACATGTTACTGGACATTCTCCTATTTAAATTTTGAACGACTGCTAATGGGACAACAGGAAAAGGGAATTTAAAAGTTTATAGAGAAACTTGGTGAGTGTTCATCTTCAAAAACGAAGGGTAATGTACTTGGTTATTGACTGTATTTAATATTCGATGCATTGCAAACCTGCGCAGCCCCGCGGAGAACTAATTTATTTTAAATAATTCAAAACTTCCACAGGTATCAAGACACAATTGGGAACTCGAGGATCAGCATGGTAGTCTAAAAGCGAAAAAATTCGCAACACAACTAGACACTACTAGAAACTTGAAACATTGAAATAGAGGATTTGAGGAAAATATTAAAATAGAGAATTTGAGATCGTGCAATATTTGACAAAGTCATTCAAACAGAGAATTTAAGCAGCATGTAAAAAATATTCGTAATGATATTCTTAATTCAAACAGAGAATTTAGGCATCATGTCAAAAATATTCGTAATGATATTCTTAATTCTTATAATATAAGACTGTTTAATGGGCAATACAATTTTCAAATATTTGACAAGTACCAACCAAAGTTTTCAAATATTTGATGGCTGAACTCTTTCTGAATATGCATATTTAATTTAATTGAATATTTTAAATGTTTTATAATTAGATATAAAGGAATTATTTTTAGGCATTGTTAAATCTAGGATGGTATACTTTTTTTATTTTGAACTTATAATTTCTTAAAAAGAAACACATGTTCTTAACCATTACTCCGACTCAAGCTATATTATAGTAATATATTTAAAATATATAATTAATTATATATGTACTAAAAATAATTTATTTAATTAAAAATTAAATATTGTATTTTAATAATAAATATTAGTTAAGTAAAGTTTTTCAGTGGAAATTACATAAAAGAAATTTTTGACCTACAAGTTTCAAATCAACAAATCACCTTTAGAACCAACAAATGTGGTTCATCAGTAATTAGTAATAAAATAATGATAAAAATAATAATTATTTCACTTTAGTTTTATATTTATTAAATATCAAATTAAAATGTTGAAAATATAATTATTTTTTAAAATATAAATTTATAAAATTTACAAAAATTTTTGGTTACCCAGAAAGTGCATTGGTTAAGAAGTTAATGAGGATGGGAAGTCGAGCTTGAACACTTGGGAACCATTTGCGAATACCATCCTGACCAGGGATGGAATTTGAGAGGCATTGGTTAAGAAGTTAATGAGGATCGAAAGTCGGGCTTAAACACTTGGGAACTATTTGCGAACACCATCCCGACCAGGGATGGAATTTAACGGGCAAAATGCCCTATAACAAGACATTTTAACCGTAAAATATGTTTTATTTTTTCTAATGACCGTCGCTTGTGATGTGCTATGAATCTTGGCAAACGTATCTTTGACGGTTAATTTTTTTTGTAAAACGTCATTAATACCCTATTTTAATCTAGCACTTTCGCCTGACCACATTCCATGTCACAGTGTCATCATCGTTCGAAGCGCATCCCTCAGTGTTACACAGTTTCGAAGGTAGCTGTCTCTGCAGTGATCACTGCTTTGGAACCCATTGCTGGCGAGGAATACAACGATTTCGACGGAGGAGATGTTCGATACGAAGAGAAACCTCCCAACCTAATATTGATCCAGAGGTAGGGGCAGAAGAAGATGAACACGAAGAAGCTCCCGTTGATACATTTGGAGGGGCTGATAAAGAATCTATAGAACAGGGACTCCCAAGTGATAAACTTCGAAAAACTTCAAAGGTCATGAGAAAATATGAGCGTGCTAGAATACTCGGCGCTCGAGCATTGCAATGTTGGGGATTTTTCTGGCAAAATCCCAAAAACAAAAATTCAAACACACAGAGGCAATGCTCTGTTTCCTTTGCTCCAGGATCTTTTTGTGCACAGGGAAGCTTAAAATTTTTTTACTGAGGAACAGAGTATTACACCACCATAAAATATTTCTATTCATTAAAACAAAATCTCTGATACAAACTTCATCCTATTTTAGTGAGAGGGATTCACCAAAAATTACATTCAGATAAACTCTCTCTCCTCCTGAGAATTTACTGTGCTTGGTAAAATTCTCATTTACATTCACTGCTGTGAAATCATATTACTTACTGGTGTAAAAACCTTCTTTTACATACTGCTGTAAAAAACAAAATTTACACATGCTTACAAAACAAATGCGCTCCTCTGCTTTTCTTCTATGCACTACTGTGCATCACCCTTGGTTTTTCAGCTGCTGCGAGCTTCAGGTTCATCGCATGAGCAAAACTAGATATTCAGGCACATTACACGCTAGAGCCCGTTTTTGTTACATACAAAATAAACCCAAAACAATTACATAATATACGAGCTCCATTTTTTTTGGATATTACATTGCGTAAATATTTTTAACACTCTGACCAGACCATGCCATTCTTTAAATGCACCATACCTTCGACATATAAAAAAAATAAAATTTAAAACTTTCATCTACTTTCTACGGGCATATTAATTATATTGTTATCGGCGGTCAACACAAAAATTCAAATTCACTCCACGCAAGGCTTTTAATGCATCTCGTATGCAGGTTGAAACGATGGACGGCGGAGATCGATGAGCTGCATCCAATGGCGGAGGAGAATATCGGGAGGCCTTACTTGTCTGAACGATAGCACCCGAGAAATGACATCTGCTTACGTATGGTGAGAGCCACGCGTCTGCACCATATTGTATCGGGCTCAAATATACGGAAACCACTTTCTGCAGGAAGACGGTCCGATATGCATAAAATGGTTTATGGTTTCGTTCTGGCAGTTTTGGGCATTGTACGTGCTTGCTGAGTCGGCTGCCATCGCTGTCCATGTCCACCTGCAGTTGGAATTAACATTCCAACACTCCCCTTTAATTTCAACTGCTGGGCATTCTATCATACCCAAACACTTCCTCACATAGAGGGATTCACCAACTGCTGTTACAAAAATATCTTCCTCACATAGAGGGATTCACCAACTGCTGTTATAAAAATATTTACTTACATTTACTGCTGTAAATATAATTCCTTACACACAAAAAAATCTCCTTCACTGTCGCGCTGCTACACCTCTCTTGCTCTTCATTATTGCCCTTTTCACTGCTGTGTGAAAACACATCTCTTCATTCTCTCTTAGCTCTGGTTTCATTTTCTTCGCACTGCTGTGCTTCTCCTTCTTGCCATCACGCTGCTGCCTTTTTCTTATGCACTGTTGTCCATACCCATAACCATAGACTCTGTCTCCCCTGGGTTTTTATTCGCTGCTGCGTTGCCTCTGCAATTTGCATTGCTGTGCGTATTTCATTTCATCACACTGCTGTGCCCATACACTAACTCTTTACTCTGCATTACTTGCATATAAAAAGAAATCATCCTCACGCTGCTGCGCTTCATTCTCCACACAAAAGAAATTAACACGGGCTGCCCCTGTTTTTCTTTATGCACTTCTGTGCATATTGCATTGCATATGTGATAAAAAAAATTACATTTTTCAACACTGCTGCATATTACATTTCAGAGGGATTAACAACAAAAAAAAATTCATTTGCGCTCTGCTGCGCTGCAATACATCCTCCACGCAATCTCCATGCCCTGCAGACTTTTCTTCTCTGCTTTTATGGCAGATTTAATTCCATATCTCTCCCCTATAAAAAGATCTTCATCAAAGAGTGACTGTTAATACAGTTCAGCAATAAATATAAAAAAATTACAGGCTCCGCTTTAATGTATGCATTGCTTTCTTTCAGCAGACTCTTCTCAAAAGAAACTTAGATTAGTTGCAAAGCTCAAGGGACTTTCACACTGTATTTCCTTCCTTCTCCACACTTGTGTAACTTTCTTCTTTTGCATGGGACTAGCTTGTATAGGAGCCCATGTTAAGTTACAGTCACGTGCCATATGCCCAATGTTATGACACTTGAAACATTCAACATTGTTCATGAATAAGAATTCATGATTTCTTCTTGCAAAATTGTTTTTTGGAGATTGTCGGAGACTACAACATCTATCTCTATGAAATGCTCTACAGTCTTTTGCCATATGACCAAAGTTTGAGCAAGCATAACAATAACCAAAAAATGAACTTTGGTACCTGGGAGATGGAGGTTTCCTTGATGTACTTCTGAAGCCTTGCTGCCTTGAGATCCTTTGTTGATAACCATTGCATCTTGCCTCTTTGACATCAGCTACATTTCTTCTTGGAGCTGGTTTTCTGATTGGAGTAGGATTTCTTCTATTGCAGCCTTCATTTTTCTCCTTGCTTTTGCTGGAACTAGGAGCATCACAATTTCTTTCTTCCCTCTTCACATCTCCTTTGCTTAAAGCATATTCATTCTTGTTTGAGGGTTCACCTACATACCCAAGTCTTGATTTATCAGATGGAGATCTGTGATAGCTGAGCATGTCATCCAAGGCTTGAGAGCTCTTCATGATTTTGTTCATCCCTTCAACCTTTTTTCTGAGGAGGACAATCTCTTCTTCCAATCTTTCACACTCATTATTTTTCTTTTCAAGTTGTTCCTCAGTCTCTTCTTTGCTACGAGTAGCTTTAGCTGCTGCTATTTTAAGAGAGATGATATCTGTCTTCATTTTGGAGAGTTCTGCTTGACTGCTCTCCATTTTCTTTTCAGCTCCTTGTGTCTGCTTCCTAGCTTCTTGTAGTTCAGACTTAAGGGAGGAGACCTCTACCTTGTACTGTCCAATCTCTTCTACAAGTTTGTTCACCCTCATGTGCCTTTGTTCAAGTTGATTTGATAACATATCTTCCTGCTTCTTTGCTTTGTTCAGCTGATTTGTCATGGATATGACTTCTTCATGATGTTTCCTCTTGCATTGATCAAGCTCCTTCTTAAGCTTGACGAGCTCTTCATCCCTTTCTTGTACTTGAAGCTTGATGAGGTCAACATTCTCACATTCAGCTTCTATGATGGGTTTAGAATTTTCTTCTTCACTGATGGTCATGGTCAGTGCTCCCTTTGCATGAAGGTCATGTAGTCTGTCCCATATATCTTTTGCTGACGAATATTTCCCTAGATTCTTCTTCACAGAATCAGGAAGTCCATCCAAGATTGTTTTTGCTGCCTTTGCATTGTACTCCTTGGATTCTTTATCCTTCTTGCTATCATCAATCATTGATTCTCAGATTTCAATCCCTTGAGACTGTAAGACAACCCTCATTTTTATTTCCCACATATCAAAATTTCCATTAAACTTTGAAGCCTCAAATAGAATGCTTTCAAATAGATTGTCTTCTATTTTAATAGAAGCGGGAGACACAACCTTAGGAGGATTGGAGGCTTTCTTCTTTGACCTTGCCATTCTTAACTATTTTTAAAATCCCTGACTGTGTTTTTAAAATGACTCACTGTTTCTTCAACAGTAACACAGAAAAACTTTGAGAAATACCTGAACTCTTTTGCTTAAGACTTCACACTGCTGGAGAAGCTTTTACTGCTGCAACAAGAGTCTTTCCTTCAGCGTCTTGACACTTTTAAAGAGCCTGAACTAGCTCTGTCACCATCAAAGAGCCTAGACTAGCTCTGATACCACTGTTGGGGATTTTTCTGGCAAAATCCCAAAAACAAAAATTCAAACACACAGAGGCAATGCTTTGTTTCCTTTGCTCCAGGATCTTTTTGTGCACAGGGAAGCTTAAAAAAAATTTACTGAGGAACAGAGTATTACACCACCATAAAATATTTCTATTCATTAAAACAAAATGTCTAATACAAACTTCATCCTCTTTTACTGAGAGGGATTCACCAAAAATTACATTCAGATAAACTCTGTCTCCTCCTGAGAATTTACTGTGCTTGGTAAAATTCTCATTTACATTCACTGCTGTGAAATCATATTACTTACTGGTGTAAAAACCTTCTTTTACATACTGCTGTAAAAAACAAAATTTACACATGCTTACAAAACAAATGCGCTCCTCTGCTTTTCTTCTATGCACTGTTGTGCATCACCCTTGGTTTTTCAGCTGCTGCGAGCTTCAGGTTCATCGCATGAGCAAAACTGGATATTCAGGCACATTACACACTAGAGCCCGTTTTTGTTACATACAAAATAAACCCAAAACAACTACATAATATACGAGCTCCATTTTTTTTGGATATTACATTGCGTAAATATTTTTAACACTCTGACCAGACCATGCCATTCTTTAAATGCACCATACCTTCGACATATAAAAAAAATAAAATTTAAAACTTTCATCTACTTTCTACGGGCATATTAATTATATTGTTATCGGCGGTCAACACAAAAATTCAAATTCACTCCACGCAAGGCTTTTAATGCATCTCGTATGCAGGTTGAAACGATGGACGGCGGAGATCGATGAGCTGCATCCAACGGTGGAGGAGAATATCGGGAGGCCTTACTTGTCTGAACGATAGCACCCGAGAAATGACATCTGCTTACGTATGGTGAGAGCCACGCGTCTACACCATATTGTATCGGGCTCAAATATACGGAAACCACTTTCTGCAGGAAGACGGTCCGATATGCATAAAATGGTTTATGGTTTCGTTCTGGTGGTTTTGGGCGTTGTACGTGCTTGCTGAGTCGGCTGCCATCGCTGTCCATGTTCGCCTGCAGTTGGAATTAACATTCCAACATGCAAATCCCCGTAAATGCACCTGTCATGGTTGAACTTGAAGGCAAGACTGATCAAATTAGAGAATGCAAGGAAAGAACTCATCGGGCAGAAGATTCCTTTTACGATTCGCCGCTATTTGCATGATGAAAGTCACGAAGATTGGGGTGTTTATGAACTTAGAAGACAAGTTGGTGGTGATTGACTAGCTTATGGAGTTGAACTGACAATCCATGTGGTATAGTTGACAAAGCTTCTTGTGGTAATGTGAGAGACTTCAGATTGCAAGTGGCACTGAACAAGGCTTGTAACCTCGTAGATGAAGATTGCATTGTAAGACAACAGGGTGGGTTGTAACCTCGTAGATGCAGATTGCATTGTAAGACAACAGGGTGGGCTAACGAGTCATTATTCCCAAAATTTCATCATTAAACACTTTAATGATATAAAATTTTATAATTAATTTTATTTTATCCTATTTATTATTTCTAAATTCATGCAATCAAATTAAATGTCTAGTCAAATGTCACACCTTCCCATGTTAATAATAGCATATATATATACACCATGTCATCCAATGCACTTTCACTAATTTCTTGGCAATTATATATCTATGTTAACATTATAGAGATAGTAATAAAATCTATAATTAAAAATCAACAGCGTAATTACCAATCAACTTTAATTACATTGTTTAACGTATATGTAAGATATTTGTTTTATAAGAGTCGGCAGATTTGATTAATGAATACATTTATTTCCCAATACCATCCCTGGATTGGTACTTAACTGAAATCTGGTCACGACTTCATCATCCCCCCATTTCATACATGTGTATTTATTGACTCTAGCTGTTTCGGCCTAGGTTGCTGTTCGGAGTACTCGTTGTTGTCCAGCTCCTGTGTTGCCCTCGGGATTGTTTCCCCCATCGACGATGCTTGGCTATTCTCTGGATCGGATGACGCTAGTGAATTCAAGCTTTCATTGCCCGAGAGCAATGGCACCATTTGGTCATCGTGTCTTTCTAGACAATGAAAGACTATCTCCTGCTTTGCTCAGGGTTTTATTGTTCGGCTCCGTCTCTTCTAGTTACCTTGTTCATAACTGTAGTCTGTTCTTATTCCATTTCTAGCCTCTGGAATTATGACTTTACTCCTGCTTGTCAGAGATTTTGCAATCGATTTCCTTGGCATTTTGGTTCCATCCTTTCGCGACATGGTTTCCACCGGTGCTTTTTTATGGTAAGTCTGACTGTAAATTCTTCCACATTTTTCTTGAGTATTATTACAGTTGTATATGAATGAGTTCTAATGTTTCTATGCATCTCGCTTGGATGGAAGGTTTTTATAGGTTCATGGGTCTTAAGCGGCATTGTGGGGAATCCCTCATACCAACCTTGATTCATAAAAAGGCAGGACCTACCTTGCACCGGGTACTTAACTTCTTTTCCGTTTTTATGTTGAAACGTCTCGCGGCTAGAGAGCCAGGATTTCTTGTTTACAGTTATTAATCTCTTGAAGGGTTTTTAGCTGTTTGGAGCTATTAACAAACTACACATGTTTATGTATTTTAGTTACGAAGAACTTATGAAGCCGAGGCCTCCACCCACTCCAGTGTTCGCCTAAATATAGGCGTTTTCATGCCACTACTCTGTATAATAAGGATACTCTTAAATAATATAGTTTTGGACTCAAGTATTGTATATATGTTCTTTCTATTTTGTAACAGTCTATCTCAATTTCTAGATAGTGCGCATTTTCTTAGTTTTTCGGGTGCTTACATGAAGGAGTTTGGTCCATATCCATCAGGGCATGGCGAATATATGAAGGGTTTTGTTATCTTATTATTAATGTAGTCTAAGTAATGTTTAAACCCTTAACTGCGTAAGCAATCCAGGATTTCAGTCCTTCCTAGTTCAAGTTTTCTCTTGGCTTTGATATTTTGCAAATTATTTATCTAAATATCTTTGTTCTTCTCTATTTTAGCACAGAGAATTGGTCTTTAATTTATTCGTTTAGTGTAACATCTTACATGCTTCCTCTGAACAAAGCAGTTTTTTTCATTAGATTCCAGCTCTTAGTATTGTATTTTCCTTTTAAACCTTTATGTGTCTTGGTACTGTTGGCATTCAATTTACAAATTTCAGAGTATAAGAATATGTATTTGACAATTCTGGTCTTGCTACTGAAGAATCTGACTTTACCATATATGAGGGAAAAGATCATTTATTTCTACTTTCTATTGGGTTTTTAGTTATGCAAATACGGAACTATGAATAGTTTCTGTATTCCGTTCATTGAAGCATTTCTTATACGTGGTAATTGCTTGTCTGAAATCTTGGATACAGAGTTATGAATATTGTTGGTTCTTTTTCAATTAATTCGTTATACTACACTATAAAACTCTATCTGAGATTTAGCTATGTTGTTATTGATTTATATCCAGTTTCAGTTTCTTTTTTGGAACTGTACTATAATTAATTTCTAATTTTTCTTCAACACTTACATTGTAATTTCTACTATGAATACATAGATAATTCCTATCAGATTTCTATTATCCACTCAAATCATAATTGCGCTACTCATGGGATACTTAAGGAAGGAAATCTATCTCTTTAAATATACAGAATAACCTACTGATAATTTCCTGAAATAATCACTTTAAGAAGAATAACTATTTACTAACTTAGAACTTGACCTTATTTAACTGTGTAAATTCTATTCCTAATACAAGAAGTTTCCACTTATCTGATTATGTTGTTCCAGAATTTGGTCTACAAATAGACCTGCTCTTTATTTTTCCTCCCAATCATGAGATTACTATTCCAGCAAATATGCCCCCAAGTTTTTCATGATTCAGAAACCTTCTTAGTTTCAGTGTTCTCAGTTATCTGGTCCCAACCAGACCTAGCCACGAAAAATTGTCTTGCACACCAGCACATATTTTCTTTCCTCTTTTCTTGTTCCTTTCTTTGTTTCCTTTTTCCTAATCTCAAATATCTCTATCCTCTTGATCTTCTTGAATATATTTGCAAGAATTTAGTTAGGGATAGATAACTGTCTCTCTAACTACTTAGCAGGTAAAACCATATTTACTAATAAATGCTAATTCATTTTTCAAAATCATTAAATTCAAAAAAATAGTTTTTATAAAAGAAAAATAATAATAGTCTATTTAGTCTGCAGTAAATTTAAATATTTACATAATCTGGGGATATCACATCTTCCACCCCAAGATGTAACATCATCCCAATGTTTTCTTCCTGAAAATAATCCTGGAAATGTCTCCTTCATAACCTTCTCATCTTCCCAGGTGGCCTCTTACGGCCCGTAGTGTTGCCACTGCACTTTAACCTGGGTGATAACTCACTTCCGCAACATTACTTCTCTCTGATCGAGTATAACCAAGGGTTTAATCAAGAACTCGTCTTCCAGTTCGACCTATACATAGTAACAAAAACAATTTAAGTCATCATCCAGTTGGTTAATAATCTATATGTATATATATATATATATATATATATATAATATACTTTATTGTATGTTTTACCTGGATGTCTTGCCAGTTGATTACATGATTAGCATCATAAACATATTTCTTAAGTAGAGAGACATGAAAGACATAGTGTACACGAATGTGACTGGGTAAGGCGAGTTGATAAGCCGTCGGTCCAATTCGAGCTAGAATTTGAAAAGGCTCGCAAAATCGGGGTGCTAGTTTAGCACATCCAGTCCATTGCAAGGTGATTTTCTTGGCTCACACTCGAATGTAAACATGATCCCCTACTTGGAATTCTCGTAAACTCCTCTTCTGATCAGCAAAGTTCTTTTGGTAGTCATAAACAACTTTTAAATTGACTCGTACATTTTTCACCATCTCTTGCATTTCTTCTAACATATCGGGCCCTAACATCAACTTATCCTCTGGACCACTCCAACTCAAAGGTGTCCTGCACTTACGCCTGTATAATACCTCAAAGGGACTCATTTGTAAGGATGCATGATTTCCATTGTTATAGGGAAAATGTACCAAGTGTAGGTAGTCTTACCATTTAGTTGGTTGTTGCATTACATAAGTTTGCAACATGTCTTCAATGACTTGATTTACTTGCTTAGTTTGCCCATCTGTTTGAGGATGATATGCAATGCTAAAGTGTAGTTGTGTGCCCAATCCCTCAAAAAGGGCCTTCTAGAAGGCTGATGTAAATTTCACATCATGGTAAAAAATGATCATCTTGGGAATCCCATGTAATTTAACAATGTTTTGCATAAAAATGTTAGCAATTTGCACCGCTTTATAAGTTGACTGGACAGGTATGAAATGAGCAGACTTGCTCAATTTGTCCACTACGACCATGATGGAGTCATTTTTCTTTTTTGACTTAGGCAGTCCAGTAATGAAATCGATGGATATGGTTTCCCATTTCCATTCAAGGATAGGTAGAGGGTGAAGTAATCTTGTTGGGTGTTGATGCTCAAGCTTTATTTGTTGGAATTCTAGACGTCTGGCTAAATATTCTATGACCTCCTTCTTCATACCAGGCCAATAAAATTCCTTCCTTAGCGAAGAAATCATTTTTTGGTATCCGGGGTGGCCTGCATAAGGATTTCTATGATATTCATCTAAAATTAAATTTTTGAGATGTTTCAGGTTAGGCACATATAACCTCTTCTTATGAATCAGAAAATATTCTGCATTTACTTCATATCCTAATTGTTGTTCATGACCGTTTGAAATTTTAGCTTGCTGCCACAAATGTTTATATACTAAATCTTGCATAGCATATTCATGAATCTGCTCAAAAAAAGTTGTTCGTGATTCACCAAAAGAAACTTCATATAAACAATTTACCTTTCAACTTAAGGCATCCACAATCCGGTTTTATTTTCCCTTCAAGTGTTTGATTTCAAAATCGAATTCACTTAGGAAATATACCCAATGAGCTTGCCTAGCATTTAAAGTTGGTTGCTTGAAGTAGTTAGTCAGACTATGATAATCAGTCATCAATAGAATTTTCTTACCCATTAGGTAATGCTGCCACATTTTTAAGGCATGAATCACCGCTGTCAGTTCTAAGTCGTATGCTGAGTACTTTTGCTCGTACTCTTTAAGATTCCTAGACT
Organism: Pinus tabuliformis; assembly: GCA_031772625.1. Taxonomy (NCBI): domain Eukaryota; kingdom Viridiplantae; phylum Streptophyta; class Pinopsida; order Pinales; family Pinaceae; genus Pinus; species Pinus tabuliformis. Next base: position 729,856,774 of record CM062810.1, on the reverse strand, counting down.
CAAATGCAACAACCCTACCTTCTTGCATTAATACTCCACCTACACCTTCCTTGCTAGCATCCGTACAAACCAAATAATCTTTATTAGGATCATTAATGCTCAAAATGGGTGCAATGATAAGTAAATGTTTGAGCAATCCAAGCTCCTTTGACAGTCGGGGGTCCACTTAAAGGCTTTTCCTTTATTTTGCTGAGAGGTAATAGGATATGCCACCCTAGAGAAACCTTCCATAAACCTCCTATAATATCCCGCTAGACCCATGAATGATCTTATGTCAGCTACATCTTTCAGTACCGGCCATTCCATGATAGTTCTTATTTTCTCTGGGTCTACTGTGATTCCATCCATGGTGATTATATGTCCTAAGTACTGGATTCTCTCTTTAAATAAATCACATTTACTACACTTGACGTACAGTTGGTGTTCTCTTAGGACTTGCAGAACAATACAGAGATGCTCCTTATGTTTTTCTATGCTCCGAGAGTAGAACAATATGTCATTAATAAAGATCAGTACAAACTTGTCTAAGAACTGATGGAATATATTGTTAATGAGGCACATGAAGGTTGATGGGGCATTAGTTAGCCCAAACGACAAAAATACGAACTCATAATGTCCATATCGAGTCCTGAACGCATTTTTTGCTATATCTTCCTCCTTTATTCTGATCTGATGATGGAGATCGATCTTTGAGAATACAGTTGCACCTTTCACCTGATCAAATAACTCATCTATACGAGGAAGGGGGTATTTGTTCTTTATGGTCAGCTTATTTAACTAACAGTAATCCATGCACATTCGCAGGGTTCTGTCCTTCTTTCTAACAAATAATATTGGAGCTCCCCAAGGGGACACACTGGGACGAATATACTTTTTATCAAGCAACTCTTGAAGCTGCATTTTTAATTATGTTAGCTCTGGTATGCTCATTCGGTAAGGTGCTCGGGAAACTGGGGCAGCTCCTGGAATTAACTCAATGGTAAAGTCTATATCCCTCTTTGGGGGTAGACCCCAAATTTCCTCAGGAAATACATTTGGAAAAATTTGTATCACAGGTATATTCTCTAATGAAACAGTTTTATCTTTAGAATCATCATACCCTACTTGTATTGCATAAATTTGGCAGCCTTTTCTTATGCACTTTTCTAATTGGGATGTTATTACAGGTCTTAATTGCAGAGGTTTTTGAATACCTTGAATTTCTTGCCTCTTCCATTTTTCATCTCAGTAATTAATAGTTTTGGTTTTACAGTTAATGAGGGACCGATGTTTTTCCAACCAGTTCATTCCTATAAGGATGTCGTATGACCGTATGGGTAACACATTTAAATCTGCCATGATAGGTTGATTAGCTAATTTTAAAGGGAAGTTACTTACTTTAGCCAAAACTCTCTTTTTTGCTCCTGTGGCTAGCTGTACTAATCAAAGATTTTTAAACTTAACAGCTTGCAATTTACATCGTTCCACTATCTTGGGACTAATATAACTCAAAGTGGCCCCGAGATTAATTAAAACAGAAATAGATTGGTCAAAAACTGTACCTTCAAATTCAACCATGGTTGGATGAAAATATGCCTGATGGTCTTTAAGGGTAGTGTTAATTTTGGGGATGCTTCTTGCAACTTCTCCCACAGTAGTTGTTTCTTGGACTTGGGAGATCTGATCAGCTCCCTTGTGGTGTGGGTAGTTTTAGACATAATGCAGACCTTCGCATCCCCAACACTATACAGGTGGTCTATTAAATAACTCTTATTCAGTTCTGCCAGATTGTTCGTTCATCTTGTTTTCACCTGGTACCTTAAATCTGGGTTGATTCCTATTCATATTTCGGTTACTTTATCCTCTATACAACCCGTTACTGCCTGTGCTCTTATTTCCCTTATGGATGGGAACAAATTTACTTCCCTTTTTATTAGCCCACTTCTTGCTCATATGTCCCTTTGGCTTGTTTTACTGGTAGAAGACTTGTGCCTTATGAATAACTTCATCCATGGTTTTTGGGTTATCAAATTCCAGTCATTCTTTCATGAACAACGAAAGATTGATGATAAACCACTGCAATTTTTCTTTTTCTTCGCGAATGTACGAAACATAACGAAGTAATGATGTAAAATTTGTTATGAACTCATCCATGGACATTTGGCTCAGTCAAAGGTCATGAAATTCTTTTTCCTTTTCATCATAAAATCTTTCTGTTAGATATTTCTCTTTGAAATAATTTTGAAACTTTTCCCAGGTTATGCTTTGTTCACTAACTCCACGAACTGTTTTTACTTCCTCCTACCATAGTGTGGCTTTCCCTTGTAGCTGAAAAATGGCTAGACGAGCTTTTAAATTGTGGTCGTACTCATAACGTTGGAAATGTTTATTCATATTGATGAGCAATGCTTCTGTTGCCTCTTCTGTTGGAAATAATACTGAGAGGGGGGGTGAATCAGTATTAGTCAAGTCAATAATATTTTTCTCTTCATACTCAAATTTATATACACTACTTCAATGAAGGTAACCTGCGTGTACGCGCAACTGTGTTTAAGGAAACAAGCGTATATCCAACAAACCAATGATTCAGTTAATTCATCATATGTTGGACTTTAATCTATGCATCAATACTTTATTAAACATTAAACAGTAACCATGTGCAGTTAATAACGAAATGAACCATCACACATAAGCACCACACATGAACACCAAAATTTAAGGCGGAAACCCAATGTAGGTGAAAACCACCTACTGCTGTCGTCTATGTCTTCTTTTAATAATAAGAAAATTTGTTTACAACATTGTACTGGTGCAGACTCATACCAGTATGCAGGCTTCTACTTGCAGAAGGTTACTACCTTCTCTCATTCTCCAGCTTCTACTGGAAGGGAGCTACAACCCCCTAGCTCTTGTACTAGCCGATATGTTTGCTAGTACGTAGGTGCCAACCTACAGAAGGCTGCGACCTTCTCTCTTCCTCTAGGGACCATGTTTCATAAATTTTTAGGCTGGATGCTCCTGGTACACAGCAATACACATGAAGGCCTCGTTTCATCCAATTTTAATATTGGACCCATTATCAACATTGAAGCTCAAAATCAATCACCACTGCACTACAACCATCAAATACATCTGCATTAACCAATCATTGAAACTCAATCATAAATCTCTGAATCACCCACAATTGAATCACTGAAATCCCATCGTCACTGAAGAAAATCACAACCAATCAATCTGAACATTCAATATACTGTCATCAAACTACAGTCACCAGAACACAGAGCAGAACCTAGAATTCTGCAACAACAGCCAGATCCAACTGTAACTTCAAATATCATATTACATAATGTATACGCTACTTAGATGTGTTGAACTAGCGTGTATACACGATTTTATCAAAGCCAACCAGCGTATATGTCTGTAAATATTAGTTCATAATTTTGCAGCTATTCCAGACTTCAGCCATACCCAGATCATAACATTTACAGAACAACACATGCGTCGGTATTCAGATCTAGACTATACATGATCAAACTATATAATGATAGTTCATTTGAAGCCTTAAGATCCCGATCCATCATTAGATCTTATCCCTCGTCATTGCTAAGGTTCATCCTTGGTTCAGATCAAATAAAGCACCATAAGCCGATATCCTACATACTAGATCTCACACTTCATCAGATATTCAATACTTGCACACATTGGCCTAATGATCTTCTCCTCCTTATATAGTTTTATGCCTTTCTCAATACCATGGATCAAAACCACTTAGGACCAATACCTTGGACCAGCTACCTAGGGTCAATACCTCGGATCGAATACCTTGGACCAATACCATGGATCAAAATACCTTGGATCAAATACCTCAAACCAAAAACTTAGTTTTCCAAGATATACGCGCTTTTCCTTCTGTGAAAGTGCGTGTGTATGTATACGCTACTTGTATTTTGTGAATGTGCATGTATACGCAGCTTTGTCAAGATGAACCTATGTATACCTCTCTTTCTTCATTCTTTGTAGTCTGATCTGTAATTCTTTGTTGTTAACCTACTGCCATCTGAGAGAGTTTCCATTGTACATTACTTCTGAATTTATTCCTTTGAACTACCCTGCATTTTGTCACAACTATCATGCATTCTGTCACATCTGATATCTCTTCTATAGATTCATCTAGTTAGCATATACAAGTGAGTTGTTCTGCTACAAGTGGGTTGCCATCAAGTACAACACATGCATCATAATGCCAACATCTTCTTGTTCACCATCGAAGAGAGGAGGCTTTATTTTTTGAAACTCCCATTGAAGTTCCATTTTCTGCCTTTTCTGGGTATTTTGATTTGACACATTGTCTGATTCTTCTTCATGGTTTTCTTCACCACCTTCAGTTTCCACATTCTCAGTTCGAAACTCTTGTTCTCCTGTCATATTTCTGTGTTCAGGGCTAGGGACTGACGGCCAATGATTCTGTCTATCGGAAAGACTCTTCATAATTTTTTCCTGCTCTTTCATTAGTCTCTCATTCTCTGCCCAGAGCCGGGCCATATCATCTTTCAACTCTTGCATAGTCACCATGATATCTGTATTAGTATTTCACAACTCATCACCGAATTGCACCCAAACCTCAGGATTTCCTTCCTGAAATGATGTTGGCCTTGTTCCCATTACAGACCGGTGTGGTGGATTCCCACTTTTCCTCGTGCTGATTTCTCCTTGCCTCTTACGTGCACATCACTAAGTTTGTTATTTCTTTATTCCAAAGGCCTCTATTTTGAAAACATGAGTGCTCTGATACCATATGTTGGACCTCCACATGCTAATAATAGCATAAATAAATAAAAAATATTTACTATGTCATCCAATGCACTTTCACTAATTTCATGGCAATTATATATCTATGTTAACATTATAGAGATAGTAAAAAAATCTATAATTAAAAATCAATAGCGGAATTCTTAGTTAACTTTTATTACATTGTTTAATGTATATGTAATATATTTGTTTCATAAGAGTTGGCGGATTTGATTACACGCCCCAATAGGCTCATTTATGGATTTGAATGAATACATTTATTTCCTAGTACCATGCCTGGACTAGTACTTCAACGAAATCCGATCAAGGCCTCATCATCCGGCCATTTCATACATGCGTATTTATTGACTTTGGCTCTTTTGGCCTAGGTGGTTGTCCGGAGTACTCGTTGTTGTCTAGCTCTCGTGCTGCCCTCGTGATTGTTTTCCCCATTGATGGTGCTTGGCTATTCTCTGGATTGGATGACGTTGGTGAATTCAAGCTTTCATTGCCCAGGAGTAATGGAACCTTTTGGTCATTGTGTCTTTCCAGACAATGAAAGACTATCTCTTGCTCTGCTTAGGGTTTTATTTTCGACTCCATCTCTTCTAGTTACCTTGCTCATAACTGTAGTCCACTCTTATTCCATTTCCAGCCTCTGGCATTATGACTTTGCTCTGGCTTGTCAGATATTCTGCAATCGATTTCCTTGGCGTTTTGGTTCCATCCTTTCGCGACAGGGTTTCCACCGGTGCTTTTTCGATGGTAAGTCTAACTGTAAATTCTTCCGCATTTTTCTTGAGTATTACAGTTGTATATGAATGAGTTCTAATGTTTCTATCCATCCATCTTGGATGGAAGGTTTTTATAGGTTCAGGGGTTTTAAGCAACGCTGTGGGGAATCCCTCATACCAACCTTGATTCATAAAAAGGCAGGACCTGCCTTGCACCGGGTACTTAACTTCTTTTTCATTTTTTTGTTGAAATGTCTCACGGTCAGAGAGCCAGGGTTTCTTATTTACAGTTATTAATCTCTTTAAGGGTTCTTAGTTTTCCGGAGCTATTATAAGACGGCACATGTTTATGTATTTTAGTTACAAAGAACTTATGGGGTCAAGGCCTCGGTCCACTCCATTGTTCATGTAAATCTAGGCATTTTCATGCCACTACTCTGTATAATAAGGATACTCTTAAATAATACAGTTTTGGACTCAAGTGTTGTATATATTTTCTTGCTATTTTGTAACAGTCTATCTCAATTTCTAGACATTGTGCATTTTCTTAGTTTTTCGGGTGCTTAGCTGAAGGAGTTTGGTCCTTATCCGTCAGGGCATGGCGAATATATGAAGGGTTTTGTTATCTTATTATTAATGTAGTCTAAGTAATGTTTAAACCCTTAACTGCATAAGCAGTCCAAGATTTCAGTCCTTCCTGATTCAGGTTTTCTCTTGGCTTTGATATTTTGTAAATTAGTTATCTGAATATTGTTGTTCTTCTCTAATCTAGCACAGGGACTTGCTCTTTAATTTATTCGCTTAGTGTAACAGCTTACATGCTTCCTTTGAATGAAGTGGTTCTTTTCATTAGATTCTTGCTCTTAGTATTGAATTTTCCTTCTAAATCTTTATGTGTATCTTGGTACTGTCGGCGTTCGTTTTACAGATTTCATAGTATAAGAATATGTATTTGAAAATTCTGGTGTTGCTACTGAAGAATATGACTTTACCATATATGAGGGAAAAGGTTATTTATTTATGCTTTCTATTTGGTTTTTATTTATGAGAATACGAAACTATGAATAGTTTCGATCTTCCTTTCATTGAAGCATTTCTTCTACGTGGTAATTGCTTGTTTGAAATCTTGGATACATAGTTATGAATATTGTTGGTTTTTGTTTTTTGTTTTTCCAGTTAATTCGTTATATTACGCTATAAAACTGTTTTGGAGATTTAGCTATGTTGTTATTGATTTATATCTGGTTTCAGTTTCTTTTTTGGAATTGTATTATAAGTACTTTCTAATTTTTCTTCAATACTTACACTATAATTTCTATTATGAATACATAGATAATTCCTATCAAATTTCTATTATGCACTCAAATCATAATTGTGCTACTCATGGGATGCCTAAGGAAGGAAATCTATCTCTTTAAATATACATATATTCTTTGCTTTGATCGGTCAAATTAATTAAAAATATATATATTCTTTGCTTTCATCAGTGCAATCACAACCAAATTAATTTAAAATATATATATATTCTTTTCTTTCATCAATGGAGGAAGGATGTTATTCATTCTAAAAACTCATAATTTTACCATATTTAAGAGTGGAGTCTATTTCACAATCAAATCATTTATCTTAATAGGTTATTTTCAAAATTCTAACATGTGTGAAGTGGATTATTCAATATTACAAGATATTGGTTAATTTTGATTAATGCTCATGACATATTGGTTATAGATTAATAATTCACTTAAATGATCTAGAAAAAAATGGTTAATTTTGATTAATACTCATAACATATTGGTTATAAACAAACCATTCACATTACTTAAATAATTTAGGAAAAAAAATTGTATTTTAGAGTGCAAAACTCCAACATTACTTAAATTTCATGATTTTGTTTTAAGAAATCATGGATGATTATTACTATTATCTAAGATCAATTTTAGTTTATTGAACCTTAGGAAAAATGTTAAAGAATTAATTCCTTTGTTTAAAATTTATGTTTATATTCCAAAAAAATATAGAGAAGCTCTTTTAAAATCTCCATAGATTAAAAGGTTGATATCACTCAATTTTAGGTAGGCATATGCATGGTATTTTAAGAGAGACCATTTTGCATCCTCCAAGCTTCTTAGTATCACAAAGATGAAAAATTCTTTGAACTTGAGATGTCCTATAAATTGTTCAACTCCCTGTCTCACTATGAATATTGTGTGAGTTCGATCTTATCTTTGCAATATCTATTTTCTTCTTTAAGCTAGCTAAACAAAAACATGTTCTATTCTTCTAGATTGAGGTTAATGGTTCATCTTTATAATTCCTTAATTTTTTTTTCTCTATTTCTTTGTCACACCATAATTTAGCCTTAAATTTAGATCTGATAATATTTGGTATTAATATTATACAAATGCCCTCCTCTATTTTGCAATGATGTAATCGAGGCTTACCATATTTATAACATCTTCTCTTTGGTAGGTCATAAGTGACATTGATGGGAATTTGAGACAATCTTAGAAACCTCTTGCATTCTTTTGTGTTTTCAAATTAGGTATTTAGTGATAGTCATACTCAATTTGGGGAAGACTAACTTTTATGAGGAGAATAGGATACGGCATATTTATTTTATGTTTAAAATTCTAAATTATAAAATACTTCTAAGGGTTGGCACCCTAATTTGTAAGATTTTTGGTATCCATGTGAAGTCCATGTCAATGTCCATGTCAATGTCCCTATATGCCAACTTGTTAGCACCTTTAGGCAAGCCACATTGGAAATAATGGTTAGGCTTACTTGGTTTTATGGAAATCACATTAATTAATCTACTTTTGAATTCTTGTTGATAACATTTAATAGTTTTACTTTGTTGGTCATCGTCATCTTATATGTCTTATAAGATCTTCTTAGTCATATCTCATATATACAAATGCTATGGCATTTTCCACGTCAATGACATTTGATTTTAAAATTATGGATATATATTGTGAATGTTACATACAATTTCAAACCAAAATTCAGATAATCATAACATTAACAAAACATAACATTCCTTGACGAGAAGCACAAAAACTCAAAACATCAAGGAAAAAAAAAGTACAAAGTCTCAACAGACTTCATGTGATGCTTCAGAATCCAACGAAGAATCGAGGGAACGGAGAAATGCAGAATACTCTGGTTGGTTTTAAGATACAAAGGGTGGTTATGAGAGGTCTTTACCGCCGATTAACATGAGAGCGTGGTGTGACGCTCAGAGTTCTAAAACTTCTATTTGAAGCGGTCTCAATATTTTGGATGGACGTGGTCTACATTTAAATTTAAATTTGGGCCGTCCCCGCATAAATTTGTCCCCCTTCTGGATCTCGCCGAGTTATTAGTCGTGTAGACCATTTCAACTCCGCTATAGTGAGAAGTTGTTAGAGGTGTTGTTGAAAGATTCTAATTCAAGTCAAATTGACGATATAAAATAATATAATATTTGGTACTTGGGTTGTCGGCGACGTTAGTGTCATGCCCTGTACACTTGACCTCCCATCAATATTATGGTAATAACGTCAAGCTCATTTTTATTCAAAACATTATTACTAAAGGTGCACTGTACATTTTAATGTTCTGAAGACTCTCAACAATATATATTTAAGATTGATTAATTTTGATATAAATATAAAATAAATTAATTGATTTTATAGTAAACAGATTTTTAGTTTATTAAAATATTTACATTAATCTTTAATATAGTTAATTATAAAGTTTTAAATTAACGCCCTTCACACTTTGCATAAAACTAAAGAAAACATCTTATTATCATTAATATTATAAATTTGTTTTATTCGATTGTAGTTTGAGTTTTGCATAATCTAAATTAAATTGTATTATCTATATATTGAAATTTAAAAGATAATAATTTTTAAAATTAATTAGAATTTTAAATTAATAATAATAAATTGTTATTTGTATTTGTAATATGTAATTACATTGTTGTATCATGAGTACCATAAAAAAAAAATTATATCTATATAAATTTAGGTTTTTTAGGTAGAATTTTAAATAGAGTAATCATGGGTTATGTCTTATGGCACATAATATGATTAACATCTCATGTCAAAGCCTTGAATATTCTAGACAAATTTAATTTTTAACTAAATTTGTTTTATTCTCCAAACCTTAGTGTGACTTTCTTTTTGCCTAGTAGATCTATTGTGCTCAGGGATACTCATGTTGCATTCATGTACAATGTGACAAAGACAGTGACATCTAAAGCATCTTGTATAATACTTGAATGAAGGAGCAATTCACACATGCCTTTTGCTATTGAATCAATATGAATCCAATCTGCCTACAAACCTGCTTTTAGAGCACTGATAACTATCTTTAACATACGCTTTCAAAAAAACCTAGCCTTATGCCCAAATTTTGTACATTAAAAGCAATAACCAAAAAATGTACTTTGATACCTAGATGAGAAATATTCCCTTAAATATATTCTAAAGACATTCTTCCTTGGAGGAGGATTGAACCTTTGATAATGATCATTCATCCTTACATTATTGTCTTCTTCCTAATGGGACTTCTTGAGAACATCAACAATATTTGCAATTTCCCCTTCATATTTGTCTTCAAACTCGAATTTAACCTTTGGAAACTTAAAGCTCGAGTGTTCTTTTCAAAGAGATTTACCTATATAACCAAGACTTGTTTTGTTGCTTGGAGGTATTTGACAACTAAGAATGTTATCCAATACATGCGAACTCTTCAAGTTCTTATTAAGCTTGTCAACTTTAGTCCTTAATGAAACAAATTCTTCAAATTGGGACTTCAAGGAGATGCTTTTGTCTTTAAGAAGACTTGTCGAAATTTCTTCTCTCTCTCTTGCCTCTTTTTCCTCAATCTTTAATCAACTAATTTCTTCTTCTACTTTGATAAGCTTGTAATCCTTCTCCTTAGAGTCTTGCATCTTCTCTTCTAGTTGATTCACCAAGACATCCTCACTTATTTTAGATTCTTCCAGTTGTGCTTATAAGGATATTGCATCATCATCCCTGATTTTGGAAAGTTCATGCTTACCTTTTCTTTTATTCATGACATTTTCTAGCTTATATCTCAAGGAGATATTCTTCTCTTTTAGGGTTTCACAATGGTCTTCTTTATCTTTCATCATGTTTTTTCATACTTCATCTAGAGTTCTTGCTTCCTCCAGTTGAGCCTTCAAAGTAACAATATCACGATCCTACTTTTTATGGAATTCATTTCTTTCTCAGAGCTACTATTCTAATTGAATAACCTTTATTATTTACCACAATGGAAACAAAATTTAAAACCTCATTCTTTAGCATCCATGCATATGTAGAAGGAGTCTTCCTTGGTATCACAAAAATTGCTCACGTCATTGCAACCCTTCCTTTATTGAGATAACTTCTTCTTTCTCTTTCCTTTATTGGCCATAACTTCCTTGATCTACCTTCCAACAGTTAACTATTGGCATAAGACACTTTCTTTGATACCACTTGTTGGACCAAAGATCACACTAAGAGGGGCGGTGAATCAGTGTGAGATAAATCTAACCATTTCACAAATTTTCATCAATTAACAATTATGTATTTAAGAATCATAGTCATTTGTTGCATATAGATAAGTAAAGTAGTGCATCATCACATTAGCAAACAATCAAGAAGCCACCACATCAACACAAAGAAGCAAAAGCTTTTATGTGGAAAGCCATATGAGAGAAAACTACAAATTATACTTCTTATTATTCTTCAATTCATTACATAGATTTATAGGCACAATATGATTAAGGAACCTACCTCGAAAATGTGCAAGAAAAAATCCACTATAATCTACAACCTGAATGAGGCACCAACCTCGATGATGAAAAACTCTCACTTGCTCTAGGCTCCAACCTGATTTAGTCTCTAACCTTAGTGGAATCACCCACCCCTTTCTTCAAATTATTATGGATTTCTTTTCAAAATATTTCAAATTGGATCCACTATCATCATCTAATGAATCTTCTCTCATAAAAATTTCCATAACCTGCAATCATTGCCACAACCTACAAACATTATCACTAGAACCACTGTCACAACCTGCAAATATTGTAATCATTGTCATTACAACCACTATCATAACCTGCAAACACTGCCACTGTAACCATTTCCACAACCTCCAAAAGTTGCAACCATTCCAACCACTGTTGCAACCTGTCACGCTATTGTCAAATTGTTGTCCATAGTCTATTCAAACCTGTTCATCAATCTAGTTGCATGAAATCCTTCTCAGAACTATTCTTTCCATATACCCAAAACCAACTACAACTTGTTCATAAACTCATAAACCATGTAATGATGATTCCAATCATAAAAAAATACATCAACAAGGCTTTCCATGCCTTCCAAAATGTTCACCTTCGAACCCTAATCGTGGAGATTCTTATGGAATTCAATTTGGCTCATGAATGAGCCTAGAAATCCACAAAACCATATAAAACCATATATTAAACTAACTGTTCTACAAAGTTCCCTTTTTAGGGCACGCTTCTACAAATTGCCACTTTCTGGCAACAATGCTACAAAATATAGACTAGTGCCTTGTTATTTGTTCGACAAAATGGAAATTATAAATAATAAAGAAAAATAATTTTCAACCTAACAGTTGTTGAGTCTCGAACGTGGGTCTTGGTTTCCATAACACAAATCTTCTACCAACTGATCTGCTCAACATTGCTTGTAACACCATCCTTCCAACTTCGTATTATTGAGACTATTCTGACTTCAAAGGGCGGGAATGGTTCCACTTCAATCATCGACCAACAACATACTTATGGTTTGGAGTGAGATCTGATGTGGTTATATGATAATCATTCCTAATCTTGGCTTATATAATATGTAATACCGTATGTAATAATGACTTCTTCCTACATGTACATTAGCACATGGTGTATTGATCCTATGTGTCAACTATTTTGGTAAGGGACATCATCCCTTCCTTGTGACAATTCATAACCCTATTGATCCATGTCTCTATGTAACCATGTATGAAAGTATGAATAATTACAAAGTTTACACAAATTGATGTGTCTGACCACCTCATGTTGTTTCTTTATTGAAAACCTAAACCAATCAAATTCTAGATCAATCAATCATGCCTGGAATAATTCAATCTCTGCTCAATGTGAAGCCAACTAATTTCACATATTCCTCTAATGTGTTGGTCTTTCCATAGTCAACCAACCCCAATACATGGCCAGACAATCAACCCCAACTCAATGTATCACTCTAACAAAAATAACTCAGATTAATGCGTTAATATTTCACTCCACGTGTTGATCATTATAGCTCGCATGTCTTTCCATATGGTTGGCAATTATTCCAATGCATAATGCATCATGTATACCACATTCTATACTTGTTACACCTCAGATCACAGCTAAGTCATTGATCAACTGTACTAATGTTATGAAGTGAACCATGAGTAATTAACCAATTAATATTGTCACTAACGATGAACCATGAAACTGTAAATCAATACCAAGGAACCATAAAACCGCATGTCACTACCGACGAACCATGAAACTACAAGTGAACTATGAAATTGCCATTAGGGGAATTTATAAGTCTAAAATGGGCCTCCTAGGGAAATTACATAATAATAGTGGAAATAATAAAATAATATTAGATTATATCATCAAATTTTAGAGGGAAAAAATAAAAAACTATTTTCAACTCGTATTTTCAACTTATCTCCCCATGGGTTAACTCAAATTTTGAGCGGAAACAGTTGTTGGATGAAAAATTTAATTCCTCATCCAAAGAGTACACATTTTGCATACTTCAGATGGATCATATTACACGAAAAATGAGAAATACATGAAAAACATTATTGCAATAACGTTTTTCATGTATTTCTCATTTTTCGTGTAGCAGGGTCCATTGAAAGTATGTAACATGGGTACTCCTTAGATGAGGAATTAAATTTTTCATCCAACGAGTACTCCCACTCACAATTTGAGTAAAATCTTAGGGAGATAAGTTGAAAATATGAGTTCAAAAAGTAGTTCTATTATTTTATTATTTTTCAATCTTTTTACTATTTTACTCCAAAAATGGTGAATCATCCCCCATGGTTGACATCATCATCTTGAATCCTATTGGTTCTTATAAAGTTTATTTTTCTTGTATATTTTCTTGGGAGACCCATTTTAGGTCTCAAAATTCCCCTAATGTTACAACTTGGTAAAACTATATTCATTTCCAATGAATTTGGAACTTGGTCGCATCTTCGAACTAGAGAAAATGCATATAAATATAAATCATCACAAAACTAGAACCATAATCAAGTCATTGTATTTCAAGACCATACATCTTAGAGTATAACCATTAATTGGTTTCATAAGCCTTCATAACTCTCACCAACTCATTGTATTTCACTTGTGCCTCGGTCGATCCATAAATTTTTATTCAATTTTTTCACTGCGGGACACAATTCAAATCGTAAATAGTCAATGTCAAGAGTTCTTAGCCACAAACTCATCCAAACTCAATAGTAGATCCATATCATTAAGGCATTCCAAAACAATGAAATTAAATGCTTCAAATGGTTACACTCAGTCAAAATTGTATTGACTTCAACAAAACCTCTTAGCTACATCTACAATCTTCGAATCAGAACCACGATCAATGTAATTTCTCTGAAATAAAAACCCCAATTAATATTCACCACAAAGCTTGTATGTTTCTCATTCTCCAAAAGAGATCATTGTACACACTTAATCACATACACTCGCACACACACGTACATTGTTGAGTGGTACAGGGTGTATGTGGGCTGACATGGAACTAACATTCAAAGTTGTAAACTAGGAGTTTTAACCCCATACTAATGCCCAAAAATATGGAATGTTAACCCATATGACCACATTCGTATGACCTATGTACATTCTTCAATAAGTTTGGTGATTTGGGTTTTTTTCCACTATTGTTTGTTTTCAAATGACCATAACTTCTCATTTGGGAGGTATTTTTCAAGGTATAATATACTATTGGAAATGTCTTTAGGAGAAAAATCCAACCATACTATCCATATCATTATTAGGGTAGCGTAAATTCATCAAAAATGTAATAATCTTCAAACCTATTAAACTTCACTTAATGAGAGCCTACAATAGATCCAGTTGTGATACTGCTTCATAGAGGTTACTTTTTCTTCCTTAGGCACCCCTTTGACATTAATGACATTTATTTTCATCAATGAAAACACAATGTGTAACAATTTATTTATATGAAATATATTGTAGGAAACAACATATTGTTACATCAATCCCTTCTGCTACGTTGTAGGCACCAACCTATAGGAGACACCAATCCCATCTACTGCTTTATAGGCGTTACAAGAGACACCAATCCTATTTGTTTCTTTGTAGGTTCCAACCTACAGGAGACACAAATTCCATTTACTTCTTTGTAGACACCAACCTATAAAAGGCACCAATCCCCTCTGTTGCTTGTAGGCACCAATCTACAAGAAACACCAATCCCATCTACAGTAAATATTTGTAGGCACCAACCTACTTTCTTACGTCTTCATACTACCTACTAGTTGCTTCTACTTTCACCAAGTATTCTTGTTTATTATGTCTTCACCAACTTTGTTAGTTTCTGTTGGCATTATGATGCATATGTTGTACTTGATGGCAACACTCTCATAGAAGATCATCTCACTTATATACATTCAGATGAATCTACAGAAGAGATATCAGATGTGACATATTACAGGATAGCTCAAAGGAATCAAATGGCAAGCTCTTTGTAAGCAGAGGTTCAAATATTGTTGAAATTATGAAGGACGCAGGTACACCTTACAGAAAGTGCGTCCCCGTAGGTAATCCATGCAGAACCCACGTCCGGAGACGCAGACCAGCCGTTTAGGGGGTGCGTCCACCCAGTGCACACATATCAAGGCAGAGGAAAGCACGTGGGGGTTTCTTGTGTGGTATCTAGCCGACGGTTTTGCATTTCTATGGTGTCGGCTCGTGGTATTGTTCCATGTTTTGGGGAGAAGCTTGCCTATATAAAGCAAAGGAGTTCATTTGGATTAAGTACCATCTTTGTTGAATATCTTTGGTGAGATCTAGTCCAGATCTATGAAGGCGAATCTTCTAATGGACTATGATCGCTATGGCGCACGATCAGATCTGTAGATCTGACTGTTTGGGTTAGTCTTGAAGTCTTTATATCTTTCATATCTAAAGAGACGCAGGTGCAGTAAGGGTTCAGGTGCGTCCGGGACGCAGGAGCGAACCGGTTCAGGTGCGCCGGACGCAGGCGCAGAAGGGTTCAGGTGCGCCGAGACGCAGGCAGTTCAAAAGACTCAGAGCAAGAGACGCAGGCTAGCAGTTTAGCAGAGTGCGTCCGGGACGCGGGCTAGCAGTTGAACAGGGTGCGTCCAGGGACTCAGGCCAGCAGTTGAGCAGGGTGAGTCCGGGACTCAGGCTAGCAGTTGAGCAGGGTGAGTCCGGACTCAGGCTAGCAGTTGAGCAGGGTGCTTCCTTCTCTTAAAATCTTTGTTTATCATTGTTGTGTTCTGGGTTTTGTCCTATTATTGTTGATCTGGTTACTTCAGTTGATTGGGTGTTTCAGAAGGTTGTTTGAGCTTCAATATTGTTGTTGGGTCTAGTATGAAAATTGGATGAAATGTGGCCTTTCAGTTTATGGGTTGTGCTTCAGTGTATCCAGTATGAAAATTGATGAAACGTGGTACTTGAAGGAGAGAAGATTGTAGGCCGGCGCCTACGTACTAGTATCTAAGCTAGTACAAGAGCTAAAGGAAATCTTTGGAGCATTGTAGCAGGTAGTAGCCTGTGTACTAGTAAATGGATCAGCTAGTACAAGAGCAAAGGGGGTTGTAGCTCCCGTACTGGTATAAGGCTGCACCAGTACAAATATTGTAAAAGAATTTTCTTATTAAGAAGAAGATTGAGATGACTTGCAGCAGGTGGTTTTTCTCCCGCATTGGGTTTCCACCTTACATCATTGTGTTTATGTGTGTTCCTTATGTGTGATGATCTACTTTATGTTACTGCATATGTTAACTGATAATATGGTTGATAATGTTCTAATGCACTCATTGAAGATCGATTAACTTAATCATAAGAAGTTGTGGAAGTAGCATATATGAATCTGATTATGGAAATGAAAAAGTTTTATTAATATGATAATACTGATTCACCCCCCCCTCTCAGTATTATTTCCAACAATTGGTATCAGAGCAGGTCCTTTGATAGAAGCTTGATCGCTTGAAGGAGATCCATGGAACAATGGGAAAGAAGCTTAAGAAGAAAGC
Organism: Pinus tabuliformis; assembly: GCA_031772625.1. Classification (NCBI taxonomy): domain Eukaryota; kingdom Viridiplantae; phylum Streptophyta; class Pinopsida; order Pinales; family Pinaceae; genus Pinus; species Pinus tabuliformis. Next base: position 729,839,948 of record CM062810.1, on the reverse strand, counting down.
TAATAAGAAAAAGAAGTCATCTCAGAAGAACTATGACAGTGGAAGAATCGATTGGGGATTAGGCATAAGAAGCTCTTCAGATTCAGAATCAGATTCAGAGTCATTATCAGGTATGAATGTGTTATCCTCTGATGTTCCAGCTATATTTCCTTGTGACAGAGATGAAAGTGATAGCGAAACTACTGAATTTGCTCTTATGGGTGAACAAGAAAGATATCAAATAGAGGCAGAATTTAAAAGGCTGACAGACAAAATTAGAGATCAACAAGATCTGTTGAACAAAAAGGAATGTGATTTCAAAGAAGAAGCTACCAAACTAAGAGCACAACTAGAAGAAGGAAACAAGGTAAGAAAGCTACTCAAGGACAAGGAAGACCAATGTCAAAAATTGCAGCATGAAGTGACATCATTAAGAAAAGAAGTCAACGAAAGAAGCACAACCATCAAGAAACTCAAAGATAGATCCAGCTACTATGAAAATCTTGAAGCTACAATCCTCTCACTAAAAGGAGATCTTGAAGAATCAAAGAAGCAGAATACATATCTGCTCCAAGCTATTGCAAAACAAGAAAACGAAGTCACCAGCTTAAAATCTCAACTGGAATGTGCCTTCCGAGTTCGTCAAATGCAGCAGGATCTGTATGAAGAACAAGAAAAAGAAATTCTCAAACTAAGGGAACAAATGGAAGAAGGAAGGAACGCTGAAGAAGTTTTGAAAGAGAAATCTCTTGAAAAGGAAGAACAGCTTCAGGTTGAGGTAAATATCTTGAAAGGTAAACTAGAAGAAAAGGATAAGCTTTTACGATTTCAAGATAGCTCTAAAGTATTGGATGATATTCTTAGTAGTCAAAGGTCCCCTGCTATAAAGACTGGTCTTGGTTTCCATGAATCTGTTGAAGGTGAATCTAGTTCACAAGGTGAGGCAAGAAACTCTAAAAGGAAATCTAAAGTGATCAACGAAGAAGTGAAAGATCAATCTCATCATCAACCAAGGAAAGAGATTCCTCAAAGAAAATCCTTTACTCCTCCTATGAATAATGTTGAATGTTATGTATGTCATAATCTTGGACATGTTGCAGCTAGATGTAGAAGAAGAAGAGTTCAAGACCGTTATGCAGAAAGGTCATCTCAATCAAGGTACTTTTATGGATATTGCTTTGCTTGCAATATGTTTGGTCACAAAGCTACGGATTGTTACAGGAGGAATATGAAACATGTAAGATGTTATGCATGTAACAAGCTTGGACATATAGCCAAGGAATGCAGGAACAAAGTTTGGGCACCATATCAAAAGGAGAAAATGTCATCATCACGCTTGAAGATATGGAGGAAAAAGGAAGTACAGTCAGAAAAGGATGGCACAGTACAATGTACAGACATACCAGAATCAGAGGAAGCTGAAAGTACAGGACGCAGTGCAGTAAAAGGAGACCTGCGGGAGGACGCAGGCCAGACCAAGTCCAGGTGCGTCCAGGACGCAGTTCAGTAACTGAAGATCTGCGTGGGGACGCAGAGCGACTGAGGATAAGGTGCGTCCCTGATGCAAAAGGACGCGGCGCGATAGTAATTTTGGGTGCGTCCCTGAGTAAAAGTACACGGCGCGATAGTGTTTTTGGGTGCGTCCCTACAGCAACAGGACGCAGCGCAGCAGAAGATGAAGTGCGTACCTGTCTCAAAGCATTTATTGGCTGATTCTTCTTGATATGCATGATCAGATTTAACAGATGGCACTGGTTCAGGGGGAGCATATGTCCTAAATTCATTGTTGGCATTATGGTCCTTGGTGACAATGCTTATGATTCATCTTGCTATTATGAGTTGGTCACATGATCAGATGTATGGTTGTTTCTCTAATGATGCTTGCATGGAGTCTTTATTTTCTTTGGCACATACATAGATGAGGTTGGCTGATTTCATGGATGATTATTCAAAGTTGCATTGTTGAAGACATGACGATGATGAGTCACTCATATGCAGCTGTTGTCATGTGCATGATGCATGATTTCTTTCTTGGCACAAATGAATGAGGATTTTTGGCTAGATACAGGGATGATTATTCATACATATGTTGATTGATGTTGATACTCTCATTTGATGACTCTTGTAGATCTGGATGGTTGTGAGTTGATGTTGACAGATACTATGAAGCAGATTATACAGTGTTGTTGATGATGTTTGTCATTTGAAAGGTCATAGCAAAACTCATGTTGTAATGGTCTATTGTAGTCATCTCTTCAGGTCATGTAACGGCCTTTGTCCCCCCCACTATGCATGGGATGAAGATGTAATGTATTTGGTTTTCATATTTCTGATGTATTCCCACTTGGTTGGATGGATGATCCTTATTGTGATGGGTGATGGATGTATGTATTGAGTCTTTTGGTGATAGGAAGGTCATTTATGATATATACAGTCATGTTCTTCTTGTAGAACATCTTTTTGCAGACCTTGCTTATAGTCAGGGGGAGTTTGAGCATGAACAAGCACTATACAACAGAGCAGACATCTCAGCTTGTTCTCAGAAAGACCATTATCAGATTGGAGCACCATGACATATACAAAGGGGGAGCTCATTCAGAGACTTCAGCAGATCTGGCTCATAGTCAAAGGGAGCATGTTCTTAGGGGGAGCATACCCCTTTGCCCTTGATGTCAAAGGGGGAGAGTGATTCGGTGTTGTTGCCATCAAGTCCAAAGGGGGAGATTGTTGGCATTATGATGCATATGTTGTACTTGATGGCAACACTCTCATAGAAGATCATCTCACTTATATACATTCAGATGAATCTACAGAAGAGATATCAGATGTGACATATTACAGGATAGCTCAAAGGAATCAAATGGCAAGCTCTTTGTAAGCAGAGGTTCAAATATTGTTGAAATTATGAAGGACGCAGGTACACCTTACAGAAAGTGCGTCCCCGCAGGTAATCCATGCAGAACCCGCGTCCGGAGACGCAGACCAGCCGTTTAGGGGGTGCGTCCACCCAGTGCACACATATCAAGGCAGAGGAAAGCACGTGGGGGTTTCTTGTGTGGTATCTAGCCGACGGTTTTGCATTTCTATGGTGTCGGCTCGTGGTATTGTTCCATGTTTTGGGGAGAAGCTTGCCTATATAAAGCAAAGGAGTTCATTTGGATTAAGTACCATCTTTGTTGAATATCTTTTGGTGAGATCTAGTCCAGATCTATGAAGGCGAATCTTCTAATGGACTATGATCGCTATGGCGCACGATCAGATCTGTAGATCTGACTGTTTGGGTTAGTCTTGAAGTCTTTATATCTTTCATATCTAAAGAGACGCAGGTGCAGTAAGGGTTCAGGTGCGTCCGGGACGCAGGAGCGAACCGGTTCAGGTGCGCCGGACGCAGGCGCAGAAGGGTTCAGGTGCGCCGAGACGCAGGCAGTTCAAAAGACTCAGAGCGAGAGACGCAGGCTAGCAGTTTAGCAGAGTGCGTCCGGGACGCGGGCTAGCAGTTGAACAGGGTGCGTCCAGGGACTCAGGCCAGCAGTTGAGCAGGGTGAGTCCGGGACTCAGGCTAGCAGTTGAGCAGGGTGAGTCCGGACTCAGGCTAGCAGTTGAGCAGGGTGCTTCCTTCTCTTAAAATCTTTGTTTATCATTGTTGTGTTCTGGGTTTTGTCCTATTATTGTTGATCTGGTTACTTCAGTTGATTGGGTGTTTCAGAAGGTTGTTTGAGCTTCAATATTGTTGTTGGGTCTAGTATGAAAATTGGATGAAATGTGGCCTTTCAGTTTATGGGTTGTGCTTCAGTGTATCCAGTATGAAAATTGATGAAACGTGGTACTTGAAGGAGAGAAGATTGTAGGCCGGCGCCTACGTACTAGTATCTAAGCTAGTACAAGAGCTAAAGGAAATCTTTGGAGCATTGTAGCAGGTAGTAGCCTGCGTACTAGTAAATGGATCAGCTAGTACAAGAGCAAAGGGGGTTGTAGCTCTCGTACTGGTATAAGGCTGCACCAGTACAAATATTGTAAAAGAATTTTCTTATTAAGAAGAAGATTGAGATGACTTGCAGCAGGTGGTTTTTCTCCCGCATTGGGTTTCCACCTTACATCATTGTGTTTATGTGTGTTCCTTATGTGTGATGATCTACTTTATGTTACTGTATATGTTAACTGATAATATGGTTGATAATGTTCTAATGCACTCATTGAAGATCGATTAACTTAATCATAAGAAGTTGTGGAAGTAGCATATATGAATCTGATTATGGAAATGAAAAAGTTTTATTAATATGATAATACTGATTCACCCCCCCCTCTCAGTATTATTTCCAACAGTTTCTTCTACCACCACCAATTCTACCTACTGCTTCTTCCTTCACCAACTCTACTTCTCCCAAAACTTGTTGCTTTGGGATTCTTCTCAAGAAAATTATATAGCAGGCCACGTATCTAATTTTGAAAATATGGTTCTATAATTTATTTCATAGGTAGATGGATATTTCTTCTCTTTCTCTTCCAAATTTCACAGTCTAAAACATCTCTGGAAGAAATCTATAGTAAAAATGACTACTAACCTATTTGAAACATGCTTCATGGGAATTTAGGAACACTAACTTCCTCAAATAATATCTCAAAATTATAGCTAACCAAGGTCTATAATTTGAATCATAGGTAAATAACAATCTTCTATTTGTATCCTCCAAGCTAATGGTCTAAAACATCCTAAAACGTTCTCAGATGACATGTTTGAAGAATATTTCAGGAGCATTCAGGAACCCTAATTTTCTTCGACCATATCTCTAAAATGATAACGAATCAATATATGAAATTTCAACCATAGGTACATGAATATATTATATCTGTATCTTCCAAATCTCATGGTCAAAAACATCATATACCAAAAGATATAGTGAAAATTCCAAGATGACTCGTTTAGTCATAGATCACATTTTTGCTTCCACCTTTAGACTCCAAGAATCATCCCAAAAGTTATTCCTCGGATCCTCTTGCAACCTCATATATGTTCTACAATGAACTATTGTTAAAATGAACTCATATTCCCTTCCTTTATTATAGTGTTTGTATGTACTTTGGTTGGGTCATCTATAAACATTATTCCATATATCACTGTTCTTATGGAATTAGAAGGAGTTACATATGCAGTTGGAAATGCCACAGAATAAGATTTATAGCCATATATCCTATGATTATTTAAGCTAGGTAATTAGAGTAAAAATTCCTTCAACAACAGGGTATTCAAATGGGGTCTGCTTGTGCTTTGGTTGGGTCATCTTGACAAAATATTCCATATCTCCTCATTCCTATGGAATTAGAAGGAGTGGAATATAACATTCGAAAGGCATTGGAATAATATATCCAACCATATATCCTATGCTCCCATTTGAGCTAGGTTTTGAACTTAAAATTCCTTCAAATATATGGTATCCAATTGAGACATCAAAAGTCAAAATACAACATTTGCAACAATCTTCATTTTCCAATCTTTATCTTGGACATAAGTTGTCTCCCCTGTTTAACATTAATGAAAAAAATATGTCCAAGTCTTTAACATTAATGAAAAAAATATTTCCAAGTCTTTAAAATTAATGAAAAAAATATTTCCAAAAACTAGTTGATCGAGTTTTAGTTGGGTCATGTGATCGTGTACTATTATGATTGACAAAGACTCAATGGATTGACAAATAATTATATGCTCTTGTTAGTTGTCTGATCAACTATACCATGTTGTTTTGTTATCTAGTCAACTAATTTCTGACTATGCTTGGGATAGAAATTGGGAGAAGCACAAGTTTAGGGGGAGCATCCCTTTGTCATTGATGTGTTAAATGGGAAGAGTTGCAAACATGGGGAGTATTGGAGAAAGGGGAAGTTTCTTTTTCTATTCCTAGCGGATTATGTGTTTTATTGTAGAATTTCCATCAATTGCAAAGGGGAAGATTATTGAACAAATTGTTATCCTTGATGTAAAAGGGCTTATATCATTAATATTATATATAAGTATTGAAGTATTTTAGAAAGGGGGTTCTTGTGTAAAAGAAGAAGTCAATGGGTGAAATGGAGATTCCAAACCCATGGTTTATGAAGCCAATAGTATTTCCCATGGTATTTGGAAAAATGGAATAAAAAGGTAAATAAATTATTTAATTAATAAATTGATGTGACTTTTTGAATTAAAATATATTTTAATGGAGGGTTATGATAATATATAATAGGAAAAAGAATTGGAAGGAATGTGTGTGTCAGCAAAAATGTAATTTGTGGAGTGAACAAGTTTACAACTTGGAATTTTCACTATAACTAATTTTTTTGGTTGCTTCAAATAGTGAAATTTTGAGCATATTGAGTAGAGATTGAGTAGACCATTTGATTAGAATTTCATATCTTATTTCTCTATACTTCTGGAGATATACACTATGGAATTTAGGGTGTGTGATTGATCCTGAAATTTCCTTCAAATGAATCATCTTGGGACTTTTGCTAAAAAAAAAAAAAAATTGACGTTTTTGACAAAAAAAGGTTATGGAGATGAAGGTGAGATCTCCAGATACACATGATCAAAAAATCAAAATTTGATTCATCATACTTTATAAGATATACCATGTGGAATTTATGATTCTTGAATGCTCTTGAAATCAATTTCAAATAAGTCAGTATGAAATTTTCGCTATAACTTATTTTTTGGAATGTTTCACACCATGAAATTTTGAGTAAATGGAGGTGATATATTTGGGTACATGTGGTCAAAATTATAGACATTGTATCATTATAATTATGAGATATGCACTATGAAATTTAGGGTTCCTAAATTCTCTTGAAATTAGTTTTAAACATGTCAATTTAGCATTTTCACTATAACGTATTTTCTTGGAAATTTCAGAATGTGAAATTTTCAGGAGACAAAGGCGAGATATTTAGTACCTATTATAAGAATTTCAAATTCTAGATTGCTACACTTTCATAGATATTCTCTTTGAAAGTGAATGTTTTTTAATGGTCTAGAAATCATTTTCAAATAGGTAAGCTTGAATTTTTCACTATAACTTGTTTTCTTGTACTTCAAACTGTGAAATTTTTAGAGATGTGTCGAGACATATAAAGGTGTCTGCAGGGTAAAATTTTATAGTCATATTTGCAAAAATGGATATGTGATATTATGTACAAGTTCATTCTTGGTAGGAGGCAAAAAACAAACTTTGGGAGAGTTACCATAAATTTTATTTGGAGATTCAAATTTTGGTTAAACCTAGTTAAGGTAATGGTAGTAAACAAACTTAGTGAAGGAAGAAGCAATGATCATACCCAGTGAAGGAAGAACCAGGGAGAGTATTGGTGAAGGAAGAAGTAGCATGAAAACTTCGTGAAGCTAACATGAATGTGATTATCTTTTGAATAAGTTACATGCACTAAAGAAGAGTTGTAATCGAAGGTTATTGCTCAATCAAAGGGATTGATGTATCTTTCTAAGTTGATGCTTGATAGTCGGGATTGTTGTCTATAGTATGTTGGTGCCTATAAATATTTGTAGGGATTGGGATTGGTGTCTCTAGGAGGTTTGTGCCTACTAATGTTTGCAACGATGTGGATTGGTATTTCTGGTAGGTTGATTCCTATGAGTTTTTACAATATTGGGGATTGGTGTCTCTAGTAGGTTAATACCTATGAATATTTGTAGTTGTGGGTATTGGTGTCTCGAGTAGATTTGTGTATACAAAGGTTGGTAAGATTAGGTGTGTATAAAATATTAGGTTTGTACCAGTGGGTATTGGTGTCTCTAGTAGGTCAATTCCTACAAATATTTGTAATAATATGTTGATGCCTACAAAGAATTATAAAAAAAGGTTTTGTGGTTTTATCTTGAAATGGTTTTAATGTAAATCTTGTGTTCCACACTTTACAATCGATATATATATTATATGTGATTTATTTAGTATGGTTCATGAAAGTTTAAATAAGTAAAACTTACCCTTGGTAAATAGTGGTACAACACATCACTCCATACTTTATAAATTGGAAGTATGACTTATAAAATGGAGTTTCCTCCTTCTTCACATGTACATCTAATCCTCCATATTTCTTGCTTGAAGAAGGTAATTGGTGACAAGATCTCAATTTAAACTATTTTATGAGAGATTAATGAAGAAGGAAAAATCATACTAGAATTAGAAGGAATCTTGGAAATAAGGATTAAGTAGTTGAGAAATCAAATAATTATTGAGTACCTCATCAAATGGAATAACCTACTAGTGGAAAAGTTGATATGAGTAGATGAGAAGATGAGTTATATTCTTTGCACTTCTATCTCCATGCATGATTTGTTTCACCTAGTGCAATGGGGGTAAAGCTCTCTTACATGAGGGTTCATAGGAAGTGCCCATCCATATATATATATATATATATATATATATATATATATATATATATATATATATATATATATATATATATATATATATATATATAGGTAAAGTTTTTTGTGTCTATTTTTTGGGGTTTTCAAATGACTCTTGTTTTTTTCAGTTTAGGGTGTATGGTAATTCAGCCCATAATTTTGTAATTACATTTAAGGAATTACATTTATATTTTAATCAAGAATTAATAGATTAAAAGTTTATAAATGTTAGGGCATATACATATTGTATTGTAATTGTAAAAACTAGATATACTAATATATATATATATATATATATAGAGTAAAGAGTGTATATACTAAAAAAATCTTTTTGATTTTCCAATTTATGTTTTCAAAATAAAGCTTTTTATTAATGTATATATTTAATGATATATTTTTTGTTTTTATTAAATTATTTGCGATAATTAATTATACATAATTAAAATTTACATCTTAGTATTTTATTTTAAAGTAATATTATTATTTAGAATTTAGAAAATTGAGTGGCAAAGTATTGATGCAATGGAATATTGTTGAATTAAATATGGTTTTTCCATGTTGGTTTTCCTAGATTTAGTTAAATATTTTATAAAATATATACATTTTAAATGAAATGTGATTCAAGTTTCATGTTAGGTGAAATGTGATTCGGGTTTCATGTTGGCTGTTATTAGTCCCTGCCCTCCAGGCATGGACTATAGTAATCGTTCGCGGCGGATATAGCATTAGTTGACCTGCTATTAGTCCCCGGTCATCAGCAATTAACCAAAGTTTTATTCCCGACCCTGCTTTTTCATCTTATTTGGCCTCTTTCCAAAAAACCGAAGCTAGACGGCAAAAACCAAAGCTGATCTGAGGCGAAAAGCATAGGTTATATTTTTGTTTGTCCGATATTTTCAAATTGTCAGTCCCTGCAACCTAAACTAATGTTAGCATTACTGGACAGCATTAAATGTTATCTCATACATTGTTTAAACCATATAACTTCGCTATGGCTGGTATTTGCATGTTGCCGACTCGTCGCTAGCTGCCTTTACCACATCATATCTGCATGTTGACCACTTGGTGTAACACCGATCAGAGGCATGTGAATCAAACACAATCGGATCAAACACAACTTTGATCCAGGACCAGGTATGCATACCTGAACTTTGAAGCAGCAGCGAGCCTGGGAGTTTTCGCTGAACAGGAGCCTCGTCCATTCTCCATTCTCCTACCTACGATACCAGTAAGTCCATTCAGCGAATTTTATTTTCTAGGTATAGGAAAATTATATACAAATCATTACCCATTCAGCCTAATTTCTATATTTTTCACTTTTGATATGAAATCCAGTTCTCTATTTTCAGGTGAAATTACTCAGTTCAAGGCAGAAAAGGCGGAAAACCCTCAAAAGTGGTCGTTGCAATATCCTGTAAGTTCCAGAAATTTTTTAAATAAGTTCGAATTCATTTTTATTCTCTAAACTTACAGACAGAATTCTACATTACATTATCTTGCCAATATTAGAACATTCTACACTATGATAGAAGAACTTATCCAAAATTTAAATAAGCTTACGGTTTCTGAAGATAAATTTTGGTACAGATATGTACGCTTTGGTCTTTTTCATGTGATATTACCAACACAAAAAAATTTAATGGAAACAAATTTCTATATTTTTCACTTTTGATATGAAATCCAGTTCTCTATTTTCAGGTGAAATTACTCAGTTCAAGGTGGAAAAGGCGGAAAACCCTCAAAAGTAGTCGTTGTAATATCCTGTAAGTTCCAGAAATTTTTTAAATAAGTTCGAATTCATTTTTATTCTCTAAACTTACAGACAGAATTCTACATTACATTATCTTTCCAATATTAGAACATTGTACACTATGATAGAAGAACTTATCCAAAATTTATCCTTTTTATGCATTCTCTCTTATCCTTTTTATGCATTTTCTCTTTTTGGCCTTTAATGTTAAAATATATACTGTAATTTTGACATATTTTCTCTTAATGTCTTTTTGAACATATAAATAACTGCAGGTCTGGGCTGGGGCAATGTGCAATAACAGAGTTGTTCTAATCCTGTGGAATAGAGGCGGTTCACAAGCAGCTATAACTGCCAGTTGGGGAGACATTGGCCTTCCGTCCAATGCCATGGTTCAAGCTAGATATTTGTGGGTTGTATGGCTATTTTTTCTTCCTCTTTATTATATTTCTCATTACATTATTTTCATCAAAACCATTACCGGTAGCAGATTTCACTTTCACATTTAGGAAAATTATGGAATGATTATGACACCTTATCTCTTTTTAGCATTGCGGCATTCATACCTTCCATGAAATTTACAAGGCAATCTCACATCAGCTGTTGATTCACATTTTTCAGGTAACCAAACAGCCATCAAAATGCTTCACTATTTTCAAATGCTAGAATATTAATCCAAAGCCACTCGCTATTTCGCCTGTCCAAGAGTTGAGTTGAACATGTTCTGATCTTGATGTTCAAGGAAGAAAACAATGCAGTAACGGCATAATGCATTCAAGTAATGAACAAATATATCAAGTTACAGAATAATGCATTCAAGTAATGATGTTATATTTGAGAAATATGAGCAGTCTCGTGGAAACAACACAGGAAAGCGGACAATTCTACAGATGAGGACTAGCTAATAGATAAAGGACAGAAAACAAGGCACAGAAAGAATTCATACCGCTTAGACCAAGACTAAGATTCAGAATGGAAGCTGCAAACTCGACCGAGACCAAGATTCGGAATGGAAGCTACGAACTCTATGATTTTTGCATGGAGAATCTTCGATCTTTGAGTTTTGGTCAATTCAGGTTCTCAGGAAAGCTAGCCAGTGATGACCGCCACGTTCTCAGGAAAGCTAACCAGTGGTGACCTCCACCTTCGATTAGCTTTAACAGGAAAAATGGCAGGTTATCGTCTACGAGCTTTAACAGGAAAAATAACAACAGACATACATCTCGATTCGTTATGGACAAGTGGTCCGAGCATAAATCCATGTGGCATACTTGTGAAAGTATGCAGGCATGGATACCATCTGTCGAAAATATCTAATATCATTGTGTTAAATGTGCCACTTTGATTTATATTTATTAATAACAATTTTTTATTTTTATTTTTAAATTAAATACTTTACTGAGTTTACGATGGCTAGCTTTGGAGTTATTTCTTTCAAGGTATTGGGTTAATCATAATGGTTAAACCATGCTTGACAATCCAAATCCTGAAGGGCGCATTCCTCAGCGCTTCATTCAGGAAAGATTTTGACCTTCCGCTAAAGGAATATTACAACCTTAATTTGTCTCAAGTCAGACAGAACAACTACCATACATTTTATTCAATACAAACATTAAGTTACATCTATTTGCAATCTAATCTTGTCCGAGCCTCTGTCTTTCACATGTTTTATGTGCATAAGTCCATCAAGACAACAATCCAAGATGAATGTGCAAACAGTAAGGTCAATAAAAATTTGAAAATCACATGTTCATTCAAATGCAACATATGATTATAACATGAAAAAAATTCATCAAAAAGTTATTCATCGGCTACAGGTTACTTGAATACTAATCATTTTACCACTGGGATAGAAACATGTAACCAGAACTTTGGACTATCATAATGATGCATACAGGCCTAAAATCATCCTCCTCCAATGGTTTGCACAGCTTTCTAATTCTAATCCGAACCTGAGATTTCAGTTCATATTAGAAAGTTCAATCATAACTATTTTTAATGCATGCCAACACACAGAAGAGTGACCATGGAAACCCTTTTCATCTTAAAATTCTGAATCCTGACTTGAACACTTCATTAAGAATATTACATATCGCCAATTTTGCATATTCTCTACCCTATAGTAGATGGTGCCAAGGCTGTTAATTCAACAGTTTTGCGGCAAATTGTACCTACGAAGGAAAGCTTGGATTTCTTTTACATTTTTTTTCTTCCCATGTTGTTGGAACAATATTAAATCCTTCAAAACTGGCAGCCTATATAAAGACAGGTCACACTGAAGTGTTTTGATAACCTATATAAAGACTGGTCACACTGAAGTTGGCAAGCAAGATGATCCCTTCTCATAGGGCACACAGTAGCCAGAAATCATGCACACAATTTGAAAAGTCCAAACCAACCTAAAAAATGCCATGTAATTGATGAGTGGTATAGTTGTATAAAAATAGTGGTAACCCTGGTGTTATTCTCTGAACTGAATCTTGGTATCTCTAAGAAAAAACTGCAAGCACACCATATTTCTGCATCTTAAACAGAGTTATATGGTCCATCTAAATCAAAACCAGGAATCTATATGACTAGGTGTGTGCGAATGACTGGTTGAGCCATAGTGTGAACCAACGGAAACACATAAAACACTTTTGTTTGTAGGTCAGGCTCCATTAAAGCACAACAATACCATGTTAATATTCTGATGGTTAATGGCGTCTGCGAGGGCAGCATTTCTTCCTAAGGATCTCTCTGCGGGACTGGGACTGGCTATGTCTGGCAGCTATGTCTGGTGCTTATGTATGGCTGCACTGGCTCTGTAAGGCTATGACTGGTTGTGTCTGGCTGTATGGCTATGTCAGTTACTTATGTGCATCTTGTATGACTCAGGCGTATGACCCTCAAAAGGTGAATTGCATATAACAAGTCTCGGAAGCTAAATGGGCTAGATAGAACTATGTGCAGGGACTAGCTGCTTCGCAGCCTTCCTTGTTTAAGTAAAGGAATATTAAAAAAGGTATAGGTAAGACATTAAAAGTGTTAAAAAATATTAAAGATGTTTTGTTATGTTTATTTTCATTTATGTTAATATTTAATTAAAAATATTGTAGTGTGGAATATATAAATTGCTTTAAATATATTTGTAGTTTTGTAAATTATGTTTGAAATTTTAATATAAAATAAGATAATTAAAATAAAATAATAATCGTCTAATTTAATTTTAAAGTTATAATTTTATGAAGATGAAAATATTTTATTTCTTTAAATTTAAGCTTATAAGTTATTATTATTTTATTCTGAAGGGATAATAGTTGCTTTTATGTTTAGGGTTGCTATGATTTTGTTATATGAGAATGTTATCGCTGATTTCAAAGACAATTGAGGGTTCATCTAAAGAAATTAAATGCAATATGGACATTAAGCAAGGGTGTCCTCTATCCCTTACCATTTTTGACATTTACATCGATAAACTAAAAGAATGTTGGAAAACTATGGGATGTGATGACCACAAACTCGCTAGTATGGACATTACTGTTCTCCTTTATGTTGATGATAACATTCTTCTAGCTAGAAGCCATGAGGATCTCGACAAGTAGCTTAAAATTCTCTATAATTACTTCTCCAAGATGCATATGACTATTAATACCAACAAAACTAAAGTCATGATAATTAAATCCAAAAATATCAACCATGATAATTTCATCTATAATAAAAATCCCTTGGATAAGGTTTCTTCAAACAAATAATAGGTATTGATATTCATAATCAACTCAACTAGAATTATAGCATTGAGAAAAGGATTATTGGAGGCTGGAAAGCTTGTCATGAGCTTGAAAATAGTTATAAGTTGACTGATCTTTGGGTTTGGAGTAAAAACAAGTTCCTCTTTGAGACTCTCATCTCCCCTATCATTTTATATGTTGTGAGGTTTGGGGTTGCATTATATCTATAGAAACGTGGAGGAAGATCGCTCTGGTGTAAAAGCTATTTATAACCTAAAACCTCAAGATTAAAGGAAATAATCCCTATCCTATCCTCTTGATTGAAGCTAGCCTTTTTCCTATTGAGAGCATGACTATGTTTAAGTATCTGATGTATAAGAATAATCTTTACAACATGGAAGCCATGAAGTTCCCCAAAATTGCTTCTAACTCTATCTAGAACCCCCACCTTTGACTCAAGTGAGGATGACACAAGGATGCCCAGTCTTGGATCAACCATTGGGGGATAAAGAAGGAGATCATCTTGGAGAATAAGGATAATATTAATAATATTATTACTTCTAAATTTAAGGATAAGTTGTAGGGTGATAAGGAGTTAGAGGGGGAAATGAAGCTAAGGTATTATAAGGAGGTGAGCAACCCCACTCATGCTAACCAATATTATCTTTCTGTCTTGACGAGCGATAAGAAGAAATGAACATTATGAAGATAAGAACTAATTCTCATGAGCTCCAAAGTGAATCTGGGTGTTGGTCTATTTCCAAAACACCATGGGATGAAATAATCTATCATCTTTGTGATACTAAGTGGGTTGAATATGAAAAAAAAATCTCTTGGATTGCCCAGCTCTTACTCACATCCTTTCTCATTCCCAAAACATTTTCCACACTACCAAGATTTTTGACTTGTTAAGTTAGTAGAACTACAGTGAAGTAGGAACGCTTCTTTCCTTAAGTTCCAATTCTTACTTTCTTAAGTTCCAATATACCACATTAGTCTTAGTGGACGTTAATCATCATGATCATCATCACCATATAATATAAGCATAAACTTAATGAAATATTTAAATTATTAAAAAATATAAAATTTATTAATAATATATTTAAAAATATATAATATTATTTATAATTAAATATTTAAATTATTCTTATAAAAATACTAATCTAATTAAAATGGAAAGCATATTAGATTTGAATGAATCTTTTAGAGGTAATAAAACAAATTTAGTTGATTAGTATGTTGTTTTTATTATCATTTATTTATTATGATATTATCTAGCACAACTACATTAAAAATATTAATATGGTTGATACAGTTGAAGGTTTCATTCATATTTATCATTGATAAATAATAATAATAATAATAATAAAAACTATGGCAATACAAATATTATTATTATCATTATAGTTAATAATAATAATTATTTAATATTAAATTTTATGTGATTTATTATTATATTAATAATTGATTTATCTTTCATACATTATTAATTAATTCATTATATAATTAATCCATTCATTAAATAATTAATTTAATAATTCATTAAATAAATATTAATAATTATTTAGTAGTAACAATAATTATTTTAAACCCCGGATGCGGGTGATTGCAATGAGAGATAAGTTGACGGGACAGGGGATGGGCAGGGCAGGATGCCACTTGCCCGACCAGTACAAGAACAGTGGAGTGGTTATGACACCCGACGTACGTCACAATCGCATGAACGGTTTTCAGGATTTGCAAGGCCATCGGATCAGCTGGAACACTAGGCCTGCAGTGAGGGAGTTAAGACTCGCACGCACCAGCATGCAGCGGAGGGCACAAGCCATCAAGGGAGCAGTAATGGGAGGAGACTCCCAAGACAAGGCTGGGAACGTTAAAGCCAGAGAAAGGACAAGGAAGATGGACATTTCGGTGGCTCTGCCACTTCGCCAGCATACCTTCGATCATGCAAAGAAATTCAGGGAGAATGAGGGGAATTGGATCCCGGCGCTGATGGTCTTGGCCTTCCTTGCGAGGCTGGTTATTCTCCTCCCCGAGTATCGCTCAGGTATTGCAAATTGGCCCTCTCATTCACATTTCTTGGCAACTGATCTCTTTGTTTGGTCTTGGGTCTCGCACACGCGCAGGGATTTGGCACACCAAAAGGAAAAGCCCAAACTCGGCAGAGGAGGCTCAACTAGCAGGCAACGCCGCATCCAAGGTATTGCTCTACAGCTACAATCCTGGACCTGGGCCACCGTCAACTGCAGGATGCCTCGATTGAGACCAAGAATGGGTAGCCACAGGGGGCAGCCGAGAAGAGCCCCAACGGATTCATCCTCCAGCGACTTGAATCATCCTCCGAGGCGCGAGCTTTCTTCTCGCAGCAGAAGAGGAAGATCTCGCACCTCTAACTCTCGGCCCGAACCTATCCCCACCTCTGGTTCTGCCATATTCACCTTCGACAGCGCTCTAAATAGGCCTAGGATCACAGCCTATTTTACAGTGGTTTTTCAGGAGGAAAGTCTAGCTGATGATTTAAGGACTCAGGCAGGAAATTCAAGGGCAATCCCGGACCCCTCTTCATCATTTCAGCTAGCTGCGGAAAATACCCCTCAGTGGGAAACAAACGAACAAAGGGGCAGAGCATAGGAGGCGATGATGGTAGATCTGGGTCCTGAAGCTCAGAATGTGAATCAGACAAAGGAACTACCTGATATGGGCTGGTGTCGAATTATTGAAGAGCCCATTGATGAATAGCAATGCCACCCACACTTCTTTTTCTGGTAGGATGCCCCTCACCACTGGGCACGATTGTAAGGCGACTCGGTTATGGGTTTTTGGTATACCTCAGTTCTTTTTTTGAGTTTTTGAATTGTCTTATGTTTCAGAGATCATTCCCCTGTGTGGGAAACAAACTTAGACAATTTTCAAATTTGCTTGTTTTGGACAGCACTACCTCCTGCAGGAGCAGAGTGCTTGACTACGGTCATGATGTAAATTTACTATCTCCCTGTTAATATAATAGATATAGTTTTACGTAGAAAAAAAAACAATAATTATTTTAAAATGATTACAATAATATTTAATTAACAATAATTACTATTAATTAATTAATTATTAATTATTATTAATAATTCATTAATAATAATAATAATAAATTAATAAATAATTAATAAAAATTATTACAATAATAGTTGGTTTTTTTTTTAATTAATGGCTTGTGTGGTAGATACAAATGAAGCCTTCGACGTATATCAACCACATTTACTAGTAAATATGGTTGTGCTATTAGTAAATGTGGTTGATATACGCTGAAAGCGTATAATTATCATTATTATTATGATTATTATTATTATAAATTATTATTATTAATTAATATTATTATTTGTAATTGTCCACGGGGTCTTGGATAGACGGTAACCAGGGGCCCTGTTATGACACTCGTTGATGTAAAGTCGTCGGTTCAATTCCCCATCCCGGTCGAGGTGATATATTGGACATGATGAAGATGTAGCCCTCCCAAGCTTACAAAAAAAAATCATTATTTTTAATTATTATTATTAATTAAATTTAATATCATTATAAATTAATAATAATTAATTAATTCTTTTTTATTTCATTCGTTATTAATTAATTTATTAAATGATTAATGAATTCATAAAACAATTAATAATACATGATTAATAATTAATCCATTCATAATTAACAAATAATAATAATAATAATTAAGTAATTATTATTATTATTATTATTATTTATTAATATTATTAATCCCTAGAATTAATATTATAAACATTATGAATAATATCATACCTTAAGAATATAAGCCCTTAGATTGAGAAATCTAAGGAATTTATATTATTAATACAAGGGATTAATTCTAAAAGACCAAGGTACTATAAACCCAAGAGCATAATATTAAACCCAAGAGATTAATATTATAAACCCATGGTATATAAACCCTTACATAAATATTAGAAACCCCAAGGGATTATAAACCCAAGGGTATAATATTAAATCCAAGGGTTAAATATTATAAACTCAAGGTATATAAAACCTAAGATAAATATTATAAACTCTAAAATAAACATGGTTGACCATGGTTGATTTTCATATTGACACAATCTTTGTTACAATGCGACGTTGGACTATGGTTGACCATGATTGATTTTCATACTGGGACAACGTTTGTCACAATGTGATGTTGGACAATGGTTGTCCATGTTTGATTTTCATATTGAGACAGTATTTGTCACAATGCAATGTTGGGCCATCGTTGGCCATGGATTACCATGATTGTCACAATGCGACATTGCACCAAGAAATAATCTTTGTCACAATGTGACATTGGACCAAGAAATAATCTTTGTCACAATGTGACCATGGTTATTAACCATGTTTGACCATGATTGACCATGGTTGATCAAGTTTGGTTTCCATATAGAGACAATCTTACAATGACGTTCAAATATGGTTGGTTTTCATATTGAGACAATCATTGTCACAATGCGCCATTGCTTGATTTTCATATTAAGAAAATCTTTGTCACAATGTGACGTTGGACCATGGATGACCATGATTATAAACTCATTGAATTTATATTAAATCTAAATATTAATATTATAAACCCAATGGATTTATATTAAACCTAAAAATTAATCTTATAAACCCTAGGATTAATATTATAAACCTTATGAACAATATTATGTTGGGTTGTGTTATATTCTTTCCACGTAGTTAACAGGGGGTTTGAATGGCACCCATAACCCCACTTTATGGGGTCCGAGGCAGTGCCTCGGAAAATTTTGGTTTTGGACCCTATGTTAAGTAGGGCGGACCCACCTATGGTTTTGTGCATGATTTTCGCACATGTTTTTTGGACGCGATGGTTTTTGGTCCATGGTATTGGACGTGATGGTTTTGGTCCATGGTATTAGATGCTTCGGCATGTATAAATATGCATTGTAACATTGAAAGGAACATAATGAAAAATTAAGCTGGTAGTCCCGGTTTTCGGATCCAGTGGGAAAATCTCTGTGTATATGTGTTTTATGTGTTATTCTCTTGCATTGTTTTTTTTGTGTTTTAGAATTCGTATGCGGGTAATTTCTGTACGGGGTTAAAACCTACATTTGGTATCAGAGCAGTTTTGGCTTTAAGGGGATGCCTTTGTTGCTGAGGGGTTTCGCTTGGGCCTGTGGCAGACGCTGTTCAATGGGAGATCTGCGAGATCAATTCTAGTGGTGAAAGAAGATGGCGAGCAGTGGAAAGATAGAGATTGAGAAATTTAATGGTCAAAGTTTTGAGTTGTGGAAACTCAAGATGGAGGATCTGTTGGTGGATAAAGATCAGTGGATCACTGTAGATTCGAGTACTAAACCAACAAGAGTGTCCGATGAAGAATGGAAGAAGTTGGATCGAAAGGCAAAGAGCACAATATGATTGTGTGTCTCAGATTCAGTATTGTTGAATGTATTAGGGGAAGCTACGGCGAAGGCTTTGTGGGACAAGTTAGGGACTTTGTACCAATCTAAGTCTCTGGTGAATAAATTGTTCCTGCGGAAAAATATGTATAACCTGAGGATGAAATATGGAGACTCAGTGACAGAGCATCTGAATGCATTTAATACTATGGTAAGTCAGTTAGCATCTATTGATATTAAAATTTCAGATGAAGATAAGTGCATCAGTTTGTTGTGTTCTCTACCAGATTCTTGGGATAGTCTGGTTATTGCAATAGGTAGCAATGCAACTGCCTTGCATTTTGATGAAATAGTCTCATCCTTGCTAACGGAGGAGATGAGACGGAAAAATATGGAGAGTCAGAATGGTGATGCCTTGTCTGTACGAGGACAGTCCCAGAACAGAAACAAAAATAAGTCATCGAGTGGGAGATCTAAATCTCCAGGAAAACCTGTAAAGGTGGTGTGTTGGAAATGTGGAAAGGAAGGGCACTACAAAAGGGACTGTAAATCTAAAGCTCCTGATAAAGGAAAGGGATCTAATGAGGCTCCTTCTACAGAGGTGAAAACCACCTCAGATGAAGGTGGAGATGTGTACTTGGCTTCTTCAAGTACACATGTAGATCATGAGGCATGGTTGATTGACTCAGGTGCATCCTTTCACTTCACTCCCCATAGAGAGTGGTTCTGTGAGTAAGAGAAATATGATGGTGGTGATGTCTTCTTGGGGGATGAAAGGAAGGCTAGAATCATTGGTCGCAGAAAAGTAAAGTTGAAGTTGCAAGGTGGAAGGTTAGAACGCTTCTAGGTGTTATAAATATTCCTGCATTAGCCAGAAACATGATTTTTGTTAGCAAACTGGATGACGTAGGTGTAAAAATAGTGTTCGAGAAGGATACCTGCAAGATGATTCGGGGAGCACTGGTATTGATGCAGGGAGTTCAGATTGGAACTTTGTACAAGCTGCAAGGTAGCACTGTTATTGATGGGTGCAATAGTTCTGTGGTTCCTGAAAGTGGAGCAGAAAATCTAGTGGTCTCTGGAGAGAAGACCATGTTGTGGCATCAAATGCTTGGACATATTGGAGAAAAGGGCCTTCAAATACTTCACGGTAAAGGTATGGTAGAAGGTATTAATAGCTCTCTGGATTTTGATTTCTGTGAAAATTTTGTATATGGGAAGCAGAATCGGGTGAGTTTCCCCTCTGGTAGTAAGAGGGCAAAACAGATATTAGAACTTGTGCACAGTGACGTGTTTGGACCTGTGAAGGTTCCATCACTAGGTAAGTCTATGTACTATGTATTATTTATACATGACTTCTCAAGGAATACATGGATATATTTCCTTAAGAAGAAATATGAAGTCTTTGACAGGTTTAAAGAATTTAAGGCTCTGGTGGAGAACCAGATAGAGAAGAAGATAAAGGTGCTGAGGACAGATAACGATGGAGATTTTCGCAGTAAGGAATTTGAAGAATTCTGTAAGAAGTGTGGTATAGCACGGCAGAAGACTACTCCATATACACCTTAGCAAAATGGAGTTGCAGAATGAATGAATAAGACGTTGATGGAAAGGGCAAGAAGCATGCTCAGTAGTGTCGGGTTAGGACATGAATTATGGGCAGAGGTGGTGGATACTGCATGTTACCTGGTCAATAGGTCGCCTTCATCAGCGTTGGAGAATAAGACTCCACAAGAGGTATGGACTAGTAAGAAACCCTCTCTTTCACATCTGAGGGTATTTGGATGTGATGCATATGCACATGTTCCAAAGGAGAAATGAACCAAGTTGGATAGTAAATTTGAAAAGTGCATCTTTATTGGGTATAAGGATGGTTTAAATGGTTATAAGCTTTGGAACCTAGTCACACAGAAGGTTGTGTACAGCCGAGATGTGGTGTTTAGAGAGGTAAAAGATGTTATTAAACATGAAGTCCAATGAAAGGAACCTAAGAAGATAGAGTTTGAGCTAAAGGAGGAAGAATCAAACTCTACAACAGAGGAGGAATCAGAAGATGAAGATCCACAAACTCTGGTTGTGAGAAGATCAGTTCAAGAAAGAAGGCAGCCATAAAGGTATAGTCCATATGCTTTCTATTCAAATTTTTCTTTGTCTGTTACGGATGATGATCCCAGAACTATGAAGGAAGCAATTGATTCAGAGGATGGAAAACTCTGGAAAGAGGCCATGGTTGATGAAATGACATCTTTGCACAAAAATGAGGCTTGGGATCTAGTGGAGTTGCCGGCTGGAAGGAAACCCATTGGCAGCAAATGGGTGTTCAAAAAGAAGACAAATGCAGAAGGAAAAGTGTAGAAATACAAAGCTCGGTTGGTAGCAAAAGGTTATTCCCAAGTGTCGGGAATTGATTTTGGTGATATTTTTCCTCCTGTTGCCAAGGTAACTTTTATTAGATTACTTTTATTTTTTGCTGCTGCTTTTGATTTTGAGGTAGAACAAATGGATGTGAAGACATCATTTCTTCATGGGGATCTGGAAGAGGAAATCTACATGAAGCAACCTGAAGGCCTTGCAGCAAAGAGTAAGAAAGAACTGGTATGCAAGTTAAAGAAGTCTCGGTATGGGTTAAAACAATCACCAAGGTTGTGGTATCAGAAATTTGATACATTTATACGGGGACTTGGTGTCACCAGAAGCAAAGCAGATCACTATGTGTATTTTAAATTAATTGGTGACCGTGTTATTTATCTGGTTTTGTATGTGGATGATATGTTGCTAGTTGGAAATGACAAAGAAATTATCTAGGATTTGAAGACCCAATTGTCCTCCAAATTCGACATGAAAGATCTTGGTGCTGCAAACTATATTTTGGGCATGGAAATTAAAAGAGATCAGGCAAAGAGGAAGCTTTGGTTAAACCAGAGGAAGTATGTCGAGACAATACTACAGAGGTTTAATATGCAGGATATTAAACCAGTGAAGGTTCCTATTCCTATAGGTGTGAGGTTATCTGCTGAACAATGTCCCAAGACACAAGAAGAGGAAGAGGACATGTCCCGTGTTCCATATGCAAGTGCAGTCGGTAGCCTAATGTATGCAATGGTATGTACTAGACCAGACATTGCACATGTAGTGGGAGTATTGAGTAGGTTTATGTCAAAACCAGGAAGGGAGCATTGGATAGCAGTGAAGTGGGTTTTCAGGTATTTGCGTGGCATTAGTGATTATGGCCTGTGCTACCAAGGAAGACCAAGATTGGACAGAGTGTTGGATATTCGTGGCTTTTTTATGCAAACTGGGCTGGAGATCTGGATCAGAGAAGATCTACAAGTGTGTATGTGTTTAACGTATTTGGAGGTGCAGTCAATTGGATGAGTAAGAAACAATCTGTAGTGGCACTATCAACTACAGAGGCAGAATACATGGCAGCCACTCATGCAAGCAAGGAAGCAGTTTGGTTGCAGAGATTGTGTTCAAGTATGGGGTTAGTACAGGAAGCTATAAGGATAGACTGTGACAGCCAAAGTGCAATTTTCTTGGCAAAGAACCCCAAATATCATTCAAAGACAAAGCACATTGATGTTCAGTATCACTTTGTGAGGGATATGATAGAAGAAAAAAAGGTGTTGCTGGTAAAGGTGGACACTTTGAAGAATACTGCAGATGCATTGACAAAATCTGTGAGCTCTGAGAAGTTCTCTTGGTGTAGAGAGATAATGGGCATTTCAGGGCTGGGAAAATGACTAAGCTCTCTTGTGGCCCCCTGTGGAAAGAAAACAACAAGTGGGAGAATGTTGGGTTGTGTTATATTCTTTCCACGTAGTTAACAGGGGGTTTGAAGGGCACCCATAACCCCACTTTATGGGGTCCGGGTCATCGCCCCAGAAAATTTTGGTTTTGGACCCTATGTTAGGTTGGGCAGACCCACCTATGGTTTTGTGCATGATTTTCGCACATGTTTTTTGGACGCGATGGTTTTCAGTCCATGGTATTGGATGCTTTGTTATGTATAAATATGTATTGTAACATTGAAAGGAACATAATGAAAAATCAAGCTGGTAGTCGCGGTTTTGGGATCCAGTGGGAAAATATCTGTGTATATGTGTTTTATGTGTTATTCTCTCGCATTGTTTATTTTTCTGTGTTTTAGAATTCGTATGTAGGTAATTTCTATACGGGGTTAAAATCTACATATTATACCCTAGGAATATGAAACCTTAGATAGATAAACCCAACGGATTGATATTACAAATCGAAGAGATTAATTCTAAAACTCAAAGTTATTACAAAACCAAGGGAATAATATTAAACCCAAGGGATTAATATTATAAACCCAAGGTATATAAACCCTAAGATAAATATTATAGACCCAAAGGAATAATAAACCTAAGGGATTACAACTAAAAACCCAAGGGATTATAAACCCAAGGGAGTAATATTAAACCCAAGGGATTATAAACCCAAGGGAGTAATATTAAACCCAAGGGATAAATATTATAAGCCCAAGGTATATAAACCCTAAGATAAATATTATAAACCCAAGGGATTGATATTATAAACCAAATGGGATGTATATTAAACCCTAGGGTTAATATTATAGACCTTATGAATAATATTATACCCTAGAAATATGAACCCTTAGATTGATAAACCCAAGGGATTAATATTATAAAATCAACGGATTAATTCTAAAACTCCAAGATATTATAAAGCCAAGGTATATAAAGTCTAAGATAAATATTATAAACCCAAAGGATTAATACTAAAAACCCAAGGGTATAATATTAAACTTAAGGAATAAATATTATAAACCCAAGATATATAAACCATAAGACAAATATTATAAATATTAAAATAAACATGGTTGAGCATGGTTGATTTTCATATTGACACAATCTTTGTCACAATGCGACGTTGGACAATGTTTTCCCATGGTTAACCATGGTTGAATTTCATATTGAGACAATCTTTGTCACAATGTGACGTTGGACTGTGTTTGACCACGAATTACCATGGTTGTCACAATGTGATGTTGGATTGAGAGACAATGTTTGTCACAATGTGACCATGGTTATTGACCACGATTGACCATGAATGACCATGATTGACCAAGGTTGATTTCCATATAGAGACAATCTTTGTCACAATGTGACATTTGAACATAGTTGACCATGATTGATTTTCATATTCAGGAAATATTTGGCGCAATGTGATGTTGGGTCGTGGTTGACCATGATTATAAATCAAAATATTAAATATTATAAACCCTATTAATAATATTTCACCCTAGGAATATGAACCATTAAATTAATAAACCCAAGGGATTGATATTACAAACCCCACGGATTAATACTAAAAACCCAAGGGAATAATATTAAACCCAAGGGATAAATATTATAAACCCAAGGTATAAAAACCCTAAGATAAATATTATAAATCATAAAATAAGCATTGATGACCATGCTTTGCCATCGTTGATTTTAATACTGAGACAATCTTCGTCACAATGCGACATTAGACCATGGTTGATTTTCATAT
Organism: Pinus tabuliformis; assembly: GCA_031772625.1. Taxonomy (NCBI): domain Eukaryota; kingdom Viridiplantae; phylum Streptophyta; class Pinopsida; order Pinales; family Pinaceae; genus Pinus; species Pinus tabuliformis. The sequence goes on along the minus strand of CM062810.1, from coordinate 729,815,165 downwards.
TGAGAGAATCTTTAGCACAATGTGACATTGGACCATCATTGACCATGGTTGAACATGATGTAAAATCCAATGGATTTATATTAAGCCCTAAGATTAATATTATAAACCCTATCAGTAAGATTATGCCTAAGGAATATGAACCATTAGATTAATAAACCTTAGGGATTAGCATTATAAACCCAAGGGATCAATTGAAAAACCCCAAGGTATTATAAACCCAAGGTATATAAACCCTAAGATAAATATTATAAACACTAAAATAAACATGGTTGACCATGGCTGATTTTCATATTGACACAATCTTTCTCACATTGCGACATTGGACTATGGTTGACCATGATTGATTTTCATATCGACACAACACTTGTGACAATGTGCATTAAGTAATGGTTGGCCATGGTTGATTTTCATATTAAGACAACCATTGTCACAATGCAACATTAGACCATGGTTAACCTTGGATTGCCATGGTTGTCACAATGTGACGTTGTCCCAAGATACAATCTTTGTCACAATGTGACCATGTTTTCATTTTCCATATTGCGACAACCTTTGTCATAATTTAGCATTGAAACATGGTTGACTAGGGTTGAATTTCATATTGAGACAATCCTTCTCACAATGCAACATTGGTTGATTTTCATACTAAGAAAATATGTCACAATGCAATGCTGGACCATGGTTGACCATGATTATAAGCCCAATGGATTTATATTAACATAAATATTAATATTGTAAACCCTATGGATAATATTATACCCCAAGAATATGATCCCTTAGATTAATAAACCCAAGTGATTAATACTATAAACCTAAGGGAATACTAAAAATCCAAGGGATTATAAACCTAAGGGAATAATATTAAATCCAAAGGATAAATATCATAAAGACAAGGTATAAAAACCCTAAAATAAATATGGTTGATCATGTTTTACCATCCTTGATTTTCATACTGAGACAATCTTTGTCACAATGTGACATTGGACCATGGTTGACTATGGTTGATTTTTATATTTAGACAATATTTGAAACAATGTGATCTTGGACCATCGTTTACGATGATTGTAAACCCAAGGGATTTATATTAAACACTATGATTAATATTATAAACGCAATGAATAATATTATACCCTAGAAATATGAACCCTTACATTAATAGCCCAAAGGATTGATATAATAAACCCAAGGGAAAAATAAAACCAAGGGATCAATTCTAAACCCCAAGGTATTATAAACCTAAGGGAATAATATTAAACCTAAGGGATTATTATTATAAATGCATGGTATATAAACCCTAAGATAAATATTATAAACCCTAAAATAAACATTGTTAACAGTGATTGACTATGGTTCATTTTCATATTGAGACAATCTTTGTCACAAAGTAATGTTGGACCATGGTTTATCATGGTTGAGCATGATTGACTTTCATATCGAGACAATCTTTGTCACATCGCGATTTTGACCGTGTTTGATTTTTATATTGAGAAAATATTTGTCACAATGTGATGTTGAACCATGGTCGACCATGATTATAAACCCAAAGGATTTATATTAAACCTGAGGATTTATATTTTAAATCCTATGAATAATATTACACCCTATGAAAATGAACCCTTATATTAATAAACCCAACAGATTAATATTATAAACCCAATGGAATAATAAGCCCAAGGGATTAATACTAAAAACCCAAGGGAGTAATAATAAACCCAAGGGATAAACTCTTACATTAATAAACCCAAAGGATTGATATTATAAACCCAAGAGACTAATAAGCGCAAGGGATTAACACTAAAAAAACAAGGAAATAATATTAAACCCTTGGGTTTGATATTATAAACCAAGGTATATAATCCTTAAGATAAATATTATAAACCCTAAAATAAACATGGTTGACTATTGTTAATCATAGTTAACAATTGTTTATCATGGTTAATTATCATTAATAACAATTAACTATTAATTATTAATTATTAATTATTATTAACAATTATTATTTATTTTATTTTATTTTTTATTATCGACAATTTTTTTTAGATAAATTTTAGCACCATAGTTTTCTCATTATAAGTTTTAAACCAATCTTTGTTGTAGGTAACATGAATGGATGCTCCTCAATTTGTCAACCATGTATTACAATCATATGTTTTTACTTATAAGGCTACATCTAGAATAAACAATTTTACATTTTTGATGTTATTACTTACTTCTACTTCTCTATCAACAAAGTTGTTAATCAATCTTCTATATTTAGACATATTAAACTTCTTTTTTCTATGTATTCAAAAGCTTAATGTCCATACCTACCATAATAGTGGCATGTACCATTTCTTTCTCACAGTCATAGTTGTTTTTATTAAACCTCACCTTGATATAGTTTCACCTCAAGGTTGCCTCCTTTGTTTCTTATCCATGGTTTTTCTGTGTATGGTTTCTTATCTTGATTCATTAAACAAAAATTTGAATTTGAAATATGTTATGGAACACTCTTTCTCCCTTTTTCCTTCTTGCATAAAGATCCGTGTCAAATCATTAAATAAAGGTGATTTCTTGGCGATAGTTACTTGATATTGTAACATACAATTTAATGTGATAGTTACTAGATTGCTAATGGATACTTTTTCACCAATATCATCCAATTTATATTTTAAATCTTTAATTTTAGATAGATAATTCATAATGTTCTCATTTTGTTCCATTCTAAATGAAAGAAGCTAGCTTTTCAAAGTATCACTCTATTTGTCTTTATTGATTAATACAAACTTTGTAATTCCTATCATGGCTCATTTAATGTCTTGCATTTCCTTATATGAGAAATAATCATGTATTTTATAAACATTCTCAAGAAAACCAGTTCTTTGGTTTATCTATTCTCCTAATTTAACTTTTTCCATTCACAATCATGCATTATATGGTTTCAACAAAGCCTATCTCTTAAACTTTAAATTTATATAATTCAAGAATCTTAATTAGTTAATTCTAGTTATCAAAAATCCTTCATAATTCCTCTAACAACAATGGATCCTTTAGATAGCATGAAACACGTATCTCTATCTCAATCTCTCCATAACAACTTCTATCACTTCATATAGCGTGCAACCTCTTACTCTTTCTCTCCATAGCAACTTTTATCACTCTCATAACCGTTGTGTCCTTTTCTCAAAAAACATCTTTACCTCATAGCATCTCACACTAGATTTCAATAGAAATTAAAAATTAAACTCACACAAAAAAATGAAACAACATACAAAGAGAGCTAATTCTTCATATGTTGAATAAAATAATATACATGTGTATGTACATATGTAGAAGCTTTTTATGGAAAAAGAACTAATTCTTTACTTCATATATCAAATAGAAAAATATACATACATATCTATAGACTTTCAGCTTTTTATGGAAAAAGAACTAATTCTTTACTTCATATGTCAAATAGAAAAATATACATACATATCTATACATAACCATGAGCACTAAAACAACCTCAAAACCTACACAATTTACAAGCAAGGAGATTTCTTCGTTTATTTTTAACACTTAACCGTGAGTAACTAATCGATTGATTTGTTTTAACACTTGCTAACTAATAGATTTTTCGATACATCTTTCACTTACTATCCCAAGGACGTTGCACGTCAATACTTTTTTTCTGGGACATTTTCTGCGTGGTAGAAGACAGCAATGACAATATTGAAGAATACTAAAGTTATTAATATTGGGAACACACGAAAGTGGCCAGTCTTCGCATTGTCTAGTATTAAAAATTATCAGCTATCATCCGCTGACTGTACTCCCAAGGATGTTGTCCTCTTATGTTTCAACCGTTGTTACCAATCCTTCGATAATAGTCGCTTCACAAATGGTCGTGTGTGTACGGGCTTCTCAAGATCGCCGATATTTCTCTCGGAATCTATGGCGAACAAACCTGCGATGTCCCCTCTCCATAGATGCAGGGGTGTGGATGTTCAGAACCCCTACCATTCCACAAATCTAAATATGAAACTCTGATATTGATGATTCAAAGTGACTTTACTCATGCACTGCCTATATCTTCAGTTAGTAGGGCCGTGGCATCAACTCTCATCAGGTTTTCCATGTCCCTATTAACTTTTTGAGAATAAGGCCATGTTCACGAACCTGAGATCAGGGCACTGACGAAGTAAAACTGTCCGCATTGAGATTGGGATCTCCTTGCCTAGCGTAATGACGTTCAAATACCCTTCGACTGAGAATGGGTATGCCCGACAACCTGTCAATGCTGCAAACTCTTTTATTTTATTTAGCTTCCAAATATTTTTCATACCAACTCTTCGTGCTACGACAGGCCTAGGTAGTCCCATTCAGCCGATTTAGCTCTAAGATGAAGTATATTCCAGGCATATTTACCCCGGATTTAATCTTATCCGTCAATTTAATTTTTTTTTAAATGTCAACGACCCTGCATCCACCTAAATTAAAATAGAAAATCTTCACTTAATTATTTTTGAGATATGTTATAAAATAATAATATTATTAATTATTAATATTTAAAATATTTTTATAAAATATTAATATTATTTTATTAATTATTACTCATTATTTATTTATATTTAAAGATTTTTCCCATGGTATCTTATTTTGTAAGATTGTTGAATTAAAATATAGCTTGGAAGCGACGTCTACTAAATTGTAGGCAGGAAAGACGATCGCCTGGGGCAGCGGATCGGCACCCTGACGACTGGTCCTGGGTGGAAATGTTCTTTCCTTTTTATGTATTAGGAGAGAGATTCCTAATGTTGTGCAGGGACCAGTAGTTGATATAATACTAGTCCCACCAAACCACCAGTGATTAAGACTTTTGAAACCAAAATTTAAACAGAAATAAATAACATTATGTATAAATAAGTTTTAAATTATGTCCAAAAATCACCCATATATTGACTGGGCCCACAACTGTCCATAAATAGTATTTAACTATTTAATATTGCAAAACATATTGACCCAAGTAGAAAACAGCTAGAGCCATAAAAGCTTCCAAACTGGTCTATTCCAGAAGTACAAAATAGCAGTCACTTCAACCCCCACTCATCAGAACTGCAACTTTGCATCCCAAATAAATATGCCTACCTGCACATAACAAAAGGAATGTATGTCAGCCATAACTGCTGTGTTGTTCAACAACTAAACACCCTATGTTCAATAAATGACACCCAACCCAATAACAATTAAATCCAATTTGTTCAATAAATGACACCCAACCCAATAACAATTAAATCCACTTTGTTCAATAAATGACACCCAGACCCAATAACTGCAATAAATGACACCCAACTCACTCTATTTCTCATTAAAACAGATCAAAGCACATGGATCAACAAATAAACAATTCCCAACCATTAGATCACAGCAAATTAAATCCATACCACACATTCAAAATGAAGCCATTGCAATCCATGTGCATCCATGTCCACCAATTAAAATCAAGTCCCCAAAACTATAAAAGAAGTCCACCCACTGTTGAAGTTGCATCTTATGCTTTCAAACTATTCAGCAAACTTCAAGACAACATCACAAAACAGTAGCCAATATATTCAAGTCAGTTATATGAATTACAACTCATTCTTCTTACAGTTCTGTTTTCATTGTTTTCATTTATCAGATATATGAATTACAACTCATTCTTCTTACAGTTCTGTTTTCATTTATCAGATTTCTTACATTACAGTTCTTTCCATTCATTTATCAGATTTCTTACATTACAGTTCTGTCCATAGGGTGGTGACAGTTAACCTATACAGTTACAGTTAACCTTTTTTATACAGAGTTTATGTATGTGTTCTAGCTTATAGAGTTAAGCTATCGAATACAGTCGTATCCATCTAATCAATGTCACAGGTTGCTTACCTTACAGGAATTGAAGGTTAGCTTACACGAATTATTCGATCATCAACTTCATAGGGATTACAACTTACATATCACAAATGTTACGTATGTCCAAATGTTACGTATGTCGTGCTAGTACTGTAGTCATAGCTTGTTTACCTAACAGGAATTGAACCTTGAACCTTAGCTTACAGGAATTGAACCTTGAACCTTAGCTTACAGGAATTGAGCGATAGCTTGTTTACCTAACAGGAATTGAACCTTGAACCTTAGCTTACAGGAATTGAGCGATTATTATGGCTTGGGTTCTATGGTTCCTCCATAAGAACACTGAACGCCTAGCTTCGCAGAGCAGCTCTCCCCCCAGCCCACAGCATAGTGTGGAATCTGGATCGTTTCATCGAGCACCATTTCTTTTAGATATAAAGGTGTTCTGACTCTATTGGATCAAGTCATAATCTACGCCTTTTACTAGTATACTACTATGGGGAGAGACTAAGCTCTATTTCAGAGATTGGACTCTCTTACTATGATTAGCCCCTACTAGTAAGAAGCTGTTCCCGAGCCAGGTTCCCTGGATCCACTCCTAGTCGGGCCTAAATGAATGAATGAAGAAGGGGGCGGGCAACACTCTAAAGAAAGAAGCCTTTGCCCGTTGGACAGCTACCGAACTGGCTTGCTTGACTTACTTTACTGGTCGACAACTATATTATTATAAGACCTCCTGTCAGAAAGAAGGAAAGGTTATTGTAAAAGAAAGAATGCCAGCCGATGTCAAACTGTACTCCTAGTGTGAACCATCCGATTTTGGGCAATTCAGAAGTGACAAGATCCAAGTGAACATGGATGAGTTAAAACATAGAACAAAAACGAATTGTAACTTTAATGACTCTGATAAACTTAGTAATTTTTCACATATTTTTCACATATTTTCAAAAGCATGAAGCTATTGAGAAAGCAAACATTTTGATATTGAGTCGAAAGACTGCAAATAAGTGAATTTATACTACTGATGAATGGACCATAGAACTGGGGAATGGTTTCTTAGAATTGAAGCCCGAGCAGATGACCATTTCTCTTTATTGGATTAGATGACTGTAAGATTTTAGATAATGAGAAAACACAATTATAAGTAACATAGTAGATGACAGTCTTATTGGCCTTCATATCTTTTCACCTCGTTGAGCTCGAGACCTTAGGGTATGGAGAGCCCGAGCCATACGAAGTTGTAAAAGTTGGACCAAAGGAATGGGGATTTACATAATTCAGCACTGTAAATTAAGTCACAGATAATGGAGAGAAATCTTGGAGCAGAGATTGTTCTTCACAATATTCAAAATAAGTAAATAAATTATATGAAAAAATATAAAAAATAAATGACTGCAATGAAACTCAAATAAACTGAAGTAAAACCAATTGTCTATGACACCTGGGAGACCATAGAATCATAATGTAACAAGCTCTGTATCCAAAATGTTTTGTCCTTACTGAAAAAATGAAAAATGTGGGTAACATAATTTTCAATTGGTAATAGAATTTGATCATGGGTAAACAAGTAGAAGGAATCAAAGACCAAGATTTTTTAATTCCAAAAATGTAGAGCAAATTAGGAATAGCATTAAATATCCTCAAATTGTTAGCAACTATAGAATAATATTTGTTCTGAAATATTTCATCTCTTATAAAATTGAAATTCAACACACAATCTCAGTGAAATATTCATGGCCAAAAAAGTTACAAATTCGATCCTTGTTAAATATCAAAAAACTGAGTCTTTCTTTGACAACTGAAAACAAATGCTCTATCAGGACAAAATCAACAAATTGAGTCTTTCTTTGACAACGTTGAAAAAAAATGCTTTGTTAGGACAAATTGTTGCATGAATCTGTGACCTAAAGGCCTAAGCTCATTGTTTCCATGGGAAAATTTGCACTTCAACCCATTTGAATAGGTTCCCTTTTTCTCATAATGCATGGACAACTTGATTTTATAATTATTTACCTCGTCATAAATGTTGGAACTTATTGCATTGCCATAAATTGTTTCTAGTTTCTGACCAAAAATAGAAAATACTTACTGACCCTTTTGAAGTTCTTCTTCTGAGTGAGCAAACTGACAATCAGTTCCCCACCCACACTTCTTTTTAGCCTAATAAAAATGGAAAATAACATATTTGTATGGAGGAAGTGTAACTATTTTAGTAGCACGTATCTCCTTCACATTTGATAATTTCCTGTAACAAGCTCTGTATCCAAAATGTTTTGATAATTTCCTGTAATAGAGGAAAAGTAATTTTTGCAGAAGTAATAAAGCATAATTTAACATATATTCTAATGTCTAAATGCATGCAATAATTTTACAGGTTGTTGCATCTATGGCAAAAGGAAGTTACTCTGCTCGTACAAGGAGAAGTGGCAGGAGAGTGACAAGGGGTGCGCAGCTGCGATGCACATCGTCTGATGATGACAGGCCAGCTGATGTCGATGCCAGCAATGCACCAGGGAACATTGTTGAAGATGACCATGTGACAGCCGTTGATGTTAACACACCATCAGCCACAGAACCACCATCAACAACAGTCCAAGGGGCAAGCTCAACTAAAAAGATCAGTGCTATAAGAGGATGGACAAAAGAACAAATGTTAGTTGCAATTGACGACATAGAGTTTAATGGATACTCAGTTCGGGCATCTACAAAAAAACATGGTATTCCTACCTCGTCAATACATTATTGGATAAATGGACTGACTCATACAAAACGTAGAGGGCCTCTTACAGTTATGACTGAGGATGAGGAGGCCGAGGTGGTTGAGTGGTGTAAAGAGATGGCCCAACTGGGACATGGGCTAGAGTTGATACAACTCAAATCAACAGTTGCTCAAATCTGTCAAGGGAGGCCAAACCCATTCAAAGATGGGTTTCCTGGTAAATCATGGTGGTTTGGGTTTAAAAAAAGGCATCCAGAACTTGTATTGCGTACTGCTGAGGGCCTTGACAGAGACAGAGCATTAAATTTGCGCCCTGCAGTTGTGCAAAAATTCTATGACACACTTTCTAGTGCTTATGATAAACATTCTTATGGAGCAGACCATATATGGAACTGTGATGAAACAGGTTTACAGGCAGGGAGGAATTGTGGCATGCGGGTAATTGCCAAGAGAGGGAGCCGAAATGTGCCAAAGATTTTGCCCAAGAGCAGGGAGTGGATAACTATTTTATGTTGTGTTAATGCAATTGGTACTTCAATCCCAGGATTTTATCTATTCAAAGGTAAAAATCAACTGAAAAACTATATACAGAACTGTGAACCAGGTGCATGCATGGCTGCACATCCCCAGCATGGATGACTAAAGAACTGTTTCTAAGTTGGCTTTTTCACTTTGCTGCATCGGTACCAGGTGGCGTCTCGCCTAATAACAGGCACCTTTTGATATTAGATGGCCATGGGAGCCACATGGTTGTACAAACAATTGAGGAAGCAAACAATTTAGGCATCGACCTGTTGACATTGCCCGCTCATACCACTCATAGGCTGCAACCCCTTGATGTTAGTGTGTTTGGCCCTTTCAAGAACTATTTCAGGTCGGAGCGTGCTGCATGGATGGCAAAGAATCCAGGGGTTGAGGTGAAAAGGTTTGAGCTAGCAGAGCTTGCAAGTAAAGCTTTTAAAAGGGCTTTGACACCATCAAATATCAAGGCTGGCTTTAGGAGGACAAGAATCTGGCCACTGAACTATGATGCTCTTATGCATGATACTGGTTGTAGCCAAGCGTTTCATGTGGATGGTCAGGAAGAAGGGAATGTCCAAACATGTGTTGAAGTGCAAGAAGTAGATGACCAAGATGATGTTGTTGCAGCTGGTAATATGATTTCCCTGTCTCAAGGACAGTTATATGCTGAAGATGATGAAACTGTATGTGAAACACAATATAACAATGAACAAATTCCTAGTAACATGGAGATTGTTCCACCAACTCAAGAACATCAAATTCCTGTCGCTGATATTGCTAATGATATTGTTGAACATGCAGTTGACAATGACCAATTGACATTGCCAAGCCAAGTAACCCCACCTTCATGGCTAGCAGAAGCAATGATCAATTTGAATGCACATAGTGTCTCAGCAACCAATGAAGAAAGCATGAACATGCCCTCACAACCAGCAGAATTGAACAGTGAAATTGTTCATTTTTTTGTGGACAATAGATCAATGGAAGAAGATGAAGGACATAATGAGGCATCAAATGAAGATAATGATATGGTTCAATCAGTTCCAACAGATACTGAAAGGGAAGTACCAAGCAATGACATGCAGGTGGAAGGGGTGGAGAAGACACTTGGACGGTTCCTAAAGCTACCAGTAGAGAGAGTATCAATGAGAAAAACGCAAGGTGCACCGGGTAGTCTTCGTCTGGGCCGAAGCTCACAGCTACTCACCTCAGAGGACTATATAAACCTGTTAGTTGAGTCAGAAAAAAAGAAACTTGAAATGCAAGAATTAAAACAGAAAAAGAAGGATATGGTCAAGGAGAAGAAGGCAGCAAGGATTGTTGCAGCACAACAGCGAGCAGAAGAAAGGATTGAAAGAGATAAAGCAAGGCAAGTTAAGGACCAACAAAAGCAAATGGCAAGACAGGAAAAGGAAAAACGAAAGGCACAACAAATGCTTGAAAAGGAACAAGGGATGATCAACGATACAAGAATAGCTTATGAAACTAGGATTATTTCAAACTCATTGGACTCCATTGCAGATAATACACCATTATTCCAAGATCTCATAAACATTCAAGTGCCCCACTATCAAACCGAGGGTTTACCCACTTGCCTTGTTCCTACCAGAGTTGGTGTCAATTCTCTGTATGCTCATTACACACCTCCACTTAATGCAGGGGTCAGTAGTGCAAATGTGAGGTATGGGTACTCAATACCTCCATGGTTGGAAGCTGCAAATTGGAATCAATCATATGGCAACAATCAACCATTTCCTAATCAGCCCTTGACTGGTAGGCCAACCTACCTGGCTCAAGAAGGTAACTCGGGGAGTTTTGGCACTCAAGATTCTCAGGGCCATAAAGAATAGGGGTGTCATATGTTTTCGGTTCTAACCACATTATGATGTGGATTTTGGATGGATTGTATCTTTTTCTTGGCACAACAACATTTTGGCTTACAACCTAGTAGTGATTTCTTGTGGCAACCTAACTGTGTGTTGATAAGAAATTTTCAATGGAATATGTCTTTCTGTAAAATATTAATTATGATAAAACTATTTCTATAAGTTATTCTGTGCGCACTGTACAAAGCTCTAAACTCACTTATGGCTCCAATAAGTGGACCGTTATAATGTGATGACAGTGCTGGGCAAGTTTACAATCACTTAACACTGAATAGAAGTCTACACTCACAATTAGAAACACCTCCTGCTCGCTTCTAATGTACGAGGCACTAGTAGTAAGGAACTCTATACTTAGCATGTTATTGATTGAATTAGAATGAATAAGAACTTTACATTGCTGGAAACTAGAAATACAATAAAGAACATAGTTATGATTTTTATCAATCACCTAGGGGAGGGTCGCCAATACATGTGCGCCCTCCCCGCCACGTCAGTTTACCACGCGTCAACCCACATGGCTCCGGTACGACACCTGTCCACCGTGGAGTATGCCCAACTTATAGAGAGCATGTGTTTTTATATGTGTCAGTAAAAATGATGGAAGTATCTAAATTAATCAAATCAGTTGATGAACAACTATGAGAATCATATTGTTCCATCTTGTTACATCAACTTTCCAAAAGATAGAGAAATTTGGGTGCACAGTAACCTAATCAGCTATATGACGAATTGTGGCTTAGTCATTAATTCTTTTCTAAGCACCTATTCACCTTTTTCATTTTCCTTCATGAGTAGATCAATTGTTTGACAATATGAGTGATTCACATATGACAATTGTTTGGTTAACTAATGAATTGTTATAATTGACGCAAAGTTACAACAGCCTTCTTAGAGGGGGAAAAAAGAATTGGAGTAAAAATGGAAAATTAAAAATAGCTAAATTATTATAAAAACTAAATAAAAATAAAATTACAATAATTTATAAATCTACAAAATATAAACCAGCGTAGACCCATCTTAAGATGGGATCTTTTAAGCATCAAGAGAATCATGTCTCTGTTTCTTTAGATCCCTTTTTACACTTATGAGTTCTGGAGTTAATATTGATCTATAACAGTGTATTACGGTACAGAAAAATTATGAATTGCCTCTAATACATGTAAGAAGGAAATTCCAAAGCAGTAGGTATACAAAAATCCCACAAAATTGCTTCAGAGCTCAAAATCTACAGCATGTTAAGCTTTCCTGTAATTTAAACTTCCCTGCACAAAACTAGGCATTGCAAAAATAAGAGAGATTCAAAGGAAATCAGTGTACCGAAAGGAAATCCAGGGTAACTGCAATTGTGGGTCTTGTCATCAACGCTGGAGATAAATAAAGTTTAAAATTTGAATGAACCTTAGGAAAGATCAACAATCAGGCAGAAGCACATGCCATTCTTAAAGGGATTGAATTGGCTCTTGATAAGAGTGTTCACAGTATCTAATGCATGGCAACTAAGCAACAATAATTATGTTTTTTGGAATAGAGATTATACCGACTCCATAAATTTAAAATTTCAGTAGGTCATGTGCTATATACGGGTCAAGGAGGGTTTTGATTCAATATTCTTTTCACATATTACAAGAAATTTACATTCAGAGGTACACAATCTAGACAATTCAACAGCTACAATGGACACCAGCACCCTACAAATATATCACTATTATCAACACATTCTCCTCTCCCGATAGCTCTGCACTCCTTATATCCCTGTTCCCCAAGCAACTAGGAAGAAAAGTTTCAAAAGTGCATAGAAATCTATTTGCAGAATCAAATATTCCAACTTAGCACAATTCCTACACATCCCTTGGAAGTACAGAGGTTGTCTCCAACACAAATGGCAGACCACCAAAGAAATGGACTCTCCTATAATTGTGATGAAAAATATGCTCCAGGTCATAGGTGTAAAAAACAGAAATTGTTCCAAATTGATATGCCCACTCAAGACCTGACCGAAGACATAACTACTGAGAGACACTGGAGTTACAGGTTGAAAACACCAACACTCCGACTCAAGCAGATATCGAACCTATTTCTTCATGAAGAACAGTCAATCTCTCTGCATGCATTATCGGGCATTTCAACTCTAACAAAACCCTGACAAGGAAACTCTAACAAAACCCTGACAAGGATTTAATCCTATAAAGTTTGCTAGTAAAAGCTGAGCGATATTAAAAGGAAATAAAAGAGTAGAAGCTTTGTTCATAAAACAGTAAACCCTACCCATTTCTTAACTTATAAACTCATCAGCTGTAAAAACAAAATAACCTTCAAATAGAGATGCACCGTCACAAGTGAAAACGATCTCAAAAACTTAGCACTATGCAAGGTTTTACAGCATAAGGAAATCATAATATTCTACAATGAGTAAATCAAGAATAGTAGCGTTCAAACAGTATCCAGAGAAGTCAATTTAAATAATAGAGAATGCAACTTGTGTGTAAAATTCGGGAGAAGACTTTCATAGAAGGAAACAAGCTAACAGTTATGACTTCAAGAAACCATAAATAAATTAACAGTATAAATGTGATTAAGGTCGTAAAATGTCCACGGCTTCCATACAAATGTCCACGGCTTCCATACAACACTGTAGCCCAAGTCAATTTAAATAATAGAGAATGCAACTTGTGTGTAAAATTCGGAATAAGACTTTCATAGAAGGAAACAAGATAACAGTTATGACTTCAAGAAACCATAAATAAATTAACAGTATAACTGTGATTAAGGTCGTAAAATGTCCACGGCTTCCATACAAAGTCCATACAAATGTCCACGGCTTCCATACAACACTGTAGCCCAGAGAGCAACCTAAGTAGCAAGTCTGCGAAGAAGCTTCGTAAGGGTTTAGTGAGGCTTTAGAAGAGCCTTCCCCTCCGAGCAGTCGAATATAAAACAAACAATAGCACGAAGCAGAGCACTCAGAACTCTATGAAAGAAAAGAGAAACCCTCATATGCCAAATGAAAAAGATACAATAGCAGGGACAATAAAAATGCAGCGTTTTTATCTATAAAGAAAACACAGTAACAAGGCAATTGAGAGCAGCTACAGAGAGTTTCGAAAGTTGGTCTGGGCTCATTTCTGCGATGTTCCATTTTCCCTTTGTCTTTCTGCTCGGGGCCGGCTATGCAAGTCAGGGGAGAGCAGCTACAGAGCGTTTTGAGGGCTAAAACAGGCTAAAACAGCAAAAACAGAATGCCATAGAATGCCTAAAACCCTAAACCCTAAAACAGCAAAAATGCCATAGAATGCCTAAAACCCTAAACCCTCAAAAAATTGCTCAAAATACTGCCATAAAATGCCATAGAAAGTTCACAAAATATCTTGTTAGAGATGCTTGTGTTGAAAAACACAGAGTAAAGCTGGTAGGATTAAAAATCCTACCGGTTACAGGCCATGGATGGTCGCCGACCTCCCCCACCTTCCCCACAGCTCGCCAGACCTTCTCCACACCTGCAACGTCCTTTTCCACACCTGCAACACTTGCAACAGGAAGAAAAAAGCCATTAGAAGCCATTAGAGATCACAAAAACAACAAAAACAGCAGAGCTAAACCCTAAAAATGCTATGTTACCTCAAGCTCAGTAGAATGGCGACCGACTCCTCCCCAAACAACAAAATCGCCGAATAAGACCACCACCAGAGAAATGCTAAATAACCGGCATTCCATGTTAAACAGCTTGCATTCCAGAACGACCAATAAATCCAGGCGGAAAAGCACAAGAAAAGCAGAACCGCTGTCCCAACCAGAAACCCAGAAACTCCATCAAACCTTCGCACCAGCACACGAATAAACGACTCTGCGCGCAACAATACAAACCCTGTCAACCGAACACAGCATTCCCCCAACACACGTTCTAACCACCATGCGCGCAGGTTATAGGGCCGTCCCGCGCCATCTTCGGCGGGGGGCTTCGCCCAACTACCGGCCCCCAGCAGAAAGACAAAGGGAAAATGGAACATCGTCGAAATGAGCCCAGACCAACCTAGTAAATGGCGCGAAGGAGGTGTTTTAATGTTCGAGGTGATAGCCCACACGGCCAGCTCCACGGTGGACAGGTGTCGTACCAGAGCCATGTGGGTTGACGCGTGGTATTATGACGTGGCGAGGAGGGCGCACATGTATTGGCGACCCTCCCCTAGCTGGAAATATAAACATGTCTCAGGGTGATAGAGTTTACTGTGTTAATTTATTAGTATAGATTTATTTTAAATATAGATTTAATATTTTCAGGGTGATAGAGTTTATTGTGTTAATTTATTAGTATAGATTTATTTTAAATACAGATTTAACATGAATTTAGAGGGATTTAATTTTTTCATTTGTAAATTTTTTATGAGTTGATATTATTTAAATGTTTTGTATAGTTATTTAATTCTTTTTACTTTTGAACTTTTAAATTTTTTTAATTTTAAGTTATGAATTAATATCATTTAAATATTTTGTATGCTTATTTAATTTTTATTTTTATTTTTTAGATTTTTAATATTTTTTAATTTTATGTTGATGAATAAAATTTTAACTAAATAATATAGTAACATACTAAACTGTAAAATAAACCTCTTCAGTAAAATCCAATTCCTAAAATGACTTTCTTAATTTCTCAACCTCCCGCTGGCCATGATGTCAGCTATATCTCCAGATTTCCATCCAAGAAAAGCCAAGTCAATGACCTGGAGATCCCCCAATTGACGTACACTCTTCGACTAAGAATGGCATGACATATTTTGTCACGCTCTAAAACAGAGGTAAATTTTTTTTTTTATATATAAGTAAATCTACATTCACCAGACCATAATATATCAAACGTATAATCCACATGTACCGTGATTCTCCAAGAATTTGACTTATATGTTTATGTAATAATGTTACAGCATGCACCTAAGACCTTTCGGGCTTTGACACACTCATATTTTATTGCATGACACGCACTTTATAATCATCACAGTCAACATTCATTTGATTACAGTATTAGTCGTAACATTCGATTCCCTATCTAATTATAAAAAGGGTTTTCTTATATATATATATGGGTTTATGTTGTGGCGGTCATGGGAGTTGCTGCCACGGCAGATCCCGGGTACCATGGGCTGGCACCAACCTTAATTGCGACCTGTATGGCGTTCAACCCGAGATCGGACTAACTTGCTCTTGGAGACATGGGTATAGTAATGCACTGTCGTTTGCAGTACTGGCCTGCTGTGGTTCATCCATCTGGCCCGATCAACGGCTCACCTTCGTTCTGCCATGTGCGGTGGCGTGATCGAGAGCTACGAGGCTGGCTCCTCGGTCTTACCATTTCGCGCTCAAACCCTTCCGGATCCTTCTCGCTGATCGGACGGTGGTGGCAGACTTCCTCAGATCAAAGGCGGAGGCTGTGCCACGAGGCAGGGTCATGCGTTGAATATTTAAGGTTCATTTTGTATTGGTTTGGTTATTGTTTTCATTCTGGGTCGAGAGTTTGGCTGCCGAAGTCCTCGGCTCGACTGTGTTCGGCCGAAGACCTTATGGTTCTCCACCGCACCAGGGTTCCATGCTCTACCAAGGCACAAAGAAACTCTCCAACTCACTGCTCAGGTTAAGTCGAGTTCTTGAAAGATATTTCCGATATTGTTTACATTTAAATGATTTCGTTCCTCAGTCGTTTCACATGTTACTCAGTCATCTGTCTCCATGGTTTTACAGGGAAGGCTTTCGGCGTCCAGACATCGATGGGGAAAAGACCCGACTTTCCATCCCCGACCATCCTACCACAGGTATGAGGAAATCCTCTTTCTTAGAATCTGATTTCGATTTTCTTTCTCGGAACAGTGGCTAATCCTCTACTCTGCTGAACAGGGATGCCGAGTTCCTTGCTACCAAACTTTCCTCCGCTATACGACCAGGTTCTACTAGCTACGAACCTATATGGTTCATTTCCCTCGTCTGTTAGATTATTGTATTTAGTCTTTGTTTAAGGGCTCATGTTATGACGGCCTCTGTCTAAGCTTGGTTCACCGAGTAATGTATCTATGCATAGTTTATCATCTATTTAAATGCCCGACTCACGGCATAACTGTTATTCAAATACGGTTCTGACTTTTATCATGCTATCCATTGGGTTATGCTCGTCTCAAGCTCGTCTATATATTACAAGTATTAAGTTTTGGCATTACCTGTTCTCGGTATAATAGCATTGTTTCTTTTTTTTTATCAGCGTTAAGCTTGTTTATGAGTTGCATGCCTTAAATATGTTTTAAGTTCTGCATTAACCTTGTTTTCTTGGTATACAATCCTATACCCAAGTTTATTTATTATTTTTCGACTATGGCACTCTGGCCGTCCTGAATAAGCTTCAGCCCAACTCGTTTAACTTATTCTGAGCGAGGGTTTTTACTAGAAAGCTTTGGCTGAGACTGCTTGTAACCACAGTTACCATGCAGTCCTCGGCATACATATTTCTTTTAAATGTTATGAATCTTGAATGCGTAAACCCTGTGCTGTTTAATCCGTGCATATGAATATTATTAATACAGTGTCTGGATCTTCGACTCTAAGGTACTTGCGGTCCTCCTGGCCGAGGTCAATGTATATATATATTCTTTTATTTCGTTTGAATAAGGCAATAACTACTACGGTGTATATATTGGGTTTGCGAGACTTGCCAGTCCCGTCTTATAAAATAATTGCCATATTGTTATGAGCATAATACATTCCTTTGCAAAGAGTGCCTGTACTTTTCTTTTCGATTCTGTCTGTAAATAAAGAATTCTGATTCTTTCCTTCGACATGTAAATATAAGTAGGAGTTTTTACAGTGTTACTTCTGTTCATATTTCTTGCTGTCCCTGTGGTAGCAAAGACTTATTTATTCAACTTTTCTACTGTTATTTCCAAACGAGATTTGCAAGGGTTTAATATTCGTTTCTTCAGAATGCAAGTGTCTCGGTCTCTGTCTAATATATAGCAACTAGTGTTCTTTTCTTATATTCGGTTATGAATGACAGTCAAAGGGTTTCCACTGAATCAATCTTCTTAGCGCAGAACAGTGTATCTTTTAACACAGAACCATACAAGAGACATCTCAATAAGTAAATATACACATTGTAGGCCGTACCTATTTCTTTACAAACCTACTTGTAATGCTTGTCAATCCACCCGTCCGTAGGAAGAGTTCCTCTTTAATCTTCCACCCCCAAGCACTTGCAGGTCCTCTCGACTGCAATTACACTGGTCTCGCCAGTAAACGCTATCTGATCCTAACCAGACATAGCGTACACAGGAAAATTCCTTTCCTTAATGCCATCTGATCCTAACCAGACATAGCATGAACATTTTCTTTTTCTCCTCTGCCATCTGATCCCAACCAGACTTGGCATTCCCCCTTTTCCTCTGGGGTCTCAACTACCCCTGAAGGTAGTTAGGGTTCCATTGTAACTGATTCCACAGTTACTAACCATGATTTAATCATAAGCTCAGTTCAAATAGCACTAACACAATTGTTTTTAATTAACATAAAATTAATAACAGAGTTATATATATTTTTCAAATAAAGTCTTTGTTCATAATTACTTTTATCATTTACTAACATTAACTTTTCACGAGGGATGTTACATCTCCCCCTCCTGAAAGTCTACATCGTCCCGATGTTGTTGTTCATCCAAAAACAGTCTGGGATAAGTATCCCTCATCATTTGTTCATCCTCCCAGGTGGCCTCTTCAGGCCCAAAGTGCTGCCACTGCACTTTAACCTGGCAGATGACCTTTTTCCGCAGCTCGACTCTTCTCCGATCTAATATGTTCACTGGTTCGACCAGGAACTCTCCTTCCGGTTCCACCTGAAACACATAACAATCAGATCAGCTGCTTACTAGTATTCTATTTCAGTTTACATTATATAACAGTCTTTCCTTACCTGAATGTCCTGCCAACTTATTATATGCCTAGGGTCATACACATATCTCTTTAAAACTGATACATGGAAGACATTGTGAACCCGAATATGGCTGGGTAGGGCGAGCTGATAAGCTACCGGCCCTACTCGTGCCAGAATTTGGAATGGTCCACAAAAACGCGGTGCCAATTTGGCACAAGCATTCCATTGGAGGGTACTTTTCCTAGCTCGCATTCTGATGTACACATGTTCACCCACTTGGTACTCTTTAAATGTTCTCTTCAGATCTGCAAAATGCTTCTGCCTGTCCTGTGCCAACTTTAGATTAGCTCGAACTTTTTTCACCATAACTTCCATTTCTTCCAACATCTCAGGACCCAGCAAGAATTTGTCCTCCGGTCCACCCCAACTGGAGGGTGTGCGGCATTTCCGGCCGTAAAGTACTTCGAATGGGCTCATCTTCAAGGACGAGTGATAGCCATTGTTATAGGCGAATTCCACTAGGTGTAAATACTCCTCCCACCGCGTAGGTTGCTGCATCACATAAGACCTCAGCATGTCCTCTACTACTTGATTCACTCGTTCGGTCTGTCCATCAGTTTGTGGATGATATGCGGTGCTGAAGCTCAATTGAGTTCCTAGACCTTCAAATAAGGTCCTCCAAAAAGCTGAGGTAAACTTAACATCACGATCAGATATTATTACTTTCGGCAGCCCATGAAGTTTAAATATATTTTGCATAAAAATGTTTGCGATTTGAGCTGCACGATAAGTGGATTGAACCGGTATAAAGTGAGCTGACTTGCTGAGTTTATCCACTACCACCATTATAGAATCATTGTTCTTTTTGGATTTCGGCAACCCGGTAATAAAGTCCATGGTTATGGTCTCCCATTTCCATTCTGGTATGGGCAATGGCTGTAGTAATCCTGCAGGGTGCTGATGTTCAGCCTTCACCTATTGACACTCCAAACAGCGCGCCAGGTATTCTATAACATCCTTCTTCATGCCTGGCCAGTAATACTCCTTCCTTAGCGAGGTGATTAATTTCTGGTAACCCGGATGTCCTGCATAAGGACTTCTATGATTTTCATCCAGAATCTTTTCTTTAATACCACTCTGATTGGGTATATAAATCTTCTTCTGGTAGCACAAAATTCCGGCTGCATTCAAGGTGTAACCTTGTTGTATTGAACGGGTATCTGAATTCTGCACCAAATGCTTCTTTTGCAAATAAATCTGATCTTGCGCCGCAGCCTCCTCAATCTCTTTGTCAAGGGTGGACCATCCTTGACTAATGCCAATCTCGTAAATGCAATGCACCTTTCGGCTTAGTGCATCAGCTACTCTGTTCTCCTTTCCCTTTAAGTGCTTAATTTCGAAATCGAAATTTCCCAAAAAGTCCACCCATCTTGCTTGTCTTGCATTTAAAGTGGGTTGACTAAAGTAACTAGTCAGGCTGTGGTGATCCGTCATTAACAAAAATTTCCTCCCTACTAAATAATGGCGCCACATCTTCAAAGCATGGATCACAGTGGTTAATTCCAGATCATAGGCAGAATATTTCTGCTCATGTTCCTTTAACTTCCTGGATTCATAGGCAATCACTTTACCTTCCTGCATTAGCACTCCACCCACGCCCTCCTTACTGGCATCTGTACAAACTACATACTCCTTTTCGGGATCTGCCACACACAACACAGGTGCTGTGGTAAGTAAATGTTTGAGCTGTTCGAAACTCCGTTGACAGTCTGTTGTCCATTTAAACACTTTTCCCTTCTTTTGCAAGGAGGTAATAGGGTAGGCAACTCTAGAAAAACCTTCTACAAACCGCCGGTAATATCCAGCCAGCCCCATGAAGGATCGAATATCTGCTACATCCTTGGGTGTAGGCCATTCCATTATAGTTTTAATCTTTTCGGGGTCTACAGCTATACCTTCCTTCGTAATAATGTGGCCCAAATACTGGATCTGTTCTTTATAAAAATCACATTTGCTGAATTTTCCATATAATTGATGCTCCCGTAAGGTCTGTAAGACTATCTTCAAATGTTCCTCATGCTCCTTGATATTCCGGGAGTATATAAGTATATCATCAATGAAAATCAATACAAATTTGTCTAGGTATTGATGAAATACACTATTCATCAAACACATGAATGTTGCAGGTGCATTAGTTAATCCAAAAGGCAGTACCACAAACTCGTAGTGTCCGTAACGAGTACGAAAAGCTGTCTTGGCTATGTCCTCATCTTTGATTCTAATTTGATGGTAACCAGACCTTAAATCAATCTTAGAGAAGATTGTCGCTCCCTTCACCTGATCAAACAGCTCATCAATGCGGGGTAAGGGGTATTTTTTTTTCACAGTCAGCTTATTCAGCTATCTATAATCTATACACATACGCAAAGTTCCATCCCTTTTCCTTACAAATAACACAGGTGCTCCCCAAGGAGATACACTAGGACGGATATACTTCTTATCCAACAGCTCTTGCAGTTGCATTTTTAACTCAGTTAACTCTGGCACACTCATCCGATAGGGTGCCCGGGACACTAGGGCTGCTCCGGGTACCAGCTCAATGGTGAAGTCTAAATCCCTTTTAGGCGGCAGCCCCGGAATTTCTTCAGGAAATACATCTGCAAAATCTTGCACTACCAGTATATTTTCAACAATTGCAGCCTTATCCACAGAATCTGCATACCCCACTTGTACTGCATAAATCTGGCATTTCTTTCGGATACACTTAACCAGCTGTGAGGCCGTGATCGGCCGAATCTGCACTGGTTTCTAGATGCCTTGAATCTCTTTTCCCACACCCAGTTCATCTCGGTAAGAGACTGTTTTTGTTTTACAATTAATTACAGACCATCGTCGTTCCAACCAGTCCATTCCTATCAGCACATCATAGGAACCAAGAGGAAGTACGTTTAACTCAGTTGTTATTGTTTGGCCAGCTAACCTTAATGGACAGTTGCTGACTTTAGTTAGTACTCGTCTTTTGGCTCCAGTGGCCAGCTGTACTAGCCAAGGACTTTTAAATTTGGTAGTTTGCAAACCACAGCTTTCCACAACTTTGGGACTTATATAGCTTAAAGTAGCTCCAGGATCTACTAAAATAGAAACAGATAGATCAAAGATCTTACCTTCAAACTCTATCATTGTTGGCTGGTAATCAGCTTGTCGATCCTCCAATGCTGCATTGATTCTGGGTATGGATCGAGCCACATCTCCTACCGTCGAAGCTTCATAGATCTGGGACAACTGATCGTTGTCCTTCCGATGAGGGCAATTTCTAATATAATGGGGTTCGCCACAACCCCAACACTGAACAGGTGGCCGAGCTGAGCCTTCATTGTCCAATCTAACTTGTTGTTCACTATACTTGGATTCTGCAGGAGGCTTGAATCTGTTCTAATTTTTAGTTGGATTTTTAGTATTGGCTCCTTTCGAGAATCCTTTTTGAAAATTGCTGCGTGCTCCCTTACTTCCCATAGGCATTTTACTGCCCCGCTTATCTGTCCAACGCTTCCCAGAATTTTCTCCTTTTGATTTGTTCTGCTGATAACACAGTCTTGCCTTCCGAATTGCTTCATCCATAGTCTTCGGATTATCGAACTCTATCCTTTCTCGCATGGTCAGAGGTAGGCTGCTAACAAATCTTTGTACCTTAGCCTTCTCTTCACGAATATAGGACACGTAACGAAGCAGGGATGTGAATTTAGTTACGAACTCGTCAATGGTCTGCTGTCCAAGCCACAGATCATGAAATTCTCGCGCTTTTTCATCATAAAAGCGTTCTGTCAGATACTTCTCCTTGAAATATCTTTGAAACATTTCCCATGTCACATCTTGTTCACTCACTCCCCGCACCATCTTGACCTCCTCCCACCATAGCGTGGCTTTGGCCTGCAGCTGGAATATAGCCAGCCTTGCCTTAAGATGATGATCATATTCATACACTTGAAAATACTTATTCATATTAATTAACCATGCCTCTGTAGCTTCTTCTGATTCCCCATCGAAATGAGGTGGTTTAATTTTCCGAAATTCCCCTTGCAGTTCCATCCGTGGTCTTTTTGGAGTCTGGTAATCAGAAGCACTGACAGACTTCTCTCCCCGCGTCTCTACTCTGTCTTCCACTTCCTCTGGTTCAGTGTGAAAACTGTGTTCATCTGATACTCGTGGCTGTTCAGGCCTCGGATGTGACTGCTGTTGATGTTGCTTATCGGATAAACTTTTCAGGATCCTCTCCTGTTCCACATTTAATCTTGCGTTATCTGCACGCAACCGGGCCATTTCATCTTTCAGTTCCTGAACTGTCCTCATTAGCGTCGAATCAGTATTGCGGCCTTCTGCTCCCAGTTGCACCCAAAACTCAGGATGTCCCTGAGGTTGTCCCACATTTTCGGGTTGATCCAAATTTCCATGAGGGGCACTAATTGCTCTCCTCATTCTGCTACTACCTGCTTAAGAATCACTCATTAAACAGATATAATTTACTTTTAGCGTAATCTGAACTTTCATCATGATACTGTTTATATTTATGTTACTGTAATTTTGAAATTTTCCCAAAGGTCACAGAGTTGTAAACCTTGGGCTCTGATACCAAATTGTCACGCTCTAAAACATAGGTAAAAAAAAAAATTTATATATAAGTAAATCTACATTCACCAGACCATAATATATCAAACGTATAATCCACATGTACCGTGATTCTCCAAGAATTTGACTTATATGTTTATGTAATAATGTTACAGCATGCACCTAAGACCTTTCGGGCTTTGACACACTCATATTTTATTGCATGACACGCACTTTATAATCATCACAGTCAACATTCATTTGATTACAGTATTAGTCGTAACATTCGATTCCCTATCTAATTATAAAAAGGGTTTTCTTATATATATATGGGTTTATGTTGTGGCGGTCATGGGAGTTGCTGCCACGGTAGATCCCGGGTACCATGGGCTGGCACCAACCTTAATTGCGACCTGTATGGCGTTCAACCCGAGATCGGACTAACTTGCTCTTAGAGACATGGGTACAGTAATGCACTGTCGTTTGCAGTACTGGCCTGCTGTGGTTCATCCATCTGGCCCGATCAACAGCTCACCTTCGTTCTGCCATGTGCGGTGGCGTGATCGAGAGCTACGAGGCTGACTCCTCGGTCTTACCATTTCGCGCTCAAACCCTTCCGGATCCTTCTCGCTGATCGGACGGTGGTGGCAGACTTCCTCAGATCAAAGGCGGAGGCTGTGCCACGAGGCAGGGTCATGCGTTGAATATTTAAGGTTCATTTTGTATTGGTTTGGTTATTGTTTTCATTCTGGGTCGAGAGTTTGGCTGCCGAAGTCCTCGGCTCGACTGTGTTCGGCCGAAGACCTTATGGTTCTCCACCGCACCAGGGTTCCATGCTCTACTAAGGCACAAAGAAACTCTCCAACTCACTGCTCAGGTTAAGTCGAGTTCTTGAAAGATATTTCTGATATTGTTTACATTTAAATGATTTCGTTCCTCAGTCATTTCACATGTTACTCAGTCATCTGTCTCCATGGTTTTACAGGGAAGGCTTTCGGCGTCCAGACATCGATGGGGAAAAGACCTGACTTTCCAGCCCCGACCATCCTGCCACAGGTATGAGGAAATCCTCTTTCTTAGAATCTGATTTCGATTTTCTTTCTCGGAACAGTGGCTAATCCTCTGTTCTGCTGAACAGGGATGCCGAGTTCCTTGCTACCAAACTTTCCTCCGCTATACGACCAGGTTCTACTAGCTACGAACCTATATGGTTCATTTCCCTCGTCTGTTAGATTATTGTATTTAGTCTTTGTTTAAGGGCTCATGTTATGACGACCTCTGTCTAAGCTTGGTTCACCGAGTAATGTATCTATGCACAGTTTATCATCTATTTAAATGCCCGACTCACGGCATAACTGTTATTCAAATACGGTTCTGACTTTTATCATGTTATCCATTGGGTTATGCTCGTCTCAAGCTCGTCTATATATTACAAGTATTAAGTTTTGGCATTACCTGTTCTCGGTATAATAGCATTGTTTCTTTTTTTTATCAGCGTTAAGCTTGTTTATGAGTTGCATGCCTTAAATATGTTTTAAGTTCTGCATTAACCTTGTTTTCTTGGTATACAATCCTATACCCAAGTTTATTTATTATTTTTCGACTATGGTGCTCCGGCCGTCCTAAATAAGCTTCAGCCCAACTCGTTTAACTTATTCTGAGCGAGGGTTTTTACTAGAAAGCTTTGGCTGAGACTGCTTGTAACCACAGTTACCATGCAGTCCTCGGCATACATATTTCTTTTAAATGTTATGAATCTTGAATGCGTAAACCCTGTGCTGTTTAATCCGTGCATATGAATATTATTAATACAGTGTCTGGATCTTCGACTCTAAGGTACTTGCGGTCCTCCTGGCCGAGGTCAATGTATATATATATTCTTTTATTTCGTTTGAATAAGGCAATAACTACTACGGTGTATATATTGGGTTTGCGAGACATGCCAGTCCCGTCTTATAAAATAATTGCCATATTGTTATGAGCATAATACATTCCTTTGCAAAGAGTGCCTGTACTTTTCTTTTCGATTCTGTCTGTAAATAAAGAATTCTGATTCTTTCCTTCGACATGTAAATATAAGTAGGAGTTTTTACAGTATTAATTCTGTTCATATTTCTTGCTGTCCCTGTGGTAGCAAAGACTTATTTATTCAACTTTTCTACTGTTATTTCCGAACGAGATATGCAAGGGTTTAATATTCGTTTCTTCAGAATGCAAGTGTCTCGGTCTCCGTCTAATATACAGCGACTAGTGTTCTTTTCTTATTTTCGGTTATGAATGACAGTCAAAGGGTTTCCACTGAATCAATCTTCTTAGCGCAGAACAGTGTATCTTTTAACACAGAACCATACAAGAGACATCTCAATAAGTAAATATACACATTGTAGGCCGTACCTGTTTCTTTACAAACCTACTTGTAATGCTTGTCAATCCACCCGTCCGTAGGAAGAGTTCCTCTTTAATCTTCCACCCCCAAGCACTTGCAGGTCCTCTCGACTGCAATTACACTGGTCTCGCCAGTAAACGCTATCTGATCCTAACTAGACATAGCGTACACAGGAAAATTCCTTTCCTTAATGCCATCTGATCCTAACCAGACATAGCATGAACATTTTCTTTTTCTTCTCTGCCATTTGATCCCAACCAGACTTGGCATTCCCCCTTTTCCTCTGGGGTCTCAACTACCCCTGAAGGTAGTTAGGGTTCCATCGTAACTGATTCCACAGTTACTAACCATGATTTAATCATAAGCTCAGTTCAAATAGCACTAACACAATTGTTTTTAATTAACATAAAATTAATAACAGAGTTATATATATTTTTCAAATAAAGTCTTTGTTCATAATTACTTTTATCATTTACTAACATTAACTTTTCACGAGGGATGTTACATATTTGTTTTGGGTTTTGAGTTTAACATATTTGTTTTGGGTTTTGAGTTTAACATCAGAAAGCGACACGAAAATGAAAAATAACAATTAAATATATCTTTATTTCATTTAAAACCTTTTATCCAATATACTCAACTAAAATTTAAATAAAAATTATAAACAAAATGTTTAATCTGAGTTTCTAATAACATTTATAACTACAAAAAATAACAATTAAATATATCTTTATTTTATATAAAACTTTTTATCAAATATACTCGACCGAAATTTAAATAGAAATTATAAACAAAATGTTTAATCCAGGGTTACATTTTTTTTAAATAGGATAAAAGTAATATTTAATGGAGAAGACGAAAAAAATAGTAAACCAATTATTAATTTAGTTTATAGTGTTTAATATTTATTTTCTAATTTTAACTATGTCATATTCTCAGTATATCTCTATATTTTCTCACTGTTAATTATTTGTCAAAAGTTAAGTCTTAAAAACTCATAAATTAGTTTAGAAATAATAAAAATTTAGATAAGATTATGACAAAATTTTTCAAAATTTTTTGAAAATCTAAATTACAATTGTCAAATTTCAAGATTTTGGGTGTCTCAAAATTTTTTAATGATGCTGAATCTATTTCTACCATAAAAAATTATTCAACAATCCAACTTTCTAAATCTTATAATTTTTTTTACCAAATTCCAAAAAAAAAAGAAAAAAACAACTACCATTACCATCCAAAAGAATTTGTAACGTCCGTAGACAAAGCCGTTGAGAATGACTCCCAAAAGGACTATGTATCCCTGACTTCGCAGTAATGCATGATGTCCCATCGATGTGGAATTCGTTTTTAAATATTGAATAGTTGAGTAATGAACGGTGTCCTCTTTTATGTGGAATTCGTTATAAAATATTACTCAGTTGGCCTAAAGTTTAAAAATTGTACGCATACATTTGGGATACATTTAATTTTATAAGCCACCACATTAAAAAATAAAGTTTCATAACGGAAATTTGCCAGATTCAGATTCAGACGTGGTAGCCTTTCACTTTATTGTTTGAGGTTAAGGTTTTTCGCTTTATGTTGATATTTGAAACATAGGGTTTGTCATTTCACTCTATAGGATAGTTGAATTGGGTTGTAGATTGGAAAATTTTAGAACTTAAGGGATACAAGCGAAGTTGATTGTTTAATCTTACCTCTCTGTAAAATTTTAAAATATTTTTATAACGTGCAATCAAAATAAAAATGCCCATTTAAAATAAATCTGACACTCTTTCAAAATGGTTTTTTTAATAAACCACCATGTTGCAACCTGTTTATTACAGCTTGAAGCAATACACAGAAATTTACAACCCACATTTGATACTCTTTCAAAATGTTTTCTTAATAAACATTATGCACCATGTTACAACCCATTCATTACAGGTTAAAGCAATACACAGAAATTTACAACCCACATGTACCCTCAGTTGCAGTAAATGTGCTAGAACTAAATGTTTATTGTTTGCTGTTCTCCCTATAATCATCTTAGGTAGCTGCCGAGCAACAAAAGAGTCCTGGGCAAAGTTACTGAAAAATAAACGTGTAAGGCAGACTCTATCTTCAGCGAAGATGTCTTTCTCAACCGTGTGACTTTTTTGAAAACAATAAGTTCTACAAATATTACAATCTATACAGAACAGATCAACTACACACGGTGAAATATCAAGAGACACTCTTTGGTAAATGAAGGAGGATAGGCATCCAAAATCCTTGTCCTTAGACCAAATGGATAGTTACCTCTCTTGCTGTCAGCTTGTGTAGAGTTCAAGCATGGACTTATTTTATAGGATGTGAAAACAGTGACCATCATAAGCATAGTAGACCCTCAATGATTAGGGATTCAGTGAAGTATGGAACTTCCTATCAGAACAAGCACAGAAATTCACATGTAGTTCAAGGAAAAGTGTCAACGATAACTCTTGCAATGAGGTTTTTTTGGCAATATATGTGCACTGAAATTTTACATTAGGAAGCTACATTGTATATAGCCTCATTACAATGAACGTTGTTTTCGCAGGAGTTAAGTTAGATGTACAGAAGGCAAAGTCCCAGCGATCTCAATATTAATCATGAACACCAAGTTTTTAGTAGTCTGATCATACTGTAATGGCATATTGTTCTATCTTTATTCTCTCATTCCTTCTGTGATCTCCCTGAACTTAAGGACGATGGATTTCTTGAACTTAAGGGTGATGAATTGCCATGAAAGAGATCCAAAAGACGAGTTTCCAGTTGCTCACGCGTGTACTTTATATACATCTCATAGTGCCTCCCACTTTCCAAACTCTTGCCCACTCTACCCAAGAAGGACCGATAGGCTGGTATCATTTTCTCAGCGATTGAAATCCTAATCTCCTCCCGGAGCTCCATATCCGGCACTATCCAACCAGAATGCTTCATGAGTGCCTCTTCAATTGCAAAATTGAAACCCTTGAATCTATCCTTCAGGGCCTGCTCTGACGTTCCAGTGGAAGCACTCTCACACACATGAATCCCCTCATCCCTCAAACAATTGAGAGGCTTCATCCAGGCCGCTCGCTCATAATTTGCCGCATAATGTTTCACAGTTTCCTGATTTTTCCTCAACCAGCCATACCCTAACAGCCCTAAAAGCTTCGAACATTTGACCTTCTTCACGATGTAATGAAAATTGTTCATGAGAAATAGGTATGACAGAGCAACATCCTTGTAGAGGTTAGATTTTGAATCTATCTTACATTGCAGGATGGTGATAATCCATCCAAGTTTCGCGGACAGAGCGGAGGTCGGGCTACCCGATTCATTATCACGATGGCTATCCAAGTCCCCAAACATGCCCATGAGGCCATCAGGCAGTGCTAGCTTGGAGATATGATCAATTGGTGCATTGGCCATTACGTTCTTGAGAGCCTCCTTGTAATCAGACAGAAAACTAAGATAATTCATAGCATACCTCGTAAGCGTGTGAATCGTGCCGCCTGGGAGCGGGGTCTTTGAATTTTCCCCGTGGACTGCATTCTCGAATTTCTTCAAAATCCTCTGTGCCGACTCACCGAGCTGAATTACGATCGTAGAGGCCTGCATCCTCACGCTTGCGCATGGTTCTTGGCTGAAAATGGCGTCGATGTCGGGCATAAGGTCTAACAGAAACCCATATATGTCGAGCAGCCTGAATATCCTTTCGCTGGATTTTTTGCTCATGGCCACAGAATCGCCAAAAGCCAGAAGCTTCGTCGCCGGCCCCTTGACGACCTCAGCGAAACAGGAATCCCTGACATTATTAAAACCTGAAAAAATCTCGTCACAGAGACGTTTATCGCTCGCGAGCATAACTCTCACCGCAATACTCATCACGCGTATCCAGTTCTTGATCCTATTGTCCAGAATTCCCCATTCCATCTTATGCACATCGCTCGTACTAATCCGATCGATGCCGATTCTGTTGAGACACTCTTCAATTACAGGATGTCTGGTCTTCCCATAGATTCGAACGCACTCCCTCCCGTACCCACTTGCAACCATGCGCTTCGCTATACTGCGGAGGTCTATCACGGCGTCCAGCGGCATCATGTCGATTTCACAAATTTCGTCGGCGTTAGAACTTCGAGTCCGACTGCGTCCGCCGCTGCTCCCCTCTTCGTCCGTTGAATCCTCGTCCCTCGAGCCGTGGCTCGAGTTGTCGTCGTCCGTTACCATCGTCGGCGCGACGTTGGCCAAGAGAATTCGGCGAAACTCTACTTTCAGGCGGACCATCGACATCTCCATGAGGCGCTGCGCAGGCACCAGTTTGGCTAGCTGTTGTCAGTGACGACTAGATTTTCCATGAGATGCCGGAGACGGTCGACGACGGCAAGATGCTCGTAGTCTTTCTTTCGGCTGCTCTTGAACAATGTCATGGATTTGGCCGCTTTCGAGTCCCAGAATGAGATTATGCGTTTTGCAGAAGCCAAATTGTGACAAAGAGAGAGCATGGATGGACAAACACAGAACAGAAAACACATTCAAACAACTCACACACAACTTGTTTGATTCATCACTGAGCTTGGCAATTTATACACAGTTTTCAGCTACGGGTAAACATTAACTGCGCCGGATGAATAGTGATCGGCGCCGACTGAACAGTGATCGGCGCTGATCGTGATTAATGCTTGACACCTCCCCTTAATCACGATCTACATGTTAACTTGCCTGCTGGTCTAAGTCTCAGCTAGGCTTACAACATAATTTGGATTTTCTACAATGTACAACTTATTTCTACACATTTCAAATTTAACCTTTCCAAGAGGCTTGGTGAATATGTCAGCCACATTTTCATTTGTATTACAATATGATAAGTCAATTTCTTTTGATTGCAATTTTTCTCTTACAAAATGATGTTGTGTCTCAATGTGTTTTGTCCTTGCATGATACATAGGATTATTTGCCAATTTGATAGTGCTTTGATTGTCACATCTGATTACTGTAGGTGCTTTTTGTGTTTCTCCAACATCTTCAAGTATTCTCCTAAGCCATATTGCTTCACAGGTAGCACTGCATAATGCTTTATATTCAACTTCAGTGGATGACAATGAAACAGTTGGTTGTTTCTTACTGCTCCATGATATTGGTCCTGAACCAATGTTGAAAACGTATCCAGTAGCAGATTTCCTATCATCTGGATTTCCAGCTCAGTCAGAATCAGAATAACCTGCCAATTCAACATCAAATTCATCAGTATAAATAATACCAAAATTAAGTGTTCCTTTCAGATATCGAAGGACTTTCTTTGCTGCTTTCCAATGGCTTTCACAAGGCTTAGCCATGAACTGACTAAGTATGCTGACAGAATATGCTATATCTGGTCTGGTAGTGGTGAGATAGTTCAGACTTCCCACCAGTTGATGATACATAGTTCCATTCACCTCTTTGGTTCCATCATCACTGCACAATTTGACATTCTGTTCTAAAGGAGTAGATGTTGCTTTGCATTCAGTCATATTGAATCTTTTAAGGATTTCCCTTGTATATTTGCTTTGTGTGATCAATGTCTTACCAGGCTCCCTCCAAACTTCAAGACCTAAACAATAATGCAATTCACCAAGATCCTTCATCTCAAATACATGTGACAACTGATTTTTAATTTCTTCAATCAACTTGCATGCATTTCCTGTTATGATAAGATCATCAACATATACAGATATTAAAGCAACATTCTTGTCTTCATCTTCCTTGATGTATAAGTTAGGATCATTCTTGCTTCTCATAAAACCTTTCTCATCAAAGAAAGAATCAATTTTCACATACCATGATCTTGGTGCTTGTTTTAAGCCATATAAAGCTTTCTTTAACCTGCAAACCAAATGCTCATGTCCCTGTTTTACAAACCCTTCAGGCTGGACTAAATAAACTTCTTCTTTTAACTCACCATTCAAAAATGCAGATTTGACATCTAACTGATGCATTTTCCAATTATATTTTGTAGCTAATGCAATCATAATTCTAATTGTGTTCATCTTAGCTACAGGTGCAAAAGTATCTTCATAATCAATTCCCTCCTTTTGTGAATATCCTTTAGCAACCAATCTAGCTTTATATTTATCAATACTTCCATCAACATTAAATTTAGATTTATAAAGCCATTTACATCCTATGGGAACTTTATTTTTAGGCAATTCTGTTAATTCCCATGTGTCATTTTTCATTATAGAGTTATATTCTTCATTCATTGCATTTCTCCATTCTTCATATTCTTTAGCTTCATCATAGCTTGAAGGTTCTACAACATTCATAATCTGAGACATTAATGCATAATCTTTATACTTTACAGGTACCTGACTTTGACGTGATGACCTTCTTGGAGTTTTACTGCTTTCATCTTTATTTTGGCTTTGCAAAGTCTCCTCTCCTCTCTTTGGAGTGTCATGACTGCTTGATGCTACTTGTTCTTGATTTTGTACCTGTTCCTGTGCTTGTTCCTGTTCTTGTTCAACACTTGTGTCTAATTTGACATAATCATCAATATTATGCCATACACTATTATTTATTTTATTACCTTCATTTGCATTCTCATGAAACACCACATCCCTACTTGCAAGCAGTCTATGAGTACTGGGATCAAACAACTTGTATGCTTTCTGATTATCACAATAACCAATAAATATGCACTTAATTGAATTTGCATCAAGTTTTCTTCTTTCATCTTTTGGAATATGAGCAAATGCCTTGCAACCAAAAACTCTTAAATGACTCACTTTTGGTTTGTACCCATAAAATGCTTCAAAAGGTGTTTTAAGCTCTAAACTTTTGGTTGGACTCCTATTTTTCAAATAAACAACAGTATTAATGGCTTCAGCCCAAAAAACATTAGAGATATTTTTACCTTGAAGCATACTACGTGCACATTCAACTAGTGTTCTGTTTTTCCTCTCAGCAACTCCGTTTTACTGAGGTGTATGTGGCACTGTAAATTGTTGCTGAATCCCATTGCTTTTACAATATTGATTAAATTCTCTTGATTTGAATTCTCCCCCTTGATCAGATCTCAAGATTTTGATGTAATTACCAGTTTGTTTTTCTACCATATTCTTAAATTCTTTAAAGTACTCAAAAACATCACTCTTCTTTCTTATGAAATAAACCCATGTATATCTAGATCTATCATCCACAAAAATAAGAAAATACCATGCTCCACCAATAGATCTAGTTTGCATAGGTCCACATACATCAGTATGAATTAATTCAAGTATTTCCCTTTGCCTTTTTTCTTTATGTATAGGAAATTCCTCCCTATGTTGCTTGCCAAGTACACATGCCTCACATTCAACATGATCATTTTTCAAGACAGGAAGACCTTCAACCATAGTGTTCTTTTGTAGTAGCATTAAATCTTTGTGATTTAGATGTCCATACCTTTGATGCCATAAATCTACTGTTGATATTGCTGTAGATGCTAATGCTTGATGACTTTTCCTGGTCACATCCAGCTTATACAAGCCTCCAACTCTGGTTCCTGTGGCAATAACCTTGTATTTATCTTGAATGTCTTTCACTACACACTGTGATTTAACAAATTCCACCTTCAAATCTTGGTCAGTAATGGTAGAAACAGAAATTAAATTCTTTTTGATATCAGGGACATACATCACATTATGAATCTGTTTCTCTTGTCCATTAGGCAAATTCACACCTATTACTCCATAACCTTGAACTTTAAGTGATCTGTTATCTCCTAGGCAAACATATGTTCCATCAATATTTTCATGATATTCATCAAACCACTCCTTATTACAAGACATATGGAGTGATGCACCAGAATCAATGAACCAAGCATTCTTATCATCATTTTCCACAGACAATGCAGCATCAGAAACAAACAATTTAAGATTTTTAAATCCATCATTGATATCTTTGTCCACAAAATTTCCATTATGCCTTCTGTTTCTCTGCCTAGACTCATTATATTTCCTTTTATAGCAATCTTTAGAATGATGCCCAGGTTTGCCACAATAATAACATTCATCATTTCTCTTTGGAAATTTAGACTGTATCATACCTTTTTGTTTTGCTTGAAACTTGCCTCCTTTGTTCTTGTCCCATGGCTTGCCTCTGTATGGATATTTGCCCTTGGCCACCAATGCCAAATCTGAACTGCTAGAGCCCAAATTAAAGTTCTTCATCCTCTCCTCTTCTTGTAGAAGAATTCCTGTCAATTCATCAAATGAAGGGGGTTTCTCTCTAGCTGCAAGACTTGAAACAAAAATTTGATAATCTTGCACTAAGCCATTTAATATGATGGTGACTAAATCAGTATTAGAGACCTTTTCACCAATATCTCCTAACTTATCACTTGAATCTTTGACACGAGATATGAAATTGCTCATATTTTCATTTGCTTCCATTTTTAGAGATAAAAGCTTAGTCTTCAAAAACAAGATTCGGTTTGTATTTGTTGTCTCATACAAACCCTTCAACGTATCCCATGTTTCTTTTGATGTCTTGCAATCTCTGATGTGAGGAATAATATTGTCCTTTACGGACATACGCAGCAGCACCTTTGCTTTTGTCTCCCTTCTCTCCCAATCTGGAATAGAACCTGCAACAGTGGGTTTGGGCTCATCCCCACTCACAATGGACCACAAATTATTTCCTTCTAAAATAGTCATTAACTTAAATTTCCAGTTCACATAATTTTCTCCATCAAGTTTGGTGGATTCATTCATATAATTATCAAGCAACAAATTTGCCATGATAAGAAGCTTTCTGCAATCACCAAAATGCCACCAAATCTAAATTTTCCACCACTTCAATAATTAATTTCCTTAATTAATCACTAATAATAACAACTTTTTTTTTACTTATTCCTTAACAACCATGGCCTTTGTTTTTTTTAATAACTCCATACTTGAAAAAAAGGCACAAAACATTATATAACCATACGTTATGATTCTTTCCTTCCAAAGCGACCTTAGAGAATTAGTCCAAACTTATAAAGTCACTTCAAAAATGAGTCTTTTCTTCTAACACGGCCTTAGAGAATTAGTCTTCAATAAAACATGTTTATAGCTAGAACCAACTTCTCATAAATGTTCTCATTTTCTACTAGAAATTAGAGAATGCATAATCAAACCGCAGGCTATCATTTTCTCAGAAAAACATATGCTGCAATTTTTTTGTTACAACCATATACGACACACAGTTTTATACCAGCAGAAACACAAACCTCCTTTCTTCAATCCGAAGACAAGCTTTGCCCTCCGTCCAGCACACAAGCAAATTTCTCCACGGAGCTCCCTTGAAATCCTCGGCTCTTATTTTCTTGAGAGAAAACGGCTCCGCCTAACTCCTTCAGCCAACAGCTTTCTCAATCTGACTCTGCTTCTCCTCGCAGCGCCTTTACCAATGACTTTCTCAGCCCAAACTTCAATTGCACTCTTCTCCAATGCAGAAAAAACTCTCACAGCCGCACCACTTGCATCAATAAACTCTGAACACTCAACACTCGTCTCTCACAAGCTAACACAACGTCACGCTCTTAACGCTGGTCTCTCACACGCTCACACAACCCCACGCTCTCAACACTGAGAGATGGCAGCACCGTATAACAAAAAACTCTCACAGCCGCACCACTTGCTCTGATACCATGACAAAGAGAGAGCATGGATGGACAAACACAGAACAGAAAACACATTCAAACAACTCACACACAACTTGTTTGATTCATCATTGAGCTTGGAAATTTATACACAGTTTTCAGCTACGGGTAAACATTAACTACGCCGGATGAATAGTGATCGGCGCCGTCTAAATAGTGATCGGCGCCGACTGAACAGTGATCGGCGCTGATCATGATTAATGCTTGACAAATTGTCCCCCAAATCGGCCGATTTCCCAGGTCGGGTGTTGTGATTTTGACGACTTATGGCGGAAGGGCGGTTGTCGGAGGTGGAAGGGACTGTGAGCATGTCTCTCGTTATGTGATCTGAGGAGCCCGAAGATTTCATGATATGACGTTCAGTGGCCACTACTCTGCGTTCTCCTTCCCCTCCATCTGCTGCTGTTTCTTCTATCTCCATTGACGTATAATGAGTACACAGTATCATCAAAAAGCGTCTGAGATGATTAGAATCCAAGAGAGAATCGAGGGAACGGAGAAATGCAGAAGATAGAAAGGGTAGTTATGAAACGTCCAGAGCGTTGATAAACATGAGAGCACGATGTGATACTCGAGTTCTAATGCTTCTATTTGAAGCGGTCTAAATGTTTTGGGTGGACGTGGTCTACATTTAAATCTGGTCGTCCCCCGCATAAATTTGTCCCCCTTCTGCATGTGGCTGAGCTATCAGTCCTGTAGACCATTTCAACTCCGCTGCACTGAGAGGTTGAAAGAATGTTCATTGAAAGATTATAAGTCATTTGGTACTCAAGTGGTCCTTGACTGTAGTGTCATGCCCGATGCACTTGAATTCATAACTATTACGGTAAACTGTTCATTGATTTTTATTCAAAACATTATCACGGTAGGAGCACTGAACATTATAATGCTGCGTAGAGCCTTAACCATATATATTTAAGTTTGATTAATTTTGATATTATATAAAATTAAAATTATAGCAAATATATTTCTAGTTTATTATTATATTTATATTACAGTTTAGTTTATTAATATATTTATGTTAATTTTTTTCAGAAAGAAAAAGTTGTATATTGATTATATTCCTAAAAGTGGAATACAATTATGGAAATTGAGCCATATTCTGGCCAGTAAGGAAAAGATGAAACTGTACATCAAAAACATTACATTCTAATCAGGCTCATTGTCCATATGTGTGATGATTGTTCAGAAAACATGGCCGTAGAAAATCTAATTATTCTATGCATAGAGGTGAGTAAGTCAAATCTTCTACCTGTTCATATGATAGGAATGAGTGAACGGGCTCATGAAACATACCAGGTTAAACACTGAGCTATATACTGGGCATAGAGAAAGGTTGAATGCAGTGTGTGTTGGATTCTACCGTGATGTTCAAGTACCACACACCGCATTGAGATTCCAGTGCTTTCTTTGAAAGTTCATCCGCCTCCTCATTTTGAGACCTCCTGGTATGAGAAATAGGATAGAGTGAGCGCTTCCATAATGATGAAATCTTGTGTAGCCATCCTGATAGACTGTCATTTTTATGCACTGTGTGCCGGAAACATGCTCAATAATGATCTTGGAGTCCTCTAAGATTTGGATGGGACCCATGTCCAAAAAAGAGCAGAAGGAGAGTAGACCATGCAGTGCCATGGCCTCAGCTTTGTTGTTGGTCCCAACGCCACTAACTATAACGTGTTAAAAATTTTCACAGTTTTCACATTTTATATTAGTATAGATTTATTTAATTACAGATTAAGGGAATAGATTTCTCAAGATGCAAACATCTTTATGAGTGCAAAATTTAAAGAAAGGTTTGTATCTAAGATTTGATTCATTTGAGATCTTGGTAGTTCCATACTTAAAATGGATCTATACTGGTTTCGAGCAACACATAAAATGTTTTAACAAAAATAAATTCCTTATTGTCACTTATTTTATTTAATATTTACAATATTAACATATTTTAATTATAATTCACATTAAAATATTTTTTTGTTATTAATATATTTATATTTTAAATATTCATCTAAATTAAATATAGAAAAAATTATACATCATGCAATATAATAATTTTATTTTTTTTGTCAAACTCCATATTAACAAAATAAAAATAAAAATCTCTTATATTAAAAATATTTTTTATTTTTTATTTTTAATTTTTTTTTATCTTTAATAAATTAATATAAAATTAAAATAGAAATCAAACTATTTTATTTATAATTAATATTAATTTTTATTATTATTACTATTTTTTATTTATTAATATAAATATTAATTTACTACTTTTAAAATATATTATTGCTTAGCAACATTTCTCCAATACTGCATTATACAAAAAGTTAATAAAACTAAACAAAACATCCTATTATCGTTAATATAATTTTTTATATATAATTTAAATACTCTAAATTAAATTATACTTTATTTATAATCAATTAAAATTTAAAAATCAATAATTTTCAAAACTAATTTAAATTTAAAATCAATAATTACTAATAATTAAAAACTATTATTTTCATTCGTAATATGTAATTACATTGTTGCATTATGATCATTATAAAAGGTTTATATATATATATATATATATATAGATTATTTTAAAATTATATTTATTATAAACGAAGAATAATCAATATTTTTGAAATGTAGATTTTTCTTAATTTTTTTTTGTTTTTATGTAAATTTAATAATGAAATATTTTATATAAATAAATATGGAAATATTTGTTTTCAAATTACCAATTATATAATACAAATAAAATTACACATTTTTTATATTAAAAAATAAAAATAAAAATTTATTAAAAAATTCCACATTTATTAAAATAATACAATATATGTGATAACATAATTTTAATTTTAATTAATTTAAAAACTAAAATGAAATTACATAATAAAATATTTTATATAAATAAATATGGAAATATTTGTTTTAAATTACCAATTATACCATACAAATAAAATCACACATTTTTATATTAAAAAATAAAATAAAAACTTGTTAAAAAAATATAAAAAATAAAATAAAAACTTGTTAAAATTTTTTATTTTAAATTAGCATAAAAAAAACACATTTATTAAAATAAGAAAATTCTAATTGAAGCAACAATTTGATAATATAATTTACATTTCAATTAATTTAAAAAATAAAATAAAATTACATAATGAAATTTTTTAAAATAATCAAATTCTGATGGAAACAACAATGTGATAACATAATTTACATTTTAATTAATTTAAAAAATAAAATGAAATTACATAATAAAATATTTTATATAAATAAGTATGGAATTTTTTTTTTTTTTTAAATTACCAATGATATAATATAAATAAAATGAGACAATTTTTATATTATAAAATAAAAATTTCTCTTTCAAATTAACATAAAAAACACACTTATTAAAATAATAAAATTATATTTGAAGCAACAATGTGATAACATAATTTACATTTTAATTAATTTAAAAAATAAAATGAAACTATATTTAACCAATTATATAAGATTAAAAATTCTTAATAACCAATTATGTAAGGATGAAGCAAAGATGTAAGAAGTGAAGCAACGAATGATTTTTATGTTTTTTTTTTTATTTGGGTTTAGAGCTCAATTGTTATATATATTCTCGTCCCAAAATGTACGTTTGTTCGTTCGTTTGTTTGTTTGTTTGTTTGTTTATTTATTTGGGTTTAAAGTTCAATTGTTATATATATTCTTGTCCCAAAATGTGGGTTGAATTGAAGAGACAAAGATGTAGCAAAATATTTTTTTAAATTAATTTTAACTTAATATTTTTTAAAACTTCTAATAAATCAAAATTTAGATATATTAAATATTTCCAATTTAAATATTTGGATATTTATTTATTTATTTTATTTTTCTTTATGTATCAATTTTCACACCTCATGGTAGTCTAGATGTCTAGAAACAGAAGTGAATGTGTATTTGGAGCTCTCTATCACTCACAAATTCAAGTGTATAAAAAACAAAAACATAAAAGTGTAATTACAGTTTTTAGGACTTGTTTATTGAGGTCACAATATTGAGGCCACAATTTCATTTAGATAGCCATTTTTAGTTGGAATCATACTTCTTTTTCTCAAAAAATCTGACCATAGAAGTGTTCAAATCATTTTTTTAATGGTGGAAATGCATTCAGCACCATAAAAAACCCATAGACCACCTAAAATATTGAAACTGAACAATAGTAACCTAGATTTCTCAAAATTTTGGAAGGATTTTGATCAAAATCTTGCTAGAATTTTCACTATTTTCCCAACAAAATTGTAGCCTTCTTAAACTACTCTATTACATTTATCCAATTTCTTGATGAAGTCCTACTGACACACTTGCAGTTTGAACCATGCAATAAAATGTATAAATATGTTTTATTTGTTTTCTCTTATTTTGATAACTTTTTCAATTAAGTAGCATATAACCACGGAAGGAGATGTTGAAGCAAGTTGATATATTATAAATGGAAAGTGAAGTGTAGTTATTAGGATAATAGGGCAATGAATTTCATGGAAAGTATAAAGTTTTTCAAAGATAATAAGAAAGATACATATGTAAAATTAATAGTGAGATATCAATTATAAGAAATATGGTTAAATACATATTATCATGTTGTTAAAATAGTGAAATTGATAAGTAATTGGTGCTTCCAAATTCTAACACACTAACACTTACCAACTTTCCTGTCCTTTGAATATACCTGTTAGCTCTGCTACAAATTCAGTGTGTAAGGGTTAAAATCAGGTTGGAAAATGATGGTTTTGGTGGCTAAGGAGCTCATGGTAGATTCATTTTACCCTTCCCCTTTTCATTTTTCCCGCTTAATCCCTTTACAACCCCGTGTACCCCTTTTCCCTTTAGTCCCAGGGCATTTTTATGTTTAACGTTAAAAACTCCGATAGCCCTTTATAAATCATATTAACCTATGTTTTTGTTATAACACCGCGCATATAAGATAATTCATAACCCTTAGTTTTAATAGAGCCCGGGCCCGCACCTCACCCGTCACATCGTCCGTCATATCAACAATAAACCCGTGCATTTATGCTGACCATCCGATCATCCGGCCATATGATCCAATGGTTATCGCTTTCCCCGCTCTGCAGACCTGCATACCCGTTAGCCTCCCGGGAAAGTGGTTTCCCTGCCATCGCTCCTGCCACGCATCTTATTATTATTGCATCACACCCGCTTGTACGAAAACTGCCGAGCCCGGGTAAGCGGTGCGGGGAAACCGCTTCTTGCCATCATACCTGGCTTCTGGCCCGTTAACTTGCGCCTATCTCCGCCTCCTGTCAGCTATTGGATTATTCCGCCGCGATCCAACAACCATTGTCCACATATCCTTGTTGACACCCGATAGCCTTCTCAGAGCAAATCTCCACCGTTAATCCTCTTGATCAGACGGCCCAAACTCTTTCAGCCGCATATGTCTTCCGATGGCTTGTGCGACCCGATCTCGGCTGTCCATCTGAATTATCTAACGGCCATCGTTCTTCCTAGGCTCCTCATCCATTTTTGCTGTGTTTTGGAGCCTGTTTTGCCCGCGTGAAGAAGCAAGAGATGATCTAGTTTTCAGTGCATTCAAATCCTCAACTACCTGCATTCAAGAACAGCACGGCCAAGGACGAGAAAGTACTGCCTCGAGCAGTTAAATTCTAGCAGCAATTATGGACATTTATGTAGGAAACATTCCACCTGTTCAAAGAGTACACCGAAGTACCAAAGAATGTCAAATTTGTTAATTAAAATAGTCAGAATGTATCAAAGGCCCATATCTGTGTGTAAATGTGGTTAGTGGTCCATTAAGACCCCTCCACACATGGGCTAGCTGAGATTTTTTGTAAACAGATTCTATATATACCAGAAAAACAATGTAATCAGTTTGATGAGTGTTAGATGAGTGCTATGGTGTTGTAAGTTTCAACTTCTGGAGACTGTAACTACTGTGATACTTGTAGCTTCTGGTCCTTCTTTTGCTGTCATTTGCTCACTTTTCACTTCTTCTATGTTCCAGGTTGTGCCTGTATTGCATTTATTCATGTGTTGTGAATGTTTAGCATCAGAGGGGCTGTCATCCCACCTCTATGTTAGAGTTTAGCTGTATCATTGAACTTGCTTGTAGGTTTCTATTATTTTAATATTAGAAAGCTGTCATCCTGTCTGTGTGTTAGAAAACGGATTTACAGACCTTTTAACTAGTTGCAGCTGGCCATCACAGGGTCCTGTGTATCTGCTGGTGTAGTCAGTCTTCTCCATTATCACATTTTGTTTAAACTATGAGTAATTAGTGGTTAAAAGCCTTGTAGTTTGGGGGTGTTCACCCATGTCTGGGGTTAAGCATAGTAGGAGTGGTTATCTGGCTTGAATATGCAACATTTCTTTCATTCATCCACCATTCTTCCAACATTTTGTTGAGTTTGTAATGTTCCCGAGCATCACTGATATACAACCTAGGTGAGTTTCTTGGGGTGATAACATTAATTGGCGTCGTTGCCGGGGAGAGGAGAATTGAAGCTCAGCTTCCTTGGGAGAACGACACACCTTCAAGCTTTGATGACAGACAAGGTTTGAACACAATTTCTGGTTGTAATCATCTGTCTAGCGACTCCACTGGTGGAAGACCAACCTTTGGCGACTCCACATTGAAGTTATGGCTCAGTTTGTGAGACATACTCAAAGAAATCCTCAAAAATTACCAGCTGAACCAGTGCCTGAACCTGAGAGGACTATTAAATCAAAGAAATCTTCACAGAAAGGGGCATCAGATTCAGGTAAGCCTAAGAAATCTAATACATCTTTGAAAGATAAAGTTTTTGCTGAAGATTTTCAATTTGAAGATTTAGAGCACAACACTGCTAATAAGGAAAAATCTTCAGAGATTAGTTCAGCCCCTTGTGCAATTAGTTCCCCTTTGAATCTCAGTCCAAAGAAAGCTTCCATTTTAGTCCAAAACATCCCTTTATCTCTACCACCCATCACATTACTCCCTGCTATTCAATCTGCCAACATTCTTCCACATATTCCAATCATGGCAGGACAACAAGCACCTACGAGGATAGAAAGAATTGTTGTTGTCAGATATGGACCTTTAGTCTTGCATGTTCCTTTAAATCCTATGCCTGTGGGAGAATATAAAAAATATATGCCTAAATTCACTGGTACAGAGGGAGTAACAGCAGAAGAACATCTTGAAGCTTTTTACAATTATGCTGATAATTTAGATATAAGTGAGAATGATGTATGGATGAGAGTTTTTGTCCAGAGCCTTGATGGAGAGGCTAGGAAGTGGTTCAGAGAATTACCCCAGAGATCTATAACAGATATTGAAGCATTATATGATGCATTTTTGAAGCAATGGGGAGATAAAAAGGACTTGATGTATTATCATACTGAGTTTGGTAATCTAAAGAGGGAAAATGGGGAACCAATACCAGATTTTAATAAAAGATTCAATCGTTTGTATAATAGGATACCAGCTGAGGTAAAACCTACCCCCACTACCGCCAAACTCACTTATGCCAATGCTTTTGACTCTGATTTCTGCCTGTTATTGAGAGAAAGGAGATGTGCTATGCTGGTAGACATGCAGGATGTAGCCTTAGAAGTAGAAGCTAATATCATGGTTGCAGAGAAACTAAAAGGTCAAGCTAACAGAAGGAGGCAGAGAGGTCAGGCTTCTACTTCTTCTGCATCATCTTTAGAGCCTAAATTAGACAAGATGACTAAGATGATAGAGTCATTGGCTGCTAAAATTTCTAAGCTAAAGGTTGAGCAGAATTTAGGGAAAACAAGGCAGCAAAACACATTTGTTCCAAGAAATCAGAATCCATGCAGAAGAGCAAATGAACAGTTACAGATTATGCAAAGGGGTGAAGAAATAAAGGAAGATCAGAAAGTTAAAGCTCCCTTTCAAAATGTAGTCATGGAGGGGGAACAATTTGAAGAGGATGAGGATGAAATTCACTGCATGGAAGATAAAGGCAGCGCTGCATTTTTGACCTTGGCTGAATATGAACAATCATTGATGCAGGAACAAGTAAATTAGGAGTGGGATAGAGGAGTTGTTCTACAATCTGGTGAACAGCAACAGAGATATAATCTGAGGTCCAATGCAAAGAATGCCAAGAAAATCCTGCGCAGAAAGCTATTGTCCAGACAGAACCACAAAATATCAAACAAAGAAGACCAGTAGCTGTTCCAGTCATCCTCAAAGCTCCAGTTCAAGAGGTTAAAATTTCTGATAAGTCAGCTTCTTCTTTCATCTTTGAGTCAGAAGTTCAGAAATTGAAAATATCTGTGCCTCTGGTTGAGTTGGTGAAGAGTGAAATATTTAGGAAACCTATCCTTGAAGCCCTTGAACTAGAAATCAAATAAACCTCAACTGACTCTTTCAATTTGCAAGATGAAAAGCCTGCCATTGTGCTCAGTCCTATGATTGAGCCTGCTGATAATAATTCTCCATTTTTTTATGTCTCATTGACCATTCATGACAAAATCCTCCACAATTGCCTGTTAGACACAGGGGCCAGCCACAATTTGATGCCTAAACCTGTCATAGAAGAGTTAGGCCTTGATATCACTAGACCCTATCATGATTTATTTTCTTTCGATTCAAGGAAGGTGAAATGCCTTGGATTGATTAAGGATTTGGCTATTACCTTAACTCAGCTGCCCATGAAGAGTATGATGATGGATATTGTGGTAGCAGATGTCCCTCCTAAGTTTGTCATGCTGCTGTCCAGAGGGTGGATTAAGAGACTAGGTGGGACATTACAAAATGATTTATCTTATGCAACTGTCCCAGTGTTTGGAGGAGAAAGCAG
The DNA here is from genome assembly GCA_031772625.1 of Pinus tabuliformis. Lineage (NCBI taxonomy): Eukaryota > Viridiplantae > Streptophyta > Pinopsida > Pinales > Pinaceae > Pinus > Pinus tabuliformis. The sequence goes on along the minus strand of CM062810.1, from coordinate 729,770,827 downwards.
GAGGTTATATAGAGAAGCACAGTTGACATACATTATCAGTGATGAGAAGAATCCTACAAATCATCCTATATATGCGGTGGACACTGATTTTGGAGCATGCATTCTCCAAATAGAAGAATCTCAGAAGGCCTCATTGCAGATCAGGAAACCGACAGTTCAGGCCGAGGAAAAGCAAGGAAGTCAAGTTTGGGAGATGTTCTTTGATGGAGCATGTTCCAGGGAGACTGCAGGAGCAGGGGTGGTGCTAATATCTCCAAAGAAAGAAAGTATTCAGCTGTCTTTTAAGTTGGTTTTTCAAGTCACAAACAACATAGCAGAATATGAAGCTCTACTGTTAGGCCTTAATGCAGCAAAAGATAGAGGAATTAGAAGTATAAAGGTGTTTGGAGATGCTGATTTGATAATTCAGCAGGTAAATAAAACATTTCAAGCAAAGAACCCAAGGCTCAAAGCTTATAGAGATGAGGTATGGAGACTCAAATTTATTTGAATTTTTCTGTATTTCATACATTCCAAGAGCCCAAAATCAGCTTGCTGATTCCCTTGTTGTTTGTACTAGTTTATTTATACCTCCCATGCCTCCCAAGCTAGTTTATGAAGTCCAGATGATGTATAGACCATCCTTGCCTGATAATGTCCACCATTGGAAAGCCTTTAATGATGATGATGAGTTGAATAGGTTCTTGCAAGTCATTGATGAGTTTTCTGAGTTGCAAATTGACTAAGAGAATGAAGCCTTGTTAGAAAATCCCAAATCCTAGCTTAGAAATAAAATTGGTAAAAACAGCATAGTCCAACTTCCTAGCAACCATATTCCTAAGGGTCTAATTCCTCTTGAAAGACTGTTTGACTAGAATGATGTGCCTTACAAAGCTGCCCAAAAAGAAGACCAATCTGTAGTCTGTAAGAATGATATAGGAAGTCCAGATCAGCCTAAATATGTAGATCTGTCCACTCATTTATCTGCTGATCAAAGTGTTGAATACTGCAATTTAATGAGGCAATTTGCTGATGTGTTTTCCTGGGAGTATAGTGACCTGAAAACATATGATAAAAACATAATTTAGCATAAAATCCCTCTGGAGAAAGACACTGTTCCTTTCAAACAGAAGCTGAGACCAATAAATCCGATGCTTCTTCCATTGATTGAAAAAGAAATTAAAAAGTTGTTGGCTGCTAAGATCATAGTACCTCTCAGATATTCAAAGTGGGTAGCTAATTTGGTGGTTGTGAGGAAGAAGAGTGGAGAAATCAGATTGTGTGTTGATTTCAGGAATCTAAACAAATGCTCCAAGAAAGACAATTATCCTCTACCAAAAATGGAGCATTTGCTGCAAAGGGTCTCAGGTGCTAAAGTGATGTCATTTTTTGATGGATTTTTAGGCTTTAATCAGATTGTTGTTCACCCAGATGATCAAGAAAAGACTACATTTACCACTCCTTGAGGCACATTTATATATGCCAAAATGCCATTTGGATTGATGAATGCTAGAGCCACCTTTCAGAGAGCTATGGATATAGCATTTGTGGGAGAGAAGGACAAATTTGTGCTTATCTACCTTGATGACATAACTGTTTACTCCAGCAGCCATCAAAATCATTTGCAGCATTTGAAAAGAGTGTTTTTGAGGTGCAAAAGGTTTGGAATATCAATCAATCCTAAAAAATCACAATTTTCTTTGGAAGAAGGCAAGCTATTGGGACATATTGTGTCTGCTGCAAGTGTTCAAATTGACCCAGAAAGAGTCAAAGCAATACAGTCTTTGTCTGTCCCAAGATCAAAGAAGGATGTTCAATCCTTTCTGGGCAAAATTAATTTTGTCAGGAGGTTCATTCCAAATTTTGCAGAGCTAGTAAAGCATGTTACCTCCATTTTGAAGAAAGGAGCAGAGGTAAGATGGACTGAAACAACTAGAAAATCGTTTGATTCCATAAAAAATGCTATTATGGAGGCTCCCACTTTAATCAGTCCTGGTTACAGCAAGGAGTTTCATATATTCTCTTTTGCCTCTGAAGATACTATTGTAGCAGTTTTATTACAGCAAGAGGAAGAAGATTCAGAGCATCCAGTGGCATTTTTCTGCAAGAACTTGAGGGATGTTGAATTGCGGTATGATATTATAGAGAAACAAGCATATGCTCTTATTAAATCCTTAAAAGCTTTCAGAGTTTATATCTTGCATTCCAAAATAATTGCATATGTGCCCTCTGCTGCAATAAAAGATGTCCTAACATAACCTGATGTTGATGGAAGAAGGGCAAATTAGATTGCTAAAATGATAGAATTTAATATAGAGCTGAAGCCCACCAAGCTGGTCAGAGGTCAGGGTCTTGCCAAGCTATTAGCTGAAGAAAATTGCAGGTCTTTAGAGATTGATTTCTTATGCACGGTTGCAGAAAATGGCCAGGCAGAAAAAGAGGAAACAGCTGAAACAGGGAAAGAACAGTCAGTGGTTGAGAATCTAGCTTCATGTAACTGGTATACTGAAATAATTAATTTATTGCTGAAGCTAGAAATCCCTTCAGAATTTACTCAAAGTTAGGCTAGAACTTTAAAACTTAGAGCAGCAAAGTATTGCATTATGGAAAATTTGCTCTACTGGAGGGATCCATATGGGATATTTTTGAGGTGTTTGGACAAAGAATAGTGCAAGGAAATTATGCAGCAGTTTCATAACAGCATGTGTGGAGGGCACCATTATTGGAAAACTACAGCCCACAAAATTCTGAGAGCTGGGTACTATTGGCCCACTTTATTTTCTGATGTATTTTCTTTTGTTAAATCTTGTGACAGGTGCCAAAGATTTGAAGGAAAACAACAGTTGAAATTCCTGCCCTTAAAACCAATAATTGCAAAAGGACCTTTTCAGCAGTGGGGTTTGGATTTCATTGGAGAAATCAATCCAAATTCCAGTGGCCAACACAGGTGGATATTAGTAACCACTGATTACTTTACAAAATGGATTGAAGCAGTCCCTACAAGGAAGGCTGATCATAATGTGGTCATGAAGTTTTTGACAGAAAATATCTTCAGCAGATTTGGTTGTCCACATAAATTAATAACAAATAATGCAGCAGCCTTCAGGGCCAAAGAGTTGGTGGAAATGTGTGATTCAATGGGTATTAAACTTGTTCATTCCACCTCATATTATCCACAGGGAAATGGTCTGGTAGAATCCTCTAATAAAAGTCTGATAAGGATAACTAAAAAGTTGTTAGAGGATAATAAGAAGAATTGGGATTCCAAGCTCAAATATGCATTGTGGGTAGACAGAGTGACCATCAAAAAGTCCACAGGGAGTTCTCCATTCAAACTGGTGTATGGCATTGAGGTTGTATTCCCAATTCAGTTAACTCTCCCTGTGGCAAAATTCCTTCAAGAAGAGAAAGATGAGGAAGAAGACATGGCAAAGAGAATCACTGATTTAACAGAGTTGCATCAGATTAGAGAACAACTAGTTGAAAAAGCTGTAGCACATTAGAGAAACATCAAGGAAGCCTTTGACAAAAAGGCAAAAACAGATAATTTTTAGGTTGGTGACTTGGTTTTGAAATGGGATGCATTGAAGGAAAAGAAAGGCAATCATGGAAAATTTGATGCTTTTTGGACAGGACCTTTCATCATTGCACATATTTAAGGGAACAACACCTTCATGCTAAAAAGTATGGGAGGAGAAGCAGTTTTTGATGGCCCAGTCAATGGGCGGTTTTTGAAAGTTTATCTTGCTGAAGATCTTTGGCCTTAAGGGTTGTAAATATTTTGTTTTTATCAGTTTTGTGCAGGCAAAGCAGACTCCATGCCCAATGGAACACTAGGAATTTTGATTAGTTTGCTTTCAGCTGGAAAGGCATTGGTCTGCAGGTTCTTGAGACCTCACAGGGAGGATCTCATTCCCAGAAGGAGCCAGTGTTAGCTCTGCTACAAATTCAGTGTGTAAAGGTTAAAATCAAATTGGAAAATTATGGTTTTGGTGGCTAAGGAGCTCATGGAAGATTCATTTTACCCTTCCCCTTTTCATTTTTCCCGCTTAATCCCTTTACAACCCCGTGTACCCCTTTTCCCTTTAGTCCCCGGGCATTTTTATGTTTAACGTTAAAAACTCTGATAGCCCTTTATAAATCATATTAACCTATGTTTTTGTTATAACACCACGCGTATAATATAATTCATAACCCTTAGTTTTAATAGAGCCCGGGCCCGCACCTCACCTGTCACATCGTCCGTCATATCAACAATAAACCCGTGCATTTATGCTGACCATCCGATCATCCGGCCATATGATCCAATGGTTATCACTTTCCCCGCTCCGCAGACCTGCATACCCGTTAGCCTCCGGGGAAAGCGGTTTCCCCGCCATCACTCCTGCCACGCGTCTTATTATTATTACATCGCACCCGCTTGTACGAAAACTGTCGAGCCCAGGTAAGCGGTGCGGGGAAACCACTTCCCGCCACCGTACCCGGCTTCCCGCCCATTATCTTGCACCTATCTTCGCCTCCCGTCAGCCGTTGGATTATTTCGCTGCGATCCAATGGCCATTGTCGGCATATCCTTGTTTACACCCGATAGCCTTCTCAGAGCAAATCTCCACCATTAATCCTCTTGATCCGACGGCCCAAACTTTTTCATCCGCATATGTCTTCTGATGGCTTGTGCGACCCGATCTCGGCCGTCCATCTGAATTATCTAACGATGAATGTTCTTCCTAGGCTCCTCATCCATTTTTGTTGTGTTTTGGAGCATGTTTTGCCCGCGCGAAGAAGCAAGAGATGATCTGGTTTTCAGTGCATTCAAATCCTCAACTACCTGCATTCAAGAACAGCACGGCCAAGGACAAGAAAGTACTGCCTCGAGCAGTTAAGTTCTAGCAGTAGTTATGGAAATTTATGCAGGAAACATTCCACCTGTTCAAAGAGTACACCGAAGTACCAGAGAATGTCAAATTTGTTAATTAAAACAGTGAGAATGTATCAGAGGCCCATATCTGTGTGTAAATGTGGTTGGTGGTCCATTAAGACCCCTCCACGCATAGGCTAGCTGAGATTTTTTGTAAACAGATTCTATATATACCCAGAAAAATGATGTAATCTGTTTGATGAGTGTTAAATGAGTGCTATGGTGTTGTAAGCTTCAACTTCTGGAGATTGTAACTACTGTGAGACTTGCAACTTCTGGTCTTCATTTCCAACTAATACAAGCTTCTTTTGCTGTCATTTACTCACTTTTCACTTCTTCTATGTTCCAGGCTGTGCCTGTATTGCATTTATTCATGTGCTGTGAATGTTTAGCATCAAAGGGGTTGTCATCCCACCTCTGTGTTAAAGTTTAGCTGTATCATTGAATTTGCTTGCAGGTTTCTGTTGTTTTAATATCAGATAGCTGTCATCCTGTCTGTGTGTTAGAAAACGGATTTACAGACCTTTTAACTGGTTGCAGCTGGCCATCACAGGGTCCTGTGTATCTGCTTGTGTAGTCAGTCTTCTCCATTATCACATTTTGTTTAAACTGTGAGTAATTGGTGGTTAAAAGCCCTGTAGTTTGGGGGTGTTCACCCATCTCTGGGGTTAAGCATAGTAGGAGTGGTTATCTAGATTGAATATGCAACATTTCTTTCATTCATCCACCATTCTTCCAACATTTTGTTGAGTTTGTAATGTTCCCGAGCATCACTGATATACAACCTAGGTGAGTTTCTTGGGGTGATAACATTAATTGGCGTCGTTGCCGGGGAGAGGAGAATTGAAGCTCAGCTTCCCTGGGAGAACGACGCAGCTTCAAGATTTGATGACAGACAAGGTTTGAACACAGTTTCTGGTTGTAATCATCTGTCTGGCGACTCCACTAGTGGAAGACCAACCTTTGGCGACTGCACATTGAAGTTCTGGCTCAGTTTGTGAGACATACTCGAAGAAATCCTCAGAAATTACCAGCTAAACCAGTGCTTGAACCCGAGAGGACTGTCAAATCGAAGAAATCTTCACACAAAGGGGCATCAGGATCAGGTAAGCCTAAGAAATCTAATTCATCTCTGAAAGATAAAGTTTTTGCTAAAGATTTGCAATTTGAAGATTTAGAGCACAACACTGCTAATAAGGAAAAATCTTCAGAGATTAGTTCAGCCCCTTGTGCAGTTAGTTCCCCTTTGAATCTCAGTCCAAAGAAAGCTTCCATTTCAGTCCAAAACATCCCTTTATCTCTACCACCCATCACATTACTCCCTGCCATTCAATCTGCTAGCATTCTTCCACATATTACAATCATGGCAGGACAACAAGCACCTACGAGGATAGAAAGAATTGTTGCTACCAGATATGGACCTTTAGTCTTGCCTGTTCCTTTAAATCCTATGCTTGTGGGAGAATATAAAAAATATATGCCTAAATTCACTGGTACAGAGGGAGTAACAGCAGAATCACATCTTGAAGCTTTTTACAGTTATGCTGATAATTTAGATATAAGTGAGAATGATGTATGGATGGGAGTTTTTGTCCAGAGCCTTGATGGAGAGGCTAGGAAGTGGTTCAGAGAATTACCCCAGAGATTTATAACAGATATTGAAGCATTAGATGATGCATTTTTGAAGCAATGGGGAGATTAAAAGGACTTGATGTATTATCATACTGAGTTTGGTAATTTGAAGAGGGAAAATGGGGAATCAATACCAGATTTTAATAAAAGATTCAATCATTTGTATAGTAGGAGACCAGCTGAGGTAAAACCTACCCCCACTACTACCAAACTCACTTATGCCAATGCTTTTGACTCTGATTTTTGCCTTTTATTGAGAGAAAATAGATGTTCTACGCTAGAAGACATGTAGGATGCAGCCTTAGAAGTAGAAGCTAATATCATGGCTGTAGAGAAACTAAAAGGTCAAGCTGACAGAAGGAGGCAGAGAGGTCAGACTTCTACTTCTTCTGCATCATCTTCAGAGCCTAAATTAGACAAAATGACTAAGATGATAGAGTCATTGGCTGCTGAAATTTCTAAGCTAAAGGTTGAGTAGAATTCAGGGAAAATAAGGCAGCAGAACACATTTGTTCCAAGAAATCAGAATCCATGCAGAAGAGCAAATGAACAGTTACAGATTATGCAAAGGGGTGAAGAAATAAAGGAAGATCAGAAAGTTAAATCTCCCTTTCAAAATGTAGTCATGGAGGGGGAACAATTTGAAGAGGATGAGGATGAAATTCACTGCATGGAAGATAAAGGCAACGCTGCATTTTTGACCTCGGCTGAATATGAACAATCATTGCTGCAGGAAAAAGTAAATTAGGAGTGGGACAGAGGAGTTGCTCTACAATCTGGTGAACAGCAGCAGAGATATAATCTGAGGTCCAATGCAAAGAATGCAAAGGAAAATCCTGTGCAGAAAGTTGTTGTCCAGACAGAACCACAGAATATCAAGAAAAGAAGACCAACAACTGATCCAGACATCCTTAAAGCTCCATTTCAAGAGGTTAAAATTTCTGATAAGTCAACTTCTTCTTTCAACTTTGAGTCAGATGTTCAGAAATTGAAAATATCTGTGCCTCTGGTTGAGTTGGTGAAGAGTGAAATATTTAGGAAGCCTATCCTTGAAGCCCTTGAACTAGAAATCAAATAAACCTCAACTGACTCTGTCAATTTGCAAGATGACAAGCCTGCCATTGTGCTCAGTCCTATGATTGAGCCTGCTGATAATGTTTCTCCATCTTTTTATGTCTCATTGACCATTCATGACAAAATCCTCCACAATTGCCTGCTAGACACACGGGCCAGCCACAATTTGATGCCTAAACCTGTCATAGAAGAGTTAGGCCTTGATATCACTAGACCCTATCATGATTTATTTTCTTTCGATTCAAGGAAGGTGAAATGCCTTGGATTGATTAAGGATCTATCTATTACCTTAACTCAGCTGCCCATGAAGAGTATGATGACGGATATTGTGGTAGCATATGTCCCTCCGAAGTTTGGCATGCTGCTGTCTAGAGGGTGGATTAAGAGACTAAGTGGGACATTACAAAATGATCTATCTTATGCAACTGTCCCAGTGTTTGGAGGAGAAATCAGGAGGTTATATAGAGAACCTCAGTTGGCATACATTATCAGTGATGAGAAGAATCCTACAAATCATCCTATATATGCAGTGGACACTGATTTTGGAGCATGCATTCTCCAAATAGAAGAATCTCAGAAGGCCTCATTACAGATCAGGAAACTGACAGTTCAGGCCGAGGAAAAGCAAGGAAGTCAGGTTTGGGAGATGTTCTTTGATGGAACATGTTCCAGGGAGACTGCAGGAGCAGGGGTGGTGCTAATATCTCCAAAGAAAGAAAGTATTCAACTGTCTTTTAAGTTGGTTTTTCAAGTCACAAACAACATAGCATAATATAAAGCTCTATTGTTAGCCCTTAATGCAACAAAATACAGAGGAATTAGAAGTATAAAGGTGTTTGGAGATGCTGATTTGATAATTCATCAAGTAAATAAAACATTTCAAGCAAAGCACCCAAGGCTCAAAGCTTATAGAGATGAGGTATGGAGACTCAAAGATTTATTTGAATTTTTCTGTATTTCATACATTCAAAGAGCCCAAAATCAGCTTGTTGATTCCCTTGTTGTTTCTGCTAGTTTATTTATACATCCCATGCCTCCCAAGCTAGTTTATGAAGTCTAGATGATGTATAGACCATCCTTGCCCGATAATGTCTACCATTGGAAAGTCTTTAATGATGATGATGAGTTGAATAGGTTCTTGCAAGTCATTGATGAGTTTTCTGAGTTGCAAATTGACCAAGAGAATGAAGCCCTGTTAGAAAATCCCAAATCCTAGCTTAGAAATAAAATTGGTAAAAACAGCATAGTCCAACTTCCTAGCAACCATATTCCTAAGGGTCTAATTCCTCTTGAAAAACTGTTTGACCAGAATGATGTGCCTTACAAAGCTTCCCAAAAAGAAGACCAATCTGCAGTCTGTAAGCATGATATAGGAAGTCCAGATCAGCCTAAATATGTAAATCTGTCCACTCATTTGTCTACTGATCAAAGTGCTGAATACTGCAATTTAATGAGGCAATTTGCTGATGTGTTTGCCTGGGAGTATAGTGACCTGAAAACATATGATAAAAACATAATTCAACATAAAATCCCTCTCGAGAAAGACAATGTTCCTTTCAAATAGAAGCTGAGACCAATAAATCCGATGCTTCTTCCATTGATTGAAAAAGAAATTAAAAAGTTGCTGGCTGCTAAGATCATAATACCTCTCAGATATTCAAAGTGGGTAGCTAATTTGGTGGTTGTGAGGAAGAAGAGTGGAGAAATCAGATTATGTGTTGATTTCAGGAATCTAAACAAATGCTCCAAGAAAAACAATTATCCTCTGCCAAAAATGGAGCATTTGCTGCAAAGGATCTCAGGTGCTAAAGTGATGTCATTTTTGGATGGATTTTCATGCTTTAATCAGATTGTTGTTCACCCAAATGATCAAGAAAAGACTGCGTTTACCACTCCTTTAGGCACTTTTATGTGTGCCAAAATGCCATTTGGATTGATGAATGCTGGAGCCACCTTTCAAAGAGCTATGGATATAGCATTTGTGGGAGAGAAGGACAAATTTGTGCTTATCTACCTTGATGACATAACTGTTTACTCTTTGCAGCATTTGAAAAGAGTGTTTTTGAAGTGTAGAAGGTTTGGAATATCAGTCAATCCTAAAAAATCACAATTTGCTTTGGAAGAAGGCAAGCTGTTGGGACATATTGTGTCTGCTACAGGTGTTCAAATTGACCTAGAAAAAGTCAAAGCAATACAGTCCTTGTCTATCCCAAGATCAAAGAAGGATGTTCAATCCTTTCTGGGCAAAATTAATTTTTTCATGAGGTTCATTACAAATTTGGCAAAGCTAGTAAAGCATGTTACCTCCATTTTGAAGAAAGGAGCAGAGGTAAGATAGACTGAAACAGCTAGAAAATCGTTTGATTCCATAAGGAAAGCTATTATGGAGGCTCCCACTTTAATCAGTCCTGATTACAGCAAGGAGTTTCATATATTCTCTTTTGTCTCTGAAGATACTATTGCAATAGTTTTATTGCAGCAAGAGGAAGAAAGTTTAGAGCATCCAGTGGCATTTTTCAGCAAGAACTTGAGCGATGCTGAACTGAGGTATGATATTATAGAGAAATAGGCATATGCTCTTATTAAATCCTTAAAATCTTTCAGAGTTTATATCTTGCATTCCAAAATAATTGCATATGTGCCCTCTGCTGCAATAAAATATGTCCTAACACAACCTGATGTTGATGGAAGAAGGGAAAAATGGATTGCTAAAATGATGGAATTTAATATAGAGCTGAAGCCCACCAAGTTGGTCAGAGGTCAGGGTCTTGCCAAGCTATTAGCTGAAGAAAATTGCAGGTATTTAGACATTGATTTCCTATGCACGATTGCAGAAAAATGGTTAGGCAGAAAAAGAGGAAACAACTGAAACAGTGAAAGAATAGTGAGTGGCTGAGAATCTAGCTTCATGTAATTGGTATGCTGAAATAATTAATTTATTGCTGAAGCTAGAAATCCCTTCAGAATTTACTCAAAGTCTGGCTAGAACTTTAAAACTTAGAGTAGCAAAGTATTGCATTATGGAAAATCTGCTCTATTGGAGGGATCCATCTGGAATATTTTTGAGGTGTCTGGATAAAGAAGAGTCCAAGAAAATTATGCAGCAGTTTCATAACAGCATGTGTGGAGGGCACCATTATTGGAAAACTACAACCCACAAAATTCTCAGAGCTGGGTGCTATTGGCCCACTTTATTTTCTAATGTATTTTTTTTTTGTTAAATCTTGTGACAGGTGCCAAAGATTTGAAGGAAAACAGCAGTTGAAATCCCTGCCCTTAAAACCAATAATTGCAAAAGGACCTTTTCAACAGTGGGGTTTGGATTTCATTGGAGAAATCAATCCACATTCCAGTGGCTAGCACAGGTGGATATTAGTAGCCACTGATTACTTTACAAAATGGATTGAAGCAGTCCCTACAAGGAAGGCTGATCATAACGTCGTCATGAAGTTTTTGACTGAAAATATCTTCAGCAGATTTGGTTGTCCATATAAATTAATAACAGATAATGCAGCAGCCTTCAGGGCCAAAGAGTTGGTGGAAATGTGTGATTCAATGGGTATTAAACTTGTTCATTCCACCTCATATTATCCACAGGGAAATGGTTTGGCAGAATCCTCTAATAAAAGTCTGATCATGCTAATTAAAAAGTTGTTAGAGGATAATAATAAGAATTGGGATTCCAAGCTCAAATATGCACTATGGGCAGACAGAGTGACCATCAAGAAATCCACAGGAAGTTCTCCATTCAAACTGGTGTATGGCACTGAGGCTGTATTCCCAATTCAGTTAACTCTCCCTGTGGCAAAATTCCTTCAAGAAGAGCAAGATGAGGAAGAAGACATGGCAAAGAGAATCACTGATTTAATAGAGTTGCATCAGATTAGAGAATAGCTGGTTGAAAAAGCTGCAGCACATTAGAGAAGCATCAAGGAATCCTTTGACAAAAAGGCAAAAACAGATAATTTTCAGGTTGGTGACTTGGTTTTGAAATGGGATTCATTGAAGGAAAAGAAAGGCAATCATGGAAAATTTGATGCTTTTTGGACAGGACCTTTCATCATTGCATAGATTCAAGGGAACAACACCTTCATACTGAAAAGTATGGGTGGAGAAGCAGTTTTTGATGGCCCGGTCAATGGGCAGTTTTTGAAAGTTTATGTTGCTTAAGGTCTTTGGCCTTAAGGGTTGTAAATATTTTGTTTTTATCAGTTTTTTGCAGGAAAAGCAGACTCCATGCCCAATGGAACACTAGGAATTTTGATTAGTTTGCTTTCAGCTGGAAAAGCATTGGTCTGCAGGTTCTTGAGACCTCACAGGGAGAATCTCATCCCTAGAAGGAGTCAGTGTTAGCTCTGCTACAAATTCAGTGTGTAAGGGTTAAAATCAGGTTGGAAAATGATGGTTTTGGTGGCTAAGGAGCTCATGGCAGATTCATTTTACCCTTCCCATTTTCATTTTTCTTGCTTAATCCTTTTACAACCCCGTGTACCCCTTTTCCCTTTAGTCCCCAGGAATTTTTATGTTTAACGTTAAAAACCCCGATAGCCCTTTATAAATGATATTAACCTATGTTTTTGTTATAACACCACGCGTATGATATAATTCATAACCCTTAGTTTTAATAGAGCCCGGGCCCGCACCTAACCTATCACATCATCCGTCATATCAACAATAAACCTGTGCATTTATGCTGACCATCCAATCATCCTGCCATATGATCCAATGGTTATCACTTTCCCCGCTCCGCAGAACTGCATACCCGTTAGCCTCCGGGGAAAGCGTTTTCCCCGCCATCGCTCCTACCACATGTCTTATTATTATTGCATCGCACCCGCTTGTATGAAAATTGCTGAGCCCGGGGAAGTGGTGCGGGGAAACCGCTTCCCGCCACCGTACCCGGCTTCCCCCCCATTAACTTGCGCCTATCTCCCCCTCCCGTCAGCCGTTGGATTAGTCCACCGCGATCCAACGACCATTGTCTGCATATCCTTGTTTAGACCCAATAGCCTTCTTAGAGCAAATCTCCACCGTTAATCCTCTTGATCTGACGATCCAAACTCTTTCATCTGCATATGTCTTCTGATGGCTTGTGCGACCCGATCTCGGTCATCCATCTAAATTATCTAATGGCCATCATTCTTCCTAGGCTCCTCATCCATTTTAGTTGTGTTTTGGAGCCTGTTTTGCCCGCGCGAAGAAGCAAGAGATGATTTGGTTTTCAGTGCATTCAAATCCTCAACTACCTGCATTCAAGAACAGCACGGCCAAGAACGAGAAAGTACTGCCTCAAGCAGTTAAATTCTAGTAGTAGTTATGGACATTTATGCAGGAAACATTCCACCTGTTCAAAGAGTACACCAAGGTACCAGAGAATGTCAAATTTGTTAATTAAAACAGTCAGAATGTATCAGAGGCCCATATCTGTGTGTAAATGTGGTTGGTGGTCCATTAATACCCCTCCACGCATAGGCTAGCTAAGATTTTTTGTAAACAGATTCTATATATACCCAAAAAAACGATGTAATCAGTTTGATGAGTGTTAGATGAGTGCTATGGTGTTGTAAGCTTCAACTTTTGGACACTGTAACTACTGTGAGACCTGCAACTTCTGGTCTTCATTTCCAACTAATACAAGCTTCTTTTGCTGTCATTTGCTCACTTTTCACTTCTTCTATGTTCCAGGCTGTGCCTGTATTGCATTTATTCATGTGCTATGAATGTTTAGCATCAGAGGGGCTGTCATCCCACCTCTGTGTTAGCGTTTAACTGTATCATTGAATTTGCTTGCAGTTTTCTGTTATTTTAATATCAGAGAGCTGTCATCCTGTCTGTGTGTTAGAAAACGAATTTACAAACCTTTTAACTGGTTGTAGCTGGCCCCCTGCAAAACTCTTGATGAGGGGGTTGTCGCCTCCCCTATGACCCCCCCACTACACTTGATGTAAATTACAACATGTGGGACTAGTTGTGGAAAGAATATAACACACACCCAACATTGAATCTATTGAGAAGATCACTATCTGGTCACATGGAACATTCCACTAAATAAGTCCATAGTCCCGAAAAGAAAGTGTAGTTGTTGAATAGATGTTCCAAGTTCTCCGAGTGTAGGAGAGAGCCTGCCACCCCTTTCTTTAATATTTTTTTGTTTTGTTTTTTTAATAACCAACCATTCAAAAATTAATCTATGAGTTTTTAAGGGTCACTGGTAAAATTAATGAGGAGATAAATTCACCCTTTCTTACTGTTGTTTTTCGTGCGTCGTCCCTTCGCCAAATTTTTGCCTCGTTAGTGGCTTCCACTTGGCCTATTTTGACCAGAAATTTGACTGACTATATCTTGAGCACTTGAACTCATATTTGAGTGTCGTTTATGTTGTTGGAATTAGGATGACGAGCACTACGATCTGGTCTTGGTTTGGGTGGATTACGAGAACTTTGATTTTGAGCTTTTCCATAACCACTGTTGAATTATGAGTGTTATTGGAGCCACCTAGATCAATTTATTTTTCTACATCTCTTCTACTTGTAAGTCTTGATGGCTCTCCTCTAGGTGGTAGACTTCCTTGATAGAAAAATTTCCTTTTGACTGATATCCCCACCGAAGTTTGTCATCTTGTTTTGAAAATGGAATATCTATGTTTTGTATGTTTCTGCAAAACTCATGCCAAGTTTCCCCATCTGGTTTTCATTGCTAGTTTTCTAGAGGTATCCATTTGCACCATTGTTCACCGTGATCCCCCTCCACCCAGTAGTCTGCTACTATAATTCGCCTTTTTTTTTACATTTGTTGATTGTCTTTCTAGCTTAATTTAGTCCCCCAATTTTAGTAGTTTTTGCCAAAAGTCTCCCCAAAAGAATGTTGTGCTACCATTTTTGACCTCCTAGAAGTAGTGTTTTTGAATCAAATCCACCCCCTTTTTTGCTAATGCCCAAATAGATGATTTTGGGACCGAGTTATTTTCTCAAATTAGGTTATGCTAAGTTGTATGAGGGGAATAATTATATTTCCAAATTATCTTCCAAATATTAGGCCCTCCTTTGAGCAACCACCACCAAATCTTTGCTCTGAGAACTGTAGTCATAGTAGCTGGATCATGGAGCCCCAACTTTCCCTTGAGTATAGGTCGGCATTAAGTATCTCAAGCCATCAAGGACCACTTATTTTCTAGACGAGTTCCACCCCAAAGAAAAGATCATTGAATTCTATAGAACTCTTGTATTATAGAGGATGGTGCCATCATTATAGAGCACAGGTAGATAGGTAAAGCTTGTAGGACCACTTTCAAGAGCATTAATCTTCTAGCTATGTTAAGGTACCTGAATGTCCAAATTGCTAGCTTGTTCTAAAACTTTGATAGGAGCTTCTCCCATAGATTCCATTTGAGGGATATTTCCACTAGTGGTACCCCTAGGTAACTGGAAGGAAGTTTACTTATTTCAAAGCCCAATATCCAAGCTAGAAAACATTGCACCATCAATGGAGTGTTAAATAAGAAAACTTGCAATTTATGATTATTAGTGTCCATACCTGAAGCTAAGGTGAAAAGATCCAGGATTTCATTGATTGCCTAAGCTTCTTGAGCTATTGGAGTTCCCATTGTATCATTAATAAATTATTGATGGGAGAGTGGGAGACCCTCTCCAAAAATTTATTAGATTTTTATAATATGATAGATTTATGTTCACAAAAATGATAGTTAATTTTTTAGTATAAATGTTATTAAAACAATCTCGAAGGAAAAAATGTAATTAATACACTTGGGGCCCGGGTAAGAAGACAAACAACCAAGCGGTATTGTATGGGCTCTATATGGGCCTCCTCCTCACCCTTTAGCAAGGTTTTAAATACATCACTATCATAGGATACGCCTTCTTGGTCATCAGATACTTAATAACCAACTATTATCCTAAAGATAATGCACTAAACCATATCCTCCAATGTGTTAAGAGCCTCCTCTCAACTATCTCTAGCTCCCCCTCCTTCCATGCTCTCAAATCTCTTAGTGTTAAACCAGACTCAATGGCCAATAAGGTTTTCCTCTTACAAGAAGGAATAACAGATGTCAATGAGGTATTGGGGTCTTACATGGTTCCTTGGTGATATCGGAAATCTTAAGCTTACTTAGTTTTATTATCTTTATAAAAGTGCCTTTGTGCTTAGCTCATCCCCCCCTCTCCCCATCCCCTTCTCGCTCCTTCCCCCTCCCTCTCCCATTTTCTTTCCCCCCTCCCCTCCCCCCTCTTACCCCACCTCCCTCTCCCCTCTCCTTCTCATTATTTCCTCCATGAATTCGTACTTCAACAACAGATGGAATGCGACATTGGATCGGACTTGCACACAAGAAGACATGTGGGTTGTCAATATTATTAAGGTGGTTAAGGTTAGATTCATGCAGGTTCAGGAAAAATTGATTCGATATCCATTACCCATTGTGTTGGATTTAATTCCCATGTCGAGGATTAATGAGGTAATTCACTCTCTTATCAATTCCTCCGAGGTAGAAGTCATCTCAACGAAGAGTAGTTGCAATTTCAGATCTTTACATGAGCACCAGGGAATGGAATGGGCATAAATTAGTGTTTGGGGAAATGTACAGTGCATTTGTTCCTCATATAGCTTCTGGTTGCAGCCAACTTTTGTTTGGAGTCGGGTTGCTTGGCTCCTCTCAGCTATCTCAGTTCAAGGGTCTGTGAATTTTTGAGGGAAAAAAAATCTTCACAGGCATAGGTAATCTTACTTATTCTTCTCCAAGTATTGATTTCTATCACTTAGTAGTTGCCACCTTATGTAACAGCCCTCGTGAAAATTCCATGTAATAAAAGTTAATAAAGTCAATAATAATAACCATGGTTGATGGGACACTTATTCCAAGCTGAATGTTGAAAAAGACATCCCAGGGGGTGTTCATTTGGTTGTTTATGGCTAAGGAAATTGGCAAAGGAAATGACTAAGGCTTTGGAAAGGCAAAATGGAATTTTTGGAACATTTATTTATGAAAATAATGGAAATTAGGAGAAAAGGGAGGTGAAAGGTCACAGGTTGCATGTGAGGAGGAAAATGAAGGAAAATAATGGAAAATGAAGAAAATAGAGGCCCCATTAATAAAAATGGCTTCTAAGGATCAGTTGGTAACCTTTTATCAGTTTAGTTTTGGAGATCTCTCATTATTCTCTCTCTCTCTCTCTCTTGGACACTTAGAGTTTTCTTTGAGCACTTTGACATTGGAGCAAGAAAGGAAAAGAAGGCAAAAGGAAGAAAAGATCAAGCAGGAAAAGGTGGGATCAAGCATCTACGACAATATTCTTTGCAGGTATCGATTTTCATGTATATTTTCCTTGCTAGATTTGGCATGCATTTCATTGCATGTGGTTCTTTTATTGTTTTGGCATGGGTTTTGCCAGATGTAATAGTGTTTTTCAACCTAGCCTTGCCATTTCCAGATAGCCATGGTGTGAAGGGGTTCTCATGTTTTGGTTGAGCTAGATTGTCGAATGGATTCGAAGTTGAGTGGGGTGGCTCTCTAAATGATAGAGCACATGACCTAGTGGTCCCTGAACTAGACAATGGATCATGGTAAAGCCACTCGCCCAGTGACCCCTGATCCAAACTGTGGGTTGAAGTAAATCCAGGATTGTGTTGCCTCAGTGGGCCTAAGAATCGTTGCCGGTGAATGACAAGATATACGGTAAAGCCAAGAGGTGGTTTTCTCTCCGTTGGGCCTAGTAATCCCAAGTTTGGTATATGCGGTAAAGCGTGGAGAGGGTCTCGGTTTAGGGCTTAGGGATTCGGGTTTGAATTAAAGTAAAGCCTAAGATACTAGGAGACAGGAAATTCCTCATGGTGTAGGTGGAGGAATCTGGTGGCATCCATGCTTGTTTGGCCTAGTGATTGGGTGGAGATCATGGTAAAACCTATTATGACATGATTATTATGTTGGCTTAGTGATCCTGGATGGATTATGGTAAAGCCTGCTTTCTATTGATGAGGGTGAGGTGGTTTAGCCTCGATATGCTCTCGTTGGTTCTTTTGGTTTGAGTCCCACATTCATGCTTGGAATATGGCATGGGGGTGATTGACTGAAGAGAGACTTAGCTGAGGCAATCTATGGTCGGGTGGAACGTTGTAGTCCCATCTCCGGTTGCTTTTTGCATTCATTAATCAGAAATTCATTCCCTCGGTTTTCATGTGTAAATGTATTGGTTTATATGTGGATTTTATGGCTGATATATTTATGGTATTTTTGTTGTTACTATGCTAGTTATATGTATGTTTTATGACAACAACTATGTATGGATATCAGCATGGTTTTACCTGTAAATGAATGGACAATGTATCTATGACCTAATAGATGATAATGTAGTAAATGACATGAGGGAACAATGGTTCTTAGTGATTCTCAGATAAGTATGAGATCCCTATGCTTAATTTTGTTGTTTACGCCTGTAGATTACATGATGGTGATACGTTTGACGAAATGTCTGTCATGGCTAGTAGGGATTTGGTTAAGGACTTATTCAAGTATTTGATTTAGCATCATTCTTTCCCTATTATTTTACTGCTCTTAAGATATCATTCCATTTTGGGCAGTGACCTAGGCTCTGGGCCAGAAAAAGTGGCTCAATCCCGGGGATGCTGGCATAGAACTCGACAAAAGAGTCCATATATGCTTGGTTGCAGGCTTGTGAGAGTGTCTGGAGGCCCCTGGACATTGGCATGACCATAGCATGAGAGCATCCAGAGGGCAAGTGATCAAAAACTTCAATGGTACCTAGGTGCATGCTACCTGAAGTGTTGGCATGGTTCTTAGGGGTCCTCTAGCTAATGTGGAAGGTATGTATATTATGTTTCTGTCGATTCCATTTCCTTAAGGTCACATAGGAGGTTGAATCCAATCATAATAGCCCATCTTCACATGTTTAACCTGGTTGGCCGGTTACTTGGGTAAATGTGGGAGAAGGGTGCTACACTTTTGATAGCTTTTATGTCATCTCCTCCTCTCACGAATATTTTAAGAGTGAGAACGCATGTGACCCCGTCATCTCTCACTGGTCCTTCATGTTCACCTGCGGTAATTTTGTTTCTCAATTATGGAGTTCGGTATCTGGGGCTGCCATCACCAGTGCTCTAGGAGAGTGGCTCGAAACACTTGAAAGCATGGTGCCTCTACAGGCAATATCTCCAACCCTGAAGCCATGGCTTCCACATGTGAACAATGTTGCAAAGAACTTGCAGAATTGAGAGTCGATGTTTATGACCACCAAGTCCTACTTTATCAGCAAATCCTTGTAGATAATTCCACCTTGGACAGCATAGAAAGTCAATGAAAGATGATATGGTAGCTTGAGGACGAAGTGGAGACCCTCTAGAACATTGTGTCAGATCTCTAGTTTCAAGTTGCCAAGGTTGACAGTTGGGCAATAGAATCTTGCATGGACATAGACTTGAATCAATTGGCTTCACCCATGTATTAACAAGTTTAGATGTTTGGCTTTCATTGCATTTATCTTGTGCATTAATTTTGTCGTATATATAGTACTAACAAAATAAGAAAGCTATCATATAGTGAAATTTTTGAATATGTTAGAACTAGATTAGGAACCTCTCGCATGGTCATTGTGATGCCAGAGTACCACTTTGCAATGTAACTCACTCGAGTTCTTGCCGCGATTGGGCGCAAACTTAATATAAGCAATACTCATTCTTATTTCAAAAAAGTTAAGTGTTATTAGAACTTTAAAGTAAAAATTATTAATTAAAAAAGTAAACCATTAATTTAGAAATAATTTTGTTTAAAAAATAAATTTTTATTATTATATTAGAGTGTGGTTATTTAAATAAAAAAAAGTGGGATATTTTTTTAAATTTTAAATTTAAATATTTTTTTATTATAATCTTAGTCAGTGAAGATATAAAAAAACATTAAAGTTGTGTTTATTAAAGAACGAAAAAAATTATATCATTGTGAACCCTAACCATCGGCATTATATATGATGGGAGTTATTTGAAACAATATGCCCATCACGTAGTTCAAGGCCTATGGTGTAAGGAATTCTAACTATGTTCTAATTCAAAATAGAGTCCCCAGGGCCCATGGTGTAGGGAATTCTAACTATGTTCTAATTCAAAATAGAGTCCCCAGAACAATATTGATAATGATGACCCATCCCAAGGCACTAGTCATCAGAATCTATGATTGATATTATGAATGATCGGAATCAATAAGAATGGAGGCCCCTCACCTATCAGATGCAGCGATCACCCGGTCTATCACTATGAAATGCATTCCTCGCATACGAATTAATATTTTAGCACACAGATATAGACCTCCACTCATAGGAGACGGATGAACTACTTGCCTTGGCACTGGGGGAAGGGACAGGATTGATGAGTTACTGGATGGGCTGCCATTACTTATTTTATTTTTTTTTCTGAATAAAGACTAAATCTATTTAAGTAAAATATAGTACAATCAAGAGAAACAAGAGACCGGCAGACCGGAAATGATGAAACCATCAACCTCGGTCCCGGAGGAAAGATTCAATCTCATAGCTACATCAAATAACTTGAGAGCAAAGACTGACAAACTAACTTTTACCCCACAGGGGCAGAAACTACAACACAATGTTTTTTCCCTTTCTTTTTGTTGACTTTTGTCCAGCCATCATGGGGAGAATGAGCTAAAATAACTTGAAGACTGGAATTCTCTATCTTCGGGATCTCCTTTTCTGATTCAGAGGAGGAAGTCTCATGGGCGCGTTTCTGGGAGATTGCTGTGACTTGGGTGTGCCCTTTAGTATCTGAGGGTGGATCCGTTGGTTGGGGCGCCTGGTCCGGTTCTGAATCGCTTTCCTCATCCTCCGAAGATGGGGAGCCAGAGCTCCCAGTTGGCGGCGGAGGACAGGGGGTCCAACGCTTGGGTTTGGATTTTGCGAAGTTGCCCTTTTTCGTTCTTGCGGACAGCGATGGGCAGGAGTTCTGCAGGTGCCCTGTTAGGTGACAATGGCGGCATCTAAAGGCGGTGTTTTCGTAATCTAGGATCTGGGTCCAAACAGTGTCATTGATCTTGAGATTGATTTGCTCTGGCAGTCCCTTGCTTAAATCCAGCTCCACACATATTCTAGCATATGTATAGAGACCTTGTTGTTCCCTCCTGTAATCTCCCATTAGAAAGCTGCCCAATGTGTTGCCTATTTGCCTGTATACTCCTGTGTGCCACAGGTGAATTGGAAGATTTGGAAGTCTAATCCAGACAGGGGCTTTAGTGATGACTGCAGAAGCTGGGTCAAAGTCTGGGAACCATGGAGTTAAGAAGAGGCCTGCTGAACCCATGAACCAAGGGCCTTCTTCTAAGGCCTTTTCGTAGTGCTCGGGATTATCGAACAGCACTATAAAATATCCCTTTGCACAGAAATAAACCTTGCAACGATGTGTCCAGTTGTCCTTGATCCAGTCATAAAGATCCTTTGAGCGAGGCCAGAGTCCATTGAATCTGCAGATGATGGCCCTTTCAGCGAATTTTTGGGTGTTGTCTGCAAGGCTAGGGGAGGAGATCTCAACAGAGGGAACCTCCTCCAATTTGTCTACCAAAAAAGGCTTGGGTTTGGGAGGTTCAGGGGATGAGGGAATCTCAGAGCATACTGCAGCTTTGTAGGAGTATGGAGGAGCAGAAGAGGATTGACCTGCAGCTCCCCCTCTCAATCGAAAGGAAAGCACTAAAGAGCTATTGATTTTTATGCTGTAAAAAGAGAGAGGAAGAGGATCATCGAGTTGTTTACCTTGGAAAATAAGTCTCTGTAGGGCTGAGGGGATCCCAAGTCGGTGCTCCAGATTTGCTTTGAGGTTATGCACCAGATCTGTAGGGTTTACCCATTGCAGAATGGTCTTGCCAGAGATCTGTGCGATTTGAACCTGAAAGGGGGCAGGGGAATTTTCGCAGCAAGGGTTCGGCTCCGGCTCCGATTCTATGCTCAATGCCTGCTTCTCAAGTGATGAGGGCTACTCCAGCCTTCTGATCTTTCTGGGAACTGCCAAGGTTAAGCATGGATCTGCCGCTTTACCAATTAAATCGGCGTTTTCCTCCAAGGATTGAAGACGCCCTGAATCTGTGGATGCCCCTTGAAAACGGCGACGGTCTTCACGGCATCTGTGCCATTGATCAACGTTGGTTCTGCATGCGAAGGGAAGTTTCCTCTGCATGAATCGATCAGCTGACCCCTTGAGTTCAGGGTCAGACAAATGGTGCCCAACTGGTAGTGTAAAATAAAATGATAGATTCAATGATTTTAGACTGGACCGCCATTGCTGCGGCTGAGAAATAGAGGCCTCGTAAAAAACAAGAACGGCAAGAGCCCAATGCTCTCCCTTCAACAAAATATCGATAAATCTGCACTGTGTAGATGATCTACACGGCAGAGGAGCAAGAACGAACTGGGTAGATGATCTACACGGCAGAAGTTTGCACTGTGCGTCGACAAAGGCAGCCATAGTTGTAGACGAGCTCAACCCTTGGTGAAGCGTCCAAGAGAACCTTTCCTCCAAGCTAAAGCATTTTCTAGAAATTGATATGTTCGGCTGCCATTACTTATTTACTTGACCTTTCGGATTGGATTTACTTATGGTATAAACTATGGTATAGACAATGGGAGGAGAAGAAAAGTTTATGGTATAGACCATGGGAGGAGAAGAAAAGGGTTATTTGGAGAGGAGAAGAAAGGACAAATATTATTTTATATATTTATAAATTATAATTATATGATATTTTTATAAATGGCGTGGAATGGTTTTTTTATTATTTAAATTTCATGTTATATAAATAAATTAAATATATTTAAGAATTAAAATATAAAATAAGTTTAAAGTGTAGTGTAATTTATAAATGAAATAGACTTTTTTATTGAATGACAAAACAATTTTAAGAAAGAATGATATTTTTTGTGGTTTAAAATATATTTTTGAATGCATAAATGGATTTATCACGCGGAAATTCTCGGGGCACTTGAATTTTACCAATTAGACAACTTAAACTCAAGTTTTTTAAAAGAATATGCTCGATTTTGGTGAAAATTAACTAGAAAGAATGTCGTGAAAAAGGTCATTTAGTCCATAATTTAGACTACACCAGAGATTAATATATTAAAATTAATATAAATTTATAAGTATAAAATATTTTTAATATAAATTTATTTTATTTTAATATTTAAACATATTTTTTTAAAATATTTTTCGAATTTTATTTTATAAAATAAAAATGTCAAAATATTTATTTATGAATGTCGGTGAAAACCTATAAATTGGACTACTAGTATAAAAAATATTAACATTTTAAATTATTGTTTCCTAAACCAAAAATAGTTTGTGTAATTTGAAATGAAAGTTTATACAATAAACTGAAATAAATAATAAAAATACTAAATATCTATAGAATAAACGAAAATAAGAATAATAGATTTTCTATGGCGGCTTGCAAAGTGCCAATTACTCATACCATATTCATCATCTTTACTAATACATACATGATTCATCCATAAACCACAAGATTCAATAATGAAATACTCTAATCCATATTCATCATTCATTATTCACCATTTTAGAATCTATATTGATTTAACAATAAAATTCATCACTCATCATTCTAGATTCTAAATTGATTTAAAAATAAAATTCATCATTCATCATTCTAGAATCTAATTAGTGCTAGGCAAAATAGACTATATAGATACTGAAATCAGAAGACTGGAATAGTAAATTGATATAACTAAAAATCAAAAACATTGGAGTGATGAGTCTAAAAGTGACTCTAAAGTACACAGGGGGCTTGGTGCTCTTAATTAAATACTAATTCCATACCCTTGTACATGACAAAATGCAATGGAAACATTACAATCCATCGAATTCTGAATTCCTGAATTCTACTTTCTCCATATGAAATCCAACTAGGTCGGAACCACTCTCAAACATCATGAGTCATTTCATGGTAATGTGAAAAATTTAAGTAAAAGTGACATTCTCATTTATCTTTCATTTTCATCTGAAAATGAAAGATAAATGAGAATATCATTTTTACTTTAAAAATTTAACATTACCATAAATTCCATAACATTAGTAGAGCAATATGGTCGAATATTAAGTTTCCCCTATCCTAAATTATTGTTTACAATTTTTTTTAAAAGAGATAAACATTATGTACCATATTACAACCCATTTATTACAACTTAACCCATACACAGAAATTTACAGCCCACATGTTGCCCTCAGGTGCAGTAAATGTGCTGCAACCAAATGTTTATTGTTGCTATTCTCTCTATCATCTTAGATATCTGCCAAGCAATAAGAGAGTAGTGTGGAAAGTTACTGAAAAATAAACATGTAACACAAACTCTATCTTCAGCAAAGTGTTGAAGGTCTGAGATGTCTTTCTGAACTGTTGAATTTATTTGAAAACAATAATTTCTACAAATATTACAACAGATACAGAACAGATCAACTACACAGGGTGAAATATCAAGAGCCACTCTTTAGTAAATGAAGGACACCAGGAATACTATTGGCATCCAAAATCTTTGTTCTTAGACCAAATCGATAGCTATCTCTCTCGTTGTGGCGTAGTCAGCTTGTGTAGGGTTCAAGAATTGAGTTAGTTATTTTATACGATGTGAAAACAGTGACAATCGTAAACATAGTAGACCATTAATGATTAGAGATTCAGTGAAGTATGAAACTTTCTATCAAAAAGGGAGTGCAGAACAAAAACAAAGAAGTCCACAAGTAGTTCAAGGAAAAGCATGAAAGATAACTCCTGCACTGAGTTTCCTTGGCAATATATGTGCACTGAAAATTTACATTAGAAAGCTATATTGTATATATTCCTATATTGTATATAATATTATAGCCTAATTACAATGAACGTTGTTTCGTGGGAGTGATAAGAATGTTAGGTTGGATATACAAAAAGCAAAGTCCTAGCGATCTCCATATTAATCAGGTGAAAACCAACTTTTTAATAGTCTGATCATCTTACTGTAATGGCATATCCATAAGGTGGAATTTTGTTCTACCTTTATACTCTCATTCCTTCTATGATTGTTAAATTTGTAATTTTAAACAGCGCGGAAGTTTTGGTAAAACCGCCCCGGTCTCCCCGCACCGCCTTTTGCAAAAGGCTGTTTCCGTATGAAGGGCTCCGACACAATCAAACTCCGCCACGCGTCCCTTGTACAAACGCCAATACCGCCTGCTCCCCGGCCGTTAAAGATCGTTTTGTTTGCACGAGGATGGCTTGCGAACCTCGTCGGATCAGCTCAACGATTTGATCGCGCGTCCTCAGCTGTCGATTTCCCGAATGTGCATTCTGCCTGCGTCAAATCGAAATTTTGCGTGGAGTGTTTGGTTTTCTCTGTTGACCACCGTAGGTGATGAACTTATGGTTTTTAATGTTTTTACGTAGATTAGGTGGAGGCACCTTTAATATGGTTATGGGCATATTGTTATATATGTTTTTTTATATATGTTTTATATATGTTGTAGAGAAAAGTCTACGCGTGGCAGTTTTTGTATTGTGCCTGCGCACGATGTGTGTGTGATATTTTTTTTTTTGTATGTGTGTAGTCCCCGCGTGCAGCGGTGTATGTAATCTTTGTGGTATATGTTGAACACACAGCAGTGTGAGATATCAAAAAATTGGGGATGTAATGTTTTAGCTTGCCATTGTAAAACAGAGGAACATCATGAAATTCCTTTTGTAATATCCACAGCAGTGGAACCAGAAGCAAGTGAGACAGAGTTCTCCCGGTGAATCCCTCTCTGCGCAGAGGATGAAGTTTGTATCAGTTCTTTTGTTTTAAATCAATAGAAGTTTTTTTTTGTGACTGTGTAATGGACTGTTATGAGTACATTTGTTTTTAATAGCTTCGTTGTGCAAAGGTCCTGGAAGAAATGAAACAGAGCATTGGCTTTGTTGTGTTTATTTGTTTGGTTTTGGTATTTTCCCATCAAAAATACCCAACAGTGGTATCAGAGCTGGTCCAGGCTATTTAAAGAAGTTAAAGAAGCTGAAGGGAGAAGGTTGTTGCTGCAGCAAAACCTCTCAGGCAGACAAAAGACTCAGACAACGAAGGATTCAGGTATTCTTCATAGCTATCTTGTTTGTTACTGTTGGAACAGTCAGTGTTTATACACACAGTCAAGGTTTTAAAGCCTTAGTTCAAAATGCAAGGAATGACAAGCACAAGCATGGGTATGTTTAACACCTAGCTCCCACAGTTTAATGGGAAAAACTATGACTATTGGGCAATAACCATGACAGCTCTGTTTGCCTCTCAAGATTTATGGGAAATAGTTGAAGATGGTTTTGAAGAACCAACAGATGAAACTGAGTTCAATGCATTAACTCAGGGAGAGAGAGATCTACTGAAGAGCAATAGGAAGAAGGATTCAAAAGCCCGTATGTTGTTGTATCTAGCAGTAGACCAGAGTGTGTTTCCAAGGTTAGCAGCAGCTAAGACAGCCAATGAAGCATGGCAAACCCTCAAGACAGCCTATCAAGGCATGGAGAGAGTGAAGACAGCAAAACTACAATTGCTGAGGAAGGATTTTGAGAATCTGTGCATGAAGGAGTCAGATAACATTGACTCATTCTTCACTCATGTGATTGGTGTAATCACACAAATGAGAACTCATGGAGAAACCATTGAAGATAGAAGGATTGTGGAGAAAATATTGAGGGTCTTACCCTCAAGGTTTGATGCCATAGTCACCACCGTTGAAGAGACAAAGGATCTCTCAAACTATTCAGTTGATGAGCTACATGCATCACTGATAACACATGAGCAGAGGTTGAGTAGGAATGAAAACTCATCTCTTGAGCAAGCCTTCAAGACCCAGATGTCCTTTGGAAGAGGAAGAGGTCAAGGAAGAGGAAACCGAAGAGGAAGAGGCAGAAGCCAGAACAGAGGTGGAAGGAACAGCCCATCAAATGCACAAGGAAGAGGCAGCAATCCAAATCAGAACCAAGGTCAAGGCAGCAGCCAACAAAGAGAACAGTATCATGCTCAAGGACAAAGGTATGATAAATCTAATGTTCAATGCTATTATTGCAAAAAGTATGGACATTATGCAAGTGATTGTAGAAAGAAACAGCATGATATGAACAGTAGACAAAATGCAAATGTTACAAGAGAAAACAACAGTCAAGAAAATGTCCTGTTAGCTTGTAACATGGTTGAAACACATAATGAAGACATATGGTTTTTAGACTCAGGTTGCAGCAACCATATGACAGGAAACATTGCCCTCTTCTCAGCCTTAAATTAAAACTTGAAGTCAGAGGTCACACTAGGAACTGATAGTAAAGTGTCTGTTATGGGAAAAGGAGAAATAAAAATATTTACAAAACAAGGAGAAAGGAAAACCATAGCAGATGTCTACTATGTCCCCGGAATGAGATGTAACCTCTTGAGTATTGGACAACTTATTCAAAAAGGTTACAATGTCTTTTTGTAAATGATGTATGCACCATCATGGATATACCACCCAACAAAAGATGCATTGCTGAAGTGAAGATGACAAGGAACAGGATGTTCCCTCTCAGGATCAGGGCAGATTTGAAAAACAAAGGAGAAATGGCAGCAGTCACCCAAGAGGCCTTCCAAAGCGTGCCAAAGGATGAAAATTGGTTATGGCACTTGAGATTTGGACATCTCAATTTTGGAGGTCTAAATTTGTTGAGTAGGAAAGGAATGGTAAGAGGATTACCATTGATAGAGAAGCCGGACAGCCTTTGTGAAGGTTGTATATTGGGCAAACAACATAGAGAAAGTTTTCCATCAGGGAAAAGCATAAGGGCAAAGGCACCCTTAGAGATTATCCACTCAGATTTGTGTGGACCAATGCAAGCTCCATCATTAGCTGGCAGCCTATATTTCTTAACATTCATTGATGATTTTACAAGGAAGACTTGGATATATTTCCTTAAGAACAAAAGTGAAGTGTTTGAGAAATTCCAAAATTTCAAAGCACTTGTGGAGAACCAAAGCGGGCTGCATATAAAAGTTTTGAGAATTGATAGAGGAAGTGAGTATATCTCCAACGAATTCCTAAGATTTTGTAGAGAAAATGGAATTCATAAACAGTTTACAACTAGGTACACCCCACAGCAAAATGGAGTTGCTGAAAGGAAGAACAGGACCATCATGGATATGGCGAGGAGCATGTTGAAGGCAAAGCATTTGCCAAATGAGTATTGGGCTGAAGCTGTACATTGTGCAGTTTATATACTGAACAGGTGTCCTACAAAAGCAGTCATGAACAAAGTGCCGGAAGAGGCATGGAGTGGGAGAAAGCAAGGAGTCACCCACATGAGAGTTTTTGGATGTGTGGCTTATGCACACATACCAGATCAGCTAAGGAGGAAGTTGGACAGCAAAGGGGAGAAATGTCTTTTCATTGGATATAGTGAGGAATCCAAAGCCTACAAGCTGTATATCCCATCTACCAAGAAGTTCTTTGTTAGCAGGGATGTTCAATTCATTGAAGAGGAAGCTTGGGATGGAAGCATAGAGAAAACAGTGAATGTTAAAAACTGTTTGTCTCATGATGAGGATGAAGAGGAGGTGGCTGAAATGAATCCCCAAACAGCAGCACCAACACAAGAACAGTAAGGTACACCATTGAGGATCAATGAGAGTGCTTCTCCAAGCACACCACAAGGAGGAAATTCAAGTGCATCTTCAAGCACTTGCACACCAAATGAACGAGGTACAAAGTTTAGAAATTTAAGTGAAATTTATGAAGAAGGAATGAATTCCTTATTTGCCTTGTTTTGTCATGTTGATGATCCTATTCATTTCGAAGAAGCAATTAAAGATAGGAAATGGATAGAAGCTATGGATGAGGAGATCAATGCCATAGAGAGAAACAAAACATGGGATTTGGTTGAGTTACCAAAAGGCAAAGAAGTCATTGGTGTGAAATGGGTCTACAAGACCAAGAGCAATGCTGAAGGCAAGATTGAAAGGCATAAAGCAAGGCTAGTTGTCAAAGGATACAAGCAGCAGTATGGGAGAGACTATGAGGAGACTTTCGCACCGGTTGCAAGAATGGAAACCGTGCGAGCAGTGCTATCCATAGCAGCTCAAAACAAATGGAAAGTCTACCAAATGGACGTGAAGTCAGCATTCCTAAATGGAGTGTTAAAGGAAGAGGTTTATGTTGAACAGCCTCTAGGCTATGAGAAGAAAGGTGAAGAGCACAAAGTGTGCAAATTGAAGAAAGCTCTTTATGGGCTGAAGCAAGCGCCAAGAGCATGGTACAGCAGGATAGATTCATATCTATTGGATAATGAATTTGACAAATGTGAAGGAGAACCCACAGTCTACATCAAGAAAAAGGATGGTAAAATTTTGATTGTTGTCTTATATGTTGATGATGTTATTTTCACAGGTAATGATGATCAGCTCATTGAGAATTTTAAATCAGTCATGAAGGATGAATTTGAAATGACTGACATGGGTTTGTTGAGATACTTCTTAGGCATAGAAGTAGATCAAAATGAAAAAGGAATTTTTATCTCACAAGCAAGATATGTAAATCAAGTATTGGGCAGATTTAACATGCAAGAGTGCAAGGCAGCAATCACTCCCACAGTGATGGGATTAAAGCTCAGCAGAGAGGACAACAGCAAGGATTTTGATCCTAGTTTGTACAAAAGTGTTGTAGGCAGTCTTATGTATTTAACAGCAACTAGGCCTGATATTATGTATGCTGTTAGTTTAATTTCCAGATTCATGGAGAGGCCAGAGGAGGCACATTGGCAGGCAGCAAAGAGAATTTTGAGGTATGTCAAAGGTACCAAAATGTTTGGAATTTTATATCATGCCTTAGAACATTCAGATTTGGTTGGATACACTGATAGCGATTGGGCTGGAAGTGTAGATGATCGGAAAAGAACTTCCGGTTATGTTTTTCATATGGGTTCAGGAGCCATTTCATGGGCTTCTAAGAAGCAGTCCATTGTAGCATTATCTACAACAGAGGCTGAATATGTGGCAGCGACAGCAGCAGCATGTCAGGCAGTTTGGATGAGAAGGATGTTGAGAAACTTAGGCCAAGAGCAGGCAAAAGCGACAATGGTCTTTTGTGACAATAGCTCAGCTATTGCTTTGTCAAATAATTCAGTGTTTCATAAAAGAACGAAACACATTGATACAAGGTTTCACTACATCAGAGAATTAGTGAACAATGGAGAAATTGTCCTAGAACATTGCAGGACCCAGGAACAGGTTGCAGACATCTTGACAAAGCCACTGGTTCAGAAGAGTTTCGAATTTTTGAGAAAATGCTTGGGAATGACCGAACGTGCGGCTGTTAAAATTAAAGGGGAGTGTTAAATTTGTAATTTTAAACAGCGCGGCAGTTTTGGTAAAACTGCCCCGGTCTCCCCGCACCGCCTTTGGCAAAAGGCTGTTTCCGTATGAAGGGCTCCGACACAATCAAACTCCGTCACGCGTCCCTTGTACAAACGCCAATACCACCTGCTCCCCGGCCGTTAAAGATCGTTTTGTTTGCGCGAGGATGGCTTGCGAACCTTGTCGGATCAGCTCAGCGATTTGATCGCGCGTCCTCAGCTGTCGATTTCCCGAATGTGCATTCCGCCTGCGTCAAATCGAAATTTTGCGTGGAGTGTTTGGTTTTCTCTGTTGACCGCCGTAGGTGATGAACTTATGGTTTTTAATGTTTTTACGTAGATTAGGTGGAGGCGCCTTTAATATGGTTATGGGCATCTTGTTATATATGTTTTTTTATATATGTTTTATATATGTTGTAGAGAAAAGTCTACGCGTGGCAGTTTTTGTATTGTGCCTGCGCACGATGTGTGTGTGATATTTTTTTTTTTGTATGTGTGTAGTCCCCGTGTGCAGCGGTGTATGTAATCTTTGTGGTATATGTTGAACGCACAGCAGTGCGAGACATCAAAAAATTGGGGATGTAATGTTTTAGCTTGCCATTGTAAAACAGAGGAACATCATGAAATTCCTTTTGTAATATCCACAGCAGTGGAACCAGAAGCAAGTGAGACAGAGTTCTCCCGGTGAATCCCTCTCTGCGCAGAGGATGAAGTTTGTATCAGTTCTTTTGTTTTAAATCAATAGAAGTTTTTTTTGTGACTGTGTAATGGACTGTTATGAGTACATTTGTTTTTAATAGCTTCGTTGTGCAAAGGTCCTGGAAGAAATGAAACAGAGCATTGGCTCTGTTGTGTTTATTTGTTTGGTTTTGGTATTTTCCCATCAAAAATACCCAACAATGATTTCCCTGAACTTAATGACGATGGATTCTTTGAACTTGAGCATGATGAATTACCGTGAAAGAGATCCAAGAGATGGGTTTCCAGCTCCTCAGGCGTGTACTTTATATACATCTCATCGTGTCTCCCACTTTCCAAACACTTTCCCACTCTACCCAAGAAGGACCGATAGGCTGGTATCATTTTCTCAGCGATTGAAATCCTAATCTCCTCCCGGAGCTCCATATCCAGCACCATCCAACCAGAATGCTTCATGAGTGCCTCTTCAATTGTAAAATTGAAACCCTTGAATCTATTCTTCAGGGCCTGCTGTGACATCCCAATGGAAGCACTCCCACTCACATGAATCCCCTCATCCCTCAAACAATTAAGAGGCTTCTTCCAGGCAGCTCGCTCATAATTCGCTGCATAATGTCTCACATTTTCCTGAGTTTTCCTCAGCCAGCGATACCCTAACAGCCCTAAAAGCTTCGAACCTTTGACCTTCTTCACGATGTAATGAAGATTGTTCATGAGAAACAGGTATGACAGAGCAGCATCCTTGTAGAGGTTAGATTTTGAATCTATCTTACATTGCAGGATGGTGATAATCCATCCCAGTGTCGTAGACAGAGCAGAGATCAGGCTACCTGATTCATTATCAGGATGGCTATCCAAGTCCCCAAACATGCCCAGGAGGCCATCAGGTAGGGCCAGCTTGGGGATATCAATTGGTGCATTGTCCATTATGTTCCTGAGAGCCTCCTTGTAATCCGACAGAAAGCTCAGATAATTCATAGCATACCTTGTAAGCGGATGAATTGTGCCGTCTGGGATCGGGGTTTTCGAATTTTCCGCGTGGACTGCATTCTCGAATTTCTTCAAAATCCCCTGTGCCGACTCCCCGAGCCGAATTACGATGGTAGAGACTTGCATCCTCACGCTTGCGCACGATTCTTGGCTTAAAACGTTGTCAATGTTGGGAATGAGGTCCAACAGAAACCCATACATGTCGAGCACCCTGAAGATCCTTTCGCTGGAATTTTTGCGCATGGCCACAGAATCGCTAAAACTCAGAAGCTTTATCGCCGGCCCCTTGACGACCTCAACAAAGCTAGAATCCCTGAAATTATCAAAACCTGAAAAAATCTCTTCACAGAGACGTTTCTCGCCCGCGAACAGAATTCTCACCGCAATACTCATGACGCGTATCCAGTTCTTGATCCTTTTTTCCAGAATTCCCCATTCCATCTTCTGAACATCGCTCGTACTAAGCTAATCTACACCGATTCTGTTGAGACACCCTTCAATTACAGGGTTTCTGGTCATCCCATAGATTCGAACACACTCCCTCCCGTACCCACTGGCAACCATGCGATTCGCTATACTGTGGAAGTCTAGAACGACGTCTAGCAGCATGATGTCGATTTCACAAATTTCATCGGCGTTAGAACTTCGAGTACGACGGTGTCTGTCGCTGCTCCCCTCTTCGTCCGCCGACCCGTCGTCCATCGAGCCGTGGCTCGAGTTGTCGTTGTCCTGCACAATCGTCGGCTTGACGTTCGTTGACAGAATTCGGTGAAACTCTACTTTCAGGCGGACCATCGACATCTCCATGAGGCGTTGCGCACGCACCAGTTTGGCTAAGCTGTTGTCAGTGACGACTAGATTTTCCATGAGTTGTCTGAGACCGTCGACGGCGGTGAGATACTCGTAGGCCTCCTTTCGGTTGCGCTTGAACAATGTCATGGATTTGGCCGCTTTCGAGTCCCAAAATGAGATTACACGGTTTGCGGAGGCCAAATTGTCCCTCAAATCTGTCGTTTCTGCAGGTCGGGTGTTGAGATTTTGACGACGTATGCCGGAACGGCGGTTGTCGGAGGTGGAAGGGACCATGAGCATGTCTCTCATTATGTGATCTGAGGAGCCAAAAGATTTCATGATATGACGTTGAGTGGTCACTACTCTGCCTTTTCCTTCTCCTCGATATGCTGCTGCTTCTTCTATTTCCATTGAGGTATAATGAGTACACAGTATCAACAGAGTGCCTGGGATGCTTCGGAATCCAACAGAGAATCGACGGGAACGGAGAATTGCAGAATACGCTTGTTGGGAACGGAGAAAGAAATGCAGAATACTCTGGTTGGTTTTAAGGGAGAAAGAGTGGTTATGAAGGGTCTGGAGCGTGGTGTGACACTCAGAGTTCTAATGCTTCTATTTGAAGTGGTCTAAATGTTTTGGGTGGACATGGTCTACATTTAAATCTCGGTCGTCCTTAGCATAAATGCCCCCTTCTGCATTTCAACTCCACTACAACGAGAGGTTGAAAAAGTGTAGTTAAAAGATTCGAAGTCAAATTGATAATATAAAATAATATTTGGTACTAGGTTTGTCCGCGATTTTAATGCACTGCCCTGGCCCCTGCACTTGAACTCTCGTCAATATTACGGTACAATGTGAGTTGATTTTTATTCAAAACATCATCACTATATATTAATTTTGTTATAAATATAAAATAAACTATTCAATTTTATAACAGATATATCTTTAGTTTATTAATATATTTACATTGATCTTTAATATAATTAAATTTCCATAACTATAAACTTTTAAATTAACAACCTTCATACTTCACAAAAAACTCAACAAAACATCCTATTATCATTAATATAATAAATCTAGTTTAGTCTATTGTAATTTGACTTTTGAATAATCTATATATTGAAAAACAGTCATTTTGAAAATTAATTAAAATTTTAAATTAATAATAATAAAAAATTATTATTTTCGTTTGTAATATGTAATTACATTGCTGCATTATGATTTTATAAAAAGTTTATAGTAATAAAATAATAGTAAAAATAATAATTATTTCACTTTAATTTTGTATTTATTAAATATCAAATTAAAATGTTGAAAATATAAATTTAAAAAATTTACAGAATTTTTTGGTTACCGAGGAAAGTGCATTGGTTAAGAAGTTAATGAGGATCGGAAGTCGGGCTTGAACACTTGGAACCATTTGCGAACACCATCCCGACCAGCGATGGAATTTGACGGGCATTTGTTAAGAAGTTAATGAGGATCGGAAGTCGGGGTTAAACACTTGGGAACTATTTGGGAACACCAGGGATGGAATTTGACGGGCAAAATTCCCTGTAACAAGACCTTTTAACTGTAAAATATGTTTAATTTTTTTAAGGACCGTCCCTTGTGATGTGCTATGAACCTTGGCAAACGTATCTTTGACAGTTAATTTTGTTTGTAAAACGTCATTAATACCCTATTTTAATCTGGCACTTCCACCTGACCATATTCCATGTGGCATTGTCATCATCGTTCGAAGCGCGTCCCTCAGTTTTACACAGTTTCAAAGGTAGCTGGTCTCTGCAGTGATCACTGCTTCGGAACCCATTCCTGGCGAGAAATACAACGATTTCGACAGAGGAGATGTCAAATACGAAGAGAAGTTCCTATTGATACATTTGGAGGGGCTGATAAAGAATCTATAGAACAGGGACTCCCAAGTGATAAACTTCGAAAAAATTCGAAGGTCATGAGAAAATATGAGTGTGCTAGAATACTCGGCGCTCGAGCATTGCAAATCCGTGTAAATACACCTGTCATGGTTGAACTTGAAGGCGAGACTGATCAATTAGAGAATGCAATGAAAGAACTCATTGGGCGGAAAATTCCTTTTACGATTTGCCGCTATTTGCATGATGAAAGTCACGAATATTGGGGTGTTTATGAGCTTAGAAGACAAGTTGGTGGCGATTGAATAGCTTATGGAGTCGAATTGACAATCCATGTGGTATACTAGACAAATCTTCTTGTGGTATTGTGAGAGACTTCATATTGCAAGTGGCACTGGACGAGGCTTCTAACCTCGTAGATGAAGATTGCATTGTAAGACAAAAGGGTGGGTTGTAACCTCGTAGATATTGCATTGTAAGACAACACCGTGGGCTAACGAGTCATTCTTCCCAAAATTTCATCATTAAACACTTTATTGATATAAAATTTTCATTTTAATAAAATTTTATAATTAATTTTATTTTAAATAACAAAAGTATCCATATTTATTATTTCTAAATTCACGCAATCAAATTAAATGTCTAGCCAAATGTCACACCTTCACATGTTAATAATAGCATAACTGTTTACTATGTCATCCAATGCACTTTCACTAATTTCATGGCAATTATATATCTATGTTAACATTATAGAGATAGTAATAAAATCTATAATTAAAAATCAACAGTGGAATTATCAGTCAACTTTAATTACATTGTTTAATGTATATGTAAGATATTTGTTTCATAAGAGTTGGCATATTTGATTACACGTGCCAATAGGCTCATTTATGGAGTTGAATGAATACTTTTATTTCCTAGTACCATGCCTGGATTGGTACTTAAACGAAATCCGGTCACGGCCTCATCATCCTGCGATTTCATACATGTGTATTTATTGACTCTCGCTGTTTCGGCCTAAGTTGCTGTCTGGAGTACTCATTGTTGTCCAGCGCTCGCGCTGCCCTCAGGATTGTTTCCCCCATCGATGATGCTTGGCTATTCTCTAGATCGGACTACACTGGTGAATTCAAGCTTTCATTGCCCGAGAGTAATGGCACCGTTTGGTAATTGTGGCTTTCTAGACAATGAAAGACTATCTCCTGCTCTGCTCAGGGTCTTATTGTTCGGCTCCGTCTCTTCTAGTTACCTTGCTCACAACTGTAGTCTGCTCTTATTCCATTTCTAGCTTCTGGCATTATGACTTTGCTCCGGCTTGTCAAAGATTCTGCAATCGATTTCCTTGGCATTTTGGTTCCATCCTTTCACGACATAGTTTCCACTGGTGCTTTTTTGATGGTAAGTCTAACTGTAAATTCTTCCACATTTTTCTTGAGTATTATTACAGTTGTATATGAATGAGTTCTAATGTTTCTATCCATCCCACTTGGATGGAAGGTTTTCACAAGTTCAGGGGTCTTAAGCGGCATTGTGGGGAATCCCTCATACCAACCTTGATTCATAAAAAGGCAAGACCTGCCTTGCACCGGGTACTTAACTTCTTTTTTGTTTTTATGTTGAAATGTCTCGCGGCCAGAGAGCCAAGGTTTCTTGTTTACAGTTATTAATCTCTTGAAGGGTTCTTAGCTGTCTAGAGCTATTATCAGACTGCACATGTTTATGTTTTTTAGTTACGAAGAACTTATGGGGCCGAGGCCTCGACCCACTCCATTGTTCACATAAATATAGGTGTTTTCATGCCACTACTCTATATAATAAGGATACTCTTAAATAATACAGGTTTTTACTCAAGTATTGTATATATGTTCTTGCTATTTTGTAACATTCTATCTCAATTTCTAGACAGTGCGCATTTTCTTAGTTTTTCGGGTGCTTACTTGAAGGAGTTTGGTCCTTATCCGTCAAGGCATGGTGAATATATGAAGGGTTCTGTTATCTTATTATTAATGTAGTCTAAGTAATGTTTAAATCCTTAACTGCATAAGCAGTCCAGGATTTTGGTCCTTCCTGGTTCAGGTTTTCTCTTCGCTTCGATATTTTGCAAATTATTTATCTGAATATCGTTGTTCTTCTCTAATCTAGCACAGAGACTTGCTTTTTAATTTATTCGCTTAGTGTAACATCTTACATGCTTCCTCTGAACGAAGCGTTTCTTTTCATTAGATTCTAGCTCTTAGTATTGTATTTTCCTTCTAAACATTTATGTGTCTTGGTACTGTCGGCATTCAATTTACAAATTTCAGAGTATAAGAATATGTATTTGACAATTCTGGTCTTGCTACTGAAGAATCTGACTTTACCATATATGAGGGAAAATATTATTTATTTCTTCTTTCTATTGGGTTTTTAGTTATGCGCATACGGAACTATGAATAGTTTCGGTCTTCCTTTCATTGAAGCATTTCTTCTACATGGTAATTTCTTGTCTAAAATATTGGATACAGAGTTTTGAATATTGTTGGTTATTTTTCAGTTAATTCGTTATACTACGCTATAAAACTCTGTCTGAGATTTAGCTATGTTGTTATTGATTTATATCCAGTTTCAATTTCTTTTTTGGCACTGTACTATAAGTACTTTCTAATTTTTCTTCAATACTTACACTGTAATTTCTACTATGAATACATAGATAATTCCTATCAGATTTCTATTATCCACTCAAATCGTAATTGCGCTACTCATGGGATTGTTAAGGAAGGAAATCTATCTCTTTAAATATACAAAATAACCTACTGATAATTTCCTGAATTAACCAGTTTACGAAGAATAACTATTTACTAACTTAGAACTTAAGCTTATTTAACTGTGTAAATTATATTCCTAATACAAGAAGATTCCACTTATCTGGTTATGTTGTTCTAGAATTTGGTCTACAAATAGACCTGCTCTTTATTTTGTCTCCCAACCCTGAGATTACTATTCCAGCAAATCTCCCCCCGAGCTGTTCTTGATACAAGAACCTTCTTAGTTTCAGTGTTCTCAGCTATCTGGTCCCAACTAGACCTAGCCACGAAAAATTGTCTATTACACCAGCACATATTTTCTTTCCTCTTTTCTTATTCCTTTCTTTGTTTCCTTTTTCCTGATCTCAGATACCTCTATCCTCTTGATCTTCTTGAATATATCTGTAAGAATTTAGTTATGGATAGATAACTGTCTCTCTAACTACTTAGCAGGTAAAACCATATTTACTAATAAATGCTAATTCATTTTTCAAAATCATTAGATTCTAAAAAATAGTTTTTATAAAAGAAAATAATAATATTCTGTTTGGTCTGCAGTAGATTTAAATATTTACATAATCTGGGGATATCACATCTTCCTCCTCTAAGATGTAACATCGTCCCGATGTTTTCCTCCTGAAAATAATCCCAAAGATGTCTCCTTCATAACCTGCTCATCTTTCCAGGTGGCCTCTTCCGACCCATAGTGCTGCCACTGCACTTTAACCTGGGTGATAACTCGTTTTCGTAGCATTACTTCTCTCTGATCGAGTAGAACTAGGGGCTCGATCAAGAACTCGTCTTCCAATTCGACCTATACATAGTAACAAAAATAATTTAAGTCATCATCTAGCTAGTTAATAATCTATATGTATATATATATATATATATATATATATATATATATATAATACTTTATTGTATATTTTACCTTAATGTCTTGCCAATTGATTACGTGATTAACATCATAAACATATTTCTGAAGTAGAGAAACATGAAAGACATAGTGTACATGAATGTGACTGGGTAAGGCGAGCTGATATGCCGCCGGTCCAATTCGAGCTAGAATTTGGAAAGGACCGCAGAATCGCGGTGCTAGTTTAGTACATCTAATCCATTGCAAGGTGCTTTTCTTGGCTCGTACTCGAATCTAAACATGATCCCCTACTTGGAATTCCCGAAAGCTCCTCTTCTGATCAGCAAAGTTCTTTTGCCGGTCCTGAGCAGCTTTTAAATTGACTCATACATTTTTCACCATCTCTTCCATTTCTTCTAACATATCTAGCCCTAGCATCAACTTATCCTCTGGACCACTCCAACTCAAAGGTGTCTTGCACTTACGCCTGTATAATACCTCAAAGGGACTCATCTGTAAGGATGCATGGTATCCATTGTTATAGGCAAACTCTACCAAGTGTAGGTAGTCCTCCCACTTAGTTGGTTGTTGCATTACGTAAGTTCGCAACATGTCTTCAACAACTTGATTTACTCGCTCAGTCTGTCCATCCGTTTGAGGATGATATGCAGTGCCAAAGTGTAGTTGTATGCCCAATCCCTCAAAAAAGGCCTTCTAGATAGCTGATGTAAATTTCACATCACGGTTGGAAATGATCATCTTGTGGATCCCATGTAATTTAAAACTGTTTTGCATAAAAATGTTAGCAATTTGCACCGTTTTATAAGTTGACTGGACAAGTATGAAATGAGCAGACTTGCTCAATTTGTCCACTACCACCATGATGGAGTCATTTTTCTTTTTTGACTTAGGCAGTCTGGTAATGAAATCGATGGATATGGTTTCCCATTTCCATTCAGGGATAGGTAGAGGGTGAAGTAATCCTGCTGGGTGTTGGTGCTCAGCTTTTACTTACTGGCATTCCAGACATCTAGCTAAATATTCTGCGACCTCCTTCTTCATACCAGGCCAGAAAAATTCCTTTCTCAGGGCATAAATCATTTTTTGGTATCTGGGGTGGCCTGCATAAGGATTTCTATGATATTCATCTAAAATTAAATTTTTGAGATGTTTCGGGTTAGGCACATATAACCTCTTCCTATAAATCAGAAACTCTTATGCATTTACTTCATATCCTAATTGTTGTTCATGACTATTTGAAATTTTAGCTTACTACCACAAATGTTTATATACTAAATCTTGCATAGCAGATTCATGAATCTGCTCAAAAAAAGTTGTTCGTGATTCACTAAAAGAAACTTCATATAAACAATTTACCTTTCAACTTAAGGCATCCACAACCTTGTTTTATTTTCCCTTCAAGTGTTTGATTTCGAAATCGAATTCACTTAGGAAATCTGCCCAATGAGCTTGCCTAGCATTTAAAGTTGGCTGCTTGAAGTAGTTAGTCAGACTATTATGATCAGTGATCAACAGAATTTTCTTACCCATTAGGTAATGCCGCCATATTTTTAAGGCGTGAATCACCACTGTCAGTTCTAAGTCATATGCCGAGTACTTTTTCTCGTACTCTTTAAGCTTCCTGGACTCATAGGCAACAACCCTGCCTTCTTGCATTAATACTCCACCTATACCTTCCTTGCTAGCATCCGTACAAACCAAATAATCTTTCTTGGGATCATCAATGCTAAAAATGGGTGCGGTGATAAGTAAATGTTTGAGCTGATCAAAGCTCCTTTGACAGTCGGGGGTCCACTTAAAGGCTTTTCCTTTCTTTTGCAGAGAGGTAATAGGATATGCCACCCTAGAAAAACCTTCCACAAATCTCCTATAATATCTCGCTAGACCCATGAATGATATTATGTCAGCTACATCTTTCGGTACCGACCATTCCATGATAGTTATTATTTTCTCTGGGTCTACTGTGATTCTATCCTTGGTGATGATATGTCCTAAGTACTAGATTTTCTCTTTAAATAAATCACATTTAATGTACTTGACATACAATTTGTGTTCTCTTAGGACTTGCACAAAAATATGGAGATGCTCCTTATGTTCTTCTATGCTTCGAGAGTAGATCAATATGTCATTAATAAAGATCAATACAAACTTGTCTAAGAACTGATGGAATATATTGTTCATGAGGCACATGAAGGTTGTTGGGGAATTAGTTAGCCCAAACGGAAAAACAACGAACTCATAATGTCCATATCGAGTCCTGAACGCAGCTTTTGCTATATCTTCCTCCTTTATTATGATCTAATGATATCTTGAGCGAAGATCGATCTTTGAGAATACAATTGCACCTTTCATCTGATCAAATAACTCATCTATACGGGGAAGGGGGTATTTGTTCTTTATGGTCAACTTATTTAAGTAACGATAATCCATGCACATTCACAGGGTTCTGTCCTTCTTTTTAACAAATAATACCGAATCTCCCCAAGGGGACACACTGGGACGGATATACTTTTTATCAAGCAACTCTTGAATCTACATTTTTAATTATGTTAGCTCTGGTATGCTCATTCGGTAAGGTGCTCTAGAAATTGGGGTAGCTCCTGGAATTAACTCAATGGTAAAGTCTATGTCCCTCTTTGGGGGTAGACCTGGAATTTCCTCAGGAAATACATCTGGAAAATTTTGTATCATGGGTATATTCTCTAATGAAACAGTTTTATCTTTAGAGTCAGCATACCCTACTTGTATTGCATAAACTTGGTAGCCTTTTCTTATGCACTTTTCTAATTGGGATGCTGTTACAGGTCTTAATTGCAGAGCTTTTTGAATACCTTGAATTTCTTACCTCTCCCCTTTTTCATCTCGGTAATTAATAGTTTTGGTTTTACAGTTAATGAGGGACCAATGATTTTCCAACCAGTTCATTCCTATAAGGATTTCATATGACCCCAGGGGTAACACATATAAATATGCCATGATAGGTTGATTAGCTAATTTTAAAGGGAAGTTACTTACTTTAGCCAAAACTGTCATTTTTGCTCTTGTGGCTACCTGTACTAATCAAGGATTTTTAAACTTAACAGCTTGCAATTTACATCGTTCCACTATCTTGGGACTAATATAACTCAAAGTGGGCCCGGGATTAATTAAAATAGATATAGATTGGTCAAAAATTGTACCTTCAAATTCAACCATGGTTGGCTGAAATTCTGCCTGATGGTCTTCAAGGGCAGCGTTAATTTTGGGGATGCTTCTTACCACTTCTCCCATAGTAGTTGCTTCTTGGACTTGGGGGATCTGATCAGCTCCCTTGCAGTGTGGGAAGTTTTTGACACAATGCAGACGTCCGCATCCCCAACACTATACAGGTGGTTAGTTAACTAACTTTGCTTCAGTTCTGCCAGATTGCTCGTTCATCCTGTTTTCACTTGGTACCTTAAATATGGGTTGATTCCTATTCATATTTTAGTTAGTTTGTCCTCTATACAGCCCTTTGCTACCTGTGCTCTTATTTCCCTTATGGCTAGGAACAAATTTACTTCCCTTTTTATCAGCCCACTTCTTGCTCATATCTCCCTTTGGCTTGTTTTACTGGTAGAAGATATATGCCTTACGAATAACTTCATCCATGGTTTTTGGGTTATCAAATTCTAGTCATTCTTTCATGAACAACGGAAGACTGCTGATAAACCGCTGCACGTTTTCTTTTTCTTTGCGTATGTACGGAACATATCAAAGTAATGACGTAAACTTTGTTATGAACTCAACCATGGACATTTGGCCTAGTCGGAGGTCATGAAATTATTTTTCCTTTTCGTCATAAAATCTTTCTGTTAGATATTTCTCTTTGAAATATTTTTGAAACTTTTCCCAGGTTATGCTTTGTTCACTGACTCCACGAACTATTTTTACTTCCTCCCACCACTGTGTGGCTTTCCCTTGTAGCTGAAAAACGGCTAGACGAGCTTTTCAATTGTGGTCATACTCGTAAAGTTGGAAATGTTTATTCATATTGATGAGCAATACTTCTGTCGCCTCTTCTTGTTCACCATCAAAGAGAGGAGGCTTTATTTTTCGAAACTCCCATTGAAGTTCCATTTTATGCCTTTTCTGGGTCTTGTGATTTGACACATTGACTGATTCTTCTTCATGGTTTTCTTCGGCACCTTTAGTTTCCACATTTTTAGTTCGAAACTCTTTCTCTCCTGTCATATTTCTGTGTTCAGGGCTAGGGAGTGACGGCTGCTGATTCTGTCTATAGGAAAGACTCTTCATAATTTTTTCCTGCTCTTTCATTAGTCTCTCATTCTCTGCCCGGAGTCGGGCCATCTCATCTTTCAACTCTTGCACAGTCACCATGATATTTGTATTAGTATTTCGTAGCTCATCACCCAATTGCACTCAAACCTCAGGATTGCCTTCTTGAAATGATGTTGGTCTTGTTCCCATTACAGACCGGTGTGGTGGATTCCCACTTTTCCTCGTGTTGATTTCTCCTTGCCTCCTATGTGCACATCACTGAGTTTGTTATTTATTTATTCCAGAGGCCTCTGTTTTGGAAACATGAGTGCTCTGATACCATATGTCAGACCTCCACATGCTAATAATAGCATATATAAAAAAAATTATTTACTATGTCATCCAATGCACTTTCACTAATTTCATGGCAATTATATATCTATGTTAACATTATAGAGATAGTAAAAAAATCTATAATTAAAATCAACAGCGGAATTATTAGCTAACTTTAATTACATTGTTTAACGTATATGTAATATATTTTTTGCATAAGAGTTGGCAGATTTGATTACACACCCCAATAGGCTCATTTATGGATTTGAATGAATACATTTATTTCCCAATACCATGCCTAGACTGGTACTTAAATGAAATCCGGTCAAGGCCTCATCATCCGGCCATTTCATACATGTGTATTTATTGACTCTGGTTGTTTCGGCATAGGTGGCTGTTCGAAGTACTCGCTATTGTCTAGCT
Source organism: Pinus tabuliformis (assembly GCA_031772625.1). Lineage (NCBI taxonomy): Eukaryota > Viridiplantae > Streptophyta > Pinopsida > Pinales > Pinaceae > Pinus > Pinus tabuliformis. Next base: position 729,727,809 of record CM062810.1, on the reverse strand, counting down.
CCCGCGTTGCCCTCGGGATTGTTTCCCCCATTGACGATGCTTGGCTATTCTCTAGATTGGACGACGTTGGTGAATTCAAGCTTTCATTGCCCAGGAGTAATGGAACCGTTTGGTCATTGTGTCTTTCCAGACAATGAAAGACCATCTCCTGCTCTGCTCAGGGTTTTATTGTTTGGCTCCATCTCTTCTAGTTACCTTGCTCATAACTGTAGTGCACTCTTATTCCATTTCCTGCGTCTGGCATTATGACTTTGCTCTGGCTTGTCAGATATTCTGCAATCAATTTCCTTGGTGTTTTGGTTCCATCCTTTTGCGATAGGGTTTCTACCGGTGCTTTTTCAATGGTAAGTCTGATTGTAAATTCTTCCGCATTTTTATTGAGTATTACAGTTGTATATGAATGAGTTCTAATGTTTCTATCCATCCGTCTTGGATGGAATGTTTTTACAGGTTCAGGGATCTTAAGCGGCGCTGTGGGGAATCCCTCATACCAACCTTGATTCATAAAAAGGCAGGACCTGCCTTACACCGGGTACTTAACTTCTTTTTTGTTTTTATGTTGAAATGTCTCGCAGCCAGAGAGCCAGGGTTTCTTGTTTACAGTTATTAATCTCTTTAAGGGTTTTTAGATGTTTGGAGCTCTTATCAGACTGCACATGTTTATGTATTTTAGTTACAAAGAACTTATGGGGTCAAGGCCTCAGTCCACTCCATTGTTCTTGTAAATCTAGGTGCTTTCATGCCACTACTCTGTATAATAAGGATACTCTTAAATAATACAATTTTGGACTCAAGTATTGTATATACGTTCTTGCTATTTTGTAACAGTCTATCTCAATTTCTAGACATTGCGCATTTTCTTAGTTTTTTGGGTGCTTAGCTGAAAAAGATTGGTCCTTATCTATCAGGGCATGGCGAATATATGAAGCGTTCTATTATCTTATTATTAATGTAGTCTAGGTAATGTTTAAACCCTTAACTGCATAAGCAGTCCAGGATTTCGGTCCTTCCTCGTTCGGGTTTTCTCTTGGCTTTGATATTTTGAATTAGTTATCTGAATATCGTTATTCTTCTCTAATCTAGCACAGAGACTTGCTCTTTAATTTATTCACTTAGTGTAACAGCTTACATGCTTCCTCTGAACGAAGTGGTTCTTTTCATTAGATTCCCGCTCTTAGTATTGTATTTTCCTTCTAAATCTTTATGTGTGTCTTGGTATTGTCGGTGTTCATTTTACAAATTTCAGAGTATAAGAATATGTATTTGACAATTCTGGTCTTGCTACTGAAGAATTTGAGTTTACCATATATGAGGGAAAATATTATTTATTTCTGCTTTCTATTGGGTTTTTATTTATGTGAATACGAAACTATGAATAGTTTCGGTCTTCCTTTCATTGAATCATTTCTTCTACGCAGTATTTGCTTGTCTGAAATCTTGGATACATAGTTATGAATATTGTTGGTTTTTTTTTTTTTTTTTTTTTTTTTTTTTTTTTTTTCAGTTAATTCGTTATATTACGCTATAAAAATATTTCTGAGATTTAGCTATGTTGTTATTGATTTATATCCGATTTCAGTTTCTTTTTTGGAACTATATTATAAGTACTTACTAATTTTTCTTCAATACTTACACTGTAATTTCTACTATGAATATAGAGATAATTCCTATCAAATTTCTATTATCCACTCAAATCGTAATTGTGCTACTCATGGAATACCTAAGGAAGGAAATCTATCTCTTTAAATATACATATATTCTTTGCTTTGATCAGTCAAATTAATTAAAAATATATATATTCTTTACTTTCATCAGTCAAATCAGATGCCAAACTAATTTAAAAATATATATATTCTTTGCTTTCATCAATGGAGGAAGGATGCTATTCATTCTAAAACTCATAATTTTACCATATTTAAGAGTGGAGTCTATTTCACAATCAAGATCATTTATCTTAATAAGTTATTTTCAAAAATCTAACATGTGTGAAGTGGATTATTCAATATTACAAGATATTGGTTAATTTTGATTAATGCTCATGACACATTGGTTATAGATTAATAACTCACTTAAATGATCTGGAAAAAAAATGGTTAATTTTGATTAATACTCATAACATATTGGTTATAAACAAACCATTCACATTATTTAAATAATTTAGAAACGAAAATTGTATTTTATAGTGCAAAACTCCAACATTACTTAAATTTCATGATTTTGTTTTAAGAAATCATGGATGATTATTACTATTATCTAAGATCAATTTTGGTTTATTGAACCTTAGGAAAAATGTTAAAGAATTAATCACTTTGTTTAAAATTTATATCTATATTCCAAAAAAAATATAGAGAAGCTCTTTTAAAATCTCCATAGATTAAAAGGTTGATATCACTCGATTTCAGGTAGGCATATGCATAGTATTTTAAGAGAGACCATTTTGCATCCTCCAAACTTCTTAGTATCACAAAGATGAAAAATTCTTTGATCTTGAGATGTCTTATAAATTGTTCAACTCCCTGTCTCACTATGAATATTGTGAGAGTTCGATCTTATCTTTGCAATATCTATTTTCTTCTTTAAGCTAGCTAAACAAAAATATGTTCTATTCTTCTAGATTGAGGTTAATGGTTCATCTTTATAATTCCTTAATTTTTTTCTCTATTTCTTTGTGACACCATAATTTAGCCTTAAATTTAGATGTGATAATATTTGGTATTAATATTATACAAATGCCCTCCTCTATTTTGCAATGATGTAACTGAGGCTTACCATATTTATGACATCTTCTCTTAGGTAGGTCATAAGTGACATTGATGGGAATTTGAGGCAATCTTAGAAACCTCTTGCACTCTTTTGTGTTTTCAAATTAGGTACTTAGTGATAGCCATACTCAATGGGGGAAGACTAACTTTTATGAGGAGAATAGGATGGGACATATTTATTTTATGTTTAAAATTCTAAATTATAAAATACTTTGAAGGGTTGACACCTTAATTTGCAAGATTTTGGGTATGCTGGTGAAGTCCATGTCAATGTCCCCATATGCCAACTTGTTAGCACCTTTAGACAAGCCATATTGGAAATAGTGGTTAGGCTTACTAGGTTTTATGGAAATCACATTAATTAATCTACTTTTGAATTCTTGTTGATAACATTTAATAGTTTTACTTTGTTGGTCATTTTATATGTCTCATAAGATCTCTTTAGTCATATCTCATATATACAAATGCTATGACATTTTCCAGGTCAAGGACATTTGATTTTAGAGTTATGGATATTTTATTGTGAGTGTTACATGCACTTTCAAACCAAAATTCACAGTGATTTATGCCTTATAGTAATTTTATTTTTTTCTTATATTAAATATATGATTTTTTAAATATCATTCTATTATTGAAAGTTAATTTTTTAATCAAATTTTTATTGGTGAAAAACTAATTTATTAATAAAACATAATATTCTTTAACAAGAAACTCAAAACATCAACAAAAAATAAAAAATAAAAAACAAAACAAATAAACAAAAACAAAACAAACAAACAAAAACAAAACACAAAACAAAGTATCAAAACACTTCATGAGGGAACGGAGAAACGCATCATGAGGGAACGGAGAAACGCAGAATATTTTGGATGGACGTGGTCTACATTTAAATTTGGGCCGTTCCCCATTGGATAGTCGTGTAGACCATTTCAACTCCGCTATAGTGAGAAGTTGATAAAGGTGTCGCTGAAAGATTCTAATTCAAATCAAATTGACAATATAAAATAATATTTGGTACTTGGGTTGTCTGCGACTTTAGTGTCAGGCCCTGATTTTATATTTGGTACTTGGGTTGTCTGCGACTTTAGTGTCAGGCCCTGTACACTTGAAGTTACAGTACATTTTAATGTTCTGAAGACTCTCAACGATTTATATTTAAGATTGATTAATTTTGAAATAAATATAAAATAAATTAATTGATTTTATAGCAAACATCTTTTTAGTTTATTAATATATTTATATTAATCTTTAATATAGTTCCCTATAAAGTTTTAAATTAGCGCCCTTCACACTTTGCATCAAACTAAACAAAAACATCTTATTATCATTAATATTATAAATTTGTTTTATTTGTTTGTAGTTTGAGTTTTGCATAATCTAAATTAAATTGTATTTTATTTCTTATTTGTATATTGAAATTTAAAAATTAATAATCTTTAAAATTAATTAGAATTTTAAATTAATAATAATAAATTGTTATTTTTATTTGTAATATGTAATTATATTTATATAAATTTAGGTTTTTTAGGTAGAATTTCAAATAGAGCAATCATGGGTTATGTCTTATGGCACATAACATGATCAACAATTCATGTTAGAGCCTTGAATACTCTAGACAAATATAATTCTTGATTGAATTTGTTTTATTCTCCAAACCTTAGTGTGACTTTTGTTGCCTAGTAGATCTAGTTTGCTAAGGGATACTCGTTGTTGCATTCTTGTCCAATGTGATAAAGGCAATGACATCTAAAACATCTTGTATAATACTTGAATGAACGAGCAATTCACACATGCCTTTTCCTATTGAATCCATATGAATCCAATCTGCCTACAAACTTGCTTTTAGAGGATTGATAACCATCTTTATCATAGGCTTTCCAATCCCTAGCCTTATGCCCGAATTTTGTACATAAAAAGAAATAACCAAAAAATGTACTTTGATACCTAGATGAGAAATATTCCCTTAAATATATTCTAAAGACATTCTTCCTTGGAGGAGGATTGAATCTTTGATAATGATCATTCATCCTTACATTGTTGTCTTCTTCCTAATGGGGCATCTTCAGAACATCAACAATATTTGCAATTTCCCCTTCTTCAACTTTGTCTTCAAACTCAAATTTAACCTTTGGAAACTTAAAGCTTGAGTGTTCTTTTCAAAGAGATTTACCTATATAACCAAGACTTGTTTTGTTGCTTGGAGGTCTTTGACAACTAAGAATGTTATCCAATACATGCGAACTCTTCAAGTTCTTATTGAGCTTGTCAACTTCAGTCCTTAATGAAACATATTCTTCAAATTGGGACTTCAAGGAGATGCTTTTGTCTTTAAGCAGACTTGTCGAAATTTCTTCTATCTCTCTTGCCTCTTTTCCTCTATCTTTAATCAACTAATTTCTTCTTCTACTTTGATAAGCTTGTAATTCGTCTCCTTAGAGTCTTGCATCTTCTCTTATAGTTGATTCACCAAGACATCCTCACTTATTTTAGATTCTTCTAGTTGTGCTTATAAGGATATTGCATCATGATCCCTGATTTTGGAAAGTTCATGCTTACTTTTTCTTTTATTCATGACATTTTCTAGCTTATCTCTCAAGGAGATATTCTTCTCTTTTAGGGTTTCACAATGGTATTCTTTTTCTTTCATCATGGTTTTTCATACTTCATCTAGAGTTCTTGCTTCCTCCAGTTGAGCCTTCAAAGTAACAATATCACGATCCTACTTTTTATGGAATTCATCTCTTTCTCAAAGCTACTATTCTAATTGAATAACCTTTATTCTTTACCATTCTAGTTCATTTAGGGCACTCTTGAGTTCTTCATGATCTACTTTCATCTCAACTTCATCCTTTACTTCCTCTTTCATTAATTGAGGAATATCATCTTCATCCTCTATAACAAGATATGGACACATATAAGTATAATGATCTTGTTTACCACAATGGAAACAAAATATAAAACCTCATTCTTTAGCATCCATGCATATGTAGAAGGAGTCTTCCTTGGTATCACAAACATTGCTCACATGATTGCAACCCTTCGTTTATTGAGATAACTTCTTCTTTCTCTTTCCTTTATTGGCCATAACTTCCTTGATCTACCTTCCAGCAGTTAACTATTGGCATAAGACACTTTCTTTGATACCACTTGTTCGACCAAAGATCACACTAAGAGGGGCGGTGAATCAGTGTGAGATAAATCTAACCATTTCACAAATTTTAGTCAATTAACAATTATGTATTTATGAATCATAGTCATTTGTTGGATATAAATAAGTAAAGCAATGCATCATCACATTAGCAAACCATCAAGAAGCCACCACATCAAGAAAAATATTTTATGTGGAAACCCATATGGGAGAAAACCACAAATTATTCTTCTTATTGTTCTTCAATTCATTACATAGATTTATAGGCACCCATCCCCAAAATATGCAAGCTGCTACTTGCAGTAAGCCACAACATGATTAAGGAACCTACCTCGAAAATGTGAAAGAAAAAATCCACTATAAGCTAGAACGTGAATGAGGCACCAACATCAATGATGAAAAAACTCTCACTTGCTCTAGGCTCCAACCTGATTTAGTCTCTAACCTTAGTGGAATCACCCACCCCTTTCTTCAAATTCTTATGGATTTATTTTCAAAATATTTCAACTTGGATCCACTATCATCATCTAATGAATCTTCTCTCATAAAAACTGCCATAACCTGCAATCATTGCCACAACCTACAAACATTGTCACTAGAACCACTGTCACAACCTACAAATATTGTAATCATTGTCATTGCAACCACTATCATAACCTGCAAACACTTCCACTGCAACCATTGCCAAAACCTCCAAAAGTTGCAACCATTCCAACCACTGTCACAACTTGTCACGCTATTTTCAAACTGTTGTCCATACTCTATTCAAACCTGTTCATCAAGCTAGTTGCATGAAATCCTTCTCAAAACTATTCTTTCCATATACCCAAAACCAACTACAACTTGTTCATAAACTCCTAAACCATGTAATGATGATTCCGATCATAAAAAATACATCAACAAGGCTTTTCATGCCTTCCAAAATGTTCACCTTCAAACCCTAATCATGGAGCTTCTTATGGAATTCAATTTGGCTCATGAATGAGCCTAGAAACCCACAAAACCATATAAAACCATATATTAAACTAACTATTCTACAAAGTTCCCTCTTTAGGGCACACTTCTACAAATTTCCACTTTCTGGTAGCAATGCTACAAAATATAGACTAGTGCCTTATTATTTGTTCGACAAAATGGAAATTATAAATAATAAAGAAAAATAATTTTCAACCTAACAATTGTTGAGGCTCGAGCATGGGTCTTGGTTTCCATAACACAAATCTTTTACCAACTGACCTGCTCAACATTTCTTGTAACACCATCCTTCCAATTTAGTGTTATTGAGACTATTCTAACTTCAAAGGGTGGGAATGGTTCCACTTCAATCGTCGACCAACAACATACTTATGGTTTGGAGCGAGACCTGATGTGGTTATATGCTAATCATTCCTAATCTTCGCTTATATAATATGTAATACCGCATGTAATAATGACTTATTCCTACATGTACATCAGCACATGGTGTATCGATCCTATGTGTCAACTATTTTGGTAAGGGACATCCTCCCTTCCTCGTGAAAATTCATAACCCTATTGATCCATGTCTCTATGTAACCATGTATGAAAGTATGAATAATTACAAATTTTACACAAATTGATGTGTCTAGTCACCTCATGTTGTTTCTTTATTGAAAACCTAAGCCAATCAAATTCTAGATCAATTAATCATGCCTGGAATAATTCAATCTCCGCTCAATGTGAAGCCAACTAATTTCACATATTCCTCCAATGTGTTGGTCTTTCCATAGTCAACCAACCCCAATACATGGCCATCTCAAACAACCCCAACTCAATGTATCACTCTAACAAAAATAACTCAGATTAATGCATTAATATTTCACTCCACGTGTTGATCATTATAGCTCGCATGTCTTTCCATATGGTTGGTAATTATTCCAATGCATAATGCATCATGTATACCACATTCTATGCTTGTTACACCTCAGATCATAGCTAAGTCATTAATAAACTGTACCAATGTTAGGAAGTGAACCATGACTAATTAACTAATGTATATTGTCACTAACGATGAACCATGAAACTGTAAATGAATACCAAGGAACCATAAAACCGCATGTCACTACCAACGAACCATGAAACTATAAGTGAACTATGAAACTGCCATTACGGGAATTTTTAAGTCTAAAATGGGCCTCCTAGGGAAATTACATAATAATAATGGAAATAATAAAATAATATTAGATTACATCATCAAATTTTAGAGGGAAAAAATATAAAATAAGTTAATTGATTTTATAGCAAACATATTTTTAGTTTATTAATATATTTATTTTAATCTTTAATATAGTTCCCTATAAAGTTATAAATTAATGCCCTTCACACTTTGCATCAAACTAAACAAAAACATCTTATTATCATTAAGATTATAAATTTGTTTTATTTGATTGTAGTTTGAGTTTTGCATAATCTAGATTAAATTGTATTTTATTTCTTATTTATGTATTGAAATTTAAAAATTAATTAGAATTTTAAATTAATAATAATAAATTGTTATTTTTATTTGTAATATGTAATTATATTTATATAAATTTAGGTATAATTTCAAATAGAGCAATCATGGGTTATGACTTATGGCACATAACATGATCAACAACTCATGTCAGAGCCTTGAATACTCTAGACAAATTTAATTCCTGATTGAATTTGTTTTATTCTCCAAATCTTAATGTGATTTGTTTTTGCCTGGTAGATCTAGTTTGCTAAGGGATACTCATTGTTGCATTCTTGTGCAATGTGACAAAGACAGTGACATCTAAAGCATCTTGTGTAATACTTGAATGAAGGAGCAATTCACACATGCCTTTTGCTATTGAATCCATATGAATCCAATCTGCCTACAAACTTGCTTTTAGAGGATTGATAATCATCTTTATCATAGGCTTTCCAATCCCTGGCCTTATGCCTGAATTTTGTACATAAAAAGCAATAACCAAAAAATGTACTTTGATACCTGGATGAGAAATATTCCCTTAAATATATTCTAAAGAAATTCTTCCTTGGAGGAGGATTGAATCTTTGATAATGATCATTCATCCTTACATTGTTGTCTTCTTCCTAATGGGGCTTCTTGAGAACATCAACAATATTTGCAATTTCCCCTTCTTCATCTTTGTCTTCAAACTCAAATTCAACCTTTGGAAACTTAGAGCTTGAGTGTTATTTTCAAGGAGATTTACCTATATAACCAAGACTTGTTTTGTTGCTTGGAGGTCTTTCACAACCAAGAATGTTATCCAATACATGCGAACTCTTCAATTTCTTATTGAGCTTGTCAACTTCAGCCCTTAATGAAACAAATTCTTCAAATTGGGACTTCAAGGAGATGCTTTTGTCTTTAAGTAGACGTGTCAAAATTTCTTCTCTCTCTCTCTTGCCTCTTTTTCCTTGATCTTTAATCAAAAAATTTCTTCTTCTACTTTGATAAGCTTGTAATTCTTCTCCTTAGAGTCTTGCTTCTTCTCTTCTAGTTGATTCACCAAGACATCCTCACTTATTTTAGATTCTTCCAGTTGTGCTTTTAAGGATATTGCATCATGAGCCCTCATTTTGGAAAGTTCATGCTTACCTTTTCTTTTATTCATGACATTTTCTAGCTTATCTCTCAAGGAGATATTCTTCTCTTTTAGGGTTTCACAATGGTCTTCTTTTTCTTTCATCATATTTTTTCATACTTCATCTATAGTTCTTGATTCCTCCAGTTGAGCCTTCAATATAACAATATCACGATCCTACTTTTTATGGAATTCATCTCTTTCTCAAAGCTACTATTCTAATTGAATAACCTTTATTCTTTACCCTTCTAGTTCATTTAGGGCACTCTTGAGTTCTTCATGATCTACTTTCATCTCAACTTCATCCTTTACTTCCTCTTTCATTAATTGAGGAATATCATCTTCATCCTCTATAACAAGATATGGACACATATAAGTATAATGATCTTGTTTACCACAATGGAAACAAAATATAAAACCTCATTCTTTAGCATCCATGCATATGTAGAAGGAGTCTTGGTATCACAAACATTGCTCACATGATTGCAACCCTTCGTTTATTGAGATAACTTCTTCTTTCTCTTTCCTTTATTGGCCATAACTTCCTTGATCTACCTTCCAGCAGTTAACTATTGGCATAAGACACTTTCTTTGATACCACTTGTTCGACCAAAGATCACACTAAGAGGGGCGGTGAATCAGTGTGAGATAAATCTAACCATTTCACAAATTTTAGTCAATTAACAATTATGTATTTATGAATCATAGTCATTTGTTGGATATAAATAAGTAAAGCAATGCATCATCACATTAGCAAACCATCAAGAAGCCACCACATCAAGAAAAATATTTTATGTGGAAACCCATATGGGAGAAAACCACAAATTATTCTTCTTATTGTTCTTCAATTCATTACATAGATTTATAGGCACCCATCCCCAAAATATGCAAGCTGCTACTTGCAGTAAGCCACAACATGATTAAGGAACCTACCTCGAAAATGTGAAAGAAAAAATCCACTATAAGCTAGAACGTGAATGAGGCACCAACATCAATGATGAAAAAACTCTCACTTGCTCTAGGCTCCAACCTGATTTAGTCTCTAACCTAAGTGGAATCACCCACCCCTTTCTTCAAATTCTTATGGATTTATTTTCAAAATATTTCAACTTGGATCCACTATCATCATCTAATGAATCTTCTCTCATAAAAACTGCCATAACCTGCAATCATTGCCACAACCTACAAACATTGTCACTAGAACCACTGTCACAACCTGCAAATATTGTAATCATTGTCATTGCAACCACTATCATAACCTGCAAACACTTCCACTCCAACCATTGCCAAAACCTCCAAAAGTTGCAACCATTCCAACCACTGTCACAACTTGTCACGCTATTTTCAAACTATTGTCCATACTCTATTCAAACCTGTTCATCAATCTAGTTGCATGAAATCCTTCTCAAAACTATTCTTTCCATATACCCAAAACCAACTACAACTTGTTCATAAACTCCTAAACCATGTAATGATGATTCCGATCATAAAAAATACATCAACAAGGCTTTTCATGCCTTCCAAAATGTTCACCTTCAAACCCTAATCATGGAGCTTCTTATGGAATTCAATTTGGCTCATGAATGAGCCTAGAAACCCACAAAACCATATAAAACCATATATTAAACTAACTATTCTACAAAGTTCCCTCTTTAGGGCACACTTCTACAAATTTCCACTTTCTGGTAGCAATGCTACAAAATATAGACTAGTGGCTTATTATTTGTTTGACAAAATGGAAATTATAAATAATAAAGAAAAATAATTTTCAACCTAACAGTTGTTGAGGCTCAAGCATGGGTCTTGGTTTCCATAACACAAATCTTTTACCAACTGACCTGCTCAACATTTCTTGTAATACCATCCTTCCAATTTAGTGTTATTAAGACTATTCTAACTTCAAAGGGTGGGAATGGTTCCATTTCAATCGTCGACCAACAACATACTTATGGTTTGGAGCGAGACCTGATGTGGTTATATGTTAATCATTCCTAATCTTCGCTTATATAATATGTAATACCGCATGTAATAATGACTTATTCCTACATGTACATCAGCACATGGTGTATCGATCCTATGTGTCAACTATTTTGGTAAGGGACATCCTCCCTTCCTCGTGAAAATTCATAACCCTATTGATCCATGTCTCTATGTAACCATGTATGAAAGTATGAATAATTACAAATTTTACACAAATTGATGTGTCTAGTCACCTCATGTTGTTTCTTTATTGAAAACCTAAGCCAATCAAATTCTAGATCAATTAATCATGCCTGGAATAATTTAATCTCCGCTCAATGTGAAGCCAACTAATTTCACATATTCCTCCAATGTGTTGGTCTTTCCATAGTCAACCAACCCCAACTCAATGTATCACTCTAACAAAAATAACTCAGATTAATGCATTAATATTTCACTCCACGTGTTGATCATTATAGCTCGCATGTCTTTCCATATGGTTGGTAATTATTCCAATGCATAATGCATCATGTATACCACATTCTATGCTTGTTACACCTCAGATCATAGCTAAGTCATTGATCAACTGTACCAATGTTAGGAAGTGAACCATGACTAATTAACTAATGTATATTGTCACTAACGATGAACCATGAAACTGTAAATCAATACCAAGGAACCATAAAACGACATGTCACTACCAACGAACCATGAAACTACGGGAATTTTTAAGTCTAAAATGGGCCTCCTAGGGAAATTACATAATAATAATGGAAATAATAAAATAATATTAGATTACATCATCAAATTTTAGAGGGAAAAAATATAAAATAAGTTAATTGATTTTATAGCAAACATATTTTTAGTTTATTAATATATTTATATTAATCTTTAATATAGTTCCCTATAAAGTTATAAATTAATGCCCTTCACACTTTGCATCAAACTAAACAAAAACATCTTATTATCATTAAGATTATAAATTTGTTTTATTTGATTGTAGTTTGAGTTTTGCATAATCTAGATTAAATTGTATTTTATTTCTTATTTATATATTGAAATTTAAAAATTAATAATCTTTAAAATTAATAATCTTTAAAATTAATTAAAATTTTAAATTAATAATAATAAATTGTTATTTTTATTTGTAATATGTAATTATATTTATATAAATTTAGGTAGAATTTCAAATAGAGCAATCATGGGTTATGACTTATGGCACATAACATGATCAACAACTCATGTCAGAGCCTTGAATACTCTAGACAAATTTAATTCCTCATTGAATTTGTTTTATTCTCCAAATCTTAATGTGATTTGTTTTTGCCTGGTAGACCTAGTTTGCTAAGGGATACTATTTGTTGCATTCTTGTGCAATGTGACAAAGACAGTGACATCTAAAGCATCTTTTGTAATGCTTGAATGAAGGAGCAATTCACACATGCCTTTCGCTATTGAATCCATATGAATCCAATCTGCCTACAAACTTGCTTTTAGAGGATTGATAATCATCTTTATCATAGGCTTTCCAATCCCTGGCCTTATGCCTGAATTTTGTACATAAAAAGCAATAACCAAAAAATGTACTTTGATACCTGGATGAGAAATATTCCCTTAAATATATTCTAAATAAATTCTTCCTTGGAGGAGGATTGAATCTTTGATAATGATCATTCATCCTTACATTGTTGTCTTCTTCCTAATGGGGCTTCTTGAGAACATCAACAATATTTGCAATTTCCCCTTCTTCATCTTTGTCTTCAAACTCAAATTCAACCTTTGGAAACTTAGAGCTTGAGTGTTCTTTTCAAGGAGATTTAACTATATAACCAAGACTTGTTTTGTTGCTTGGAGGTCTTTCACAACCAAGAATGTTATCCAATACATGCGAACTCCTCAATTTCTTATTGAGCTTGTCAACTTCAGCCCTTAATGAAACAAATTCTTCAAATTGGGACTTCAAGGAGATGCTTTTGTCTTTAAGTAGACGTGTCGAAATTTCTTCTCTCTCTCTCTTGCCTCTTTTTCCTTGATCTTTAATCAAAAAATTTCTTCTTCTACTTTGATAAGCTTGTAATTCTTCTCCTTAGAGTCTTGCTTCTTCTCTTCTAGTTGATTCACCAAGACATCCTCACTTATTTTAGATTCTTCCAGTTGTGCTTTTAAGGATATTGCATCATGAGCCCTCATTTTGGAAAGTTCATGCTTACCTTTTCTTTTATTCATGACATTTTCTAGCTTATCTCTCAAGGAGATATTCTTCTCTTTTAGGGTTTCACAATGGTCTTCTTTTTCTTTCATCATGTTTTTTCATACTTCATCTATAGTTCTTGATTCCTCCAGTTGAGCCTTCAAAGTAACAATATCACGATCCTACTTTTTATGGAATTCATCTCTTTCTCAAAGCTACTATTCTAATTGAATAACCTTTATTCTTTACCCTTCTAGTTCATTTAGGGCACTCTTGAGTTCTGTATGATCTACTTTCATCTCAACTTCATCCTTTACTTCCTCTTTCGTTAATTGAGGAATATCATCTTCATCATCTATAACAAGATATGGACACATATAAGTATAATGATCTTGTTTACCACAATGGAAACAAAATATAAAACCTCATTCTTTAGCATCCATGCATATGTAGAAGGAGTCTTCCTTGGTATCACAAACATTGCTCACATGATTGCAACCCTTCCTTTGTTGTGATCACTTCTTCTTTCTCTTTCCTTTATTGGCCATAACTTCCTTGATCTACGTTCCAACAGTTAACTATTGGCATAAGACACTTTCTTTGATACCACTTGTTGGACCAAATATCACACTAAGAGGGGCGGTGAATCAGTGTGAGATAAATCTAACCATTTCACAAATTTTAATCAATTAACAATTATGTATTTATCAATCATAGTCATTTTTTGCATATAAATAGGTAAAGCAATCCATCATCACATTAGCAAACCATCAAGAAGCCACCACATCAACACAAAGAAGCAAAATCTTTTATGTGGAAAGCCATATGGGAGAAAACCACAAATTATTCTTCTTATTGTTCTTCAATTCATTACATAGATTTGTAGGCACCCATCCCCAAAATATGCAAGCTGCTACTTATAGTAAGCCACAACATGATTAAGGAACCTACCTTGAAAATGTGAAAGAAAAAAACCATTATAACCTACAACCTGAATGAGGCACCAACATCGATGATGAAAAAACTCTCACTTGCTCTAGGCTCCAACCTGATTTAGTCTCTAACCTTAGTGGAATCACCCTCCCCTTTCTTCAAATTCTCATGGATTTATTTTCAAAATATTTCAACTTGGATCCACTATCATCATCTAATGAATCTTCTCTCATAAAAATTGCCATAACCTACAATCATTGCCACAACCTACAAACATTGTCACTAGAACCACTGTCACAACCTGCAAATATTGTAATCATTGTCATTGCAACCACTATCATAACCTGCAAACACTTCCACTGCAACCATTGCCACAACCTCCAAAAGTTGCAACCATTCCAACCACTGTCACAACATGTCACGCTATTGTCAAACTGTTGTCCATACTCTATTCAAACCTATTCATCAATCTAGTTGCATGAAATCCTTCTCAAAACTATTATTTCCATATACCAAAAACCAACTACAACTTGTTCATAAACTCCTAAACCATGTAATGATGATTCCGATCATAAAAAATACATCAACAAGGCTTTTCATGCCTTCCAAAATGTTCACCTTCAAACCCTAATCGTGGAGCTTCTTATGGAATTCAATTTGGCTCATGAATGAGCCTAGAAACACACAAAACCATATAAAACCATATATTAAACTAACTATTCTACAAAGTTCCCTCTTTAGGGCACACTTCTACAAATTGCCACTTTCTGGTAGCAATGCTACAAAATATAGACTAGTGACTTGTTATTTGTTCGACAAAATGGAAATTATAAATAATAAAGAAAAATAATTTTCAACCTAACAATTGTTGAGGCTCGAGCGTGGGTCTTGGTTTCCATAGCACAAATCTTCTACCAACTGACCTGCTCAACATTGCTTGTAACACCATCCTTCCGACTTAGTGTTATTGAGACTATTCTGACTTCAAAGGGAGGGAATGGTTCCACTTCAATCGCCGACCAACAACATACTTATGGTTTGGAGCGAGATCTGATGTGGTTATATGATAATCATTCCTAATCTTGGCTTATATAATATGTAATACCGTATGTAATAATGACTTATTCCTACATGTACATCAGCACATGGTGTATCGATCCTATGTGTCAACTATTTTGGTAAGGGACATCCTCCCTTCCTCGTGACCATTTATAACCCTATTGATCCATGTCTCTATGTAACCATGTACAAAAGTATGAATAATTACAAAGTTTACAAAAATTGATGTGTCTAGCCACCTCATGTTGTTTCTTTATTGAAAACCTAAGCCAATCAAATTCTAGATCAATTAATCATGCCTGGAATAATTCAATCTCTGCTCAATGTGAAGCCAACTAATTTCACATATTCCTCCAATGTGTTGGTCTTTCCATAGTCAACCAACCCCAATACATGGCCATCTCAAACAACCCCAACTGAATGTATCACTCTAACAAAAATAACTTAGATTAATGCGTTAATGTTTCACTCCACCTGTTGATCATTATAGCTCGCATGTCTTTCCATATGGTTGGTAATTATTCCAATGCATAATGCATCATGTATACCACATTCTACGCTTGTTACACCTTAGATCATAGATAAGTCATTGATCAACTGTACCAATGTTATGAAGTGAACCATGACTAATTAACCAATGTATATTGTCACTAACGATGAAACATGAAACTGTAAATCAATACCAAGGAACCATAAAACCGCATGTCACTACCAACGAACCATGAAACTACAAGTGAACTATGAAACTGCCATTAGGGGAATTTTTAAGTCTAAAATGGGCCTCCTAGGGAAATAATAGTGGAAATAATAAAATAATATTAGATTACATCATCAAATTTTAGAGGGAAAAAATAAAAAACTATTTTTTCAACTCGTATTTTCAACTTATCTCCCTATGGGTTAACTCAAATTTCGAGCGGAAACACTTGTTGGATGCAAAATTTAATTCCTCATCCAAGGAGTACCCATTTTGCATACTTTCGATGGATCATATTACACGAAAAATGAGAAATACATGAAAAACATTATTGCAATCACGTTTATCATGTATTTCTCATTTTTCGTGTAGCAGGGTCCATTGAAAGTATGTAACATCGGTACTCCTTGGATGAGGAATTAAATTTTTCATCCAACGAGTACTACCACTCACAATTTGAGTAAAATCTTAGAGACATAAGTTGAAAATACGAGTTCAAAAAGTAGTTCTATTATTTTATTATTTTTTAATCTTTTTAATTTTTTACTCCAAAAATGGTGAATCATCCCCCATGGTTGACATCATCATCTTGAATCCTATTGGTTCTTATAAAGTTTATTTTTCTTGTATATTTTTCTTAGGAGGCCCATTTTAGGTCTCAAAATTCCCCTAATGTTACAACTTGGTAAAACTATATTCATTTCCAATGAATTTGGAACTTGGTTGCATCTTCGAACTAGAGAAAATACATGTAAAAATAAATCATCACAAAACTAGAACCATAATCAAATCATTGTATTTCAAGACCATACATCTTAGAGTATAACCATGAATTGGTTTCATAAGCCTTCATAACTCTCACCAACTCATTGTGTTTCATTTGTGCCTCGGTCGATCCATAAATTTTCATTCATTTTTTTTCACTGCGGGACATAATTCAAATCGTAAATAGTCAATATCAAGAGTTCTTAGCCACAAACTCATCCAAACTCAGTAGTAGATCCATATCATTAAGGCATTCCAAAACAACGAAATTAAATTCTTCAAATGGTTACACCCATAGTCAAAATTGTATCGACTTCAACAAAACCTCTTAGCTACATCTACAATATTTGAATCATAACCACGATCAATGTAACTTCTTCGAAATCAAAACCACAATTAATATTCACCACAAAGCTTGTATGTTTCTCTTTCTCCAGAAGAGATCATTGTACACACTTAATCACATACACGCGCACACACACGTACATTGTTGAGTGGTAAGGGGTGTATGTGGGCTAACATGGAACTAACATTCACAGTTGTAAACTAGGAGTTTTAACCCCATACTGATGCCCACAAATATGGAATGTTAACCCATATGACCACGTTCATATGACCTGTGTACATTCTTCAATAAGTTTGGTGATTTGGATTTTTTTGCACTATTGTTTGTTTTCAAATGACCATAACTTCTCATTTGGGAGGTATTTTTCAAGCTATAATATACTATTGGAAAGGTCTTTAGGAGAAAAATCCAACCATACTATCCATATGATTATTAGGGCAGTGTAAATTCATAAAAAATGTAATAATCTTCAAACCTATTAAACTTCACTTAATGAGAGCCTACAATAGATCTAGTTGTGATACTACTTCATAGAGGTTACTTTTGATTCCTCAGGCACCCCTTTGACATTAATGACATTTATTTTCATCAATGAAAACACAATGTGTAACAATTTATTTATATGAAATATCTTGTAGGAACCAACCTATTGTTACATCAATCCCTTTTGCTACTTTGTAGGCACCAACCTATAGGAGACACCAATCCCATCTACTGCTTTATAGGCGTTACAAGAGACACCAATCCCGTCTGTTTCTATGTAGGTTCCAACCTACAGGAGACACCAATCCCATTTACTTCTTTGTAGACACCAACCTATAGAAGACACCAATCGCCTCTGTTGCTTGTAGGTACCAATCTACAAGAGACACCAATCCCATCTACAGTAAATATTTGTAGGCAACAACCTACTTTCTTGCGTCTTCATACTACCTATTAGTTGCTTCTACTTTCACCAAGTATTCTTGTTTATTATGTCTTCACCAACTTCGTTAGTTTCTTCTACCACCACCAATTCTACCTACTGCTTCTTCCTGCACCAACTCTACTTCTCCCAAAACTTGTTGCCTTGGGCTTCTTCTCAAGAAAACATTTATATAGCATGCCACGTATCTAATTTTGAAAATATGGTTCTATAATTTATTTCATAGGTAGATTGATATTTCTTCTCTTTCTCTCACAAATTTCACAGCCTAAAACATCTCAAGAAGAAATCTATAGTAAAAATGACTAGCTAACCTATTTGAAACATGCTTCATGGGAATTTAGGAACACTAACTTCCTCAAATAATATCTCAAAAATTATAGTTAACCAAGGTCTATAATTTGAACCATAGGTACATAACAATATTCTATTTTTATCCTCCAAGCTAATGGTCTGAAACATCCTAAAACATTCTCAGATGACATGTTTGAAGAATATTTCAGGAGCATTCAGGAACCCTAATTTTCTTCGACCATATCTATAAAACGATAACGAATCAAGGTATGAACTTTCAACCATAGGTACATGAATATATTATATATGTATCTTCCAAATCTCATGGTCGAAAACATCATAGACCAAAATATATAGTGAAAATTCCAAGATGACTCGTTTAGCTATAGATCACATTTTTGCTTCCACCTTTAGACTCCAAGAATCATCCCAAAATTTATTCCTCGGATCCTCTTGCAACCTCATATATGTTCTACAATGAATTATTGTTAAAATGAACTCATATTCCCTTCCTTTATTTATAGCATTTGTATGTTCTATTAAGTGGATGACTTATAAAATTGGTTGGGTTGGCCTACATGTACTTTGGTTGGGTCATCTAGGAAAATTATTCCATATATCGTTGTTCCTATGGAATTAGAAGGAGTTACATATGTAGTTGGAAATGCCATGGAATAACATTTCTAGCCATATATCCTATGAATTATTTGACCTAGGTAATTAGAGTAAAAATTCCTTCAACAACAGGGTATTCAAATGGGGCCTGGTTGTACTTTGGTTGGGTCATCTTGACAAAATATTCCATATCTCCTCATTCCTATGGAATTAGAAGGAGTGGAATATACCATTCGAAAGGTATTGGAATAATATTTCCAACCATATATCCTATGCTCCCATTTGAGCTAGGTTTTGGACGTAAAATTCCTTCAAAGATATGGTATCCAATTCAGACATCAAAAGTCAAAAAACAACATTTGCAACAATCTTCTTTTCCAATCTTTATCTTGGACATAAGTAGTCTCCCCTGTTTAACATTAATGAGAAAAATATTTCCAAGTCTTTAACATTAATGAAAAAAATATTTCCAAAAACTAGTTGATCGAGTTTTAGTTGGGTCATGTGATCGTGTACTATTATGATTGACAAAGACTCAATGGATTGACAAATGATTATATGCTCTTGTTAGTCGGCTGATCAACTGGACCATGTTGTTTTGTTATCTAGTCAACTAATTTGTGACTGTGATTGGGATAGAAATTGGGAGAAGCACAAGTTTAGGGGGAGCATCCCTTTGTCATTGATGTGTTAAATGGGACGAGTTTCAAACACGGGGAGTATTGGAGAAAGGGGAAGTTTCTTTTTCTATTCCTAGCGGATTACGTGTTTCATTGTAGAATTTCCATCAATTGCAAAGGGGAAGATTATTGAACAAATTGTTATCCTTGATGTAAAAGGGCTTATATCATTGATATTATATATAAGTATCGAAGTATTTTAGAAAGGGGGTTCTTGTGAAAAAGAAGAAGTCAATGAGTGAAATGGAGATTCCAAACCCATGGTTTATGAAGCCAATAGTATTTCCCATGGTATTTGGAAAAATGGAATAAAAAGGTAAATTAATTATTTAATTAATAAATTGATGTGACTTTTTGAATTAAAATATATTTTCATGGAGGGTTATGATAATATATAATAGGAAAAAGAATTGGAAGGAAAGTGTGTGTCAACAAAAATGTAACTTTTGGAGTGAACAAGTTTACAACTTGGAATTTTCACTATAACTATTTTTTTGGGTGCTTCAAATGGTGAAATTTTGAGCATATTGAGCAGAGATTGAGTAGATCATTTTATTAGAATTTCATATCTTATTTCTCTATACTTTTGGAGATATACACTATGGAATTTAGGGTTTGTGATTGATCCTGAAACCTCCTTCAAATGAATCATCTTGGGACTTTTGCTATAAAACAAAATTGACGTTTTTGACCAAAAAAAAATTGTGGAGATGAAGGTGAGATCTCGAGATACACATGATCAAAAAATCAAAATTTGATTCATCATACTTTATAAGATATACCATGTGGAATTTATGATTCTTGAATGCTCTTGAAATCAATTTCAAATAGGTCAGTATGAAATTTTCGCTATAACTTATTTTTTGGAATCTTTCACACCATGAAATTTTGTGTAAATGGAGGTGATATATTTGGGTACATGTGGTCAAAATTATAGACATTGTATCATTATGCTTATGAGATATGCACTATGAAATTTAGGGTTCCTAAATTCTCTTGAAATTAGTTTTCAACATGTCAATTTAGCATTTTCATTATAACGTATTTTCTTAGAAATTTCAGAATGTGAAATTTTCAGGAGACAAGGCGAGATATTTTAGTGCCTATAAACATTTCAAATTCTAGATTGCTACACTTTCATAGATATTCTCTTCGAAAGTGAATGTTTTTTAATGGTCTTGAAATCATTTTCAAATAGGTAAGCTTGAATTTTTCACTATAACTTGTTTTCTTGTACTTCAGATTGTGAAATTTTTAGAGATGTGTCGAGACATATAAAATTGTCTGCAGGTTAAAATTTTATAGTCATATTTGCAAAACTGGATATGTGATATTCTGTACAAGTTCATTTTTGGCAGGAGGCAAAAAACAAACTTTGGGAGAGTTACCATAAATTTTATTTGGAGATTCAAATTTCGGTTAAACATAGTTAAGGTAATGGTAGTAAACAAACTTAGTGAAGGAAGAAGCAGTGATCATACCCAGTGAAGGAAGAACCAAGGAGAGTATTGGTGAAGGAAGAAGTAGCAAGAAAACTTCATGAAGCTAACATGAATGTGATTATCTTTTGAAAGAGTTACATGCACTAAATAAGAGTTGTAATTGAAGGTTGTTGGTCAATCAAAGGGATTGATGTATCCTGCTAAGTTGATGCTTGATAGTGGGGATTGTTGTCTATAGTATGTTGGCGCCTATAAATATTTGTAGGGTTTGGGATTGGTGTCTCTAAGAGGTTTGTGCCTACTAATGTTTGCAACGATGTGGATTGGTGTTTCTGGTAGGTTGATTCCTATGAGTTTTTACAATAGTGGGGATTGGTGTCTCTAGTAGGTTGGTACCTATGAATATTTGTAGTTGTGGGTATTGGTGTCTCGAGTAGATTTTTGTTTACAAAGGTTGGTAAGAATATGCATGTGCAGAATATTAGGTTCATACTAGTGGGTATTGGTGTCTCTAGTAGGTCAATTCCTACAAATATTTGTAATAATATGTTGATTCCTACAAAGAATTATAAAAAAATATTTTGTGGTTTTATCTTGAAATGGTTTTAATGTAAATCTTGTGTTCCACACTTTACAATTGATATATATTATATGTGATTTATTTAGTATGGTTCATGAAAGTTTAAATAAGTAAAACTTACCCTTGGTAAATAGTGGTACAACACATCCCTCCATACTTTATAAATTGGAAGTATGACTTATAAAATGGAGTTTCCTCCTTCTTCACATGTACATCTAATCCTCCATATTTCTTGCTTGAAGAAGGTAATTGGTGACAAGATCTCAATTTAAACTATTTTATGAGAGATTAATGAAGAAGGAAAAATCATACTAGAATTAGAAAGAATCTTGGAAATAAGGATTAAGTAGTTGAGAAATCGAATAATTATTGAGTACCTCATCAAATGGAATAACCTACTGGTGGAAAAGTTGATATGAGAAGATGAGTTATATTCTTTGCACTTCTATCTCCATGCATGATTTGTTGCACCTAGTGCAATGGGGGAAAAGCTCTCTTACATGAGGGTTCATGGGTTAATGTATATGTTTAATGATATATTTTTTTTGTTTTTATTAAATTATTTGCAATAATTAATTATACATAATTAAAATTTACATCTTAGTATTTTATTTTAAAGTAATATTATTATTTAGAATTTAGAATTTAAAAAATTGAGTGGCAAAGTATTGATGCAATGGAATATTGTTGAATTAAATATGGTTTTTCCATGTTGGTTTTCCTAGATTTAGTTAAATATTTTATAAAATATATACATTTTAAATGAAATGTGATTCAAGTTTCATGTTAGGTGAAATGTGATTCGGGTTTCATGTTGGCAGTTATTTAAGTAAAGGAATATTAAAAACGGTATATGTAAGACATTAAAAGTGTTAAAAAATATTAAAGATATTTTGTTAGGTTTATTTTCATTTATGTTAATATTTAATTAAAAATATTGTAGTATGGAATATATAAATCGCTTTAAATATATTTGTAGTTTTGTAAATTGTGTTTGAAATTTTAATATAAAATAAGATAATTAAAATAAAATAATAATGGTCTAATTTAATTTTAAAGTTATAATTTTATGAAGATGAAAATATTTTATTTCTTTAAATTTAAGTTTATAAGTTATTATTATTTTATTTTGAAGGGATAATAGTTCCTCTCAAGTCGAGGGTTGCTATGATTTGGCTATATGAGAATGTTATTGCTGAGCTTGAAGACAATTGAGGGTTCATCTAAAGAAATTAAATGCAATATGGACATTAAGCAAGGGTGTCCCCTATCCCTTACCATTTTTTACATTTACATCGATAAACTAAAAGAATGTTGGAAAACTATGGGATGTGATGACCACAAACTCGCTAGTATGGTCATTACTCTTCTCCTTTATGTTGATGATAACATTCTTCTAGCCAGAAGCCATGAGGATCTCGAAAAGTAGCTTATAATTATCTATAATTACTTCTCCAAGATGCATATGACTATTAATACCGACAAGACTAAAGTCATGATAATTAAATCCAAAAATATCAACCATGATAATTTCATCTATAATAAAAATCCCTTGCATAAGGTTTCTTCAAACAAATATTAGGTATTGATATTCATAATCAACTCAACTAGAATTATAGCATTGAGAAAAGGATTATTGGAGGCTGGAAAGCTCGTCAAGAGCTTGAAAATAGTTATAAGTTGACTAATCTTTGGGTTTGGAGTAAAAAAAAGTTCCTCTTTGAGACTCTCATCTCCCTTGTCATTTTATATGTTGTGAGGTTTGGGGTTGCAGTATATCTATAGAATCGTGGAGGAAGATCATTCAGATGTAAAAGCAATTTATAACCTAAAACCTCAAGATTAAAGTAAATAATCCCTATCCTATCCCCTTGATTGAAGCTAGCCTTTTTCCTATTGAGAGCATGACTATGTTTAAGTATCTGATGTATAAGAATAATCTTTACAACATGGAAGCCATGAAGTTCCCCAAAATTGCTTTAACTCTATCTAGAACCCCCAACTTCGGCTCAAGTGAGGATGACACAAGGATGCCCAGTCTTGGATCAACCATTGGGGGATAAAGAAGGAGATCATCTTGGAGAATAGGGATAATATTAATAATATTATTACTTCTAAATTTAAGGATAAGTTGTAGGATGATAAGGAGTTAGAGGGGGAAATGAAGCTAAGGTATTATAAGGAGGTGATCAACCTCACTTGTGCTAACCAATATTATCTTTCTGTCTTGACGAGCGATAAGAAGAAATGAACATTATGAAGATAAGAACTAATTCTCATGAGCTCCAAAGTGAAACTGGGTGTTGGTCTATTTCCAAAACACCTTGGGATGAAATAATCTATCATCTTTGCAATACTAAGTGGGTTGAATATGAAAAAAAAATCTCTTGGATTGCCCAGCTCTTACTCACATCGTTTCCCATTTCCAAAACATTTTCCACACTACCAACATTTTTGACTTGTTACGTTAGTAGAACTACAGTGACCTAGGAACGCTTCTTTCCTAAGGAGTCTCAATTCTTACTTTCTTAAGTTCCAATAGACCACATTAGTCTTAGTGGATGTTAATCATCATGATCATGATCATCATATAATATAAGCATAAACTTAATGAAATATTTAAATTATTAAAAAATATAAAATTTATTAATAATATATTTAAAAATATATAATATTATTTATAGTTAAATATTTATATTATTCTTATAAAAATACAAATCTAATTAAAATGGAAAGCATATTAGATTTGAATGAATCTTTTAGAGGTAATAAAACAAATTTTGAGTTGATTAGTATGTTGTTTTTATTATCATTTATTTATTATGATATTATCTAGCACAACTATATTAAAAATATTAATATGGTTGATATAGTTGAAGGCTTCATTTATATCTATCATTGATAAATAATAATAATAATAATAAACTATGGCAATACAAATATTATTATTATCATTATAATTAATAATAATTATTATTTCATATTAAATTTTAGGTGATTTATTATTATATTAATAATTGATTTATCTTTGATACATTATTAATTAATTCATTATATAATTAATCCATTCATTAAATAATTAATTTAATAATTCATTAAATAAATAATAATAATTATTTAGTAGTAACAATATTTATTTTAAAATGATTACAATAATATTTAATTAACAATAATTACTATTAATTAATTAATTAATAATTATTATTAATTAATAATAATTCTTAATTCTTAATTATTAATTAATAATAATAATTCATTAATAATAATAATAATAATAAAATAAATAAATAATTAATTAATAAAAACTATTACAATAATAGTTGGTTTTTTTTAATTAATGGCTTGTGTGGTAGATACAAATGAAACCTTCGACGTATATCAACCACATTTACTAGTAAATATGGTTGTGCTATTAGTAAATGTGGTTGATATATGCTGAGAGCATATAATTATCATTATTATTATGATTATTATTATTATTTCTAATTGTCCATGGGGTCTTGGATAAACGGTAATCAGGTGTTCTGTTAAGACACTCGTTGATGTAAAGTCATCGGTTCAATTCCTCGTCCCGGTCGAAGTGATATATTGGACATGATGAAGATGTAGCCCTCCCAGGCTTACAAAAAAATATCATTATTTTTAATTATTATTATTAATTAAATTTAATATCATTATAAAATAATAATAATTAATTAATTCCTTTTTATTTCATTAGTTATTAATTAATTTATTAAATAATAATTTTTAATTTATTAAATAATTAATTAATTCATAAAACAATTAAATAATACATGATTAATAATTAATCCATTAATAATTAACAAATAATAATAATAATAATAATTAAGTAATTATTTTTATTATTTATTAATATTATTGAATTGAGGCTTCTGTGATCCATATCAAGTTTAAGAGAAATTTTTCGGTGTAAATCACAACATATATCATTTGTCAACCCGTTTTGAACCAACCAGTGTGGTTCATCATCAGGACTAATGATGATGAACCACACTGGTTGGTTCAAAACGGGTTGACAAATGATATATTAATATTATTAATCCCTAGAATTAATATTATAAACATTATGAATAATATTATACCTTAAGAATATGAGCCCTTAGATTGAGAAATCTAAGGAATTTATATTATTAATCCAAGGGATTAATTCTAAAACCCCGAGGTACTATAAACCCAAGAGCATAATATTAAACCCAAGGAATTAATATTATAAACCCAAGGGATTAAAACTAAAAACCCAAGGGATTATAAACCCAAGGGTATAATATTAAATCCAATTGTTAAATATTATAAACTCAAGGTATATAAAACCTAAGATAAATATTATAAACTCTAAAATAGACATGGTTGACCATGGTTGATTTTCATATTGACACAATCTTTGTTACACTGCGACATTGGACTATGGTTGACCATGATTGATTTTCATATTGGGACAATGTTTGTCACAATGTGATGTTGGACAATGGTTGTCCATGTTTGATTTTCATATTGAGACAATATTTGTCACAATGCAATGTTGGGCCATCGTTGACCATGGATTACCATGGTTGTCACAATGTGACGTTGGACCAAGAAACAATCTTTGTCACAATGTGACCATGGTTATTGACCATGTTTGACCATGATTGACCATGGTTGATCAAGTTTGGTTTCCATATAGAGACAATCTTACAATGACGTTCGAACATGGTTAGTTTTCATATTGAGACAACCATTGTCACAATGCGCCATTGGTTAATTTTCATATTAAGAAAATCTTTGTCACAATGTGACGTTGGACCATGGATGACCGTGATTATAAACTCAATGAATTTATATTAAATCTAAATATTAATATTATAAACCCAATGGATTTATACTGAACCCAAAAATTAATATTATAAACCCTAGGATTAATATTATAAACCTTATCAATAATATTATACCCTAGGAATATGAACCCTTAGATAGATAAACCCAAGGGATTGATATTACAAATCCAAGAGATTAATTCTAAAACTCAAAGTTATTACAAAACCAAGGGAATAATATTAAACCCAAGGGATTAATATTATAAGCCCAAGGTATATAAACCCCAAGATAAATATTATAGACCCAAAGGAATAATAAACCTAAGGGATTACAACTAAAAACCCAAGGGATTATAAACGCAAGGGAGTAATTTTAAACCCAAGGGATAAATATTATAAGCCCAAGGTATATAAACCCTAAGATAAATATTATAAACCCAAGGAATTGATATTATAAACTGAATGGGATGTATATTAAACCCTAGGGTTAATATTATAAACCTTATGAATAATATTATACCCTAGAAATATGAACCCTTAGATTGATAAACCCAAGGGATTAATATTGTAAAATCAAGGGATTAATTCTAAAACTCCAAGATATTATAAAGCCAAGGTATATAAAGTCTAAGATAAATATTATAAACCCAAGGGATTAAAACTAAAAACCCAAGGGTATAATATTAAACTTAAGGAATAAATACTCTAAACACAAGATATATAAACCATAAGACAATATTATAAACATTAAAATAAACATGGTTGAGCATGGTTTATTTTAATATTGACATAATCTTTGTCACAATGCGATGTTGGACAATGTTTTCCCATGGTTAACCATGGTTGATTTTCATATTGAGACAATCTTTGTCACAATGTGACATTTGAACATGGTTGACCATGGTTGATTTTCATATTGAGGCAATCATTGTCATAATGTGACATTGGTTGATTTTCATATTCAGGAAATATTTGGCACAATGTCATGTTGGGCCATGGTTGAACATGATTATAAATCCAAAGATTAATATTATAAACCCTATTAATAATATTTCACCCTAGGAATATGAACCATTAAATTAATAAACCCAAGGGATTGATATTACAAACCCCATGGATTAATACTAAAAACCCAAGGGAATAATATTTAACCCCAAGGGATAAATATTATAAACCCAAGGTATAAAAAACCTAAGATAAATATTATAAATCCTAAAATAAGCATTGATGACCATGCTTTGCCATCGTTGTTTTTCATACTGAGACAATCTTTGTCACAATGTGACATTAGACCATGGTTGATTTTCATATTAGAGAATCTTTAGCACAATGTGACATTGGACCATCATTGACCATGGTTGAGCATGATTGTAAAACCAAATGGATTTATATTAAACCCTAAAATTAATATTATAAACCCTATCAATAATATTATGCCTAAGGAATATGAACCATTAGATTAATAAACCTTAGGGATTAGCATTATAAACCCAAGTGAATAATAAACCCAAGGGATCAATTCAAAAACCCCAAGGTATTATAAACCCAAGGTATATAAACCCTAAGATAAATATATTTACACTAAAATAAACATGGTTGACCATGGTTGATTTTCATATTGACACAATCTTTCTCACATTGCGACATTGGACTATGGTCGACCATGATTGATTTTCATATTGACACAACATTTCTGACAATGTGTCATCAAGTAATGGTTGGACATGGTTGATTTTCATATTAAGACAATCTTTGTCACAATGCGACATTGGACCATGGTTAACCTTGGATGGCCATGGTTGTCACAATGTGATGTTGTCCCATGATACAATCTTTGTCACAATGTGACTATGTTTTCATTTTCCATATTGCGATAATCTTTGTCATAATTTAGCATTGAAACATGGTTGACCATGGTTGAATTTCATATTGAGATAATCCTTCTCACAATGCGACATTGTTTGATTTTCATACTGAGAAAATATGTCACAATGCAATGTTGGACCATGGTTGACCATGATTATAAGCCAAATGGATTTATATTAACATAAATATTAATATTGTAAACCTTATGGATAATATTATACCCCAAGAATATGATCCCTTAGATTAATAAACCCAAGTGATTGATACTATAAACCTAAGGGAATAATAAACCTAAGGGATTAATACTAAAAATCCAAGGGAATAATATTAAATCCAAAGGATAAATATCGTAAAGCCAAGGTATAAAAACCCTAAAATAAATATGGTTGACCATGTTTTACCATCATTGACTTTCATACTGAGACAATCTTTGTCACAATGTGACGTTGGACCATGGTTGACCATGGTTGATTTTTATATTTAGACAATCTTTGAAACAATGTGATCTTGGACCATCGTTTACCATGATTGTAAACCCAAGGGATTTATACTAAACACTATGATTAATATTATAAACGCAATGAATAATATTATACCCTAGAAATATGAACCCTTAGATTAATAGCCCAAAGGATTGATATAATAAACCCAAGGGGAAAATAAAACCAAGGTATCAATTCTAAAACCCCAAGGTATTATAAACCTAAGGGATTATTATTATAAAAGCAAGGTATATAAACCCTAAGATAAATATTATAAACCCTAAAATAAACATTGTTAACACTGGTTGACCATGGTTCATTTCATATTGAGACAATCTTTGTCACAAAGCAACGTTGGACCATGGTTTATCATGGTTGAGCATGATAGACTTTCATATCGAGACAATCTTTGTCACATCACGATTTTGACCGTGTTTGATTTTTATATTGAGAAAATATTTGTCACAATGTGGCATTGGACCATGGTTGACCATGATTATAAACCCAAAGGATTTATATTAAACCTGAGGATTTATATTTTAAACCCTATGAATAATATTACACCCTATGAATAATATTACACCCTATGAAAATGAACCCTTATATTAATAAACCCAATGGATTAATATTATAAACCCAATGGAATAATAAGCCCAAGGGATTAATACTAAAAACCCAAGGGAGTAATAATAAACCCAAGGGATAAACTCTTACATTAATAAACCCAAAGGATTGATATTATAAACCCAAGAGACTAATAAGTGCAAGGAATTAACATTAAAAACATGAGGAAATAATATTAAACCCTTGGGTTTAATATTATAAACCAAGGTATATAAACCTTAAGATAAATATTATAAACCCTAAAATAAACATGGTTGACTATTGTTAACCATAGTTAACCATTGTTGATCATGGTTAATTATCATTAATAACAATTAACTATTAACTATTAATTATTAATTATTAATTATTATTAACAATTATTATTTATTTATTATTATTTTATTATTATCGACAATTTTTTTTTATAGATAAATTTTAGCACCATAGTTTTCTCATTATAAGTTTTAAACCAATCTCTGTTGTAGGTAACATGAATGGATGCTCCTCAATATGTCAACCATGCATTACAATCATATGTTTTTACTTATAAGGCTACATCTAGAATAAACAATTTTACATTTTTGATGTTGTTACTTACTTCTACTTCTCTATCAACAAAGTTGTTAATCAATATTCTATATTTAGACATATTAAACTCCTTTTTTCTTTGTATTCAAAAGCTTAATGTCCATACCTACCATAATAGTGGCATGTACCATTTCTTTCTCACAGTCATAGTTGTTTTTATTAAACCTCACCTTGATATAGTTTCACCTCAAGGTTGCCTCCTTTGTTTCTTATCCATGGTTTTTCTGTGTATGGTTTCTTATCTTGATTCATTAAACAAAAATTTGAATTTGAAATATGTTATGGAACACTCTTTCTCCCTTTTTCCTTCTTGCATAAAGATCCATGTCAATTCATTAAGTAAAGGTGATTTCTTGGCGATAGTTACTTGATATTGCAACATACAATTTAATGTGATAGTTACTAGATTGCAAATGGATACTTTTTCACCAATATCATCCAATTTATATTTTAAATCTTTAATTTTAGATAGATAATTCATAATGTTCTCATTTTGTTCCATTCTAAATGAAAGAAGCTAGCTTTTCAAAGTATCACTCTATTTGTATTTATTGATTAATACAAACTCTGTAATTCCTATCATGGCTCATTTAATGTCTTGCATTTCCTTATATGAGAAATAATCATGTATTTTATAAACATTCTCAAGAAAACCCTTTCTTTGGTTTATCTATTCTCCTAATTTAGCTTTTTCTATTCACAATCATGCATTATATGGTTTCAACAAAGTCTGTCTCTTAAACTTTAAATTTATATAATTCAAGAATCTTAATTAGTTAATTCTAGTTAAGAATCCTTCATACTCCCTCTAACAACAATGGATCCTTTAGATAGCATGAAACACCTATCTCTATCTCGATCTCTCCATAACAACTTCTATCACTTCATATAGCGTGCAACCCCTTACTCTTTCTCTCCATAGCAACTTTTATCACTCTCATAACCGTTGTGTACTTTTCTTAAAAAAACATCTTTACCTCATAGCATCTCACACTAGGTTTCAATAGAAATTAAAAATTAAACTCACACAAAAAAAATGAAACAATATACAAAGAGAGCTAGTTCTTCATATGTTGAATAAAATAATACACGTGTATGTACATATGCAGAGGCTTTTTATGGACAAAGAACTAATTCTTTACTTCATATATCAAATAAAAAAATATACATACATATCTAGACTTTAAGCTTTTTATGGAAAAAAACTAATTCTTTACTTCCTATGTCAAATAGAAAAATATACATACATATCTATAGACTTTAAAAACATAACCATGAGCACTCAAACAACCTCAAATCTACACAATTTACAAGCAAGTAGATTTCTTCGTTTATTTTTAACCCTTAACAGTGAGTAACTAATGGATTGATTTGTTTTAACACTTGCTAACTAATAGATTTTTGGATGCATCTTTCACTTACTATCCCAAGGACGTTGCACGTCACTACTTTTCTTCTGGGACGTTTTCTGCGTGGGAGAAGACAGCAATGGCAATATTGAAGAATCCTAAAGTTGTTAATATTGGGAACACACGAAAGTGGCCAGTCTTCGCATTGTCTCGTATTAAAGTTTATCATCCACGTACTGTACTCCGAAGGACATTGTTTCGAAGTCGTTTATGGAGGTAGAAGTCGTTTATGGAGGTAGAGGAATTGTTTGGATGGTTAAAAGTGGTTGGAATTTGGGTAAAAAAATTCAATTTTTTTTGCAAAGACAGTGTTTGAATAGTGTTTTTACAGTGAAATAGATTCAGCACCATCATAAAAATCCAAAGCACATAAAATTATGAATTTAAACAGCTTTTACATAAATTTACAAAAATCCCTACCAAATTTCAAAATATAACCCGAATTTCCAAAACTTTCAAAACAAAAAAACATAATTGTTCTACAGCATATGTTGTTTCCACTGTTGTTACCAATCCTTCGATAATAGTCTTTTCACAAATGGTTGTGTGTTTACCGGCTTCTCAAGATTGCAGATATTTCTCTGGGAATCTAAATATGAAACTCTGATATTGATGATTCAAAGTGACTTTACTCATGCACTGCCTATATCTTCAGTTGTGGGGCCGTGGCATCAACTCTCATCAGGTTTTCCCTGTCCCTATTTACTTTTTGAAAATAGGCCATGTTCACGAACCTGAGATCAGGGCACTGACGATGTAAAACTGTCCGCATTGAGATCGGGATCTCCTTGCCTGAGCGTAATGACCTTCGCATACCCTTCGACTGAGAATGGGTATACCCAACAACCTGTCAACGCTGCGAACTCTTTTATTTTTATATAGCTTCCAAATATTTTTCATACCAACTCTTCGTGCTACGGCAGGCCTAGGCAGTCCTATTATATATTAGCCAGAAATATAATATGTCTTAAGGTGATAGAATTTATTGCGTTAATTTATTAGTATAGATTTATTTTAAATACAGATTTAACATGAATTTAGAGGTATTTAATTTTTTCATCTGTAAATTTGTTTATGAGTTGATATTATTTAAATGTTTTGTATAGTTATTTAAATTTTTTTATTTTTGGATATTTAATTTTTTTTTTTAATTTTAGATTATGGGTTAATATTATTTAAATGTTTTGTATACTTATTTATTTATTTATTTATTTTTTAGATTTTTTTAGTTTTATAGAGAGAAATAAAATTTCAATTTTAATAATTAACAACTAACATTACTCGGCCTGGAGTATGCCGTAAAACTGCTTCTGCTTGGCTAAGAGCTCGTCTTCCTCGGACGTAAGGAAACAGGTTAACGGCCCAAGACCCAGAGGCATCTGGCAGGAGTGAAAGCCTGCTCCCTTACGGACCACCAGCGGGTTATTACAGGTGGCGTGGTTTTCCTTGATAACAATGATGAGTCAAACCGACATTCGCGGATAGCAGCCAGAGATGGTTGTCCTCACTGTTGGTTTGACACCTGAGTTTGATAGGTTTTGCCACTTTCGGAAAAAAAAAAAAAAAAAAAAAAAAAAAAAAAAAAACAACTAACATTACACGTCATGTCATACTAAGCTGAAAAATAAACCTCCCCACTAAAACCCAATTCCTAACTTGACTTTCTTAGTTTCTCAAGCTCCCGCAGGCCATGATGTCGGCTATATCTCCAGATTTCCATCGAAGAAGAGCGAAGTCAATGACTTGGAGATCCCCCAATTGACGTACACTCTTCGATTGAGAAAGGAATGACATATTTGTTTTGGGTTTTGAGTTTAACATCAGACAATGATACGAAAATGAAAAATAACAATTAACTAGCAATTGTCCCAAAAGGTACAAAGAGAGGCCGATAGACTTATGAAATTAGAATTGTTGAATTTTTATAAAAGATTTAAAAGTACAAGTATTTTTGTAGAAAATATTAAAAATAGAAAATAATGAATGTTGAAAACCATATAAGATGTACAGTGTAAAATATTTTATTAATATATATATATATATATATATTAAAATCTCAATTGTATTTTCAATTGGGTATTGGTTAACTTTTATGCTCGTCCATAGTATGATTAGTAGTTCATATATTACAAATAGAGGCTTGATTGTGTATGAAGCAACCATTTTAAGAGATCGAATGATGTAAAATTGAATAAGGATGGTTGTCAAGATAATTGGCACTTGTGGATCTAGGGAATGATCCCTCATTTGTTGAAGATATGTGAGTGTTTTTCTCATCGAGAATCTAGTTTAACGACTACACATTTAGGAGGGTTACAAGACAACTTGATGGAGTTCGCTCTATGTGATTTCAAAGATGTTTAAGGAAGCTAATGAAGACTTCGACAAGAAGATCAAAGACAAGTACTTGTTAAGGGAGAGACTTGGAGATTTAACTCCTAATTGTCTTGTCCATATTGATTGATGTTCTTCATCATTAAATGTAATAGTTGTGTGATTGTTAATTAGTTGGATTTGAGAGATTTAAGTCCAACTAAAATAGTTCCTACTTTGGTGTTTGGTTGAGATATTTTCTCAACTAATTGATTGTATGGTTAAGATAAAATTTATATCTTAAACCAATACTTATTGTTTTCATATGTGATGTTTAAAATAAAATACAATTAAATTTGTGATGTATAATTAATTTTTTAACTATTTTTATTTAATAATAATAATAATAATAATAATAATAATATAATTAAAATAATAATTAATAATAATATAATTGAAATGATAAAAAATAAAGATTCATAGGAATGACCAAAACAATCCAATCTGCGAATTGACAATTGGACATCTTAATAGTAAAGGCATTTTAAAAATAAGCATAACTTTGAAAGAAAGTTGAAATTGATTTGATCATGTCAAACCATTTTTGACCTATGCAAAAAGTTGATGAACAGTTTTGGACATATGCAAAAAGTTGCTTAGGAGAGGTTGAGATTGAAAATATATAATCATTTTGGACATATGTGGTGGGTGAGAAAGTAAAGGTTGAAATTGAATTAATTTTACATAATTATAATTATGATATTATGTGATAAAGGATTAAAAAACACAAAATCCCAAAGTAAAAGTTGTTCCAGTTGAATTTACTTTACTATAAAAGAATGTTGTATCTCCGTGCATATTGTTCTGTATCTACATACCTATTTGAAAATGGAAAAACACCCACTTTAAATTCAAATTATACTCCTCTATTAACTGGAAATACTTTATCAAAATGGAATCATATACCATATACCTGTCTTAACTATATCCACTTTATTAATGTGGATCCATGAGTTGGATGACACTTGTGGCCATATAAAAGTTTAAAGTCAAGAAGCTTGGTGATAATCAAGCATTGAAATAATATTTTTAAATTTTAAATATTTAAAAATGGTATATTTCTTCTGCATCAAAAGATACCTTTAATGACAGAAAACGGAAGCTGGCTTGCTTTTATAATTTCTAACTTTAAAAAACAGAAAGCTGCCTTTACTTTTATAATTTCGAAAAACAATGTGATAGAATTGAATAAAATATCATAGGCTAAATTGAATAAAATTATAATAAAATATAATATAATAGACTGAAATGAATAAAATTAAAATAAAATATTGAATAAAGAAAGTAGTAATCTTTCCATGCAAGTAAAATTTAGTAGCTAATATTGCAGAGGGAAATCCCATCATATTACATAATGAAATCCCATCATATTACAAGTAAAACTGAGAAATTTCATATACCACAATACAAGTAAAACTGAGAAGCCAATCTTGTAGAGTGAAATCCCATCATATTACAGAATGAAATCTCATTCTATAGGATTTACTAGGGTCATTACAGAGAAAATAATCATAAGTGGAGATCTGATTCACAAGGCATGACATGGACTCTGCTCTCAGAATGTAAGCCTTTCATTTACCACGACACAAGCAAAACTGAGTAACTAATCTTGTAGAGTGAATCCCATCATATTACAGAATGAAATACCATTCTAAAGGATTTACCAGAGACATTACAAAGATCGCTATCACAGTGGAGAGCTGCTTCACAAGGCAGGACATGGATTCTGCTTACAGGATGTAAGCCCTTCATTCACCACAGAAACTCTTGTTGTTGAAGATGAGAAGCAGCACAAAAGTTAGTCATTCCACATCTACTACAAACTTACAACAATATTAACATCCTGCAAATATTCTCATCTATGAGGAGCTTTGGGGGCCTATAGATTACAAGAGAATAGCAGAAATTCTTCAGTAAACATGTTAGTAGCGTACTGATCATCTTGGCGGTTGGAGACAAAACTGGTGTTGAAGCTCTCTTTCCTCACAAACCCTGCAGGGGCTTTCTTGTCATAATTTTGAGTAGAGAAAGGCTGGGTAACAAAGTTGTATGGCACGTATGGCCACAGTTCTACATGCTTCCCAGTGCATTTCACTTTCTTCAGTACTTTGTTCGGCTCCACAGATCCCGTGACTGTCACTTTCTGCATCTTTCTATTTATATCCACCATTTGAACTCCTGCACAAAATTTCCCACAGAAGAGAAACAAAAGTTATTACAATCATCAAAACCCCAGCTTATATTAACCTAGAAAAGAAAATGATGGGCCACTTTGGCCTGTGGCTTAGATGTAGATCTTGGTTGTAACAGGTGACGAAATTTAGCATCTCGGTACAGAAATCAGTAACAAAGATAACGGATTGGTAATGAGCAAACATAGATCCTGAGGTGCAAATTTTCAAAAGCCCAAAGCAAAAAAAATTGGTAAAACAGAGCAAACATGAACTTTGAGTTGAAGAACTGAAGAAACTTTAAAGAATTAATTAGCACACAAGTAGTTCATGCTGAAAGCATTTGCAAGGCAGTGTATCATTCTTCCACTTTGATTTGCATTTCCACCATATGTGTTAGTTCTCCTTGTGGTTTAAATAACCAAGCAATGCCTCTTACTTTTCCAGTATTGAACAAAAAATTTCAATGACAGTTTCACCAGAGATGAGGGAAAGATTTTAGTTAGGTAGTTTTCAAATACTAGGTTTGCCTAAGCTAGATACATTTGAAGAAACATCTTTGTTAAGCCATGGACAATTAGTATGTAGCTTTGCTTTTCAACTGAAAATACTTAGGCATCCATATGTACATAGTAAAGATACCAAAATCTATAGCTATGATTAGAAAATCTAATTTTCAGATTGGAACCAATTATCTTTATCAAAGATGAATAGGGTATTATCAAAAAAAAAATTCAACAAAACACATTTTACCATTTTACTGACCTGCAAATCATGTGACAGCATCCAGATGTTTTTTCAACAATTTGTCCACATTTTCCACACAGTTGCCAATCTTTTTTTTTGGTGAGCTTTAAGAGCAACAAATCATCTTTGTTACTTTCGGGAATAGACAATTTCTCCAGGTCAGAGCAATCCAAACCCACATGCCATGACACACCACATTGAGAACAAAACAACCTTCTGCATTTAGGGCATTCTAAATCTTTAATAACAACAACAGCTAGCTCAGTTGAGCTTCCTACTTTAGGCACATCCTTCAACAAGAGTGTCGAGCAATCCTTGAATGGGAAATAGAACTTCTGAGAACTGGGAATCTCTTTTTCCACCAATATGTCAGGAATTTTTTTTGGAGAGTAAAAGGCATGCAAATAGATCTTGTTGTTCAATTGTATTGGTCTATTAAGTTATGAATAATGTGTTAGGTAAGACTTTTTTACGAAAATGGTAGCCATGCCATAACAATTTACGACTGTTTGTTTGAAAATATACATGGATCAAAAGGAAATATTACATGGTTCAATTGTATTGGTCTATTAAGTTATGAATAACGTGTTGGTAAGAATTTTGTTTAATAATCCAATTATGAACATAGTATAAGAACTACACCGGAAGGTTCTTTGTAGTCTTACATATTATGATTGGCATTTAAAAGTTCATATCCCCATGTATGAAAGACAACTTAGGACAACCAAGCTACATGATGGGAATAAGAATTTATGATGGGAATAAACATTTGGGCAATCTCTAAAATTTAACCCAATAAATAAATGAATGAACCAAAGCACAGTAAAGCATAAGGCAGAGTTCATAAGGTGGAATTCATACTTGGTGTTGGGATGGTGAAGCATAAGGCAGAATTCATACTTGGTGTTGGAATGGTGAGAAGGCACCCGTTGACATGTAATAGAATACCAAGCCAACAGCCACTACTTTTGAGATTAATGGGTATAATAAAGGATACAATAAACACAAAAAGAGAAGATCGAACACTTTGCAAACATGCACATTGTAACTCCACTGATAAAGAGAACTTAAGCGTAAACATTACAATTGCTAGATAGTGGGCCATCAGAACAAAACAATAAGTTTGTATAAAGGCAAACTATAGATAGAAAAAACAATAATTTTTCGATGCACTATACAATGATTGAATTCAAAAAGTGTAACTGAAGTTGTGTTTAAAACTTTAACATTATTTGATAAATCTTTGTACATGATTTATAGTTACCAGACCCTGCCAAGTCAACTTGGAACTAGCACTTCTACCCAACCTACCAAATAAAGTCTAGTAACTTTATATAAATGCTATTTCTTTGTTGCATAAAAGTTGTATTAAAGCAAGTGAAACTTTTTCAACTGGGGAAAACACCACTGATGAGTGAATTGAACATTTAGGAGCATCACTATTGAATTTCACTTGAATACTTCTAAATATTTCACTTGCTTTTGTGTGTTTTTCACAAGCAATTCTACAGAAGACAGTTACATGCTTTGCAATGTCTTTCTTGAAATTTACATATATGCCGAGTCATTTTCAAGTTGGTTGGAAAATATCTGCCGAGTTTTGTGTCAAGGTTAACTAGTGAAGTAAAACATGTCCTAAGCCAAATAAAGTCTAGTAACTTTATATAAATGTTATTTGTTTGTTGTATAAAAGTTGTATTAAAGCAAGTGAAACTTTTTCAACTGGGGAAAACACCACTGATGAGTGAACTGAACATTTAGGAGCATCACTGTTGCATTTCACTTGAATACTTCTAAATATTTCACTTGCTTTTGTGTGTTTTTCACAAGCAATTCTACAGAAGACAGTTACATGCTTTGCAATGTATTTCTTGAAATTTTACATATGGTCTACACATAGAGACATGTTTGGTAGGTAATAACTAAACATATATACAATGAAAGTATTCTTTGGCTTCTAAACATATGTACAATAAAAGCATTCTATTACATATAGATGTAATTAACAATGAGCAACTAATCATATATGCATGATGGGATATGGCATTGGCAACACCAATTAATGTTTATTGTGGTGCCAAACTGTGTGAGTTGTTCCTGCAATTAATGCAGCATTTTCCTGTGAGCGTCCCTTTCATGGATGTGAATTGTTATCTTAAGTATTTTTCTTATCTTCTTTAACAGTTCAATGGTTGGGCGCAAATGGTAAAGAGGCAATGATTGTTGGGGCAAGATTCTTATTTTCATATCTTGTAATGTAAGTTCTTGTTGCTGAATTTCTGAGCAATACTCATACAACATTCGTATGTAGCCTATATCCATACCTGTTGCCATCCAAAAAGAAAACATTGTAAGTGACAATGGATGTGTTTGATGAAAGCATTTTTTTTAAAGAGATGAAGTAAAATAAATAATTTCTCAAAGAAATTTTTAAATTGTAGTGAATGCTAGACCTTGTCATTCTTAGCGGGAAACATTTTGTTTGAATATTTGAAATAAAATAAACGATTTCAAACTAATATAAAATCATATTAGGTTAAATTTAATAGCAAGCAAATGTATGTGAAATTTGGTTATGTAGTAAGTGGTGTTTACCATGTGGGTAATTCTGGAAGACAGGCTGTACGATTGGCTAGAGTGTATTCTCCTGCACAGATTTTGATGCGAGGAATGATTCCTCTTACTTTCTACGCTTAAGATATGGATTCTTCTGCATTTGTGCAATGCGTGAGAATGGGAAAGCTGGATTGATTTTAATTTCTGCCAATGACCACACTCTTGAAATTACAGTTAACGTTAGCCATTGTCGTTCTTTGGTGCCGATGTCTACTGTTGCTTTGTCTAATGTCATTCCTTGTGACTTGTGTATCGTTAAAGCCCATGCCATTTGAAGTGGTATCTGACGGCGTGTACCCCTTGTGATGGGAGAAATGGGTACATATGTTGGGTGTGAAATGTCCCATGGTGTTCCTTTGTATTGTCTAAAGTCGACAACCACGAAGGATGGTAATTCTGGGGGCTTTGAGCCAATTGAATAAAATATTGAGATGACCTTCCCAAGTGCGCCATTGACGAGGCCTGCATGTACCCATAAGTTGCTGGTGAGCATAACTTTTTGTTCGTTGCATAAGAGCACTTTTGCAGGCAAATGCTCATCTTCTGTTGTAGTAGGAGTTTTCTGCCTTTGTTGTTCTGTAGAGCAAAGCGCTACTGGGATGTTCAATTTTTTAAGCATTTTCCTATTATGCAAGACAACTGAGTTGTTTGTTGCATATAGGTGCATGGATTCTTCAAATGTGCATTTCTCTTCATGTGTAAGAGACGAACTTGTTCTTGACATTAGGTGTTGCCAATCTTCAAGTGTAGATATTCCATTTCTAAGATTTGTGAGTATTTTCCAGAAAGTAACTTGGGACGGGCTAGCTCCTTATTGATGAAAAACGGTTAAAAGTGTTATGAATATGTCGAAGTTGTGCCAAAGTGTAGTGCCACGTGATGTCCCAACATATAAAGGAATGTCTTTTACAGGTGGTAGCTAGCCTAAATCTCTAACAAGGATAATTGAGTGATTACCAAATGGTGCATTTCAGTGAAGAGGGAATGCCTCTCTTAGACGATCGTCAATGCGAGAAACCATTTTTGGACCAATGAAGCTCATTTCATCAATGAGAATGTATTCTACATGACGGAGTTGCTCTTGTAATTGTAGGAGTGGTTGGCCTTCAAGAGGATGCATTGTTTGGATAGGGATACGAAGGGCAGAGTGAATTGTGAGGGCATTTATGTTGAAAGCTACAATGGCAGTTGGTGCAAGTGACAACAAAGGGTTTTTGTTTGCTGGTGAGTTTTCCACAAATGCATGGTGCAAACATTTAATCAAATGGGATTTTCCTGTCCCAGTTGTTCCATGTATGATGATTCTGTGTGGGGGTTTTGGCGAAGGGGTTTTAAAGTGTGAAAAAGAAGTGGTGAAAGCTATGTTTTGGGTAGGAGATAATGTGTGATATTGGGGAAGGTTGGAAAAAGAACGATGTTGGTTTTGAATGGTTGAGCGGTTGAATTCAATGAAATTTATGGCAGTTTCTTGCAAGTGGGGAGGGATAGTATTATGTGACCAATTGTGGTTGGCATCGAAGTTGCGGTAGCTAATCATGTCGAGGTCATCAATTGCAATATTGTAACCTGGGTGCAGTTGAGAGAGGATTTGCCATTCATTCATCTGCATGGAATCAGGAGGGGTGTCGGGGGTAGTTTGATCTTCAGCATGTGGGGTTTGTGGGTTTTCAATTTCTCGATGGACATGCCATGGTGTATATGTACCCTTTTTTTGTTCCCAATGTGTAATAATTTCTGCATCAGTTGAACCAATATCATTGGGGAGTGTTCGGAAGGAGAAATACAATAGTAATTCACTCCAACAAAAGGTGGCATAAGAAGGATCATCAGAGGGAGGAATGACATTGTAACGGGGCAAGACATGTACAATCATTGGAGGGAATATGTGTTTCCATTGGTTTTTTTTTCCGCTAGGCAGAATATGACCATGAGCGTGTAGCTTCAAGGAGGGGCAGTGATTCCAATGAGACAGGCCTATTCATGTATGCAAGGATAAAGTTTGGTGTCGAACCGTGATTCTCAGTATCTTGTGAAACACGTTTGAAAATAGTCTTTTTGACATTCAAAGAATGAAATGTATGGCTGCAGAGAGAGAGAGAGGTAGCTTTTGTAACATATGGCATATTTCTTGTGCTCCAATGTCTCTATCTGCAATGGTTTCTGTAAGGAGTTTTCAGATGACAGCAACAGTAGGTGCTTCTGGAATGGCACTTTTTGATAGCCGTGATAGCATTTGACAGTAGCTTTCAGATCTTGTTTCTTCTTTTGCTGCATACTTTGAAATATATTTTAACACAGCATGGCGAGAAAGGACTGGTTGGAAATCAACATTTTCTCTCCAAATAGAGAGTAGATCGGCATTGTGAATATTCAATCTTTCATCATTACGAGCAGGGACATAGGTTTTATGACCTTTATCATCAATGAAAAGTGAAGATGTGGACTTCAACTCCCACAGTACTCCATACCGACAGCGAAGTACATTGTCTTTCTTGTGAAGACAAGAAGATTCATGACACTTTGTATGACGTTGAACGTAGTTGACGAGCTCTATATAGTCTTCAGACTGATTGGACGTGAATATTGATGCTGTGTCAAGAAGACATGGGTTATGAATTGTTGATTGGTGAAGCGGAATATTTCGGTGTTCTACCTGACGTGGATTCCAGGCAGTTACGTAGTGGTTGAAATATTTCTGTGCATTAGCAACTTCTAATGCATTGTCCCAGTCAATTATCCATGTTTGGTGCATTTTGCAGACAGAGGAAGCCATGAATGTGTGCAGATCCTCTATGTTTCCATTCGTATCTGAATATAACATGAAATTTAAATCTGGTTAATACATATATATGCAATGTAGAAAATTAATGTAGAGGGAAATAGATATTAAAAAATACCTACACTAGTAGTCTACTGCATGGAGGCCTTTTTGCAGGATTTCTTTGAGGAAAATTGTAAATCTGCAATGCATATATTAGGCTGTTAGATGTGGGTTTTTATATATGTTTTGAATTTCCCATTGGAAGTGGTTGACTGAATTGGAAGGAATACTGGTAGGCATGATCATGTGCAAGTCATGCCATTTAGTATCAGCTGCAATGAGAGTGAAAAAGAATGTCGGACTTCCTATTTGCATGATCATGTCAGTCAGCTCAGATCATCGTTTGTTCCAGAAAGACCGTGTTCCTTGTAGGGCTGAACCGAACCGCATTATTTGCTCTAGCAATCTTGAATCTGGAGAGTCACGAAGACACTGTCATAGGTCTGAAACCGTTGTTGGCAAGTTGTTCTCAATGTACTTCTTCACAAAAACACTAGCAGTTGCTTGGCTACAGTGGCGCATTAGAATGTTATAAAGATAGTAGCGGAATCTTGGGTGTTGGCCAAATCGGTTATCATGGTAGTGCAACAAGTGTAAAGCATATTCATGCATCTCAACTTTTGTAAGTCTTGGTTGCATGATCATGGCAATGTCTTTAGGGAAGAGTGTGGGGAATTCCATGGCAAAGAGGCCGATGGTGTTGTATTCATTTATAGCTGCTAAAGATATTGGAGGCCAATCGATAGAGCTTGTTGAATTTGAATGGGTCAAGTGCAAATAGTTACAAATGTTCTCAAGCTTAGTACATGAATTTGGGAGTATTGGAACGAAAGAAGAGGGTTGGATTTCTAATGGAGGTAGCATGACATTAGTATCATAAGTAGAATCAGTAGTGGTTTGATGGGGTTCAAAAGAGGAAGTGGTTACATTATGGAGAAGAGAAGAAATATCTATAGGGTGATCTGGTAGCGCAGAAATTGCAGATGAATTGAATTGAACATCACAGTAGTAAGGGTCATTTTTTATTTTGTATTCAAGGGCTGCAAGGACACGTGATTTGCAAACAAAGAATTCATAAGCCTTTTCAAATGGATTTTGCCTTTTCACAATGAGGATGTCTAAGTCAGAAATCAATCGGGGTAAGTATTTGGCAATAGTGGTGATGTCTTGAGGGAAGCTAATTGTATGGCCACTATATTTGTATTGACCACCATGGGCATGAGTGACTTGTAGAATGGGGTTGACATGTGCAATGAGCATTTCTTCAACTTGTGTTAACTGTTGAAGGACATAGGGTTGTTCACCAGGGTTCATGTTGTTCATTTCAAAAAAACGATTGGTAGATTTAGATGATGCACAACGAAAACAAGAAATTATACCATGGAAAAGCTTTGTTTCCATTCCTAGGTATGATTCTTTGCATATTGTGCAAACATGCAGGTAGAAAGTTCATCAATCCTTTCTCGAAAGCAACGGTGTTCTTCATTAAGGGGAGAGTTATATTAGATTTGATGAAGGTGAGATGGGTTGGTTTGTATAGTTGGGAGAGCTTTTGAGGTGGGAAGGGATGTAGAGGAAGTAGTAGGGTTGTTGCGGTTTTCATAAAGTAGTCGCCGTCGTGCATTTATTTTATCCTTTTGCTATGCATAAAGAAGACGTCGCTGCTCGTTTTTGTCTGCATTTTGATTGTTTTTTGGCATATCTAAACAAGGACAAATAATTATTGTTAGTTTTCATAAACGAGTATTGCATGTTTGGAGAATGTATTACAAGTTTTAGAATTAATTTTTTTTATTTGAACATAGAATTAATTTTTTTTATTTGAACATCGGTGAAGGTAGGTAGATTATGTAGAAGGAAAAACATGCAATTAGGAGTACTATAAAATCATATGTTATTTTGGCATCTATTATTGAGAGGAGAGGAGCAAGATAACCAATATTTTTCTCCCGTCTTCTTCATTTTTTTTTTGACAAGTTTGAACAATAGCATGAATAGATTAGCAAGCAAGAGATCAATATACAACATGTAAACAGCGAACGGAAAACTTATGTAGTAAGTCTTTACAGATGTTGATATCTATATTATGTAAAATGAAAAGGGGTAAACATACATATTTTGGAATAACTGGAAGAGAGTATTTGCAGTGACAGTGTGCATCACAATAACATGGGTGTAATTTACAATAATATGAAACAATCAGTTGTGCAGAAATGTTTGTTTATGTACAAACAATAGTGTTATAAGAGACCCTAAAAAACAGTTCAAAGGCGGCAAACAATAGGTCGTTTTGAAGTGGACATTGCTTGAATGTCAGTGAGGGCTTCTTTGCATGCAGAGGCATATTGAATTTCTTCCGAATTTATCAGTATTGGTTGCAAGTGTTGAACACCGTTGAAGTAATCTGCTTTAATGGAAAGTGTTAGCAGGAAGCGGCGTCCTAAAATTCGGCCACAAAT
Source organism: Pinus tabuliformis (assembly GCA_031772625.1). Lineage (NCBI taxonomy): Eukaryota > Viridiplantae > Streptophyta > Pinopsida > Pinales > Pinaceae > Pinus > Pinus tabuliformis. The sequence goes on along the minus strand of CM062810.1, from coordinate 729,682,889 downwards.
TTTCTACAGATCAGTTGGTTCGATAGAAAGAAGGAACATGTCTTTTGCATGATTCCCATGAGCTCATTCCCTGCGTCATTGAAAGCTGTGATGTTCTGTAGGTGCCCGGTGTGGTCATGTAGCTCAATTTTAAGTTTGTAACGGTGGTCACATTCTGGGAAGTCGCCATTACATTTTGTACAATGCCAAAGATTGTTAGAATTCTCCATAACCTTCTTCATGCATTGTTTTCCATTGAAATCTAATGGAAATGCTAGAATGTAGAAGTCGTCCAGGTCAAGAGCAGTTATTGTTGCACGAACTGAAACCCATATTGCTTTATCGTAGGTTTGCATGCCAGCAATTTCAAAAAACATCTTTCATGGTAGGGCACGTTTCGAAGCAACACCATAGTTTCTACTCAAAGATGGAGAAGAAGAGCTATAACCTGTTTCACAGAACCATGCATATAGTTGATGAGTTTCTTCAACTTGTGGATTTATGATGAGAGTGCTTGTTGATATCGTACCTACTGTGGTGCCATTAAATTCAGATACACAACCTCTGATTGCAAGGATTGGTGGGTTGTCGAAAGAGTAGAATTCAGCAAGGTTTTGTCCTATAGAGTCACAATGGTCTCCCCATAATGTTACATCAATGCTAAAACCCGACTTGTCTTTTAATATGAGTGTTTTCCTTAATGTTTCACTTCCGTCTTTTCGTCGAATTGTTGATGCAGGTGAAGTGGAGGTAACAACACCAATGACATCCACATTCGTATTTGGACTTGCACTTTTTATTTCAGCAATAGTCTTGAAGTGAAAGCTCTAGTAAGGAAACGTTGGATCATCTATGGGACATGGGTTGATAGTGGAAGCAACAAACAAGTAAATTTCCCATTTGTTCTTGAGGTGGTTGTAGTTTGGATTTGCTTCTTTAACTGTGTCATTTAAAACAATGTATAGCTGCCCAACTTGAATTAGATTGTAAAGAGATTCAGCCAATTCAGCAAATGCAGAAAGGTGGATCTCTTCCTTATCACGATTGATAGGGTCAAATCCAAAAACTTTTCCTGAGCCTCACACATTGTTGTAAGTCTTCAATGATGTTTTTGCAGATGCTCTACCTTGGATTGACCAATATTTTCGGTAAGGATTGAGTGCCGTGAATGGAATTGTTGTAGTTGTTTCCGTAATTGGTGGAGTAACTACAGAGGGCAAGGTATCTTTTGTTGATGAAGAGCTAACCTAGGATGTACCTGCCTTTGCATGTAGTAGCGTCAATGAGTCCTTCGTCAATGCTGCTGAGCGCATCACAACTTCAAGCTCAACCACTCGGATGGACCTTATGTAAACAAATGAGAAATGAATTAATGAAGATTCCATTTTTTTTTGTAATGCAAGAAGCGTTTAGAAGGAAAAAAATAGAAGAGGGTAATTTCAAATGTTGGGCCTTACGAGGAGTTTTGAAGCACCGTGCAAGCTGCTTTTTTAAGCAGAATTATTGAGCCAATTTGGATGTCTCCAGATGGAACTTGTGGGCTATATGCGGATGGTAGCAAAGTCTTGTGTTGATGTGTTCCATCAGATAGAGTAATGTGGAAGTGTGAGGATGTTGTTTTTAATGAGGTAACAGAACCAACATCGATTATCTGAAGTAGTGGTTGAATCTTAGTGGAACCATTCAGAAACAGAGGAATGGCATTCGTTTTCAAGGTTGTCTCCATAATATTAACATGGGGGTTCTTTTTCCTGTGATAGTAGTACTTGCAATTCATCAAATTCACCACAACACAAAATTCTGGTAAAAGAAGTTGTGATGTGAATGCGGAATCTAATCTAACAAGGATAACTTTTGATGGTGAAACAATAATAAGGGCACAAGATATGAGAATGAATTGTCATTCACACCACTATTAAAGGTGATCTGACCTTGTAGAACAAATTTTTGTAACATGTTTTGGCATGAATTACAAATGTTTTACGTAAATCCCATGCTATGTATGTAAGGTACGTGGCTAAACCTTTTAGAAACTGTAACGATGTTTCTAAAACTCTTATAATGTGCTCAGAATCTGCCTAAACATGTCGACTGATGTGTCCAAAATTTCCTGATGTGTCCAACATTGTGATACCCTCTGTCACTACTCCACTCAAGCCTTGCTTGATGCAATGATGAGTTTCCCAATTTGGTTCATTGCTCTTAAAGGAACTCAGTCCATAAACATAATATGCCTTTCCCTCCCTTGATCCACATTTGTTATCTTGATTTGCATAAGCTATGTATCCTCTTAGTACCAAGACACATCCACCTAATATGAATCCTTCCAAAGACGGACAGCCCCCAAAAGCGGTAAGCATTTCATAAGCAGAAATTCAACCTAGAGGGGGAGGAGAACAACCTCTCATATTAACCACCCAAGCTAGACCACATTGACAAAATGTATGTTAATAAGATTCAGCGACAAGGTACATATTGTGAAAATTTGGAAATAGCTCAAACGACTCAAAGATCCTTATAGTCTTACAGTACCTTTAAAACATGTATGAAATAGGAACATTTTCCAGCCATGCCTAATACTAATCCTTTCAGCAATATTAGGTTCGCACATGATATGCGATCCTTGTAGGAAAAATCCACATGTTTCTTACACAACGTAAAACCCATTAAGAGATGTGTTTCAATAACATTCAGGCAGAAGGTTTATATTTTGCACATTTGGTAGAACAATTTTTTTTAACATGTTTTGGCATAAATTAAAAATGTTTTACGTAAATTGCATGCTATGTATGTAAGATACGTGTCTAAACCTTCTAGAAACTGTAACGATGTTTCTAAAACTCCTATAACGTGCTTAGAATCTGTCTGAACATGCAGACTAGTGGGAAGATATGCTTTGTGCTTGTGTTCAACATGGGTTAAACCAAATACTGAGCACTCTTTGGTAATGACTTGTAGGTGTTGTCAGTTAAGGATAGCTTAGGTACAACTACTACTTCATCAAAAGATCCATGTGATATTAATTTGGACTCATTTGATTTTTCCCATAATACCCCCACCTCTAGAAGCCAGATTGGTCTACAGCATGGGATACTTTCTCTCACTACTCCACTCAAGCCTTGCTTAATGCAATCATGAGTTTCCGAATTTGGTTCATTGTTCATAAAGGAACTCAGCCCATAAACATAGTATGACTTTCCCTCCCTTGATTTACATTTGTTATCTTGCTCTGCATAAGCTATGCATCCTCTTAGTACCTAGACACATCCACCTAATATGACTCCTTCCAAAGACAGAGAACCCCCAAAAGGGGTAAGCATGTCACAAGCAGAAATCCAACCTAGATGGGGAGGAGAACAACGTCTCATATTAACCACCCAAGCTAGACCACAATGACAAAATCTCTGTTAATAACATTCAACGACAAGGTACACATTGTGCAAATTTGGAAATTGCTCAAGCGACTCAAAGATCCTTATAGTCTGCAAACGAGAAAATCTGGGAAATGATCAGGGTAGACCATTCTTATTTATGGGTTAGGGAGAAACATAGATAGAAGAAAAATGTGGAGCAAAATAAACCCTCTCTAGTGATATAGATATTAATACAGATATTAGTTTAATCCATTATTTTTATATAAATAATAATAATTTAATTTTTAGAATTGAAAATTTTCTTTATATTATATAAAATTAAAAAAATATATTACTTTAAATTTTTTTATTTTATTATAAAAATTAGTAATAAGTATAAAAAAATATTATTTTAATTTTTTTAGTTTATTATAAAAATAAATAATAAATATAAATAAGCATAAATGATTATTCTTTAAATAATTTCTCTCTTTTCATTGACTCCACACACAATGAGAGAATATTTTCTTAGAAATAGACATCCATATACATGTTGATCTCTTGAAAGAGCTTTACAACTATTTTTGGTGTTTATAGGACTTTAGGCAACGTTGATGAGGTATTTTTGTGCTTAGGTCTCAAAGCAAATGTTTTTAAGGATGACTATAATATTGTTTTTATGATTTCTCAAATCTCAAATTCTTTCTCCAAAATAAGTGTTAACTCTTATATAATTATTAATCACATCTTTCATAATATATTATTAGTAGCATAGCTTTATAATTTAAATGGACGGTAAATTTCTATAGGCATGAAAACATTTATCTTATGATAAATTTTACATTTCCAAGATTAAGAGAATCATAAAAAGTAACTAAACTATTATTATTATTATTATTAAAAAAATCAATATATGAGTTAAACATATATACATTTCAAAAGATATATGGCAAAACTCTTAACCATGGAAATTCATTTTCAATTACCATGGAGATTCTTGATTTAGTAATACCACATGTCAAAACTACCATAACTAATTCATATGATATTTTTCTTTAATCAATTTATTAAAAGGAAAAAAAAACATAACTATTTATAAAACAAATCTCCATTTTAAAAATGTTAATTCCTTATCATCCACAATTAAAATAAAATAAAAACCACATTTTAAAATAAATACACTTTTCAACATATTTACTATAAAACTATAATTTAATTAAAACTAAATTAAAAATATTCAAAACTAACTATAAAAAAACTTAAAAAAAAAAAAAACTAAATTGTTTTAATATTTTTCAAAATTGATTTTTAAATTGTTTTAATATCTTTCAAAATTTCGAATTAGACCAAAAAGCAAATAAAAGTACACTGAACATTCAGAACTGATCTAAATTGTTTTAATCTTTTTCAAAATTGATTTTTAAGTTGTTTTAATATTTTTCAAGATTGTGAATTAGTCCCAAAAAAAAATAAAAGTACACTCGACATTGAAAACTGTGTCAACTTCACTCTCCAAAAATAACGGTTGGGTATATATTTGCATATGCCCCAGACAAATAACAATGACAATGTAAATACTACTATTATAATAATAATAATAATAAAAATAATTAAGGTAAATTATTGAAACTTTTTCGCTCACAAAAAATTAAGGTAAATTATTGAATGTTTAGATTTTTCCTTTGTAAAGCACAGCCTCAGCGCTGATGTGAGCAGCATGCACTGCATAGATAATTTCTACACTCTTTTTGTCAGGGAGTGTTGATTGTGTGGTAGGGATGCTCAGCGCTTATGTGAGCAGCATGGACTTCATAGATAAAACACGTGTTTAAGTATTGTTGGTTGTTCACTCTTGTTATTTTCTCTCCATTCTCATTCAAATATAACATATTTGACTATATAATACACATATTTGAATAAGGTAGCTGTGCACTTAATTTAATCAAAACATATGTTTGACCATATAAGTCAATTATCTACTTAATTCCCCGTGATAGCGAGTAAATGTGGTTGGACTCGGCCGCCACCATTCACGGGAAGGGAACCTTATAATTTAGAATTCGACAACTTGCAGCCATACATGTGTTATTTATCCCTAGACTCCTTCAAATACCCGACCCCACTCACATTTCCACTCATTCTCACTCTCTCATATTTCATTCGTCATGCTCTGGAGTCTCAATTCTAATTAATAATTGTGCGGTTCATACGCAGGTTTATTCAGATTTTCCGGGTTGTAAGATTATTTCGTACTCACGAATTCCGAAGAATTCGGGCAATCTCTTGATATTATATAATCGTTATATACACACGTCCATAGAGATACAGGAAGCAGCGGGAGGAGGAGAAGACAGAGCAGTGGCCACTGCACATCATATCGAAAAATCTCCGGGCACCTCTGAGAACATGACGAGAGACATGCTCACAATCCTCACCTCCGACAACCGCCTTTCCGCCGCCAGCAATCAAAATCTCGGCAATCCCCAGGGGAAATCGGCCGATTTGGAGGCCAATTTGGCGTTGGCCGACAGAATAATCTCATCCTGGGACTCCAACTCGTTGAACCCCTCACTGTTCCAGAACAACCCAAAAGAAACCAACGAGTATCTCGATGCTGTGGACGGCCTACGTGGCGTCATGGAAATTTTGAACGCCACTCAAAGCAGATCGGATAAGTTGGTGCATGCGCAGCGCCTCATGGAAATGTCGATGGGGCGCCTTGAGAAGGAGTTTCACCGAATTCTGTCGACCAACGTCGAGCCGACCATGGCGTATGAGGACTGCAACTCGAGACAGGGTTCGTCGGACGACGGTTTGACAGACGAAGATGAAAGCAGCAGCAGCAGCCGTCGGAGTTGTAATTCTAACGCCGACGAGATCTGCGAAATCGACTTGATGTCGGTCGAAACTGTGCTGCAACTCCGCAGCATAGCGAAGCGCATGGTTGCCAACGGGTACGGGAGTGAGTGCGTACGAATGTACGGGCTCACCAGAAGGCCTGTAATCGAAGGGTGTCTCAACAGAATTGGCGTCGAGCGGCTCAGTACCAGGGATGTGCAGAAGATGCAGTGGGGAATTCTGGACATCAAGATCAGGAAGTGGATACGCGCCGTGAGAATTGCGGTGAGGATTCTGTTCGCCAGCGAGAAACGGCTCTGCGACGAGATATTTGCCGGGTTTAGCGACGTCAGCAATTTCTGTTTTTACGGGGTCGTCAAGGGGCCCACGACGAAGTTTCTAGAGTTTGGTGAATCCGTGGCCATGAGCAAAAGGTCGAGCGAAAGGCTCTTCAGGGTGCTCGACATGTACGAGACTCTGCGGGACCTAAAGCCCCACATCGACACCGTTTTTGACCACGACTCATGTGCCAGCATGCGGACGCAAGCGTCTACGACCCTTGTTCTGCTCGGTAATTCGGCACGGGGGATTTTGAGGGAGTTCGAGAATGCAATCGAGGAAGAGAATTCAAAGACTCCGGTGCCCGGAGGCACGATTCATCCGCTTACGAGGTATGTTATGAATTATCTGATTTTTCTGTCCGATTACAAGGAGACTCTCACCAACATAACAGCCAATGATCCCACTGATATCTCCAAGGGCCTGCCTAATAGCGTCATGGACTTGTTTGGCGAATTGGATGGGCTTGATGATGAACTGGGGAGCCCAGCCTCTGCTCTCTCAGTGAGATTGGGATGAATTATTACAAGTCTGCAATGTAAGTTAGATGCGAAATCTAACCTCTAGCAGGATGTTTCCCTGTCATCTCTGTTTCTCACGAACAATCTTCATTACGTTGTTAAGAAGGTCAATGGTTCGAAGTTCATAGCACTGCTTGGTTATGGCTGGTTGAGGAAGAATCAGGGCAAGATGAGGCAATATGCGGAAAATTACGAGAGAGCGGCCTGGACGAAGGCGCTCAATTGCTTGAGGGATGAAGGAATTCACGGGAGGGGGGTTTTTCCAGTGGGGTGTCACAGCAGTCCTTGGAGAATAGATTCAAGGGTTTCAATTTCGCAATTGCGGATCCTGAAGTGTTATTTCTATCATCAAGAGATCCAGCCCAATTACTATCTGTATAACCAATCAACCCAAAATTATTTGATGAAGTATAGCAAATGTCATAGTTTCTTGTTCCAGGCAGATACCTTGAAATTCTTTTCCCTGCTCCTAAATGAATCTTACATGGACTTTGCATGAATCTAGAAATCAAACCTACTGCATGAATAGTATCAGGCCTAGTGGTAGTAAGGTACAAAAGACTTCCTACCAGACTCCTATAGGATCTAGCATCTACTTTTTAAGCTCTGTCTTCTACAAAAAACTTTTCACTTGTATTCATGAGTGTGCTCATGGGTTTAGAGTTTCCCATTTTCCATTTGTGAAGAAGATCTGAAACATACTTTTCTTGTGAAATAAAATTTCATGAATCATTTGTGTCACTTCTATGCCAAGAAAATAATGCAACAAACTCAAATCAGTCATTTCAAATTCAGTCATCATAGCCTGCCTAAACTCTTCCACTAATAAATAACTTGAAGATGTGTATATCAAGTTATCTACATATAAGCAAACAATTAGTATATCATGACCATTTGACTTGATATATAATGTGGATTCATTTTCACTTATGTTAAATCCCTTTCTTAAAAGATAAGCTATAATTCTACTATACCATGCTCTTGGAGCTTGTTAAGCCCATAAAGAACCTTTTTTCAGTTTGTAGACTCTGTGCTCATTTTCTGCTTCTTCATATCCTTGGGGTTGTTGAACATATACATATTCTTTCAACTCACCATTTAGAAATGTTGATTTCACATCAAACTAATAAAATAACCATTTATATTGTTTTGTCAATACAAAATCATTTCTACTTGCATCAAATCTTGCAACAAGATCATATGTTTCATTGTAGTCAATACCTGGTTGTTGAGTATATCCCTTTGCCACTAACTTTTCTTTGTGCTTTTGTATTGATCCATCAACTACATACTTTGTTTTGTACAACCATTTCACCCCAATGACTTCTTTTTCAGTAGGAGAATCCACAAGCTCCCATGTTTCATTCCTTTTAATCGTTGTCATCTCTTCATCCATTGCTTTGCACCAAACTGACTCTTTTATGACATCTTGGCTCTGCTTTAATATGACACATCAACGAAAAATTAGTATACACATAGATTTCATTTAAGGATTTTGTCTTTCTTGGAGGAGGACATGGACTTGAAACATGACTTGAAGTTGTAGAAGATGATGAAGTGGATATGGCCTATGAAGTATTTTGATCACTGAATGAATTTTTAGAAACAAAAGATTCATCTTCTTGTACAATAATACTTGGAGTTTGTTGTTGTACATTTTGATACCACTCGCATTCTTCTTTCTCATCAAAGAACACTTCACGACTAATCATTAGTTTTCCAATTTGTGGATTGTACAATCTATAACCTTTGGTCTCCTCACAATAGCCAATAAAATACATTTCACACTTTTAGCATCCAGTTTTCTTCTCTTTTCAGTACAAACATGAGCATAATCAATGCAACCAAATACTCTTAAATGAGAAACATTCGGTTTTTTTTCCACACCATGCTTGATAAGGGGTAATATTTTGCACACTTCTTGTTGGGAATCTATTAAGAAAATAAACAGATGCAGCTATAACTTCAACCCAAAAAATATTTGGAAGGTTTTAACCTTTTACCATGCTCCTAGTCATCTCAACAATTATTCTATTTTTACGTTCAACAATGCCATTCTTCTCGGGAGTATAACTAGTTTTCCATTTCCTTTGAATTCCATTCATTTTACAATAAGAATCAAACTTTTTAAAAGTGAATTCTCCCCCTCTATCTATGTGTAATATTTTTAGAGAACAACCACTTTGCTTTCCACTACAACTTTAAATTGTTGAAATATGACAAATGCATTAGATTTTTCCCTAATGAAATATACCTATGTTCTTCTATTAAAATCATCCACAAAAATAATGAAATACTTATTTTTGTTGAGAGACAAAATTTGCATAGGAACACATATATTTTCATGCACTAGCTTCAATGGTTTACTTTCTCTCCATGATTTTCCTATTAGAAATGAATCTCTATGTTGCTTACCAAAAATACACCCTTCACAGACTTCATCAATAGAACTATTAAGGGGGTAACCCTTTGACCATTTGCTTGTTATATAAGAATTTCAAGCCTTTCATATTCAAATGTCCATACGTCATGTGCAATAGCTAGGAACTATCATCATAAGAAACATTTGATGTATTTGCTTCACAAGGGAGATTGAAAGCAAATATTATATTTTTGCAACATATTTGTCTTCGAAATAATTTTACTATGATCATCTTTATCATAGATTATGCATTTTTTGTTCTTAAAAACAATTAAATATCCCTTTTCAAGGAGTTTCCCAACACTCAACAAATTATGTGCTAGAGCAGGAACATATAAAACATCTTTAATGTGCATTGGTTTTCATGGTTTTGTCTTCACAGCAACTGTTCCCTTACCTTTAGCTTCAACTGGCTTGTCATCTCCCAAGAGTACATAATATTTTGTAAATTCATCTATCTTCATGAATCCATATTTGTTTCCTATCATGTGATTAATGCAACCACTATCCATAAGCCATACCTCCTTGGAAACATTATTAGTTGAATCACAAGGCAAGAATAAAGTGCCAACCTCATCTTTTTCTTCAGAAAAATTAGCTTGTTGTTTTCGTTTTTTCCAAAAAAATTGTTCATATTCGCCAAATATTTTACAATAGAAACACTGAACTTGGGATTTACTAAATATTTTACCTCCATCATTGTCATCATTACCTCATCCTTTGTTTTTTTTGTAGGAAAACATTATTCCTTAACCTTTGCCTCCTCTGTATGTCTGTCCTCTTCCTCTTCCTCTTCCATGAGTGTTCTGGATTTCCTCATGGGAGGAATTCTTACATTCATGAATTTTGTCTTTGGAAACATTTCCTTTTGCTTGAAAAACTTGTTTAATAGATTTTTCAGAAGATATATTCATTGTTTTCTCGTGAAATTTAAGAGACCCTATTAGCTCATTCACAGACAGTTGAGTTATATCTTTAGACTCAATAGCAACAACAACCCCATCAAATTTTATAGTCAAACTTCTTAAAATATTTTCAACGATCTTTTGATCTTTTAAATCTTCTCCATATGATTTAATTTCATTCACTATTTCCATAACTCCAGTGAACAAATCTTGAATAGATCCAGAGTTTTGCATGCACAAAGTTTCAAATTCTCTTCTTAAGAACCACAACTTAACAAATTTTACCTTATTACCTCCCTGATATGCATGTTGCTACACATCCCATGCCTCCTTTGATTTTGTTACTCCAACTAGTCATGGAAAAATCGAATCATGTACTCCTTGCTGGATTAGGAAGGGAGCCTTTGAATCCTTTTTATGGTTTTCCTTTAGTTGTGTTCTTTGGTCTTGAGTCTAGTGGGCAAGTGTTTGAACAATGTTTTCATCTTAATGCTCCAAAAACCAAAGTTCTCACATTTAAACACTTGTATTTGTGGCTGAGAAATATTCATATTGTTGTTGTTGTTGGCCATTGCTCCTAACTGTTGAGCACTCCACCAATAACTTGAATCTGCACAAGCTTCACAAAATTATGAAAACTCTTGCCAATGGCTTTCACAAAATTTTGAAATCTCTTGCCAACAACACACATTTTACATACAAATCAACTCTCTTCACCTAGCTCTGATACCACATGTTAAATCTATCAAGAGCATACATATGAAAACATGTAAAAAAATGAACAAAAACTAGAAAAAGTCATGTTCTCAATGCATGAACTCAACTCTCATTTGAATCTCATATTTTCATGCAAGCAATGAATACATTATTATATAGTCAACATATTTCTAATTGGATTATCAATTATATGACAAAATTCTGATTCTAATCTACTACCCCCTAATAATTTTATGAATAATAACTTTGAATAATGACTACATCTATTATTTTGTTGTCCTAATTCTGATAACTCACTAAAACAAAATCTGCTAACTAATTTATCAGCAATTACATAACATAATTAAGCATTAATTCTCCCTTCTAAAAACTCTACTCTGGTTGAATGGCTTCAGATATTTCACCATATGCACTAATCTCTTCTAATTAAGTGTTGTAATATCTGAAATTAAGCATCATTTTCAAAACATAGAAAATAGGGAAACTAGACTCTGAAGCTTTTTGAGGATTGAGTCTCACTTGCATGTTTATTTTTCATTAGTTTTCAGCACTGCGCAAAGTATAAGTCATCTTGAATTTCCTTAGGAATGGAAGAAACAACATTCGTTCTAGAACTGGCAACAGCTTAGCATTCGTTCTAGAACTAACAACAGCTTAACATTCAATTTTAGGTATCTGTCGATGTTTAACCACATTTTCGTAGGCAAAGGTGTTATAAAGTTTACAAGTTTCTTTGAAAAGGTGTATCAATTAGAAGATAAAATCCACGCTAGAATATATCTTAACAAAACTAACATGTGCTATGTACTAGATATTTTTGAGTCAATTTTTTCCAAACATTTTTGGGAATTATAAGTTTCCACTATATAATCTGAAAAAATCAAATGTTTTAAAAATGATTAAAAATACAATTTAAATGGCTAAAATGAAACATTATATCACCTGATTCTACCTCGGAAAAATATCACCTGATTCAAAACATCTCATATAGTTAGTAATTAGGTTGTACGTGGATAAAATCCATGTTTATGCTATTCAGAATGCCAAGACTGCTATATATGGATATAAATTTTTGACCAAGCTTATTAGGTAAAGATTATAAAAAATTGTATATGTTTAAAAAAATTATGTTTTATTTAATGTTAATATTTGGTTTTCAGGTATAAATTTTTGACCAAGCATATTACGTAAGGATTATAAAGTTTTTGGTTTAGATATCAATTTATGACACAGCATATTACGTAAGGATTATAAAGTTTTTGGTTTAGATATCAATTTATTTATGTTCATTTTATGGCAATAGTGTATATATAATGGCTATAGCAGTGCGGTACAAAACTAATTCATATATTGTGAGCTTTAAGATCATTATGGTTGATTTTTGTTTTTGTTTTTAAATATAATGTGTATATGGAAATTAAAATGTTTTAAATTTTAATAAAAATATTTCTTTAAACAAATTTATCTAATTTTTTTTAGTTTGATGTAGATAGGAATTGAATCTTAAATTTCGGTTTTACATAATACTTTAAAGGCAATTGGCAATTAAACTGTGGCAGTAGGATAATTTGCAAAACTATATTTAGTAATAAATGTCTATAATCATTATTATATATTTTTAATATTAATTTTATAATTTTTTTCTAATTGTGAAATCACATATTTAATTTCTATTTTTAATCTTAATTTTATAAAAAAAATCAAATCTTAATTTCATATATTTTTTTCACTTCATAAAATTGTGAAATCATACATCAAAGTGATATAAACACTTTTAAATAGTTAATAATAATAATAATAAATAATATATATATATATATATATATATATATATATATATATATATATATATATAATTAATTAGAATTACCAACTTAATCACTCTAAAGTTAAATGTGAATTAGCTGACTCATTTTACCATATAAAGAAATATAGGAAAGGGCCTTAGCTTTTACTTTTTGGATTTTGTTAAAATAAACCTATTCAAAATTATTTTTGTAAAATTCCGAATAGGTTTAATTCAGCATTTCCTCTCTTAAATTTCAAATAACTTCTTTTCACCATTTTGACGCTGAGTAATTTTTTTTCTAAAAAGATTAAAATTTAATTATTTAATTTTAGTTAGTTGAAAATACACAAAGCAATCAAGTAAAGATAAAACATATTATATAAATACTTTTTCTGCGATTCTTCATTTTTATTTTTTAATAGTTTTTTTGGACTTCTCATAACTATTGGTCAATAACACCAAAATACAACAATTCTTATTGTAAAGATTGTATTAGATCAAAAGATTCTACCCTCGAAGGTTGTCTTTGTAATGAAAAATGAGTTTCTTCAAGAAGTACTTGGGCTTGAGAAACTAAGTTTAGCATTATTTGAGTAGAATAAATTGTAAAGATTGTACTAGATCAAAAGATTCTACCTATGAAGATTTCCTAGGTATGTGTGAAACATGAGATTCTTCAGCAAGTACTTGGGATTGACAAATTGACTTTAGTATTATTTAAGTGGACTAAGAAGTTTCACTAGAAAATGTTTATACATTTTGTAAGCTAAGATTTGTGTGAAGATTTGCCTACCATTCATTTTATGAGGCTTTCTTTCTAGCATCAAATTGTTGATAGACAAGAATATTTCTCATCAACTAAGGGAAAAGTACTAGATGGCACCATTCAATTAATATCTAGATCAATCAACAATTGAAAAAAGAAGATGTAAGTACATATTCTCCAAAGAGGAAAAACTCTAAGCTAATCTTATACTTAAAATAAATTTAAAATTAACAAAAAGTAATCTATACTAAATACATATCCAAGCCAATAGCATACAACTATTTCATAAGTAGATGCAAGAAAAAATATGAGTTCTTAATACTGCAAAAACAATTCATAAACTCAATAACATTTTAAACACATGTAGATAAAATGTTAATGATTGGGATAGGATGACATGAGCTCTTATATCCCACTCATAAAAATTAATGAATATTAACATGTTATGGAAAGGAATTGCTCAAACTAAATAAATGAAAAATCATACATTTGTATGTCGTATAATATTCAATAATAAAGGACTAGATTCTATTAAAAAATGTAGCAAGAAAGGCTCAATTTGACTTTAGCCTTAGTCAAATTGAGTAAACCGGATTTCCACATCATCACGACAACTTGGAGGTAGTTCACTAGTGTGACATGACTCTTGTCACTTACTTATCTCAATAAATTTGAGTTAGAGGGCTTTGAGTTCAGTTATGCATGTGTGATTCCTAAATTTTAGCAATCTAGTTCGATTATTTTCAGTTGTATTCAGTTAATTGACCTATATATATTATAGATTGAGTTAAAGGTCAATTGTGCAAAGGGATAGTAGTCTAACTCAGAGATCTATCAATTAACTGATCAATTAGCCCAAAATAGCTAATGCATGCAAGGAATTCGAATTCTTCAGTTGAAGTGGAGATGACAAGGCAGTGTAACATCAGTTGTAGACTAGTTTTGAGTGTACAGGTGTTGCATGAGTTAGGAGATCAATCGTTGGGAATTACACAAGAAAATGGGAGGAAATTCCTATCTTTTAGGTGTTAATTTACGCAGGAATGGAGCAAGGAAATAAGAGGCTAGAGGAGAAAATAATTGGCTAAGTGTTGGCCAAAGTTTCTCATTCCGCACAGACAACAATTATTCTTTTGCAGGTTGTGCTCAGAGCTAGAGCAAGCAATTGTAATAGTTTCTTTATTCAACTGATTAATGGAAAGAGACTTGAGGGGTTTTGCCTAGTTGGGTTCCCAGAAATCATTTTGTACTTGTAGTTTTGTTTATTGCATGTCTATACATGTTGTTCTAAATTGTTATTTCCATTCTGCAAATCAGTAGAGTACAATTTTGTCCCTTGTTTTTCGGTTTGAAATCTTGAGTAGTTGCAATTTCTATCAAATTTTGACATGTTATCAGAGTAATGGAATAACATTAGAACCAATATTCTAAACTTGTCTCTTAAGAATTTCATTTTTTTTTTGCTTTAGTACAACAATTTTTCTTCGGGATTGGGAGAATGTCTTTCAATAGACTGAGATTGGAGTATGCCCTAGAGGGTAGCTCAAATTTCATAGCATGGAAGGATCAAATGGAAGTAGCGCTTGATGATAATGGTGTGTTAGAATATGTTAAAAATGACATTGCAAAACCCCAAGAGTATAATTCACAACAATTAGCCTAATGAAAGAAGGATGTTACAAAGGCCGGGAGAATCCTTTTGGAAGGTATGAGAGACCACGGGGTCTCAAATATCCATGGAGAAGAGACACCATTTGTTATGTGCAAGACACTAACTGAGTTATTCGAAAATAGTAGTAACCATAGAAAATTGGCCCTGAAAGACAAACTTCGAAACATTAGAATGAAGAAGAATGACATTATTCCACAATATCTCTCCAAGTTTACACACGTTTGACATGAGCTTGGAGAGGTTGGGGTGAATGTTGTAGAAGATGACATGGTGAGCCTAGCTCTTCTAGGCCTTCCAAAATCCTCGCATAGTTACCAGGACTCTATGAATGCAAGGGAAAAATTATCGAATTGGGAAAGGTTGTGGTCTGATTTGGTTCAAGAAGAGTTCTAGAGAAATAACATGGATAAAGCATCATCCACAATTGAGGATGAAGAGAATTTTTCATTGGTTGTAAAGGGGAAGAAGTGAAAATGAAAGAATGCCCAAAGAAAACCTGAATCTAGCCAAAATAATGGTAAGAAGAAAGACATGAGAAAGATAAAATGCTTGCACTGCCATGAATGTGGGCACTATGCAACAAAATGTTCACACAAGAAGAATACCAAGAGGCTTTTAGGAGGAGCATCAGGTGAAGCACTGGATTCACAATTCGAATTAGACTTCACCCTGATAGCATGCATGGACAACATTGTTATGGGTAGTGTGTGGTAACTTTATTTTGATTCCTCGTTCCATATGACAGGGTACAAGGAGCTTTTAAGTAGCTTGGAGGAGAAGGATCTCCAGATGCATATCGAAATGGGGGATGATGGAAGGTACAATGCTACAGGAATTGGTATTTTCACCTTTGAGAGGGTGAAAGCCTCTTCTTTTTGCCTCAAAGATGTTATGTTTGTACTTGGGCTGAAGAAGAACTTGGCCTCTATAGTAGTATTGGACAATAGAGGATATGATGCTATTTTTAGTAAAGAGAAAGCATTTCTCAAACACATAGCTATTAGGAGAGTGAAGTATATCTGGGTTTGAGTGAGGAACCTACACAAACTTGAGGTGGGAGATTGCATTGCATTGAGGAGTAAGGTTGAAAAAGTGCAAAGTTGAGATGTTTGAGAACTCTGTCACAAGAGATTGGGTCATTTAAATAGGGTTGCACATTGGGGAAATATGTCAAATCCACTTTGCATGGCCGAGATATGAGAGAAGATGCAATCTTGGAGTGAGTCCACTATGATTTTTGAGGACTCTTTTTTATAGCCTCCACAGCAAAACTAAGTACTATATTATTTTTATTGATGATTTCTCTAGAAAATGCTAGATCTTCTTCATGCAGAAGAAAGATGATTTTTTCTCAAAATTTTTTGAATTCAAGGAATTGGTTGAGAGGGAGACTGGGAGGAATGTGAAAGTTCTCAGGAGCGATAATGGAGGTGAAATTGTTTTGCATGCCTTCAAGGATTTTTGTGCCAAAAAAAGTATTCGAAGAGAACTGATAGCTCCCCACAACTAAAAGGAAGAACAGGAACATGGTGGGAGCATCAAGTTCCATATTGCATGATCGGGGGCTACCATTACATCTCTGTGAAAACTCATGCAATACCATAGTCTACAGTTTGCAGAACTAGAGTCCTCATCGAATACTTGGCATGATCACACCAAAGGCAGATTTCTTTGGGAGAAAGCCTAATGTGTCTCATTTCATAATGTTTGGAGCTTTAGTTTATTGTCATGCCTCCAAGGATTCGAGGAAGAAACTTGAGCCTACAACAAAGCTAGGGTTTTTTGTAGGATACACTAAAACTCCACACAATTACCAAGTGTATTTACCTCGACTAAGGATGATAGTTGTGAGAAGAGATGTCAATTTAAATTAGGATAATTTTATGAGATGCTCTCTATAACGAGATTTGAGTATGCCACTTAAGAAGGAGCTTCTAGATACAAAGGAGAAGCCACAGGATGAGCTTCAGGAGGTTTTGGAGAAGCCACATGCAGTGGAGAAAAAAAGAGGCAGAGTGGAGGAACCCACTCAGCCAGAATCTCCCAAAGAGGGGAGAAAGAGAACCAGAGGAGCTGATAGATTGTTGCGAGATGTTAGGGAGAATGTGGGACCCCCTACATCATAATGTAAGAAAAGGAGGTCACATGATCGGTACACCAGATACATGGCTCTCATGACAAAGATCAATGAGACAAATCCTTCTTCATTTGAGGAAGCAGTTTCTCAACATTTTTGGGTTGATGCCATGGTGGAAGAATATGAATCCATCTGAAGAGCAATGTATGGGAGGTGGTTTCGAGACGAGAAGGGAAATCACTGGTTGGTTCTAGATGGATCTCCAAAGTGAAGTATGCAACTAAAGGGAGCATCGACAAGTACAAGGCTAAATTTGTGGCCAAGGGATTATCTCGAGTAGAGGGAATGGAATTTGAGAAAAATTTTACACAAACTGCAAGATATTCCTCAATCATATCCATTCTAGCATTGGATGCGCAAATGGGGTGAAAAATCCACCAGATGGATGTGAAGACTGCCTTTCTCAATGATTTTGTGGAGGAGGAAATTTACATAGAGAAGCCAGAAGGATTTGAGACATATTATTGGGAGTCACATGTGTGCCGAATCAAGAGAGAATTGTATGGTCTCAAACATGCACCCTGAGCATGGTACACTCGGATCAACAATTATCTCAATGGATTGGGCTTCACCAAAAGTGAAGCAAATGTGAACCTCTATCACATTGTGGTAGATGGTAAGTTGATTATTATTGTTTTGTATGTTGATGATTTAATATTGGCAGGTGATGAGCAGTTGATCCACTCTTGCAAAGAGGATCTTGAGAGGGAACTTGAGATGAAATGCACGTGCTTAATGCATTAATTCCTTGGGATGGAAGTATGGCAAGGTGATGGTAAATTATTTGTATCTTGGGGTGTTGGAGTGAAAATTTCCCTATGGAAAGGGTTGAAAACCTCAACAGAGCAGGATAAAATAATCAACAAAGAACACACAATCAAGCATGCCAAACATTCAAACTATCAAACTTGGATTTGGAGACTTATCTGAAGGTCCTATGTTTAAAGGTGTTCATGTAGGGTCTAAACCCTTTGCTTCTTCCAAGATGTGCAAACCTGCAAATCAATCATAGAAGCATATACATAATAGATAATTCAATGTGCATACATAAGAATATGTTAGATCATCATGTATAAACATTCATATTATCATTCATAAGATGAAAACATATATCAAGAACACAACATGAGCTTATTTATATATTAGCAAAATTAAGTATAGGATAGATATAACCTAATCTAGGCCAAAGGCACTGACAAAGCCTTCCTCAGAAATCGTCCAACCCAAGCCACAAAGACAACCTTTCTAATTTGTGCAAGAATATGCTAGGTAAGGATGTTGATAATCTCTACAAAGGAAACCAGGGTTTCCTAGAGACTCGGAGTGCAGAAGGCATAGGAAAAGCAGACTTGATCTGGGAGAAATCGAGTATAATGTTGATATCCTTCTTCTCTTGTTGTGATTAGGCCTACCTAAGGGGTGTATATATACCACCTCAAATTGGTTCTTTTAGTTAGGCCACGGGCTCCTATAGGTGGGCTCTTGATAAAACTCATAAACCCCACCAGAAAAATATCATTTTATTTTATTTCTTTTATTTTTTAAAAGGTATATGCGGGTATAGTATTATGGGACCCATGTATGTATGCGTTTTTGTATGAGAAGAGTCACCTATGTCTACAAGAGTGTTAAAGATGTTATAACATATGCCCTCTAATAGATGAGGTCAGAAGGGAACATGATCACTGAAATATATTAAATTTAGAGAGAGGAGTCATCTGAAAACTCGAGAGGAGATCAACACATTCCAGCCCATCGAATACTTGTGGAAGGAGTCAGAAAGAAAACTCATGTCTGAGGTGGGCATACTCATGCTCATAAGTAGTAAAGCATGTCTGCTGATCAAGTATAACGTGGATCCAAAATGTATACATAAGTGTACAAAATGAGCTGAAGAATACATAGTGGATCGTGAGATCATAGCCATGAAAGAACACAGTTGAGTTATGTCTCAATATCACATATAGAAGAATGTATGATCAATGATGTTGCATAACTGATCCTCATAAAAGTACCAAGTCATATAGGTGTAATAGTGGTATTGAATAAACTCGGGTGTCAACATATAAGATGTTGTTGTGAAAAACTTCAACATATAGACCTAAGATGTGTCATTAGAAGAAAACTAAAAGTGTTTTCAAGTGAACCAAGATGTTGACACAACCCGAGGTCTTCACTAACCACAGATGGTACATTTCTACACCATGGGAATAAATGAGTTGAAGTCAACAATATGAGAAATTGTTTGATTAGCGGTCATTGATGTATATTGTTATCAAACGTGAGACAACTCACCAATAATGATAATGAGTGTCAAGGTACCCCAGTACAATACAAAAAGTATAAATAGATGTGTTGAAGTTGAACATTTGAAAGAATCTACCAATCAGGAGACATGGATGTATTCTCACTATTGACAGTGAAGGAGTCTACCACTAATGACTACAAACCCTAAGGTACTGAAAAAACAACTCTAGACCTTGATCTTAGAGAAATGAGTTGGATTCGATGGGAAATGATCTACTGGAAGGAAGTCATTAAGGCATCCCAAATCAAGCAGCACGAGTGTAAGTTGCAAGCCAATAATTTGGAAGAACTCAGACAAAGGGAGATGAAGTAACCATTCCAAAGTACATTTTTGGAATGCAAAAGATGTGGCTAATGCACGATAGAAATCCTTTGAAACAACCAATATTGAAAGCTAACACAGAGGCGAGGAATCCACCAATAGGGTCAAGTAGAAGCTAAGGTTTTGTAGGAATCCCAATTTGTGATAATGTAAGCTGACATCGAACACAAGGGAAACCACTCAGTCAAAGACCCATAATTTTGATCGATGTTGAGCACAAGGTCACTTATCAATGATGTAAATAGGGCCATGATGCAACTCTAGGTATAATCTCAAAGAAATTTGTCGGAGTTTATATGAGTAGCCACGCCAGTAAGAAGTCAATGGGGACCCTCTTAAGAAACATGAGGAAAGGACCATCTCACTAATGTGATACTGAGAATAGCTTGACAGATCAGGTATGGCCAATATAAATGAGTCTAGAGACACTGCAGAATGGCTAACAATAGGTTTACTTCCCTTGAACATAATCATGACTTAATGTGACTTTATGGAAACATAAAATAACGTTGTATAAGTTTGGAATGCATGAGGCATCAAAAAACTATCCATATGATTAGAAGAGATAACCAACAGGTGGACGACTAACTTAGGAACAAGGTTATGGATTCCTTAAATTCAAACCAAGTCCCATCCCAATGGAGGAAAGACTCATTTTAAGTGCTTTGTTCAAGGGAAACACAAATGACTCTTTCTCCCATCAAATGATGGATAAATTGTCCCATTCTTTCTCTTTTTTTGGAATATTTTTTTATTGTTATATGTTTCATATTATAAAGCTTGAAAAAGAATGAAAGAATGCATATAGTAAAGTAGAGAGAACAAGTGTTAAGGGAAAGTGCATTATTTACCAGGACTTGAACATTCCTATGCTTAATGCAAGGTGGCGGATACTAGTAATCGACACTCGGGGGATGTTCCCTACATGGAAAAGGGTGTCAAGTCGCAAAGGCTAATGAATGCATGGTTTGAACTTGCAGAAAAGTCATGGTCAAAAGTGGCTTATACATGACTCCAATGAAGCCAACTTATTATGAAAAGGGGTGCAAGTGGTCAATATGAAATGCAATAGTACAACCCAACACATGGGAGCCTCTAGGGTATAAAGCTACAATAATAACAAAGAAGAAGAAGAATGGGGATTCAACACAAAGTCATGGTGGGACTAAAGAGGGATCCTGAGCCTACGCGATAATTGCAGCATGGGAAACATATGTTAGTGAGGTTATAAATAGGAAGCACATGGAAGGAAAGGCTCTACCACAATGTTACAAATTTACGAAATGGAGGGTGAGAGAGGTTAAAAAATCACAACATAATGAGGTTGACCCTATGGCTAATTGTAATGCCCTCCTCCCACATCTACCTAGGTAACCAACCAACCGAGGTAAACATGTGATGGGAAGTTACCATGATATGATTAAACCTCCTAAGTGACATTAAGGAAGTGGGATCGATGCGAACACGGCATACCAGACCTTCTACACGTTCTACAGGACTCCCAAAATTCATCCTAGTCATTCCCCTGACCTTCCCCTCGATCCCATTGAACTTTTAGACCTCTAAACCCTAGACGCTCCCTTGATATGGGAAAGAGTTTGTCTGACGACCTCTAGATGCATGCACAACATGGGTGTGACAAGATCCAGGGACTTTTCTGCCCATTACTATGCCTACGTCCCCGGGATTTGAGCCACTTTTTTAGGCCCAGAGCCCAGGTCACTACCTAGAACTCAATGACACTTTTAGAATCCATAATTAAGATAATAACAAGTCTTACAAATAAAAAACTGACTCCAGGACTATGCCTGACCATCCCTAACTGAGGCTGACATTTTGCAAACACTTAGCATCAATGCAATCTACAGGAAGTGAATACATTACAGAGCATAAATGACTAATAACTCATATGAGACTTGACGAGAAGGATCACCACCCTCTTCTTTTAACATTTTTGACATCAATTAGGTCTTTCATCCATTGTCCTTTCAATTACAAGTAAATACATGAAATAATCATCAAAATAACCAGTCATATAACCATTATTATAACCAACATTAAACCATGAAAACAATAATGAGATAACAACCATTAAAGCCACATATTAACACGTACAAGAGAAAGATAACTTAGCTTTTATTAAACATAGGCAAATCCGACTAGGTTCGATACTTCCACGTACCACCCAACGTAGACATGTTTGAACCAAATATTTCTTTTAGCCAGTCACCCCCATGCCATATTCCAAGCATGAATGTGGGATCTCATGGATAAACCAATCCAAAAAAAACCAAAGAAATCCAGAAGTTAAACCACCTCCACCCTCACCAAACTGTGATGACACCAAAACCGACACCAAGATCATAAAACCAAACCAAGCTAGGAATGTCTCTAGACTCCATCACTATCATTGAGGAATTTCTGTCTCCTTGTCTCTTAGGCTTTACAACAATCCACACCTAATCACTAGGCCCTAAAATGAGACACCAGTATCTCAGGATTTACCATAATACACACCGGATCACTAGACCCTAAACCGAGATGCCACCCTCAATCTTTACCGTATATCCCGCCAAATCCGATTAAGGGATTCCTAGGCCTTTGGGATTTTCTTGAGACCACCTCTGCTCCAGATTCTGAAACCATTTGAAAATTCCAAAGCGCAAAACCAAGAAAAAAATTTCGTAACACCATGGCTATCGAGAAAAATTCAAGGTTAGGCTGAAAACCACATTCATAGCCTGACAAAGCCATGCCACCAACAACAAGAGAACCATACACCAACATGAAAATCCATGCATCTCAAAACCACCTAGGAAATCACACATGAAATATCTTACCTACAATTATTCCCACTAAAGCTACTTGATCCTACTCTTGCTTGATTAATCCTTGCTTTCCTTCCTTTCCTTTGGCTTCTTTCTCCTTTCTTGCTCCAAGGATAGAGTACTCCAAGAAAACTCTAAGTATCTAAGAGTGAGAGAAAGAGAGAGAGAGAGAGAGATAATAATGAGAGAGATTCAAAAATGAATTGACAAAAGGTTACAAACTGATCCTCAGAAGCCTTTTTATCAATGAGGCCTCTATTTTCTTCATTTTCCATTATTTTCCTTCAATTTCCTCCTCACATGCAACTTGTGACCTTTCACTAGCCTTTTCTCCTATTTTCCTTTAATTCATTGATAAATGTGCCAAAAATTCCCTTTTTCCTTTTTAATGCCTTTTCCTTTGCCTTTGTCAATTTTCCTTACCATAAACTCATCCAGTGATGCCCACTAGGATATATTTTCCCAACATTTAGCTTGTTATAAGTGTCCCTTAATCGTGGTCTTATTTTTCCTTTATTAACTTTTGTTACATGGAATTTTAACCAGGGGTTGTTACAAACCCTCCCCCTTGGGGAACACCGTCCTCAGTGTTAAAGAACACCATGACCTCAGCAAAAGCACTGAAAAGAAAACATATTTCCCATGGAGATTTATAACTTATCTCATTGCAGTATTTATAATGAATGACTTGCTCAAAAGAAAATCTTCATGATAACATGACATGATAACAACCATACCGCTTATTAGAGATTTATAACTTATCTCATGGCAGTATTTACATCCATATATATATGTACATATACCAAAACATCAACAAAACATATGCCAAACATATACCAAACATCAAACCAAAACTGCTTTGCCTCAACCGGCAAACAATGAAGGACACATCGCCCACATCTGATCTGCCATAGTGCTTCCACTACACTTTAAATTTCTCTATGGCTTCGTTCCTGAGCATGAGATGCTTCCGTTGCAATATGTATTGCAGCTCTAGTTGGAATTCCCCTTCTTACTCCACCTACAGTACAAACCAATCAATAACATGATCAACATCCTTTATATGCCTTTTAGGAAATGAAACATGGAAATCATTGTGGACTTTCATTGCTAGAGGTAGTGCAAGTCAATAGGCCACTGGTCCAATACACTCAAGGATCTCAAAAGGCTTGCAATACCGTGGTGCCAACTTGGCACATGATCTGATCCTCAAAGATATCTTCTTGGGATTGATGCACAAATACACATGCTCCCCAACCTGAAACTCTTTTATTTCCCTCTTCTAGTCCACATAGCTCTTATGTCTATCATGTGCTACCTTTATATTCTTCTTTATAACCTGCATTTCATGTTCCATGTCTGCCAACATATTGGTCCAATAAGTATCTGTTCACTGGATCACTCCAACTGATGGTAGTATTACAACTCCTCCCATACAATGCCTCGAAAGGACTCATCCTCAATGACTCTTGATAACCATTGTTGTATGCGAACTCAACCAATGGAAGATACTCCTCCCATCTTCTCTACTAGTGCATCACGTACATCCTCATCATATCCTCCAAGATCCTGTTGACCCTCTCTATCTATCCATCTGTCTGTGGATGATAAGTTGTATTGAAGGCCAACTTTGTACCCAAAACTGCAAATAGCTACTTCCAAAAATTGGAAGTGAACTTCACATCTCGGTTCGACACAATATTCTTCGGAACACCATGTAATCACACGATCTCCCTGATAAAAACCTATGCCACACCACTAGCTGAATATGTAGTATTCACTGGAATGAAGTGAGCTACCTTTCTCAACTTTCCAACCATGACCATAATAGAATCATGTTGTCTCACTGTTCTCGGAAGACTTGTAATGAAATCCATGGAAATGACCTCCCATTTCCATTCTGGAATCACATTAGGTTGTAGTAGACCACCTGGATGCTTACATTATGCCTTTACCTACTGACAATCCAAACATTTAGCCACGAACTCTATCACTTCCTTCTTCAGATTTAGCCAATAGTAGAACTTCTTCATCATTGTCAATGTCTTTTGATATCCTACGTGACCCGAGTATGGCTTCAAAAATCCAAATTACGGGGATTACCTCCTAATGACACAATGGATGAATGGGGTCTCTACTTTAAGGAATTCCATGCTTAAGCCATTATTTAGAGACATTAAGAAATTATACAATCTTCTTTTTCTCACATCACCTTTAAACATATATACAAGGACAAAACATTAAAGCTTATAGGTTTTCCAAA
Source organism: Pinus tabuliformis (assembly GCA_031772625.1). Classification (NCBI taxonomy): domain Eukaryota; kingdom Viridiplantae; phylum Streptophyta; class Pinopsida; order Pinales; family Pinaceae; genus Pinus; species Pinus tabuliformis. The sequence goes on along the minus strand of CM062810.1, from coordinate 729,657,731 downwards.
TTAGGTCGAGATCAACAAGAAGGAAGATGGGAGATCATTAAGTCCCAATAGGGACAACTTAATTCTTATATTCATGAATCATAGTTTTAACTTTTTTACTATTTCTAAACTGATGGTTGATTGTCCTAAATGTATTTAAGATCATTGCTATCACTTTTTTGTACTAAGGATTTTGCACTCTTCGCATATTATCTACCATGCATAGATGGTGGTTTGTCAAGAGCTAGACATATCCCTAATCTACTTAAACAATTTATTTTCCTTTTCATTGACTCCACACATAATGAGAGAATATTTTCTTAGAAATAGATCTCCATATACATGGTAATATCTTGAAAGTGCTTTACAACTATTTTTGGTGTTCATTGGACTCTAGGCAACATTGATGAGGCAATTTTGTGCTTAGTTCTCAAGGCACATGTTCTTAAGGATGACTATTATATTGCTTTTATGATCTCCCAAATCTCAAATTATTTCTCCAAAATAAGTGTTAAATCTTATATAATTATTAATCACATCTTTCATAATATATTATTAGTATCATAGCTTTATAATTTAAGCGGACGGTAAACTTCTATAGACATCAAAACATTTATCTCATGATAAATTTTACATTGCCAAGATTAAGAGATTCATAAAAATTAACTAAATTATAGCTTTATTATTATTATTATTATTTTAAAAATGATTATATGAGTTAAAAATATACACATTTCAAAAGATATATGACAAGACTCTTAGCCATGGAAATTCATTTCCACTTACCATAGATATTCTTAACTTGCAAATATGTTTTTCTACAATACTATGGCTCAATATAATGACTTAGTAACACCACATGTCAAAACTACCATAACTCATTCATATGACATTTTTTTCTTTAATTAATTTATTGAAAAGGCAAAAAAGACATAACTACTTATGAAACAAATCTCAATTTTTAATTTATGATTACCACTAAGAATATTCTAAAAATATTTTAAGAAGGTTAATTCCCTACCATCCACAATTAGATTAAAATAAAAACCCTATTTTAAAATAAATACATCTATCTTTTTTTTGCTGAAGCAAGAGTCGTGCCTTCTATTCATATTAACCAAAAATGATTAATTACATAAATTACAACCACCCCTAAGGAATCGGGGGACATTGAATTAACTATCCCTCCCAAGGAATGGGCCAGAAAGCCCAAGGCTAAACAGTTGAGCCATGGTTTCTCGCCCCTACATCCTCCAAAAAACAGATGCAATTTGATCTGTCACAAAGGAGTGGAACAAGGCAAACAAGTTGGAACTAGAACCGGACAAAAACCAAACTAATCAGATTTCGGGTCCAAAAGTGGCATAAATAAAGCGTATGTGGTCTGCTCCAAATTCATTGCTACCCACCATGAAGCTGAACAAGCACGGACGATAACAATAAGGTGTAACTCTGACCCGGACCCACCAACATGCAAAATGAACCTGGGCCATTGATCTGTCTCGCAAGATCCAAAAATTGAAGAATATATCAGATGGAAAAGAAGCCCAGAGAATACCTGCCCAATGAGGGCGATATTCTCTCTCCTGCTAGAGCCACGTGTTGCATGTTGAGTGGCATCATGCTCAAATCTTTGAAACCACTTTCCGGAGTTGAGAGCTTCTGATGAGCCAAAAAACCACCGTGAGGGAGGTATTGAAACTAAAGGTAGTAATGAGGAAGGTTTCGAGTCCGCTGAGGAAGAAAAGACTTTAGCATAAATATAGCGTACGTGGTCCGCCTAAAATTCATTTCTACCCAACATGAAGCTGAATAAGCACGGACGATAACAATAAGGTGTAACTCTGACCCAGACCCACCAACATGCAAAATGATCCTAGGCCACTGATCTGCCTCGCAAGATCCAACAGTTGAAGAATATATCAGATGGAAAAGAAACCCAGAGAATACCTGCCCAGTGAGGGTGGTATTCTCTCTCCTACTAGAGCCACGTGTTGCATGTTGTGTGGCATCGAGCTCAAATCTTTGAAACCACTTTCTGGAGTTGAGAGCTTCCGATGAGCCAAAAACCACCGTGAGGGTGGTATTGAAACTAAAGGTAGTAATGAGGAAGGTTTCGAGTCTGCTGAGGAAGTAAAGACTCTGGCTTGAATCCATCATTCTACAATTGAGAGGAGCGATTCCCGCAATCTGAGCATCCAAAAACCTGTAGACAAACCCGACCGGTTCACTGTATCCATTGCCAACAATTATATACCTATGGTGGGGTGTTGTTGTTCCTTCTGACTGGAGACTCTTCACCCCCTCCTCCCGCCGAAAAAAAATAAATACATCTATCAACATACTTATTATAAAATTATAATTTAATTAGAATTAAATTAAAAAAATATTCAAAACTAATTAAAAACTTATTTAAAAACAAAAAAATCTAAATTATTTTAATATTTTTCAAAATTGATTTTTAAGTTGTAATATCTTTCAAAATTGTGAATTAGTCCCAAAGAAAAAGGTATACTGGACATTCAGAACTGATCTATGTTGTTTTAATCTTTTTCAAGATTGATTTTTAAGTTGTTTTAATATTTTTCAAGATTGTGAATTAGTCCAAAAAAGAAATAAAAGTACACTCGACATTCAAAACTGTGTCCACTTCACTCTCCAAAAATAACGGTTTGGCTATATATTTGCATATGCCCCCAAACAAATAACAATGACAATGAAAATACAATAAAAAAAAATTAAGGAAAATTGTTGAAACTTTTTCGCCTCAGAAAAAAATAATCAAGTTTAGAGTTCTCTTTGTAAAGAAAAGACTCGGTGCTTCAAAAAACGACGTGGAATGTTTAGATTTTTCCTTTGTAAAGCACAGGCTCAGCGCTTATGTGAGCATCATGGACTGCATAGATAATTTCTACACTCTTTTTTGTCAGGGAGTGTTGATTGTGTGGTAGGGATGCTCAGCACTTATGTGATAGCGAGTAAATGTGGTTGGACTCGGCCACCACCATTCGACTAGGGAGGAAACCTTCTCCATGTAAAACCAAATTCATGGGAAGGGAACCTTCTCCACGTAAAACCAAATACATGTGTTATTTATCCCTAGACTCACATTTCCACTCATTCTCTAATTAATCATTGTGCTGTTCATACGCAGGTTTATTTAGATTTTCCGGGTTGTAAGATTATTTCGTGCTAACGAATTCCGAAGAATTCGGGCAATCTCTTGATATTATATAATTGTTATATACACATGTCCATGAAAATACAAGAAGTAGCGGCAGGAGGAGAAGACAGAGCAATGGCCATTGGACATCTTATTGAAAAATCTCTGGGCACCTCTGAGAACATGATGAAAGACATGCTCACAATCCTCACCTCCGACAATGGCCTTTCCTCCGCGAGCAATCAAAATCTCGGCAATCCCCAGGGGAAATCGATCGATTTGGAGAACAATTTGGCGTTGGCTGACCGAATAATCTCATCCTGGAACTCCAACTCGTTGAATGCCTCACTGTTCCAGAACAACCCAAAAGAAACCAGTGAGTATCTCGATTGCTGTGGATGGCCTACGTGGCATCATGGAAATTTTGGACGTCACTCAAAGCAGATCTGACAAGTTGGTGCATGTGCAGCGCCTCATGGAAATGTCAATGGCGCGCCTTGGGTAGGAGTTTCACCGAATTTTGTCGGCCAACGTTGAGCCAACCATGGTGTCCGAGGACTGCAAATCGATGCAGGGTTCGTCAGATGATGGTTTGACAGACGAAGATGAAAGCAGCAACGGCAACTGTCAGAGTTGTAATTCTAACACTGACGAGATCTGCAAAATCGACTTGATGTCGGTCGAAACTGTGCTGCAACTCCGCAGCATAGCGAAGCGCATGGTTGTCGACAGGTACTGGAGTGAGTGCGTATGAATGTACGGGCTCACCAGAAGGCCTGTAATCGAAGGGTGTCTCAGCGACTGAGTACCAGGGATGTGCAGAAGATGCAGTGGGGAATTCTGGACATCAAGATCAGGAAGTGGATACGCGCCATGAGAATTGTGCTAAGGATTCTATTCGCCAGCGAAAAATGGCTCTGCAACGAGATATTTTTATGGTTTAGTGACGTCAGCAATTTTTGTTTTTACGACGTCGTCAAGGGGGCCACGATGAAGTTTCTAGAGTTTGGTGAATCTGTGGCCATGAGCAAAAGGTCAAGCGAAAGGCTCTTCAGGGTGCTCGACATGTATGAGACTCTGCGGGACTTAAAGCCCCACAACGACACCGTTTTTGACCATGACTCACGTGCCAGCATGCAGACGCAAGCATCTACGACCCTTGTTAGGCTCGGTAATTCGGCACAGGGGACGTTGAGGGAAATTGAGAATGCAATTAAGGAAGAGAATTCAAAGACTCCAGTGTCCGGAGGCACGATTCATCCGCTTACGAGGTATGTTATGAATTATTTGATTTTTCCGTGCGATTACAAGGAGATTCTCATAAACATAACAACCAATGATCCCACTGATATCTCTAAGGGCTTGCCTAATAGCGTCATGGAGTTGTTTGGCGAATTAGATGGGCGTGATGATGAACTGGGGAGCCCAGCCTCTGCTCTCTCAGTGAGATTGGGATGGATTATTACAAGTCTGCAATGTAAGTTAGATATGAAATCTAACCTCAACCAGGATGTTTCCCTGTCATCTCTGTTTCTCACTAACAATCTTCATTACATTGTTAAGAAGGTCAAGGGTTCGAAGCTCATAGCATTGCTTGGTTATGGCTGGTTGAGGAAGAATCAAGGCAAGATGAGGCAATATGCGGAAAATTATGAGAGAGCAGCCTGGATGAAGGTGCTCAATTACTTGAGGGATGAGGGAATTCACGTGAGGGGGGTTTTTCCAGTGGGGTGTCACAACAGTCCTTGGAGAATTATGTTAGGTAATTTGTCAACAATTACCTAACATAATTAAGAATTATCCTCAACACTCCCCCTTAATGCTTAATGAGCTAATTCCAAACATATCTCTCATGTATTGAAACTTCCCTTTTGGTAGTGCTTTAGTGAATATATTTTCACATTGACCATTTGTTGTATAAAACTTTATTTCAATTTCTCCTTTTGCCACATAGTCTCTTAAGAAATGGTAGTTGGTATCAATGTGTTTGGCACGATTATGAAACACAAGATTTTTAGTTATGGCAATGGTAGACAAGTTATCACAGTAAATAGTTGTGACATGTTTTTGTTCTTGTTTCATATCTAATAAGACTTTCTTCAGCCAAATTCCTTCACATCATGTTGTCGTTGCTTCTGCAATATACTCTGCCTCTATAGAAGACAATGAAATAGTTGGTTTCTTCTTTGAACACCATGATACTCCACCTAATCCAAGGCTGAAGACATAACCTGAAGTGTTATTTCTATCATCAAGAGATCCAACCCAATCACTATCTATATAACCAACCAACCCAAAATTATTTGATGAAGTATAGAAAATGCCATAATTTCTTGTTCCACGGAGATACCTCAAAATTCTTTTCCCTACTCCTAAATGAATATGACATGGACTTTGCATGAATCTGGAAATCAAACCTATTGCATGCATAATATTAGGCCTAGTGGTAATAAGGTACAAAAGACTTCCTATCAGACTCCTATAGGATCTAGCATCTACCTTTTAAGCTCCATCTTCTACAGAAAACTTTTCATTTGTATTCATGAGTGTGCTCATGGGTTTAGAGTTTCCCATTTTCCATTTGTGAAGAAGATCTGAAACATACTTTTCTTGTGAAACAAAAATTTCATCATTCATTTGTGTCACTTCTATTCCAAGAAAATAATGCAACAAACTCAAATCAGTCATTTCAAATTCAGTCATCATAGCCTGCCTAAACTCTTCCACTAACAAATAACTTGAAGATGTGCATATCAAGTCATCTACATATAAGAAAACAATCAATATATCATGACCATTTGACTTGATATATAATGTGGATTCATTTTCACTTATGTTAAATCCCTTTTTTAAAAGATAAGTGTTAATTCTATTATACCATGCTATTGGAGCTTGTTAAGCCCATAAAGAGCCTTTTTCAGTTTGTAGACTCTATGCTCATTTCCTACTTCTTCATATCCTTGGGGTTGTTGAACATATTCATATTCTTTCAACCCACCATTTATAAATGTTGATTTCACACCAAATTGATAAAATAACCATTTATATTGTGTTGTCAATGCAAAATCAGTGCTACTTGCATCAAATCTTGCAACAAGATCATATGTTCCATTGTAGTCAATACCTGGTTATTGAGTATATCCCTTTGCCACTAAGCTTGCTTTGTGATTTTGTACTAATCTATCAGCTACATACTTTGTTTTGTACAACCATTTCACCCCAATGACTTCTTTTTCAGTAGGAGAATCCACAAGCTCCCATGTTTCATTCCCTTTAATCGTTGTCATCTCTTCATCCACTTCTTTGCACCAAACTGACTCTTCTATGACATCTTCAAAACATCTTGGCTCTTCTTTAATATGAGACATCAAAGCAAAATTAGTATGCCCATAGATTTCATTTAAGGATTTTGTCTTTCTTGGAGGAGGACTTGGACTTGAAACATGACTTGAAGTTGCAGAAGATGATGAAGTGGATATGGCTTATGAAGTATTTTGATCACTGAATGAATTTTTAGAAACAAAAGATTCATCTTCTTATACAATAATACTTGGAGTTTGTTGTTGCACATTTTGATTCCACTCGCATTCTTCTTTCTCATCAAAGAACACATCATGACTAATCATTAGTTTTTCAGTTTGTGGATTGTACAATCTATAACCTTTGGTCTCCTCACAATAGCCAATAAAAATGCATTTCACACTTTTATCAGCAAGTTTTCTTCTCTTTTCAGTAGAAACATGAGCATAAGCAATGCAACCAAATACTCTTAAATGAGAAACATTGGGTTTTCTTCCACACCATGCTTGATAAGGGGTAATATTTTGCACACTTCTTGTTGGGAATCTATTAAGAAAATAAACAGATGTAGCTATAACTTCAACCCAAAAAATGTTTGGAAGCTTTTAACCTTTTAGCATGCTCCTAGCCATCTATGTTAGCATTATGATAAAAGTGTTTTCCTTGATGGCAACTCACTCAGATGAAAGATCACAGTACATCAGGTTAACAACAAAGAATTACAGATCAAACTACAAAGAATGAAGAAATAGAGGTATACGTAGTTTCACCTTGACCAGGCTGTGTATACACGCAGGTTCACTGAACACAAGTAGTGTATATGTACACACACACTTTCACAGAAGGAGAAGCGCGTATATCTCGGAAAACTAAGTTTTGGTCAAAGGTATTTGGTCCATGGTATTTTGATCCATGGTATTGGTCCAAGGTATTTGGTCCAAGGTATTGACCCTAGGTATTTGGTCCAAGGTATTGGTCTTAAGTTGTTTTGGTCCATGGTATTGAGAAAGGCATAAAAATATAAGGAGGAGAAGATCATTATGCCAAGGGGTGCAAGCATTGAACATCTGATGAAGTGTGAGATCCAATATGCAAGTTATTGGCTTATGGTGTTGTGCTTGATCTAAACCAAGGATGAACCTTAGCGATTGATGAAGGATAAGATCTAATGATGGATCGGGTTCTTAAGGCTTGAAATAAATTATCATTATGTGGTTTGATCATGTATAGTCTAGATCTGAATACTGACGCATGTGTTGTTCTGTTAATGTTATGATCTCGGTCTGACTGAAGTCTGGAATAGCTGCAAAATTATGAATTAATATTTGCAGACATATACGTTGGTTTGACTCATCAGAGTAGCGTATACATTATGAAATATGATATTTGAATTTGCAGTTGGTTTTGGTGGATGTTGCAGAGTTCGGGGTTCTACTCTGTGTCTTGGTGGCAGTGTTATGATGATAATATTCTGAATGTTCAGATTGGTTTATTGTGATTTGCTTCAGTAATGATTGGTTTTCAGTGATTGATTGATTCAGTTGTGGTTGATTCAGAGATTGATGATTGAGTTTCAACGTTTGGTTGATACAAATGTATCTGATAGTTGTATTGCAGTTGTGATTGATTTTGAGCTTCAATGTTGTTGATGGGTCCAGTATGAAAATTTGATGAAACGTGGCCTTCAGATTCTGGTGTTGTGTTCCAGGAGTATCTAGTCTAAAAATTTATGAAACGTGGTCAATGCATCTACAGTATTCTTCAAAGTGTCCACCTTTGCGAGCAACACCTTTTTGTCTTCTATCATATCCCTCACAAAGTGATACTGAACATCAATGTGCTTTGTCTTTGAATGATAAACAAGGTTCTTTGCCAAGAAAATTGCACTTTGGTTGTCACAGTCTATCCTTATATCTCCATGTACTAACCCCATACTTGAACACAATCTCTGCAACAAAATTGCTTCCTTGCTTGCATGAGTGGTTGTCATGTATTCTACCTCTATAGTTGATAGTGCCACTGCAGATTGTTTCTTACTCATCCAACTGACTGCACCTCCAGATAGGTTAAACACATACCCACTTGTAGATCTTCTCTGATCCAAATCTCTAGCCCAGTCTGCATCAAAAAAGCCACGAATATCCAAAACTCTGTCCAATCCTAGTCTTCCTTGGTAGCATAAACCATAATTACTAGTGCCACGCAAAGACCTGAAAACCCGCTTCACTATTGTCCAATGCTCCTTCCCTGCTTTTGACATAAATCTGCTCAATACTCCCACTGCATGTGCAATGTCTAGTCTAGTACATACCATTGCATACATTAGGCTACTGACTGCACTTGCATATCGAACACGGAACATATCCTCTTCCTCTTCTTGTGTCTTGGGACACTGTTCAACAGATAACTTTACACCTACAGGAATAGGAACCTTCACCGGTTTACTATCCTGCATATTAAACCTCTGCAGTATTGTCTCAACATACTTCCTCTAGTTTAACCAGAGCTTTCTCTTTGCCCAATCTCTTTTAATTTCCATGCCCAAAATATAGTTTGCAGCACCAAGATCTTTCATGTCGAATTTGGAGGACAATTGGGTCTTCAAATCCTGGATAATTTGTTTTTCATTTCCAGCCAACAACATATCATCCACATATAAGACCAGATAAATAACACGGTCACCAATTAATTTAAAATACACACAGTGATCTGCTTTGCTTCTGGTGAAGCCAAGTCCCTATATAAATGTATCAAATTTCTGATACCACATCCTCGGTGACTGTTTTAACCCATATAGAGACTTTTTTAACTTGCATACCAGTTCTTTCTTACCCTTCACCACAAAGCCTTTAAGTTGTTGCATGTAGATCTTCTCTTTCAGATCCCTGTGAAGAAATGTTGTCTTCACATCCATCTGTACTACCTCAAAATCAAAAGCAGCAACAACAGATAAAAGTAACCTAATAGAAGTTACCTTCGCAACAAGAGAGAAAATATCACCAAAATCAATTCCCAACACCTGGGAATAACTTTTTGCTACCAACCAAGCTTTGAATTTCTCCACCTTTCCTTCTGCATTTGTCTTCTTCTTGAACACCCATTTGCTGCCAATGGGTTTCCTTCCAGCAGACAACTCCACCAGATCCCAAGCCTAAGTTTTGTGCAAAGATGCCATTTCATCAACCATGGCCTCTTTCCAGAGTTTTCCATCCTCTGAATCTACTACTTTTTTCACAGTTCTGGGATCATCATCAGTAATAGATAAAGCAAAATTTGAACAGAAAGCAGATGGACTATACCTTTCTAGCTGCCTTATTTCTTGAATTGATCTTCTTACACCCGGAGTTTGTGGCTCTTCATCTTTTGATTCCTCCTCTACTGTAGAGTCTGATTCTTCCTCCTTTAGCTCAAACTCTATCTTCTCAGGTCCCTTTGGTTGGACTTCATGTTTAATAACATCTTTCATTTCTCTAAACACCACATCTCGGCTGTACACAACCTTCCTTGTTGTTGGGTTCCAAAGCTTATAACCCTTTAAACTATCCTTATACCCAATAAATATGCACTTTTCAGATTTACTGTCCAACTTGGTTCATTTCTCCTTTGGAACATGTACATATGCATCACATCCAAATACCCTCAAATGTGAAAGAGAGGGTTTCTTACTAGTCCATACCTCTTGTGGAGTCTTATCCTCCAACGTTGATGAAGGTGATCTATTGACCAGGTAACATGTTGTCTCCACCGCCTCTGCCTAGAATTCCTGTCCTAACCCGACACCACTGAGAATGTTTCTTGCCCTTTCCATCAACATCTTGTTCATTCTTTCTGCAACTCCATTTTGCTGAGGTGTATATGGATTATTCTTCTACTGTACTATATCACACTTCTTACAAAATTCTTCAAATTCCTTACTGCAAAACTCTCCCCCGTTATCTGTCCTTAAGACCTTTATCTTCTTCTCTGTCTGGTTTTCCACTAGAGCCTTAAATTCTTTAAACCTGTCAAAGACTTCAGATTTCTTCTTAAGGAAATATATCCATGTATTCCTTGAGAAGTCATCTATAAATGATACATAGTACATAGACTTACCTAGTGATGGAACTTTGACAGGTCCAAACACATCATTGTGCACAAGCTCTAATATCTGTTTCGCCCTCTTACCACTAGAGGGGAAACTCACCCGATTTTGCTTCCCATATACACAATTTTCACAGAAATCAAAATCCAGAGAGCTATTACTCATACCTTCTACCATACCTTTACCATGAAGTATTCGAAGGCCCTTCTCTCCAATATGTCCAAGCCTTTGATGCCACAACATCGTTTTCTCTCCAGAGACCACTAAATTTTCTGTTCCACTTTCAGGAACCACAGAACTGTTGCACCCATCAACAATCGTGCTACCTTGTAGATTGTACAGAGTTCCAATCCGAACTCCCTGCATCAATACCAGTGCTCTTTGAACGATCTTGCAGGTATCCTTCTCGAACACTGTTTTTAAACCTGCATCATCCAACTTGCTTACAAAAATCAGATTTCTGGCCAATGTAGGAATATGTAGAACACCCAGAAGTATTCTAACCCTTCCGCTTTGCAACTTCAACTTTACTTTTCCACGACCAACGATTCTAGCCTTCCTATCATCCCCTAAGAAGACGTCACCACCATCATATTTCTTGTACTCGCAGAACCACTCTCTATGGGGAGTGAAGTGAAAGGATGCACCTGATTCAATCAACCATGCCTCATGATCTACATTTGTACTTGAAGAAGCCAAGTACACATCCCCACCTTCATCTGAGGTGGTTTCACCTCTGGAGAAGGAGCATCATCAGATCCCTTTCCTTTGTCAGAAGCTTTAGATTTATAGTCCCTTTTGTAGTTCCCTTCCTTTCCACATTTCCAGCACACCACCTTTGCAGTTTTTCTTGGAGATTTAGATCTCGATCTAGATTTAGATCTCCCACTCGATGACTTATTTTTGTTTCTGTTCTGAGACCGTCCTTGTACAGACAAGGCATCACCATTCTGGCTCTCCATATTTTTCCACCTCATCTCCTCCATCAGCAAGGATGAGACTATTTCATCAAACTGCAAGACAGTTGTATTGCTACCTATTGCAATATCTAGACTATCCCACGAATCTAGTAGAGAACACAATAAATTATTGCACTTATCTTCATCTGAAAGTTTGATATCAACAGACGATAACTAACTTACCATAGTATTAAATGCATTTAGATGCTCTATCACTGAGTCTCCATATTTCATCCTTAGGTTATACAACTTTTTCTGTAGGAACAGTTTATTCACCAGAGACTTAGATTGGTACAAAGTCCCTAACTTGTCCCACAAAGCCTTCACCATAGCTTCCCCTGATACATTCAACAATACTAAATCTGAGACACAACTGTATTGTGCTTTTTTCCTTTCGATCCAACTTCTTCCATTCTTCATCGGTCACTCTCATTGGTTTAGTACTCGGATCTACTATGATCCATTGATCTTTATCCACCAACAGATCCTCCATCTTGAGTTTCCAAAACTCAAAACTCTGACCATTAAATTTCTCGATCTCTATCTTTCCACTTCTCACCATCTTCTTTTACCACCAGAATTGATCTCTAGATCTCCCACTGAACAGGGTCTACCACAGGCCTGAGCAAAACCCCTCAGAAACAAAGGCATCCCCTTGAAGCCAAAACAACTTTAATACCAAATGTAGGTTTTAACCCCGTACAGAAATTACCTGCATACGAATTCTAAAACACATAAAATAAACAATGTGAGAGCATAACACATAAACCACATATACACAGAGATTTTCCCTTGGATCCCAAGACCAGGACTACCAGCTTGATTTTTCATTATATTCCTTTCAATGTTACAATACATATTTATACATGCCGAAGCATCCAATACCATGGACCAAAAAACCATGATGTCCAAAACCATAGACCGAAAACCATAGGTAGGTTCGCCTGGAACCTAATATAGGTTTGCCCAACCTAACAACTACATAGGTTAGTCATGGAAAGAATATAAGACAACCCAACGCCAGGAGTATCCAGTCTGAAAATTTATGAAACATGGTCCCTCGAGGAAGAGAGAAAGTCGTAGCCTTCTGTAGGTCGGTGCCTATGTACTAGTAAACATATCGGCTAGTACAAGAGCTAGGGGGTTGTAGCTCCCTTCCAGTAGAAGTTGGAGAACGAGAGAAGGTTGTAGCCTTTTGCAGGTGGGTGCCTGCGTACTGGTATGAGTCTGCACCGGTACAAGATTGTAAACAAGTTTTTCTTATATTAAAGAAGACAACAGCGAGTGGTTTTTGTCCCACATTGGGTTTCCACCTTAAACCTTGGTGTTCATGTGTGTTTCTTATGTGTGATGGTCTGTTTTGTTTTTACTGCACCTGGTTACTGTTTATATGGTTAATGAAGTACTGATGCACTGATTAAAGATCAACATATGATGAATTAACTGAATCATAAGTTTCTTGGATATACACTAGTTGCCTTTAATACAGTTGCGTGTACACGTGAGTTCCCTTCATTGAGGTAGCATATATAAATCTGATTATGGAAATGAAAAATTTATTGATTTGCTAATACTGATTCACCCCCCCCCCTCTCATTATTATTTCCAACAATCTTAACAATTGTTCTATTTTTACGTTCAATGATGCCATTCTTCTCGGGAGTATAACTAGTTTTCAACTTCCTTTGAATGCCATTCATTTTACAATAAGAATCAAACTTTTTAAAAGTGAATTCTCCCCCTCTATCTATGCGTAATATTTTTAGAGAATAACCACTTTTCTTTTCCACTACAACTTTAAATTGTTGAAATATGACAAATGCATCAGATTTTTCCTTAATGAAATATACCTATGTTCTTCTATTAAAATCATCCACAAAAATAATGAAATACTTATTTTTGTTGAGAGACAAAGTTTGCATAGGACCACATATATTTTCATGCACTAGCTTCAATGGTTTACTTTCTCTCCATGATTTTCCTATTAGAAATGAATCTCTATGTTGCTTACCAAAAATACACCCTTCACAGACTTCACCAATAGAACTAATAAGGGGCTAACCCTTTGACCATTTGCTTGTTATATAATAATTTCAAGCCTTTCATATTCAAATGTCCATACCTCATGAGCCATAGCCACGAACTATCATCATAAGCAACATTTGATCTTGTACTTGCTTCACAAGGGAGATTGAAAGCAAAATTTATATTTTGCAGCATATTAGTCTTGGAAATAATTTTACTATGATCACCTTTATCATAGATTATGCATTGTTTGTTCTTAAAAACAATTAAATATCCCTTTTCAAGGAGTTTCACCACACTCAACAAATTATGTGATAGACCAGCAACATATAAAACATCATTAATGTGCTTTGGTTTTCATGGTTTTGTCTTCATAGCAACTGTTCCCTTACCTTTAGCTTCAACTGGCTTGTCATCTCCCAAGAGTACATAATATTTTGTAGATTCATCTATCTTCACAAAGCCATATGTGTTTCCTATCATGTGATTGCTGCAACCACTATCCATAAGCCATACGTCCTTGGAAACATTATTAGTTGAATCAAAAGCCAAGAATAAAGTGCCGACCTCTTCTTTTTCTTCAGAAAAATTAGCTTGTTGTTTTCATTTTTTCCAAAAAAATTGTTCATATTGGCCAAATATGAACAATAGAAACACTGAACTTGGGATTTACTAAATATTTTACCTACATCATTGTCATCATTACCTCGTCCTTTGTTTTTTGTAGGAAAAAATTATTCCTTGACCTTTTCCTCCTTTGTATGTTTGTCCTCTTCCTCTTCCTCTTCCATGAATGTTCCAGATTTCCTCATGGGAGGAATTCTCACATTCATGAATTTTGTCTTTGGAAACATTTCCTTTTGCTTGAAAAACTTGTTTAATAGATTTTTTAGAAGATTTATTCATTATTTTTTTGTGAGATTGAATAGACCCCATTAGCTCATTCACATACAATTGAGTTAGATCTTTAGACTCCTCAACAGCAACAACAACCCCATCAAATTTTGTAGGCAAACTTCTTAAAATATTTTCAACGATCTTTTGATCTTTTAAATCTTCTCCATAAGACTTAATTTCATTCATTATTTCCATAACTCTAGTGAAAAGATCTTGAATAGATTCATAGTTTTGCATGCACAAAGTTTCAAATTCTCTTCTTAAGGACCGCAACTTAACAACTTTTACCTTATTACTTCCCTGATATGCTTGTTGCTACACATCCCATGCCTCCTTTGATTTTGTTACCCCAACTAGTCTTGGAAAAATCGAATCATGCACTCCTTGCTGGATTAGGAAGAGAGCCTTTGAATCCTTTTTACGGTTTTCCTTTTGCTGTGTTCTTTGGTCTTGGTTCTAGTGGGAAAGTGTTTGAGCATTTGGTTCTGTATAACCATTTTCTACGAAATCCCACAAACCTTGTAAGAGAAACAATGTTTTCATCTTAATGCTCCAAAAACCAAAGTTATCACATTTAAACACTCGTATTTGTGGCTGATAAATATTCATATTGTTGTTGTTTTTGTTGGCCATTGCTCCTAACTATTGAGCACTCCACTAATAACTTGAATCTGCACAAGCTTCACAAAATTATGAAAACTCTTGCCAATGGCTTTCACAAGATTTTGAAATCTCTTGCCAACACACGTTTTACATACAAATCAACTCTCTTCACCTAGCTCTGATACCACGTGTTAAATCTATCAAGAGCATACATATGAAAACATGTAAAAAAAATGAACAAAAACTAGAAAAGTCATGTTCTCAATGCATGAACTCAACTCTCATTTGAATCTCATATTTTCATGGAAGCAATGAATTGATTATTATATAGTCAACATATTTCTAATTGGATTATCAATTATATGACTAACTTGTGATTCTAATCTACTACCCCTAATAATTTTATGAATAATAACTTTGAATAATGACTACATCTATTATTTTGTTGTCCTAATTCTAATAACTCAATAAGACAAAATCTGCCAACTAATTTGTTAGCAATTACATAACATAATTAAGCATTATCCTCAATAATTCTCCCTTCTAAAAACTCACTCTTGCTGGTCACTTAGATAGCCTGACTACCACACATAGGTTGTAGCTTTTCATTGCAAACGGGATTATGATATTTTCAAAGCCATTGTCATTCAGATTACCCTTCATTTACCAAAGAATGGCTTCGGATATTCCCCCTATGCACTGGTCTCTTCTAATTATCTGTTGTAATATCTGAAATTAAGCAACATTTTCAAAACATAGAAAGTAGGGAAACTAGACTCTTTGAAGGTTTTTGAGGATTGAGTCTCACTTGCATATTTATTTTTCAATAGTTTTCAACACTGCGCAAAGTATAAGTCGTCTTGAATTTCCTTAGGAATGGAAGAAACAACATTCGTTCTAGAACTAGTAACAGCTTAGCATTCGTTCTAGAACTAGCAACAACTTAACAGTCAATGTTAGGTATTTGTCAATGTTTAACCACATTTTCGTAGGCAAAGGTGTTATAAAGTTTACAAGTTTCTTTGAAAAGGTGTATCAATTAGAAGATAATATCCATGCTAGAATATATCTTAACAGAGCTAATATGTGCTAGAATATATTTTTGAGTCAATTTTTTCCAAACATTTCTGTGAATTATAAGTTTCCATTATATAATCTGAAAAAATCAAATGTTTTAAAAATGATTAAAAAAACAGTTTAAATCGCTAAAATGAAACATTATATCACCTGATTCTACCTCGGAAAAATATCACCTGATTCAAAACATCTCATATAGTTAGTAATTAGACTGTACGTGCATAAAATCCCATGTTTGTGCTATTCATCATGCCAAGACTGCCATATTAAGCAACGATCTAAATGTTTTTTGACCCTTTCACAGTTCACATTCCAACGAGATCGAAGTTAGAACATGATTTCTAGCTTTGTGTGTCACCATTTATTCCTAGCGAATAGGATTTCGTTAATGGGTGGAAAAATACGCTCAGGAACTTGGTGGGTCGCCATGTGAGGGGCAAAGATTCTATGCACTAGAAATTTGGTCTATAACAGTTTTGGGGCTGTCCCTTTCCATTTAAGGACTACTGTATCTTTCAGACCAGTTTTTGAATATTGTACGGATTTATTTCCATGAGTATGAAACGAAGCATTTTAATTTATAAAAGGAAGATTTTATAAAGGCTAAGCTAGGGAGTCACTTTGCCTTTCTTATCCGCGGCTTTACAAGCATCAAGAATTTAAAAGGGGAAAAACAACAAATTAAAATTAATTAAAGGTGGATTAAAGTCACATAAGAAGATATATATATATATATATATATATATATATATATTTTCTTTTTTTTCTTTTTTATAACATCAAAGTTCTAAATCAAATTAAAATTAAGATATTAAAATTTTTCAATTAAGAAATTTATTATAGCTATATTTATATTTTAGGGTGTTGAGTATGTTTTAAAATTGTTGTTGTTTGGTTAAGAGCTTGTTTTTCTTTGATAGAAGGAATCAAGTTTGGCAGGTGTGAAAGTTTGCCCCCTTAAGATCATCATCTTAGGAGTTTGCCCCCTTAAGATCATCATCTTAGGTGGCATGATTTTCCATAACTCCAGTGAACAAATCTTGAATAGATTCAGAGTTTTGCATGCACAAAGTTTCAAATTCTCTTCTTAAGGACCACAATTTAACAACTTTTACCTTATTACTTCCCTGATATGCTTGTTGCTACACATCCCATGCCTCCTTTGATTTTGTTACTTCAACTAGTCTTGAAAAATCGAATCATGCACTCCTTGATGGATTAGGAAGAGAGCCTTTGAATTCTTTTTACGGTTTTCCTTTAGCTATGTTCTTTGGTCTGGAGTTTAGTGGGAAAGTGTTTGAGCATCTAGTTCTGTATAGCCATTTTTATGAAATCCCACAAACCTTGTAAGAGAAACAATGTTTTCATTTTAATGCTCCAAAAACCAAAGTTCTCACATTTAAGCATTCGTATTTGTGGCTGAGAAATATTCATATTGTTGTTGTTGTTGTTGGCCATTGCTGCTAACTGTTGAGCACTCCACTAATAACTTGAATCTGCACAAGCTTCACAAAATTATGAAAACTCTTGCCAATGGCTTTCACAAAATCTTGAAATCTCTTGCCAACAACACACATTTTACATATAAATCAACTCTCTTCACCTAGCTCTGATACCACATGTTAAATCTATCAAGAGCATACATATGAAAACATGTAAAAAAATGAACATAAACTAGAAAACTCATGTTCTCAATGCATGAACTCAACTCTCATTTGAATATCATATTTTCATGGAAGCAATGAATACATTATTATATATTCAACATATTTCTAATTGGATTATCATTTATATGACTAACTTCTGATTCTAATCTACTACCCTTAATAATTTCTTAATAATAACTACATCTATTATTTTTCTGTCCTAATTTTGATAACTCAGAAAGACAAAATTTGCTGACTAATTTGTCAACAATTACATAACATAATTAAGCATTATCCTCCATAATTCTGTCTTCTAAAAACTCTACTCTTGCTTGTCACTTAGACACGCTGACTACCACACATAGGCTGTAGACTTTTATTGTAGGCAGGATTATGATTTTTTCAAAGCCATTTGCATTCAGATTACCCTTCATTTACCAAAGGGAATGGCTTCGGATATTTCACCATATGCACTGATCTCTTCTAATTATCTGTTGTAATATCTGAAATTAAGCATCATTTTCAAAACATAGAAAGTAGGGAAACTAGACTCTCTTAAGCTTTTTGAGGATTGAGTCTAACTTGCATATTTATTTTTTTTTAGTAATTTTCAGCACTGCGCAAAGTATAAATCATCTTGAATTTCCTTAGGAATGGAAGAAACAAAATTTGTAGAACTGGCAACAGCTTAACATTCGTTCTGGAACTAGCAACAGCATTTAGATTCAATTTTAGGTATTTGTCCATGTTTAAAGACATTTTCTTAGGTTCTTTGAAAAAGTGTATCAATTAGAAGGTAATATCCACGCTAGAATATATCTTGACAATGCTAATATGTGCTCTGTACTAATATTTTCGAGTCAAAATTTTCCAAACATTTCTGGGAATTATAAGTTTCCATTATATAATCTGAAAAAATCAAATGTTTTAAAAATGATTAAAAATACAGTTTAAATTGCTAAAACGAAACATTATATCACCTGATTCTACCTCGGAAAAATATCACCTGATTCAAAACATCTCATATAGTTAGTAATTAGACTGTAAGTGCATAAAGTCCCATGTTTGTGTTATTCAGAATGGCCAAGGCTGCTATAAATAGATATAAATTTTTGACCAAGCTTATTATGTAAGGATTATAAAAAATTGTATACCTTTAAAAAAAGTATGTTTTATTTAAGGTTAATTTTTGGTTTTCAGGTATAAATTTTTGACAAAGAATATTATGTAAGGATCATAAAGTTTTTGGTTTAGATATCAACTTATTTAGGTTCACTTTCTGGCAATAGTGTATATATAATGGTTATTATAGGTGGGTACAAAACTAATTCATATCTTGTGAGTCTTGAAATCATCATGGTTGATTTTAGTTGCTCAAAATAATTTTTTATTTTTGCTTTTAAAAATAATGTGTATATCCAAATTAAAATGTTATTTTAAATAAAAAGATTTTTTTAAATATTTTTTTTTAATCTTTTTTTGGTTTGATCTAGATAGGAATTGAATCTTAAATTTCATGGTTTTACATAATACTTTAAAGGCTATTGGCAATTAAACTGTGTGGTGGGATAATTTGCAAAACTATATTTAGTAATAAATGTCTATAACCATTATTACATATTTTTAATATTAATTTTATAATTTTTTTCTACTTTGTGAAATTGTGAAACCACATATTTTAACTTCTATTTTTAATCTTAATTTTATAAAAAAAATCAAATCAATCTTGTATATATTTTTTTCACTTGATAAAATTGTGAAATCATACATCAAAATTGATATAAAAGCTTTTAAATAATTAATTATATTTAAAAATATTAATTATATTTAATAATAATAATAATAAAAATAATTATATATATATAAAATAACTCTAAAGTTAATTGTGAATTAGTTGACTCATTTTACCATATAAGGAAATATAGGAAAGGGCCTTATCTTTTACTTTTTGGATTTTGTTAAAATAAACCTATTCAAAATTATTTTTGTAAAATTCCGAATAGGTTTAACTTAGCATTTCCTCTCTTAATTTTCAAATAACTTATTTTCACCATTTTGATGTTGAGTAATTTTTTTTCTTTCTAAAATGATTAAAATTTAATCATTTAATTTCAATTGGTTGAACATACACAAAACAATCAAGTAAGATAAAACATATTATATAAATACATTTTCTGTGATTCTACCCTCGAAGGTTGTCTCTATAATGAAAAATGAGTTTCTTCAAGAAGTACTTGGGCTTGAGAAACTAAGTTTAGCATTATTTGAGTGGACTAAATTGTAAAGATTGTACTAGATCAAAAGATTTTACTTGTGAGGGTTTCCTAGGTATGTCTGAAACATGATATTCTTCAGCAAGTACTTGGGATTGGCACACTGACTTTAGCATTATTTAAGTGGACTAAGAAGTTTCACTAGAAAATGTTTGTACATTTTGTAAGCTAAGATTTGTGTGAATATTTGCCTACCATTCATTTTATGAGGCTTTCTTTCTAGCATCAAATTGTTGATAGACAAAAATATTTCTCATCAACTAAGGGATAAGTGCTAGATGGCACCATTCAATTAATATCTTGATCAATCAACAATCGAAAAAATAAGATGTAAGTACATATTCTCCAAAGAGGAAAAACTCTAAGCTAATATTATGCTTCAAATAAATTTAAAATTAACAAAATGTAATCTATACTAAATACTTATCCAAGCCAATAGCATACAACTATTTCATAAGTAGATGCAAGAAAAAATGAGTTCTTAATACTGCAAAAACAATTCATAAACTCAATAACATTTTAATCACATGTAGATAAAATGTTAATGATTGGGATAGGATGACATGAGCTCTTATATCCCACTCATAAAAATTAATGAATATTAATATGTTATGGAAAGGAATTGCTCAAACTAAATAAACGAAAAGGCATACATTTGTAAGTCATATGATATTCAATAATAAAGGACTAGATTCTATTAAAAAATGTAGCAAGAAAGGCTCAATTTGACTTTAGCCTTAGTCAAATTGAGTAAACAGATTTCCACATCATCATGACAACTTGGAGGTAGTTAATTAGTCTGACATGACTCTTGTCACTTAGTTAGCTCAATAAATTTGAGTTAGAGGGCTTTGAGTTCAGTTATGCATGTGTGATTGCTAAATTTTAGCAATCTAGTTCGATTATTTTCAGTTGTATTAAGTTAATTGACCTATATCTATTGATAGTCTCAGTTGAAGGTCAATTGTGCAGTGGGATAGAAGTCTAACTCAGAGATTTATCAATTAACTGATCAATCAGCCCAAAATAGCTAATGCATGCAAGGAATTCGAATTCCTCAGTTGAAGTGGAGATGACAAGGAAGTGTAACATCAGTTGTAGACTAGTTTTGAGTGTACATGTGTTACATGAGTTAGGAGATCAATCCTTGGGAATTGCACAAGCAAATGGGAGGAAATTCCTATATTTTAGGTGTTAATTTTCATAGGAATGGAGCAAGGAAATAAGAGGCCAGAGGAGAAAATAATTGGCTAAGTGTTGGCTAGAGTTTCTCATTCAACAGGGAGAACAATTATTCTTTTGTAGGTTGTGCTCAGAGCTGGAGCAGGCAATTGTAATAGTTTCTCTATTCAACCGATTAATACAAAGAGACTTGAGGGGTTTTTACTAGTTGGGTTCCCAAAAATCATTGTGTACTTGTCGTTTTGTTTATTGCATGTCTATACATGTTGTTTTAAATTGTTATTTCCATTCCGCAAATTAGTAGAGTAGAATTCTGTCCCTTGTTTTTCAGTTTTAAATCTTGAGTAGTTGCAATTTGTATCAAATTTTGACATGTTATCAGAGCAATGGAATAACATTAGAACCAATACTTTGAACTTGTCTCTTAAGAATTTCATTTTTTTTTTGCTTCAGTACAACAATTGTTCTTCAAGATTGGGAGAATGTCTTTCAACAGACTGAGATTAGAGTATGCCCTGGAGGGTAGCTCAAATTTCATAGCATGGAAGGATTGAATGGAAGTAGTGCTTGATGATAATGGTGTGTTAGAATATGTTGAAAATGACATTGCAAAACCCCAACAGTGTAATGCACAACAGTTAGCCCAATGAAAGAAGGATGTTACAAAGGCCAGGAGAATCCTTTTGGAAGGTATGAGAGACCATGGGGTCTCAAATATCCATGGAGAAGAGAAACCATTTGCTATGTGGAAGACACTAACTGAGTTATTCAAAAATAGTAGTAACAATAGAAAATTGGCCCTGAAAGACAAACTTCGAAACATTAGCATGAAGAAGAATGGCATTATTCCACAATATCTCTCCAAGTTTACAGAAGTTTGACATGAGCTTGGAGGGGTTGGGGTGAATGCTGCAGAAGTTGACATGGTGAGCCTAGCTCTTCTAAGCCTTCCAAAATCCTGGCATAGTTACCAGGACTCTATGAATGGAAGGGAAAAATTATCGTATTGGGAAAGGTTGTGGTCTAATTTGGTTCAAGAAGAGTTCTAGAGAAAAAAATACTTATGGGGCATCATCCACAACTGAGGATGAAGAGAAGCTTTCATTGGTTGTAAAGGGGAAGAAGTGAAAATGAAAGAATACACAAAGAAAACCTAAATCTAGACAAAATAATGCTAAGAAGAATGACATGAGAAAGATAAAATCCTTCCACTGCCATGAATATAGGCACTATGCAACAAAATGTTCGCACAAGAATTCTACCAAGAAGCTTTCAAGAGGAGCATCACGTGAAGCACTAGATTCACAATTCGAATTAGACTTCACCCTAATAGCATGCATGGCCAACATTGTTATGGGTAGTGTGTGGTAACTTTATTTCGATGCCTCGTTCCATATAACAGGGTACAAGGCATTTTTAAGTAGCCTGGAGGAGAAGGATCTCTAGATGCATATCGAAATGGGGGATGATGGGAGGTACAATGCTATAGGCTTGGTATTTTCACCTTTGAGAGGGTGAAAGCCTCTCCTTTTCACCTCAAAGATGTTATGTTTGTACTTGGGCTGAAGAAGAACCTGGCCTCTATAGTAGTATTGGACGATAGAGGATATGATGTTATTTTTAGTAAAAAGAAAGCCTTTCTCAGACAATTAGCTATCGGGAGAGTGAAGCAGATCTGGGTTTGAGTGAGGAACCTACACAAACTTGATGTGGGAGATTGCACTGCATTGAGGAGTAAGGCTGAAAAAGTGCAAAGTTGAGATGTTTGAGAACTCTGTCACAAGATATTGGGTCATTTAAACAGGGTTGTACATTGGGGAAATATGTCAAATCTACTTTCGATGGTTGAGATATAAGAATATGCAATCTTGGAGTGAGTCCACTATGTGTTTTGAGGACTCTTTTCTATAGCCTCCACAGCAAAACATAAGTACTATATTATTTTTATTGATGATTTCTCTAGAAAATGTTGGATCTTCTTCATGAAGAAGAAAGATGATTTTTTCTAAAAAAAATTTGAATTCAAGGAATTGGTTGTGAAGGAGACTGGGAGGAATGTGAAAGCTCTCAGGAGTGATAATGGAGGTGAAATTGTTTTGCATGCCTTTAAGGATTTTTGTGCCAAAAAAGGTATTCGAAGAGAACTGATAGCTCCCCATAGCTGAAAGGAAGAACAGGAACATGGTGGGAGCATCAAGTTCCATATTGCATGATCCGGGGCTACCATTACATCTCTAGGAAAAATCATGCAATACCACATTCTACTTGCAGAACTAGAGTCCTCATCGAATACTTGGCATGATCACATCAAAGGAAGATTTCTTTGGGAGAAATCCTAATGTGTCTCATTTCATAATTTTTGGAGCTTCAGTTTATTGTCATGTCTCCGAGGATTCGAGGAAGAAACTTGAGCCTACAACAAAGTTGGGATTTTTTGTAGGATACACTAAAACTCCACACAATTACTAGGTGTATTTACCTTGACTGAGGATGACAGTTGTGAGAAGAGATGTCAATTTAAATTAGGAGAATGTTATGAGATGCTCTCTATAATGAGAGCTGAGTATCCCATTGAAGAAGGAGGTTCTAGCTCCTAAGGAGAAGCCACGGGATGAGCTTCTAGAGGTTTTGGAGAAGCCACATGTAGTGGAGAAATCAGGAGGCAGAGTGGAGGAACCCACTCAACTAGAATTTTCCAAAGAGGGGAGAAAGAGAACCAAAGGAGATGATAGATTGTTGCAAGATGTTAGGGAGAATGTGGGACCCCCTACATCACTATGTAGGAAAAGGAGGTCACATGATAGGTACATTGGTTACAGGTCTCTCATGACAGAGCTCAATGAGACAAAGCCTTCTTCATTTGACGAAGCAGTTTCTCAACATGTTTGGGTTGATGCCATGGTGGAAGAATAAGAATCCATCATGAAGAGCAATGTATGCGAGGTGGTTTCGAGACCAGAAGGGAAATCAATGGTTGGTTCCATATGGATCTCCAAAGTGAAGCTTGCAACTGATGGGAGCATCGAGAAGTACAAGGCTAAATTTGTGGCCAAAGGATTCTGTTAGGTAGAGGGAGTGTAATTTGAGAAATTTTTTTCACAAATTGCAAGATATTCCTCAATCGTATCCATTCTAGCATTAGATGTGCAAATGGAGTGGAAAATCCACCAGATTGATGTGAATACCACCTTTCTCAATGATTTTGTTGAGGAGGAAATTTACATAGAGAAGCCAGAAGGATTTGAGACATATGATTGGGAGTCACATGTGTGCCGACTCAAGAGATAATTTTATGGTCTCAAACACGCACCTTGAGCATGGTACACTTGGATCAACAATTATCTCAGTGGATTGGGCTTCACCAAAAGTGAAGCAAATGTGAACCTCTATCACATTGTGGTAGATGGTAAGTTGATTATTATTAAAGAGTGATTCCATACAGGTTGGTTGAATATTGAGAAGTATGGAAGAACCTGTTATTGTTTTGAAACCAATGTTTTGGACTAACTAGGTGAGACCATCATCAGGGCTATCAATTGCAAGTTTAAGTGCATCCACGCTCTCTCTTCTTAAACTTGTAATTGAAAGCCCTGATGATGGACTCACCTAGTTTGTTCGAAACATTGGTTTCAAAACAATAACAGGTTCTTCCATACTTCTCAATATTGATTATTATTGTTTTGTATGTTGATGATTTAATATTGGCAAGTGATGAGCAGTTGATCAGCTCTTGCAAAGAGGATCTTGAGAGGGAATTTGAGATGAAATAGATGGGCTTAATGCATTACTTCCTTGGGATGGAAGTATGGCAAGGTGATGATGAATTATTTGTATCCTGGGGTGTTGGCACAAAAATTTCCCTATGGCAAGGGTTGAAAGCCTCAACAGAGCAGGATAAAATAATCAACAAAGAACACACAATCAAGCATGCCAAACATTCGAACTATCAAACTTGGATTTGGAGACTTATCTGAAGGTCCTACATTTAAAGGTGTTCCTGTAGGGTCTAAACCCTTTGCTTCTTCCAATATGTGCAAACCTGCAAATCAATCATAGAAGCATATACATAATAGATAATTCAATGTGCATACATAAGAATATGTTAGATCATCATATATAAACATTCAGATTATCATTCATAAGATGAAAACATATATCAAGAACAAGACATGAGCTTATTTATGGATTAACAACAATAAGTATAGGATAGATATAACCTAATCCAGGCCAGAGGCACTGACAAACCCTTCCTCTGAAATTGTCCAGCCCAAGCCACGAAGAAAACCTTTCTAATAGGTGCAAGAATATGCTAGATAAGGATGTTGATTATCTCTACAAAGGAAACCAAGGTTTCCTAGAGACTGGAAGTGCAGGAGGCATAGGAAAAGAAAACTTGATCTCGGAGAAATCGAGTATAATGTCGATATCCTTCTTCTCTTGTTGTAATTAGGCCTACCCAAGGGGTGTATATATACCAACTCAAATAGGTTATTTTAGTTAGGCCACGGGCTCCTATAGGTGGGCTCTCGATAAAACCCGTAAACCTGTTGGGTGCAGGAATTACACTTAAGCAAACTCCTCAACACTTAATTTGTCAACCAGGGGGATCCGTAAACTTAGAGACGAATCACAGGCAATGCCAGAGATGGTATGAATCTTTCTAATATAAATCCCTACTTTCTTTAAAGGAAAGATTGCAGAATCAAACTAAGAAGCAAAAAAAAGGCAACTTGAACCATCAAAATATTCTAGACTGGAACAAGGAAGAATGCATTTGCAAGAGTGAATTAAAGATAAAGGGCAATCACTCTAGCTAATTATTGTTTAACTACTGAGTGTGTGTTTTTCTTTAGCAGAGACACTTAGTAGTCTCGTCAGATGGGCCCTTTAAATGTGCTCCTTTAGAGATTTCCTTCTTGCTCTAATTTGTCCTGCACTATCAAAGTCTCCTTGCACTAGTGCAGGAACAGAGATTTATGCAGAAGGTATAAATGGTTTCTTTACTAAAGGCATTTTACTTCCCGCAAGGGCTTGAAATTTTCCAGGTTCAAAGCACTCATATCCCATGGCAAGAAACTAGTTCTTACACTAGATCAGAGCTTCTTGCAATTAGCATTTAATTATTAAAATAAGTGCTTAGTTATTGCAAGTGCTATTATACTGTTAAATCAAATTGCACACATAAAAAATGAATGTTTATGATCTTGACTGAGTGCAGAAATAAAGAAACAATCCATATACATTTATCCTATCATAAAGTGTTTAATGAAAGAAAGAAAATTGCGGGAAGTAGACTAGAAAGGCTTGCTGCATCACACCAACGTGCACTGGTGCAAGTTCATTTCTCCTTCTTGGACCAGGTGGGGAAAACCAACCAATCAGAACTACAGAAAAGGAAATATCACACCAACGTGCACTAGTGCAGGTTTATTTCTCCTTCTTGGACTAGGCGGGAAAACCAACCAATCAGAAATCAGGTGCATGAAAAGGAAATTTAGCTACTTCACACAACAGATCTGCTTTCACTCAGACAGGAATGCATGTGCTTGAAATTAAATCACACTTGACAATATAAACACAAATTACAAGAAACATGAAATAGGGTAAACGTGCTAGGTTGGCTGGGCCCTAGCCAACCAATGCGTTTCCCTTTCAAACAAAAATGCTACTTAGTACTTTAATCAATTCATCAACTTCAAATACAGGAATGCGATTTATAAAACATGAGGCAGAGCTCCCTTTTTGTTAGAAAATTATATATTACGGAGAAATGGAACACATAAAATATTGTAGAAATATAAACACAGAAAACGCACAAAACAAGAGAGACACAGATATACGTGGTTCACCCAGTTTGGGCTACGTCCACCCTGAACAGCCAGTCCTTCCTTTCTATTATCCAGCAAAATGAAGAGACACAACCTACAGCAAATCTGCTGTAATATCCTCTGTTTTCTCTCACAGTCTCACCTGTCTATTTCTTGCTCACAGAATACACATCTATATCTCAGCCTCCAATACAATACCCTCATACAAAGAGAGGGGTTGCCTTCTAGGGCAAAAATCCCTAAACTAAACATAAGTTCTACCGTCAGATCATCTGCCTAATGAACGGCCCAGATTGACTAGAAATTACTATACTTTTACAAGGCAATTTTACATTTGTTTTTAGCTTCGGGGGCGCTGCCCCCGAGCCCCCTCCGGGGGACCGCTGGCCCCCGGACCCCCCCCATGTGGAGGGGTGTACAAACTTCCTGGAGTATGCATCTGGCTGAAACAAAGACCTCTGAACAATCATGCTCCACACACAACACTTTTTATTAATTCACTGAGGCAAATACATGCGTTAATACATCATCCAGCCCAAATTCAGGCGATAATAAAATACAACAACCTGGTATTGCCTCTCTGGCTGTGTCTCTGTTCTATACAAAAACTCATATGAAAAAACTATCCTCGCCCTATTTACATTCTTCATTATATAGATCTTTTTCCAACGGCCAAAATAGATCGTTCAACCAATTACATAACCAAACGCAGAATTTATTTTTTAGGCCTTCAAAATTAGACAGTTTAACAAAACTGGCCGTAGCCAATCCCCAACTGTTTGTTCTTCATAAATTCGATCTCGGCTGCCTTTGGATAGATCTTGCTGTCGTGGTTGAAGCTTGGTTGCCTTTAGATCAATCTTGCTATCATGACTGAAGCTGCTTAAAACGAGGCGGTGATTAAGGAGGTTCAGATTTGCTGCAAGGATTTGCTGTGCTGGTAATGGTACAAGATCTGATCCTGCACTAGGATCAGCGGTCACGGTAAGTACCTTGACTGCCAAATAAACATATGAGATATCGATAAGTTATAAAGAGTGATTATAAGCAAGAAATCATGTAATAAATGATTAATTAATGCTAAGTTTAATTAAAAATATGAAAAATAAAGTTTATACGAAGCGGTAAATGGTTATGATTTAGGAAGGGGAAAATGGAAAAAAAGAGCAAATTAGGGGGCTAACATCCTCCCATCCCTAAACTGTTGTGTGTCCTCACAAAACTCTTTACCAATGCAAAAAGCTTCAAAAGTTTGATCATTCCAGCTCAATATTGCTCTAGCATACTGACATCAGCCTGCAATGTTTTAGAATTCTTCTTTCTGATGTTCTTTAGTTTCTTTGTCACCTTTTTAAGTCGCTTGCAACATTGCGTAGCTCGGTACTTCTAGAATTTATTTTCTCTTTTCCTTTTCTGGATCTTCACAGTCAATTCTCCTCTACTCTGTTCTTTATCCTCCTGCGCTTTAGTTATAAGCTTCTCTAAGTTCTGCACTTGAAGCTCTAGTTCAACTACCCAAGCAGCAGGAGTTACCAAATCTTTTTCTTTTTCTGTCTCGACAGGGGCTATCTCTTCCTCAGGGACCTCAATATCCTTCATGGTTACATCAGGAAATTCTTCTTGCTCTGGTCCTTCTTCTTCTTCTTCTTCTGGTTCTTCTTCTTCTGGTTCTTCTTCTTCTGCTTCTTCTTCTTCTACTTCTACTTCTTCTTCTGGTTCTTCTTCTAGTTCTTCTTCTGGCGATTCTTCTTCTTGTACTGGTGCAGGAGGGGATTCAACACCCTGTGGAGACTGTGGTTCTTTGCCTGCATCAGATCTTTTATTCTTTTTTTGGGGCTTTTTAATGAAATCGACTAACAGAGTATCATCTTCAACCTCTGCAAATTTTGTTGCATCCACAAGGATTGACAGGTTGTCATCTTCGGGGATCTGTACCTATACTAGTGGTGTCGAAGGAGTCTCTTCAACAAGTGCGCTAGCTGTCTTCTTATTTGAAGATGGGGCCTTTTCTGCTTTTTCAGATCGTTTCCTTTTTTCACTGGTGCAAGAAGGACTCCCCTTTTCACTCTTACTCGGGCCCTTGCTTGTGCTGGTGGGGTCCTCTATCTCCTTTCCAACAGCTATCTTTTTATGTAGTTGTTTCAATAGCGCCTCCCAGGTCATGCCTTTAACTTCTAGCTGTTTCAAGGACTAGAATCCTTATCAGGCTGTGGTGATATAGCTTCGTGTTGGCTTGGTTTGCCCGTCCATCCCGCACACCTTTGGCCATTTTTTCCAAGCTCTTAAGCAAAAAATAGGGGAAATTCATCCTCCACTGGATGTGCTGGGTAGCTTCAAAATGCTGCAACATCCTGAAATGGTATACAAAAGTGCAAGAGTACCTTCCCTCACAGGTTACAAATTTCTGCAAGATGAAAAGGAGGTCCTGTCACTGTCCAAGCAGGGCACTACGTAGAACTCGTTCCTTCCAATATACCTCCATTTTCTTTTCGATGATGAAACACCGCCATCGCTTCCTTTCCAGTTTCTGATTTTTAAACCACTGCTCACCAGTATTTTCCAAGCCTGTCGCTACTGCTACAAATTCTTCTGTAACTTCAAATTTTAGAGGCCCGATTTTTACTCGACCGTTTTTGAAACTTCTAGTAAACTATAAAGCCACTTCTCTGTCGTGCCCATCAAACTTTTGCAAGAACTGAAAAAAGCCCAAGTCTCCCAATAGTGCAAGACTATTGTGATACTCGGTAGTCTATTCTACCCTACTAAGAGATGAGGGTTCGTTTCGAACAGGCGACATCACTGCTTAATGGCTATGAACAGTCAAGAATTTTACATGCAACACTAGGAAAACCAGTTCTTATAAATAGGGATCTAACTGTCCACCATCCTTTCCATCTTATCACCCATTCATTCACCGTAGATGCACGACATCTTTGATATCAGGCCGGAATGGTGCTTGCGGCGACATTTTAACGGTTAGGTGAGGTAATCATTATGAGTGAAGGACATCTAGGATTATGGTGGAAAGGGGTAATTATGTCCAAGCAACGGTTAAACACTTCCGCATTCCTTCATAATTCAAAAAAAGAACTTAGCATTCATTAAAAATGATCATGATTCCTAACTTAAAAACACCTTGTACTTTAAATAATTTTCTCCTAGTTAGTATGATAGCACAAGTACTCGTTGGCTAAGTGAAAGGACTTCTTATAAATTTTCATGATGACCACTTTCCTATGACGTATGCTATGAAAAGAACAAATTATACTATGTTTCTGACAGGGTGCATGATTGCACTGGTTTGCTTGCACCACTTAAATTATGCTATTCTGCTGGTACATTTTTGCTTGCTTTATCATATAGGACAACATGCTTTCACTAGTGCAAGCATAATATCTAAAAAAGAATAGAGAATTTAAATAAAATATAGGCTGGACTTCCACATGGCTTCCTCCACTTATACTGGAAATTTGCTTCACCCTTTCTTGATGCTTCAGAGCATATCCTTTTGCTCTTTATGTGCGAGATCCTGTAATGAATTCATGAGGGAACAAAGAAGTAGGAAAAGGGAAATTTCAGAATGGGAAGGAATTATGTTATAGGGATTCTAGGAATAGTACCAAAAGAGGGAATAAATAGAAGTGGGATAGGGAAAAAAAAATTCAAGGGTAAAGTGGGATTTTTCGAAGCGGACAGGGTAAATTTAGAAGAATGTGGGAAGGTTAATTATTCTAGGATTGAAGAAGAAAACCGAGGGAATTTTACGGAAGTGGAATATGAAGAAAGGTAGAAAATTTTCTGGAAGGTCTGCTTGCACTGGTGCAAGAAAAAAATAACTGCAGCGAAAATTAAGCGTTACTTGAATAAAAATATCCATGCTAATTACCCCAATTGTATAAAGGTTGGTTCTATTGAACTTGCTTTTACTTGGTGGTCGCTAGCATATCTAAAGATCAAGCAACATTTTCTTTTTATTAGAAATTTTTGATCTTCCTGCCAGCAAGCTGGTTTTTCAGGTTGATCCTTCTGCAATCATGTCTACAGGTAGCTTTTCATAATTACAGGAAAATGTTTTTTTTTTCTTTACTTTTTTTTGTATTATTTTTAAGAAGAAGAATTCATGTTTTCAAAAAGTTGGTGTTACCATTCACCACTACCATCCCGAATTGTTGTTGGACTTGTTGTGTAAAATCTTTCCTGGTAAGTGGCTGAAAATACTTCTTTAACCTGTGTCCATGTACCAAGAATACTGAGTTTTGTCCATCAATAGTTTTAACTTCTACTGCTCCATTCTCTAATACTCGAATCACTTCATAAGGTCCCATCCAACATGTATGGAATTTCCCTTTAAAGATTTTAAATCTAGAATCATAAAGGAGCACCCAATCACCTGGTTGGAATTGCTTTTTATGAATAGACTTTTCATGCCACCTTTTGCGTTGCTACTGAATTAGTATGTTCTGCTGAACAACATCCCTATGAAATTCATCTAATTCATTTAATTGAAGAAGACGTTGTTGTTGTACCTTAGAGAGATCTAGTCCTAACTGAACCGTAGTTCTGAAAGTTTTGGTCTGGAATTCAATTGGTAACAGAACCTGTTTGCCATATACCAACTCATATGGTGTATGTCCTGTGCTATTTCTCCAAGTGGTTCTGTATACCCACAAAGCCTCTAGTAATCTTTCAGCCCAGTCTTTCCGATGCATATTTACTGTCTTTGTAAGAATGGACTCGATCACTTTGTTTCTGGATTCCACCTAGCCATTTGCTTGCGGGTGATACGGCGTGGATTTCCTGTGCCGGATCTAGTATTGCTCCATCACACACTGTACCAGATTAGAAATAAAATGTAGACCATTGTAAGAAAAAATTTCTCTAGGCACACCAAATCTAGCAAAGATTTCAGTAAAAAGAAAATCAACAACAACTTTTTCTGTAGCAAAAGAAATAGCTTTAGCTTCTACCCATTTCGTAACAAAATCTGTATAGACCAAGATATGCTTTTTAGTTAATGATGTTGGATTTATTGGCCCTATAAAATTAATAGCCCATTTTTCAAATGGCTCAATCATAACTTGGGGGCATAAAGGCATTTCATTGGTTTGATTAGGTTGGGCCATTCGCTGACAGCTATCACAACCCCTGACATACTGTTTGGCATCCTTAAACAAGGAAGGCCAAAAGTAACCAAAACGAAATACTTTATCTGCAATCTGCTTATCAGCAAAGTGGCCTCCACAAGGTTCATCATGAGCAGATTTCAATATGTCAAACACTTCCTCCTCTCTTACACACCTACAAATAATCGGATCTCGACCAGTGTAAAAGAGATCTCCTTTAATCTAGGAATATGCAACACTTTTCTGAATAATACTTTGCTTTTCACGAGCAGACAAGTGGGGTGGTGTTTTCCCAGTAACCAGGTAATTAGCAATTTCAGCAAACCATGAGGAATCTATCGACATAGCAAAAAGATGTTCATCCAGAAAATGATCATTAACAGGGGTTGCTTTACCATGATTATCTAATCTAGAAAGAAAATCTGCTACAACATTAAATTTTCCTGGTCTATCAACAATACTAATAATAAATTCCTGCAACAATAGTAACCACCTAGTCACTCTACCACTAGTCAATGACTTGTTCATCAAATATTTAATCGCGGAATGATCAGTATCTACAAACACTTCATATCCTGTAATATAGTGCATGAACTTATTAATTGCAAAAATTACAGCTAAAAACTCTTTCTCTGTAACTGTATAATTTAATTTAGCGGAAGACAAATTATTACTAATATAATAAATAGCATAGGATTGTTTATTTTCCTCTTGTCCTAAAGCTGCACCAATAGCCAAATCTGAAGCATTAGAGGAAATGTGAAAAGGCAGGGACCAGTTAGGTCCTCTCAAAACTGGTGCATGTATTAACTTTTCCTTCAATGTTTCAAAAGATTGTTGGCAAGCTGTGGTCAAAGAAAATTCACCATCCTTAGCTAGAAGTCGGAAAAGAGGGGCAGCTATCTTAGAAAAATTTTCAGTGAATCTCCTATAGTAACCAGCATGTCCTAAAAAACCTCTTACTTCCCTTTGAGCTTTGGGTGCAGGAAGATGCAGAATGATTTCGATCTTTGCTGGATCGACCTGGATACCTTTACCAGAAATCAAATGGCCAAGTACCACTCCCGCTTTGCACATTTTCTTGTCACTCAAGGCGAGATGGGCTTCCTGACAAAGTACTTTTTCCGGATTTTCGAGAGCTTCCTGAAAAGAATCACCAAACACAGAAAAGTCATCCATATAAATTTCTACAAATTCTAGATCAGCAAAAATGGCCAGGAATGCCCTTTGAAAGGTATTCGTGGCATTACATAAACTAAAGGGAAGCACTCTATAAGAAAATGTACCACATGGACATGTAAAAGTAGTTTTATCCTGATCTTCAGGTGCAATCTGTATCTGGTTATAACCGCTGAAGCCATCTAAAAAGAAAAAATATTTCTTTCCTGCAAGGGTATCAAGCACCTGGTCAATGAAAGGAAGAGGGAAATAATATTTGAGAGTGGCTTTGTTTAATTCTCGATAATCAATACAAATACGCCATCTTCCATCTTTCTTAGGTACTAACACTAATGGAGAGACCCACTAACTGTTGGAAATAGGATAGATAAAACCGGCATCCAAGAGTTTCTATACTTCTTCCTTCACAATATCTCTTAGAGCTAGATTCATTCACCTTTGGGGTTGTCGGACGGGTCGGATTCCTTCCTAAATATAGATATGATGTGTACAAGTTTTAGGAGGAATTTCCTTCATATCTTCATAGCCCCATGCAAAGGCACTAAGATGGTTTTGCAACAAATTCACAAGCTACTCTTGCTGAGATGAGTCCAAATCTGAACTAATATACAAGGATTTACCGGCGCTAATCTCAACAAGAGTAGTATCGGTCTCAGGATTACTCAAGGGGGTGGTCAAATGCAGCGGTACAGAAGAATTATAATCATGATTATCTTGAAAATCTAGGCTGAAAATCTGGCTCAATAGCTCAAAAATTAGGCATAGTGTCTAGATTATTCAAGAAATCTTGAATCGCATCTTCTTGTGAAGACCCAGTATACTGATGGATAAGGGAAATGGACTGAGTCTCCTCATCAATTCTTTTATCCAACCATAACGTATCTCGAAGGTCCTGAATGGATATGGCAGGGGGGTATAAGGTAACTTTCTTCCTAGAACCTCCATGCGAAATATACATATCACAGAGCGACATCCAATATATGCATCGGCTGTAGCAAGCCATGGTCAACCCAAGATCAAGGGATGTCCTCCTAGTGGGTTCTTTGGCTGAAGCACAATGAAATCAACGGGATATTCCCAGGAATCTAATGAGATAATCACATCATCCAATACTCCTTCTGGCTTAATTTTAGATCTATCTGCTAATTCAAGCACAGTGGGAGTAGGGCGAAGATGAGATAACCGAAGTTGATCCATGGTTTGCTTAGTCATGACATTAATGGATGCCCCCAGGTATATAAGAACATTAGAGACAAGGACATTACCAATCTGAACTGAGACAACAGGGTTTCCGGGATCAATATATTTTTCCATAGACACACATCTCGTCATCAACTCTGCTGCCCTACCAACAATTTGAATGGTTTTGGGTTCCAATCTCCTCCTCCCAGGTTTATTGAGACAAAGTTCCTTAATAATATTGGTACAAATAGGGATCTCTTTGATGGCTTGAAGCAAAGGTATCTTAATGAAAATATTTCGAAGCTCTGATGCCAAGCTAGTCTCAGAAATAGGCTCACTTCTTTCCATTACTAGCCTCTCTGGGAAGGGAGGCTGGTTGGAAGAAGATGGAAAGAATTCAGAGGGTAAGGGATGCTTAGTGACAGTTTTCGGAGAATGGTTAAGAGTTTCCTCTTCTTCTTTCTCTTCAACAATCACTCTATGTTGCTTTTGATTTTCTGATGTTATAGTCCTTCCCGATCTTAATTGAATATAATGAACCCCAACTGGGATAGACTGGTACTTGAATGGTAAAGGTGGGTTTGTTACATAGATCATTTGCACTACTTTATTATTGTTAGGATTGGGCATAGGTTGAGTAGGCAACTAAGGAGGTCGAAAATGTGGAGGTAAAGGTAATGGTGGAGTAGACTAACTCGGAAGTCGAGGCATTGAATAAGGTGTATGCGTAAATAGATATGACTGCATGGGTGGCTGGTAGGAATATGGAGAATGAGTTGGTCCTCTCCAACCTTGTTTCCATGGTTGAGAAGGTTGCCTATGCTGATATTGATTCCCATACTACCATTGCTGATTAGTGTTAGGATAAGAATATGCATGTGAATTATAACCAAAGTAGTGTGGAGAAAATTCAGGTGCCATACCTACACCTACCTAAGGCCAATTCCTTTTTGCTCCCATAGCATACAAGTATTCAGCTTCAGGCTGTCCCCCTGTAAATACAACTTTAAGTCCTGGTATAGAGGGACATTTTTCTGTGACATGGTCTTCTGCACAAATAGCACACTTATTAGTTTCTTTCAAATTAAGAGGACATTCTTTAGGAGGATGCTTGTCTCTACATTTAGGACAAAAAATGCATAATGACTCTTGTTCCTTCATGAGTTTTTGCTGAAATTTTAAAGAGTCCAACTGTTTGGTAATAGTATTCATTATATCAATTTTCATGTTTTCCATTTTATTTTTTAGTCCAATAATCATAGCATCAGTAGATTCGGTTTTTCTATTTCTGTTTCGAGTTCCTCTACCGGATCTATACTGATTTCTTGAAAATTTCCTGCATAATTCACAAATTTGTTCAAAAGTTTGCTGAGAAATATCACCTTGTCCTAACATATTTAAATTATTTCTAGCATTATCAGTAAGTCCTCTTAAGAACAAAGTTCTAATAGTACTGGAATCAAGCTTAAGTTTTGACCTTTGTAAAATATACAGAAATCTTTCTAGGTAATCTTCAAGAGTTTCATCATCATCCTGTATGATTGTAAAAATCTCATCCTTCATGACCCGAGTTTTGCAATATTCTTGATATTTAGACAGAAACACTCTCTTAGCTTCTAAGCGTCAGTTGAATAATCATAACTTCTACACAGAATATCAAACTCGAATAAAAAAGAGTCAAGATCTTCATGAACTTTACCATGGAAATGAGGGAGAGATGATGGTGGAATATTCTTCATTTGCACCATAGTATCAGGGTCTAAAATTGGAAACACAAAAGTGGATTGTTCCTTACTTACCTGGTTTTCACCAGTCCCTTCCACATGATCTTCATGGTCTGCCATTGTTTCCCTTTTTCTCCCAAAAGACTGAACCACACCTGAGCTGTTGTCGCCTGAATCCAGGTGGACTATTCCTGCGTGATGGGTTTGAATTGGATTGGGCTTCTTGCTCACAGAAGGAGACCCAATATGAGACTTGTTTTCAGAATTCTTTCGGCCCTTAGTGGGCTTCAAACCCTTAACTTTTCTAGGCATTCATTTCAAAAAAAAGAAAGAAAAATAACAAACAACTTCTAATAAAAAATGTTGTCAGAAATCAATCAACACCAATAAAATTCCTTCAAAGAAGAATTTCCAAACAATACTGCAAAAATAAAGAAAAAATTACCTCTATTGTATAATCATAAAATTCTTACCAATCAAATCGCCTCCTCTGCAACGGCGCCAAAATGTTGGGAACGAGAATTACACTTAAGCAAACTCCTCAACACTTAATTTTTCAACCCAGGGGATCAGTAAACTTAGATATGAAGCACAGGCAATGCCAGAGATGGTATGAATCTTTCTAATATAAATCCCTACTTTCTTTAAAGGAAATATTGCGGAATCAAACTAAGAAGAGAAAGAAAGGCAACTTGAACCATCAAAATAATCTAGACTGGGACAAGGAAGAATGCATTTGCAAGAGGGAATTAAAGATAAAGGGCAATCACTCTAGCTAATTATTGTTTAACTACTGAGTGTGTGTTTTTCTTTAGCAGAGAGACTTAGCAGTCTCATCAGATGGGCCCTTTAAACATGCTCTTTTAAAGATTTCCTTCTTACACTAATCTGTCTTGCACTATCGTGGTCTCCTTGCACTAGTGCAGGAACAAAGATTTATGCCAAAGGTATAAATGGTGTCTTTACTAAAGGCGTTTTACTTCCTGCAAGGGCTCGAACTTTTCCAGGTTCAAAGCACTCAGATCCCGTGGCAAGAAACTAGTTCTTGCACCGGATCAGAGCTTCTTGCACTTAGCATTTAATTCTTAAAATAAGTGCTTAGTTATTGCAAGTGCTATTATACTATTAAATCAAATTGCACACATAAAAAATGAATGTTTATGATCTTGACAAAGTGCAGAAATAAAGAAACAACCCATATACGTTTATCCTGTCATAAAGTGTTTAATGAAAGAAAGAAAATTGCAGGAAGTAGACTGGAAAGGCTTGCTGCATCACACCAACGTGCACCGGTGTAGGTTCATTTCTCCTGCTTGGACCAGGCGGGGAAAACCAACCAATCAGAACTGTAGAAAAGGAAATATCACACAAACGTGCATTGGTGCATGTTTATTTCTCCTGCTTGGACCAGGCGGGAAAACCAACCAATCAGAAATCAGGTGCAGGAAAAGAAAATTTAGCTACTTCACACAACGGATCAGTTTTCACTCAGATAGGAATGCATGTGCTTGAAATTAAATCAAACTTGACAATATAAACACAAATTACAAGAAACAGGAAATAGGGTAAATGTGCTGGGTTGGCTGGGCCCTAGCCAATCAATGCGTTTCCCTTTGAAACAAAAATGCTGCTAAATACTTTAATCAATTCATCAGCTTCAAATACAGGAATGTGATTTATAAAACATGAGGTCGAGCTCCCTTTTTATTAATTCACCGAGGCAAATACATGCATTAATACATCGTCCAGCTCAGATTAGGGTGCTAACAAAATACATCAACCTGTTACTAGCTCTCTGGCCGTGTCTCTATTCTATACAAAAACTCCTATCCAAAATCTATCCTCATCCTATTTACATTCTTCATTATATAGACCTTTGGCCAAAGGCCAAAATAGATCGTTCAACCAATTACATAACCAAACGTAGAATTTAGCTTTTAGGCCTTCAAAATTAGATAGTTTAATAAAACTGTAGCCAATCTCCAGCTATTTGTTCTTCATAAATTCGATCTTGGCTGCCTTTGGATCGATATTGCTGTTGTGGCTGAAGCTCGGTTGCCTTTAGATCAATCTTGCTATCGTGGCTGAAGCTGCTTAAAACAAGGTGGTGATCAAGGAGGTTTGGATTTGCTGCAAGGATTTGCTGTGCTGGCAATGGTGCAAGATTTGATCCTACACTAGGATCAGTGGTCACGGTAAGTACATTGACTACCAAATAAACATTGGAGATATCGATAAGTTACAGAGTCTAATTATAAGCAATAAATCATGTAATAAATGACTAATTAATACTAAGTTGAATTAAAAACATGAAAAATAAAGTTTATATGAAATATGTCATTGTTCTTGGACTAGTGCAAGATGAGGGTGTATAAGAGAGGTAAAACAACGGTAAATGGTTATGATTTAGGAAGAGGAAAATGGAAGAAAAGAGCAAATTAGGGGGCTCACAAAGCCCCGCCCGGAAAATATCATTTTATTTTATTTGTTTTATTTTTTAAAAGGTATATGCGGGTATAGTATTATGGGACCCATGTATGTATGTGTTTTTGTATGGGAAGAGTCGCATATGGATTTTGAAATATTGTTTTTTAGTATAAAGTCAAGTCTGCATGGGAAAAGGGACTTCCCAAGGCCATAAAAGAGCAACAGGTCTACATGAGTGTTAAAGATGTTATAACATATGCCCTCTAATATATGAGGTGAGATGGGAACATTATGGTTGAAATATATTAAATTTATAGAGAGGAGTCATCTGAAATCCCAAGAGGAGATCACCATATTCCATCCCAACGAATACCTTTGGAAGGAGTCAGAAATAAAACTCATGTATGAGGTGGGCATACTCATGCTTAGAAGTAGTAATGCATGTCCGCTGATCAAGTATAATGTAGATCCAAAATGTATACATAAGTGTACAAAATGAGATGAAGAATACATAGTGGATCGTGAGATCATAGCCGTGAATTAACACAGTTGAGTTATGTATCAATATCACATATAGAAGAATGTATGATCAATGATGTTGCATAACTGATCCTAATAAAAGTACCAAGTCATATAGGTGTAATAGTGGTACTGAATAAACTCGGGTGTCAACATATAATATGTTGTTGTGAAAGACTGCAACATATAGAGCTGAGATGTGTCACTAGAAGAAAACTAAAAGAGTTGTCGAGTGAACCAAGATGTTGACACAACCCGAGGTCTTCACTGACCACAGATGGTACATTTCTACACCATGGGAATAAATGAGTTGAAGTCGAAAATATGAGAAATTGTTTAATTAGCGGTCATTGATGTATATTGTTAAAAAACGTGAGACAACTCACCAATAATGATAATGAGTGTCAGGATAACCTAGTACAATACAAAAGGTATGAATAGATGTGTTGAAGTCAAACACTTGAAAGAATCTACCAATCAGGAGACATTGATGTATTCTTACTATTGACAGTGAAGGAGTCTACCACTAATGACTACAAACCCTAAGGTACTGAAAAAACAACTCTAGATCTTCCTCCTAGAGCAATGAGTTGGATTCCATGGGACATGATCTGCTGGAAGGAAGTCATTAAGGCATCCCAAATCAAGCAACATGAGTGTATGTTGCAAGCCAATAATTTGGAAGAAATCAGACAAAGAGAGAGGAAGTAACCATTCCGAAGTACATTTTCGGCATGCACAAGATGTGGCTAGCGCACGACAGAAATCCTCTGAAACAACCAATATTGAAAGCTGACACAGAGGTGAGGAATCCACCAATAGGGTCAAATAGAAGCTAAGGTATTGTATAAATCCCAATGTGTGATAATGTAAGCTGACTTCAAACACAAGGGAAACCACTCAGTCATAGACCCATAATGTTGATTGATGTTGAGCACAAGGTCACTTATCAATGATGTAAATAGGGCCATGGTCCAAATCTAGGTATAATCTCAGAGCAATTTGTCGGTGTTTATATGAGTAGCCCCGCGAGTAAGAAGTCAATGGGGACCTTCTTAACCAACATGAGTAAAGGACCAAATCACTTATGTGATACTGAGCATAACTTGACAGATCAGGTATGACCAATAGAAATGAGACTAGAGACACCGCAGAATGGCTAACAACAGGTTTACTTCCCTTGAACATAATCATGACTTAATGTGACTTTATGGAAACATAAAATAATGTTTTATAAGTTTGGAATGCATGAGGCATCAAAAAACTCTGTATATGATTGGAAGAGATAACCAACCGGTGGAGGACTAACTTAAGAACAAGGTTATGGCTGCCCTAAATTCAAACCAAGTCCCTTCCTAATGGAGGAAAGACTCATTTTAAGTGCTTTGTTCAAGGGAAACACAACTCACTCTTTCTCCCATCAAATGATGAATAAATTGTCCCGTTCTTGCTATTTTTTTGGAATATTTTTTTATTGTTATCTTTTTCATATTATAAATCCTGAAAAAGAATGAAAGAATGCATATAGTACAGTGGAGAGAACAAGTGTCAAGGGAAAGTGCATTATTTCCTGGGACTTGAACATTCCTACGCTTAATGCAAGGTGGCGGATACTAGTAATCGATACTCGGGGGATGTTCCCTACATGGAAAAGGGTGTCAAGTCATAAAGGCTAATGAATGCATGGTTTGAACTTGCAGAAAAGTCATGGTCAAAATTGGCTTATACACGAGTCCAATGAAGCCGAAATATTATGAAAAGGGGTGCAAGTGGTCAATATGCAATGCAATAGTACAACTCAACACATGGGAGCCTCTAGGGTATAAAGCTACAATAATAGCAAAGAAGAAGAAGAATGGGGATTCAACACAAAGTCATGGCGGGACTAAAGAGGGATCTTGAGCCTACGCGATAATTGCAGCATGGGAAACATATCGTAGTGAGGTTATAACTAGGAATCACATGGAAGGAAAGGCTCTACCACAATGTTACAAATTTATGAAATGGAGAGTGAGAGAGGTTAAAAAATCACAACATAGTGAGGTCGGCCCTATGGCTAATTGTAATGCCCTCCTCCCACATCTACCCAAGTAACCGACCAACCGGGGTAAACATGTGATGGGAAGTTACCATGATATGATTAAACCTCCTAAGTGACCTTAAGGAAGTGGAATCGATGAAAACACGGCATACCCGACCTTTTGCACCTTCTACAAGACTCCCAAAATTCATCCCAATCATTCCCCTGACATTCCCCTCAATCCCATTGAACTTTTAGACCTCTAAGCCTTGGACACTCCCTTGATATGTGCAAGAGTGTGTCTGAGGACCT
Organism: Pinus tabuliformis; assembly: GCA_031772625.1. Taxonomy (NCBI): domain Eukaryota; kingdom Viridiplantae; phylum Streptophyta; class Pinopsida; order Pinales; family Pinaceae; genus Pinus; species Pinus tabuliformis. The sequence continues at coordinate 729,616,232 of CM062810.1, read as the reverse complement.
CTAGATGCATGCACAACATGGGTGTGCCAACATCCAGGGACTTTTCTGCCCATTACTATGCCTACGTCCCTGGGATTTGAGCCACTTTTTCAGGCCCAGAGCTCAGGTCACTGCCTAGAACTCAATGAAACTTTTAGAATCCATAATTTAGATAATAAAAAGTCTTACAAATCAAAAACTGACTTTAGGACTACACTTGACCATCCCCAACCGAGACTGAAATTTTGCAAACACTTGGGATCAATGCAATCTATAGGAAATGAAATCCATATACATATGTACATATACCAAAACATCAACAAAACATATGCCAAACATTTACCAAACATCAAACCAAAACTGCTTTGCCTCAACCGGAAAATAATGAAGGGAACATGGCCCACATCCGATCTGTCATCTCCCACATAGCTTGTTCGGGCCCATAGTGCTTCCACTGCACTTTAACTTTCTCTATGGCTTTGTTCCTGAGCATGAGATGCTTCCATTGCAATATGCATTGCGGCTCTGGATGGAATTCCCCTTCTTGCTCCACTTGCAGTACAACCCAATCAATAACATGATCAACATTCTTTATATACCTTTTAGGAAATGAAACATGGAAATCATCGTGGACTTTCATTGTTGGAGGTAGTGAAATTCGATAGGCCACTAGTCCAATCCTCTTAAGGATCTCAAAAGGCTTGTAATACCGTGGTTCCAGCTTGGCACATGATCTTATCCTCAAAGAGATCTTCTTGGGATTGATGCGCAAATACACATGCTCCCCAACCTGAAACTCCTTTATTTCCCTTTGCTGGTCCACATAACTCTTATGTCTATCATGTGCTACCTTTTATATTCTTCTTTATAACATGCATTTCCTGTTCCATGTCTGCCAACATATCGGTCCAATAAGTACCTGTTCACTGGATCACTCCAACTGATGGCAATATTACAACTCCTCCCATACAATGCCTCGAAAGGACTCATCGTCAATGACTCTTGATAACCATTGTTGTATGCGAACTCAACGAATGGAAGATACTCCCATCTTCTCTGATGGTGCATCATGTACATCCTCATCATATCCTCCAAGATCCTATTGACCCTCTCTGTCTATCCATTTGTCTGTGGATGATAAGTTGTATTGAAGGCCAACTTTGTACCCAAAACTGCAAATAGCTACTTCCAAAAATTGGAAGTGAACTTTGCATCCTGGTCTGACGCAATATTCTTTGGAACACCATGTAATCTCATGATCTCCCTGATGAAAACCTATGCCACACCACTAGTTGAATATGTAGTATTCACTAGAATGAAGTGAGCTACATTTCTCAAATTTCCAACCACGACCATAATAGAATCATGTTGTCTCACTGTCCTCGGAAGACTCGTAATGAAATCCATGGAAATGACCTCCCATTTCCATTCCGGAATCACAATAGGTTGTAGTAGACCACCTAGATGCTTACATTATGCCTTTACCTACTGACAATCCAAACATTTAGCCATGAACTCCGCGACTTCCTTCTTCAGATTTAGCCAATGGTATAACTTCTTCATCATTGTCAATGTCTTGTGATATCTCAGGTGACCCGAGTATGGCTTCACAAATCCAAATTATAGGGATTCCCTCCTAGTGATACAATGGATGAATGGGGTCTCTACTTTAAGGAATTCCATGCTTAAGTCATTATTTAGAGACATTAAGAAATTATACAATATTCTTTTTCTCACATCACCTTTAAACATATATACAAGGAAAAAGCATTAACGGTTATAGGTTTTCCAAATTAGGTCGAGAGCAACAAGAAGGAAGATGGGAGATCATTAAGTCCCAATAGGGACAACTTAATTCTTATATTCATGAGTCATAGTTCTAACTTTTTTACTATTTCTAAATTGATGGTTGATTGTCCTAAATGTATTTAAGATCATTGTTATCAGTTTTTTGCACCAAGGATTTTGTACTCTTCATATATTATCTATCATGCATAGATGGTGGTTTCTCAAGAGTTAGACATATCCCTAATCTACTTAAACAATTTCTTTTCCTTTTCATTGACTCCACACACAAAGAGAGAATATTTTCTTAGAAATAGATCTCCATATACATGGTAAGCTCTTGAAAGTGCTTTACAACTATTTTTGGTGTTTATAGGACTTTAGGCAACATTGATGAGGATTTTTGTGCTTAGTTCACAAGGCGCATGTTCTTAAGGATGACTATTATATTCCTTTTATGATTTCCTAAATCTCAAATTATTTCTCCAAAATAAGTGTTAACTCTTATATAATTCTTAATCACATCTTTCATAATATATTATTAGTATCATAGCTTTATAATTTAAGTGGACGGTAAACTTCTATAAGCATGAAAACATTTATTTCATGATAAATTTTACATTGCCAAGATTAAGAGAATCATAAAAATTAACTAAATTATAACTTTATTATTATTATTATTATTATTTTAAAAATGAATATATAAGTTAAACATATATACATTTCAAAAGATATATGGCAAGGCTCTTAACCATGGAAATTTATTTCCACTTACCATGGAGATTCTTAACTTGCAAATATGTTTTGCTACAATACTATGACCCAATATAATGACTTAGTAATACCACATGTCAAAACTACCATAACTCATTCATATGACATTTTTTTCTTTAATCAATTTATTAAAAAGACAAAAAAGACATAACTACTTATGAAACAAATCTCAATATTTAATTTATGATTACCACTGGGATTATTCTAAAAATATTTTAAGAAGGTTAGTTTCCTACCATCCACAATTAGATTAAAATAAAAACTCCATTTTAAAATAAATACATCTATCAACATACTTATTATAAAATTATAATTTAATTAAAACTAAATTAAAAAAATATTCAAGACTAATTAAAAACTTATTTAAAAACAAACAATCTAAATTAATTTAATATTTTGCAAAATTGATTTTTAAGTTGCTGTAATATCTTTCAAAATTGATTTTTAAGTAGTTGTAATATCTTTCAAAATTGTGAATTAGTCCCCCCAAAATACACTGAACTTTCAGAACTGATCTAAGTTGTTTTAATCTCTTTTCAAAATTGATTTTTAAGTTGTTTTAATATTTTTCAAGATTGTGAATTAGTACACTCGACATTCAAAAGTGTGTCAACTTCACTGTCCAAAATAACGCTCTGGGTATATATTTGCATATGCCCCCAAACAAATAACAATGACAATGTAAATACAATAAAAAATAATTAAGGTAAATTGTTGAAACTTTTTGGCCTTCCAAAAGAAATAATCACGTTTAGAGTTCTCTTTGTAAAGCAAAGACTCGGCACTTCAGAAAACGACGTGGAATGTTTAGATTTTTCCTTCGTAAAGCACAGACTCAGCGCTTATGTGAGCAGCATGGATTCCATAGATAATTTCTACACTCTTTTTAGTCAGGGAGCGTAGATTTTTCCTTTGTAAAGCACAGGCTCAGCGCTTCTGTGAGCAGCATGGACTCCATAGATAATTTCTACACTCTTTTTTGTCAGGGAGCGTAGATTTTTCCTTTGTAAAGCACAGGCTCAGCGCTTATGTGAGCAGCATGGATTCCATAGATAATTTCTACACTCTTTTTTGTCAGGGAGCGTAGATTTTTCCTTTGTAAAGCAAAGGCTCAGCGCTTATGTGAGCAGCATGGACTCCATAGCTCTTTTTTTGTCAGGGAGCGTTGATTGTGTGGTAGGGATGGTTTGTTGTTTCTTAACTTGAATTCAAATTTGATATATTTCACTCTATGTTTAAGTATTGTGGGCTGTTTATTCCGTTAAGTTATTTTCTCCCTATTTCCATTTAAATCTAACATATTTAACTATATAAAATACATATTTGAATAAGGTAACTGTCCACTTAATTTAATCAAAACACATGTTTGACTATATAGCAAGTAAATATTGTTGGACTCTTAATTCCTCATAATAGCAAGTAAATATAGTTGGACTCGGCCGCCACCATTCGACTGGGGAGGAAAGGAACCTTAGTCACGGGAAGGGAACCTTCTTCACGTAAAACCAAATTTAGAATTCGACAACTTCCAGCCATACATGTGTTTATTATTTATCCCTAGACTCCTTCAAATACCGCACCCCACTCACATTTCCACTCATTCTCTCTCTCAGATTTCATTCGTCATGCTCTGGAGTCTCAATTCTAGTTAATCATTCTGCTGTTCATACGCAGGTTTATTCAGATTTTCTGGGTTGTAAGATTATTTCGTACTAAAGAATTCCGAAGAATTCGGGCAATCTCTTGATATTATATTATCGTTATATAATCGTTTACGAGGTCGTCAAGGGCCCACGACGAAGTTTCTAAGTTTGGTGAATCCGTGGCCATGAGCAAAAGGTCGAGAGAAAGGCTCTTCAGGGTGCTCGACATGTACGAGACTCTGTGGGACCTAATGCCCCACATCGACACCGTTTTAGACCACGACTCACGTACCAGCAAGCGCCTACGACCCTTGTTCGGCTCGGTAATTGGGCACGGGGGATTTTGAGGGAATTCGAGAATGCAATCGAGGAAGAGAATTCAAAGACTCTGGTGCCCGGAGGCACGATTCATCAGCTTACGAGTTATGTTATGAATTATCTGATTTGTCTGTGCGATTACAAGGAGACTCTCACCAACATAACAGGCAATGGTCCCTCTGATAGCGTCATGGACTTGTTTGGCGAATTGGATGGGCATGATGATGAACTGGGGAGCCCAGCCTCTGCTCTCTCAGTGAGACTGGGATGGATTATTACGAGTCTGCAGTGTAAGTTAGATGCGAAATCTAACCTCTACAAGGATGTTTCCATGTCATCTCTGTTTCTCACGAACAATCTTCATTACATTGTTAAGAAGGTCAAGGGTTCGAAGCTCATAGCACTGCTTGGTTATGGCTGGTTGAGGAAGAATCAGTGCAAGATGATGCAATATGTGGAAAATTACGAGAGAGCGGCCTGGATGAAGGCGCTCAATTGCTTGAGGGATGAAGGAATTCACGTGAGGGGGGGTTTTCCATTGGGGTGTCACAGCAGTCCTTGGAGAATAGATTCAAGGGTTTCAATTTCGCAATTACAAGCATCACATTAAAACCCTTGGAAATAAATATCGTAAGTGAAAGATAGCTTGCAATTACAAGTATCATATTAAAACCCTTCGAATTAGACAACGCTTGGTTGTAACTTGTAAGGATTAAGATCCTTGAACATTCTTTTGAATCCTGTGAAGGGTTGATGATTGTGACTAATTGTCATGTGAGACTATACATAACGGATCTTCTTAATCTCTATTTTCAGTGAACCTATATTACCAAGGAAGCTAAGTGCAGGTTTAGCCAGCATGTATTTCCTCGAATTACTTGTTTCTGTGTGTTTTTAGCTGTAAACTTTTTGGTTTGATTGAAAGTTTTATTACGGTATTGAAATCCAAATAGTTGAGAGAGATCAGTGAACCTATATTACCAAGGAAGCTAAGTGCAGGTTCAGCCAGCATGTATTTCCTCGAATTACTTGTTTCTATGTGTTTTTAGCTGTAAACTTTTTGGTTTGATTGAAAGTTTTATTACGGTATTGAAATCCAAATAGTTGAGAGAGATTAATGTGTTTTGGATGGTTAGTGTATTCTTCTTAAATATATTAAGAACATAGATATGAAAATATGTAAAAAAAAAAAACACAAAAAGTAGAAAAGTCTTGTTTTCAATACATGAACTCAACTTTTATTTGGATCTCATATATTCATGGAAGCAATGAGTACATTATTATATAGCCAACATATTTCTAATTGGATTATCATTTGACTAACTTCTTATTCTAATCTAGGGCCCCTAATAATTTATTGAATAATAACTTTGAATACTGACTACATCTATTATTTTGCTGCCATAATTATGATAACTCACGAACACAAAATCTGCTGACTAATTTGTCAACAATTACCTAACATAATTAAGCATTATCCTCAACACTCCCCCTTAATGCTTAATGAGGTGATTCCAAACATATCTCTCACTTATTGAAACTTCCCTTTTGGTAGTGTTTTGGTGAATATATTTACACATTGACCATTTGTTGTACAAAACTTTATTTCAATTTCTCCTTTTGCCACATAGTCTCTTATGAAATGGTAGTTGGTATCAATGTGTTTGGTGCGATTATGAAGCACAAGATTTTTAGTTATGGCAATGGTAGACAAGTTATCACAGTAAATACTTGTGACATGTTTTTGTTCTTGTTTCATATCTAATAAGACTTTCTTCAACCAAACTTCTTCACATGTTGTTGTTGCTTCCACAATATACTCTGTCTCTATAGAAGACAATGAAATAGTTGGTTTCTTTTTTGAACACCATGATAATCCACCTGATCCAAGATTGAAGGCATAACCTGAAGTGTTATTTCTATCATCAAGAGATCCAGCCCAATCACTATCTGTATAACCAACCAACCCAAAATTATTTGATGAAGTATAGCAAATGCCATAATTTCTTGTTCCACGGAGATACCTCAAAATTCTTTTCCCTGCTCCTAAATGAATCTTACATGGACTTTGAATGAATCTGGAAATCAAACCTACTACATGCATAATATCAGGCCTAGTGGTAGTAGATACAAAAGACTTACTACTAGACTCCTATAGGATCTAGCATCTACCATTTAAGCTCCATCTTTTACTGAAAACTTTTCATTTGTATTCATGAGTGTGCTCATGGGTTTAGAGTTTCCCATATTCTATTTGTGAAGAATATCTGAAACATACTTTTCTTGTGAAATAAAAATTTCATCATTCATTTGTGTCACTTCTATGCCAAGAAAATAATGCAACAAACTCAAATCAGTCATTTCAAATTCAATCATCATAGCCTGCCTAAACTCTTCCACTAACAAATAACTTGAAGATGTGTATATCAAGTCATCTACATATAAGTAAACAATTAGTATATCATGTGCATTTGACTTGATATATAATGTAAATTCATTTTCACTTATGTTAAATCCTTTTTTTAAAGATAAGTGTTAATTCTACTATACCATGCTCTTGGAGCTTGTTAAGCCCACAAGGAGCCTTTTTTCAGTTTGTAGACTTTGTGCTCTTTCCTTGCTTCTTCATATCCTTGGGGTTGTTGAACATATACATATTCTCTCAACTCACCATTTAGAAACGTTGATTTCACATCAAATTGATAAAATGACCATTTATATTGTGTTGTCAATGCAAAATCAGTTCTACTCACATCAAATATTACAACAATGTCATATGTTTCATTGTAGTCAATACCTGGTTGTTGAGCATATCCCTTTGCCACTAACCTTGCTTTGTGCTTTTGTACTGATCCATCAGCTACATACTTTGTTTTGTACAACCATTTCACCCCAATGACTTCTTTTTCAGTAGGAGGATCCACAAGCTCCCATGTTTCATTCCTTTTAATCGTTGTCATCTCTTCATCCATTGCTTTGCACCAAACTGACTCTTTTACGACATCTTCAAAACATCTTGGCTCTGCTTCAATCTGAGACATCAAAGAAAAATTAGTATACCCATAAATTTCATTTAAGGATTTTGTCTTTCTTGGAGGAGGACTTGGACTTGAAACATGACTTGAAGTTGTAGAAGATGATGAAGTGGATGTGGCCTATGAAGTATTTTGATTATTGAATGAATTTGCAGAAACAAAAGATTCATCTTCTTGTACAATAATACTTGGAGTTTGTTGTTGCACATTTTGATTCCACTGCCATTCTTCTTTCTCATCAAAGAACACATCACGACTAATCATTAGTTTTTCAGTTTGTGGATTATACAATCTATAACCTTTGGTCTCCTCACAATAGCCAATAAAATTCATTTCACACTTTAATCATCAAGTTATCTTCTCTTTTCAGTAGAAACATGAGCATAAGCAATGCAACCAAATACTCTTAATTGTGAAACATTGGGTTTTCTTCCACACCATCCCTGATAAGGGGTAATATTTTGCACACTTCTTGTTGGGAATCTATTAAGAAAATAAACAAATGTAGCTATAGCTTCAATCCAAAAAATGTTTGGAAGCTTTTAACCTTTTAGCATGCTCCTAGCCATCTCAACAATTGTTCTATTTTTGCATTCAACAATGCCATTCTTCTCGGGAGTATAACTAGTTTTCAATTTCCTTTGAATGCCATTCATTTTACAATAAGAATCAAACTTTTTAAAAGTGAATTCCCCCCCTCTATCTATGCGTAATATTTTTAGAGAACAACCACTTTGCTTTTCCACTACAAATTTAAATTATTGAAATATGACAAATGCATCAGATTTTTCCTTAATGAAATATACCTATGTTCTTTTATTAAAGTCATCCACAAAAATAATGAAATACTTATTTTTGTTGAGAGACAAAGTTTGCATAGGACCACATATATTTTTATGCACTAGCTTCAATGGTTTACTTTCTCTCCATGATTTTCCTATTACAAATGAATCTCTATGTTGCTTACCAAAAATACACCCTTCACAGACTTCATCAATAGAACTAATGAGGGGGTAACCCTTTGACCATTTGCTTGTTATATAAGAATTTCAAGCCTTTCATATTCAAATGTCCATACCTCATGTGCCATAGCGAGGAACTATCATCATAAGCAACATTTGATGTTGTACTTGCTTCACAAAGAAGATTGAAAGAAAAAATTATATTTTGCAGCATATTAGTCTTGGAAATAATTTTACTATGATCATCTTTATCATAGATTATGCATTGTTTGTTCTTAAAAACAATTAAATATCCCTTTTCAAGGAGTTTCCCCACACTCAACAAATTATGTGCTAGACCAGGAACATATAAAACATCATTAATGTGCTTTGGTTTTCATGGTTTTGTCTTCACAACAACTGTTCCCTTACCTTTAGCTTCAATTGGCTTGTCATCTCCCAAGAGTACATAATATTTTGTAGATTCATCTATCTTCACAAAGCCATATTTGTTTCCTGTCATGTGATTGCTGCAACCACTATCTATAAGCCATACCTCCTTGGAAACATTATTAGTTGAATCACAAGGCAAGAATAAAGTGCCAACCTCTTCTTTTTCTTCAGAAAAATTAGCTTGTTGTTTTCGTTTTCTCCAAAAAAAATGTTCATATTGGCCAAATATTTTACAATAGAAACACTCAACTTGGGATTTACTAAATATTTTACCTCCATCATTGTCATCATTATCTCATCCTTTGTTTTTTGTAGGAAAAAATTATTCCTTGACCTTTGCCTCCTCTGTATGTATGTCCTCTTCATCCTCCTCTTCCATGAGTGTTCCAAAATTCCTCATGGGAGGAATTCTTACATTCATGAATTTTGTCTTTGGAAACATTTCCTTTTGCTTGAAAAACTTGTTTAATATATTTTTCAGAATATATATTCATTATTTGCTGGTGAGATTGAAGAGACCCCATTAGCTCATTCATAGACAGTTGAGTTATATCTTTAGACTCCTCAATAGCAACAACAAGCCATCAAATTTTGCAGGAAAACTTCTTAAAATATTTTCAACGATCTTTTGATCTTTTAAATCTTCTCCATAAGACTTAATTTCATTCACTATTTCCATAACTCCAGTGAACAAATCTTTAATAGATTTAGAGTTTTGCATGCACAAAGTTTCAAATTCTCTTCTTAAGGACCGCAACTTAACAACTTTTACCTTATTACTTCTCTGATATGCTTGTTGCTACACATCCCATGCCTCCTTTGATTTTGTTACTCCAACTAGTCTTGGAAAAATCGAATCATGCACTCCTTGCTGGATTGGGAAGAGAACCCTTGAATCAGTTCTTTGGTCTTGAGTTTAGTGGGAAAGTATTTGAGCATCTGGTTCTGTATAGCCATTTTCTACGAAATCCCACAAATATTGTAAGAGAAACAATGTTTTCATCTTAATGCTCCAAAAACCAAAGTTCTCACATTTAAAAACTCGTATTTGTGGCTAAGAAATATTCATATTGTTGCTGTTGTTGGCCATTGCCCCTAACTGTTGAGCACTCCACCAATAACTTGAATTTGCACAAGCTTCACAAAATTATGAAAACTCTTGCTAATGACTTTCACAAAATTTTGAAATCTCTTGCCAAAAACACACATTTTACATACAAATCAACTCTCTTCACGTAGCTTTGATAGCACATGTTAAATCTATCAAGAGCATACATATGAAAACATGTAAAAAAAAATGAACAAAAACTAGAAAAGTCATGTTCTCAATGCATGAACTCAACTCCCGTTTGAATCTCATATTTTCATGGAGGCAATGAATACATTATTATATAGTCAACATATTTCTAATTGGATTATCAATTATATGACTTAACTTCTGATTCTAATCTACTACCCCCTAATAATTTTATGAATAATAACTTTGAATAATGACTACATCTATTATTTTTTTGTATTAATTTTGATAACTCACTAAGACAAAATCTGCTATCTAATTTTTCAGCAATTACATAACATAATTAAGCATTATCTGCAATAATTCTCCCGTCTAAAAACTCTACTCTACTCTCGCTGGTCTCTTAGACACGCTGACTACGACACATAGGTTGTAGCTTTTTATTGTAGGCAGGATTGTGATATTTTCAAAGCCATTAGCATTCAAATCACCCTTCATTTACCAAAGAATGGCTTCGGATATTTCACCCTATGCACTGATCTCTTATAATTATCTGTTGTAATATCTGAAATTAAGCATCATTTTCAAAACGTAGAAAGTATGGAAACTAGACTCTCTGACGCTTTTTGAGGATTGAGTCTCACCTGCATATTTATTTTTCAGTAGTTTTCAGCACTGCGCAAAGTATAAGTCATCTTGAATTTCCTTAGGAATGGAAGAAACAACATTCGTTCTAGAACTAGCAACAGCTTAACATTCAATTTTAGGTATTTGTCAATGTTTAACCACATTTTCGTAGGCAAAGGTGTTATAAAGTTTACAAGTTTCTTTGAAAAGTTGTATCAATCAGAAGATAATACCCACGCTAGAATATATCTTAACAAAGCTAATATGTGCTCTGTACTAGATATTTTTGAGTCAATTTTTTCCACACATTTCTGGGAATTATAAGTTTCCATTATATAATCCGAAAAAATCAAATGTTTTAAAAATGATTAAAAATACAGTTTAAATCGCTAAAATGAAACATTATATCACCTGATTCTACCTCGGAAAAATATCACTTGATTCAAAACATCTCATATAGTTAACAATTGGACTGTAAGTGCATAAAATCCCATGTTTGTGCTATTCAGAATGTCAAGACTGCCATATTAAGCAACGATCTAAATGTTTTTTATCCCTTTCGCGAAAGGTCTGTAAGATTCCATGTTTCACAGTCCACACTCCGATGAGATCTGTCACACTTCCTAGCTGTACATAATTTTTTTTTTTTTTTACAGCAATATTAACTTCTTTTACAAATGGTTCCTATATTAATAATTACATATGCATGGTTACCTTAATCATAAACATTGATTTATTAACGCAAATCCCAATTGCGCAACAGACATAAGGGAATATAATCAATAGATATCACCTGAAAGCTCGCGGATAAATTCATGCGTTGACTAACTATATGTACATATAAACATTGTAATGGTAACACACATATGTTTAATGTTAACCTGAGAACCAGTTAATCGCACAGTTGGCACTGTCAGTGTTAATGGCGTATTTATGGACACAACTATAAAACTCAAGTTTCCATATCCCGAGATGTCTGGGATTGTGATAGTTTGTCCGGCGTTTAACCTCGATCCAGCTGGAGGGTTTACCGTCATCCATTTGGAAGGATGAAGGGCAGATGGCAAACTGCCATGTGGGCCCTGAACTCTAAGTGTGTACGGCCTGACTCCTCGGGCTTGTCATTTTCGCGCCCGAAGTTTCACCGAGGGTCACCGGCAATCGAACGGCTACCAGGGATTTACTGCAGATCGAGGATTATAACTGTGCCACAAAACAATAATGCAATAAAGCCATTTATATGTCTGTTTATTCTTCCGGGTAGCTTTAGTTCTCATTTCATTGCCTCTGCATCGCCACAGCACTGTAAGTCTTGACTCTGTCGACATTCCTTCTGCATCCGGCTACACCGCCCTTTAGCCTCAGACATGCAGCTCCTGCCATTTGGTTCGGCCTCATCACCCTTTGAAGTTATCGGGCATTCTAGTTTACACGACACCAGGTTCGGCTACGGTTAGTATTAATATTTTTCTCTGTTCCTTGCATTCTTTCATGGATTTACACCAGGTTTTTTCCTGTTTGCTAACCCGGCTAATGTTTCTGTGCAGGTGGTTCATCGATACACCATAATGAACAAGGGTTTCTCTATTTAGCCGTCTCGCCCATTGCTAGGTAAGTTTTCGAAAACATTCACAGCTGGGTATACTGGATTTTTGTCGAACAGTGGCTGAGTTTTCTTTTATTCCCTTGGCAGGGATACCGGGCAATAAATCTCGGGTCTGTCCCCTGCACAAGCTCAGGGTCTTCCCTGAAGGCATTTGGTTTTTAGTCTCTGCTAGACGGACTCCTCTGTTAAGAGGCCCTTCTTTATGAGTTTGTCTGTATAGCCGTGACTTATCTATCATATGTAATTGTCGTTTCAGATTATGTACTAGTTCCCTTTTGAACGCAGACCATAATTATTTTATTAAACTGTGCCTCAGTCTGAAAGGGTTTGATTTGTCTAATCTTGTTGAAATATAGAATTTGTATCACGGGTAATCCCCGTAGGTTCAACTTTACTCGGCCTGTTTCTTTCTGGTCATTCGCTTTCATTGAACTGTTACAAGTTTACTGTTTGATGTCTAAATATATTTATATCTTTTACCGAATTTCTGTTGTTTCCTTTCAGTTTAAATGAGTAATATGTTTGCCATACGATTCCGACTTGGGTGCCTCTACTAGCTGAGCACGAGCTTCGGCTTCGGCTCGAACGGTTCACCAAATCGGGGTTTTTTTTGCTGGCTAGATCTGGCTGAGGGAGCATGTAACCCTGGTTACCATTGCTCTTTCCTCGGCATCCATACTTATTGGTTATGTTATGAACAGTGAATGTATAAATCTTTTTATTCAGTTCTCGCATCGCAACTATCTGATAATATAGAACTGTTACGGTGTGATCCGGTTTTGTTAACCCTTTCTGTGTTTTCCTCACGGTCTACTTGACCGGGGGTTCTATGTATAACAGCGCTGTTTTTATGATATATCACACATCTTGTTTACGGGTTCAGTTGGTCGGAGGAACACACCAGGTTCGCCTTATAATATATGTCATGATGTTACATGTATAATACAGTCCTTAGCAAAGAATGTATAGATATTTCTGTTTCGATTATCTGTGCACAAAGATTGCTAGATTCTTTTCCTCGATTCTTGAATATAAATCTAGGGATTACCATAGCGTTCTCTATTGATGACTTTCTGCTGTCACCGAAATGATTGAACTATTTATTTCTGTTCTTATTTCGAATAAGGAATGCAAGTTTTTCGTATGGAATTTTAATATTCTTTCCCTATCGAATGCATGTTATTTCAATCTCTGTCTATAATACAGAAGTTAGTGTTCTTTCTTCTTTTCTGTTAAAGAAGAACAGTCAGATGTCTTTCATCTATTTCTATTTTCTCAGCACAGAATAATACAAGGAATATTTCAGTAGATATATGCATTATAAGCCATACCTGCTTTTCTGCAAACCTACTTGTAATGCTTGTCAATCCACCCGTCCGTAGGAAGAATTCTTCTTTGATCTTCCACCCCCAAGCACTTGCAGGTCCTCTCGACTGCAATTCCACTGGTCTCGCCAGTAATCGCTATCTGGGCCTAACCAGACGTAGCGTACACAGGAAAATTCCTTTCCTCCTATGCCATCTGATCCTAACCAGACATAGCATGACCATTTTCTTTTTTCTCTGCCATCTGATCCTAACCAGACATTGCAATCTTTCCCCTTTTTCCTCTGGGGCCTCAACTACCTCCTGAAGGTAGTTAGGGTTCCATTGTAACTGCTTCCACAGTTACTAACCATGATTAATCATATGCTCAGCTCAAATAGTACTAACACAATTGTTTTTAATTAACATAAAATTAATAACAGAGTTATATACTTTTTCAAATAAAGTCTTTGTTCATAGTTACTTTTACTATTTACCAACATTAACTTTTCACGAGGGATGTTACAAGATCGAAGTTAGAACTTGATTTCTAGCTTTGTGTGTCACCATTTATTCCTAGCGAATGGGCCTTGTCATGTTTCTGAGACGTTGCCATTTCCAAAAGGATTTCGTTAATGGGTGGAAAAATACGCTCAGGAACATGGTGGGTCGCCATGTGAGGGGCAAAGATTCTATGCACCAGAAACTTGGTCTATAACAGTTTTGGGTCAAAGATTCTATGCACTAGAAACTCGGTCTATAACAGTTTTGGGGTTGTACCTTTCCATTCAAAGAGGATTGTATTTTTCAGACCAGTGTTTCCATCAGTATGAAACGAAGCATTTTAATTTATAAAAGGAAGATTTTATAACGGCTAAGCTAGGGAGTCACTTTGCCTTTCTTATCGGCGGCTTTACAAGCGTCATGGATTTAAAAGGAGAAAAACAACCAATTAAAATTAATTAAAGTTGAGCTAAAGTCACATAAGATTATGAATATTAATTTTTTTTTATAACATAAAAGCCCTAAATCAAATTAAAATTAAAATATTAAAAATTTTCAATTAAGAAATTTATTATAGCTATATTTATATTTTAGGTAGGGTGTTGAGTATGTTTTAAAATTGTTTTCGTTTGGTTAAGAACTTGTTTTTTAGACAGAAGGAATCACGTTTGACAAGTGTGAAAGTTTGTCCCCTTAAGATCCTTATCTTAGGTGGCATGATTTTCCTTGAATAAAAATGATAAATCAAAGTGTATTAACCAATAGTAACAAATAATGCTAATAATAATAAATACACTATATAGAAAATAGTGTTAAAAAAAATAAAACTTGAAAAATTGTAACATTATTTATATTTATATATATATATATTTATTTATTTTTGACCAAGCATATTACGTAAGGATTATAAAAAATTGTATAAGTTTAAAAAAAATTATGTTTTTTTTGTTTTTGAGATTTTTGAGCAAGTACTTTGCATTGACAAATCTTTCATTTTCCGGTATAAATTTTTGACAAAGCATATTACGTCAGGATTATAAGGTTTTTGGTTTACATATCAACTTACTTATGTCCATTTTATGGCAATAGTGTATATATAATGGTTATAGTAGTAGGGTACAAATCTGATTCATATTTTGTGAGCCTTGAGATCATCATAGTTGATTTTAGTTGTTCAAAATAAATTTTTATTTCTTTTTTTAAATATAATGTGTATATGGAAATTAAAATGTTATTTTAAATTTTAAATAAAAAGATTTCTTTAAATAAATTTATCTAACATTTTCTTTAGTTTGATTTAAATAGGAATTGAATCTTAATTTTCATGGTTTTACATAATATTTTAAAGGCAATTGGCAATTAAAGTGTGACAGTGAGATAATTTGCAAAGCTATATTTAGTAATTAATGTCTATAACCATTATTATACATTTTTAATATTAATTTTATAAAAAAAAAATACTTTGTGAAATCACATATTTTAACTTCTATTTTTAATCTTAATTTTATAAAAAATTTCCAATTTTAATTTTAATTTTTTATTTTGTTTTACTTGATAAAATTGTAAAATCATACATCAAAATTGATATAAAAACTTTTAAATAATTAATTATATTTAAAAAAATTAATTATATCTAATAATAATAATAAAAATTATATATATATATATATATATATATATATATATAATTACCAACTTAATCACTTGGAAGTTAAATGTGAATTAGTTGACTCATTTTACCGTATAAGGAAATATAGGAAAGGGCCTCATCTTTTACTTTTTGGATTTTCTTAAAATAAACTTATTCAAAATTATTTTTGTAAAATTTGGAATAAGTTTAACTTAGCATTGCTTCTTAAATTTCAAATAGCTTCTTTTCACCATCTTGGTGAGTAATTGTTTCTCTTTCTAAAAAGACTAAAATTTAATTATTTGATTTCAATTGGTTGAACATACACAAAACAGTCAAGTAAGATAAAACATATTATATAAATACATTTTGTGTGATTCTTCATTTTTATTTTTTAATAGGTTTTTTGGACTTTTCATAACTATTGGTCAATAACACCAAAATACAACAATTCTTATTGTAAAGATTGTACTAGATCAAAGATTCTACCCTTGAAGGTTGTCTCTGTAAGTCTGAAAAATGAGTTTCTTCAAGAAGTACTTGGGCTTGAGAAACTAGGTTTAGCATTATTTGAGTGGACTAAATTGTAAAGATTGTCCTATATCAAAAGATCCTACCTGTGAAGGTTTCCAGGTATGTCTGAAACTTGAGATTCTTCAGCAAGTACTTTGGATTGAAAAACTGACTTTAGCATTATTTAAGTGGACTAAGAAGTTTCACTAGAAAATGTTTCTACATTTTGTAAGCTAAGATTTGTGTGAAGATTTGCCTACCATTCATTTTATAAGGCTTTCTTTCTAGCATCAAATTGTTGATAGACAATAATATTTCTCATCAACTAAGGGATAAGTACTAGATGGCACCATTCAATTAATATGATCTAGATCAATCAACAATTGAAAAAACAAGATGTAAGTACATATTCTTCAAAGAGGGAAAACTTTAAGCTAATATTATACTTAAAATAAATTTAAAATTAACTAAATTTAATTGATACTAAATACTTATCCAAGCCAATAACATACAACTATTTCATAGGTAGATGCAAGAAAAAATATGAGTTCTTAATACTGCAAAAACAATTCATAAACTAAATAACATTTTAAACACGTAGATAAAATGTTAATGGCTGGGATAGGATGACAGGAGCTCTTATATCCCACTCATAAAAATTAATGAATATTAACATGTTATGGAAAGGAATTTCTCACAAAACGAAATAAATAAAAAATCATACATCTATATGTCATATAATATTCAATAATAAAGGACTAGATTCTATTAAAAAATGTAGCAAGAAAGACTCAATTTGACTTTGGCCTTAGTCAAATTGAGTAAACCGAATTTCCACATCATCATGACAACTTGGAGGTAGTTAACTAGTTTGTCATGGCTCCTGTCACTTAGTTAGCTCAATAAATTCGTGTTAGAGGGCTTTGAGTTCAGTTATGCATGTGTGATTGCTAAATTTTAGCAATCTAGTTCAATTATTTTCAGTTATATTCAGTTAATTGACCTATATCTATTGATAGATTCATTTGAAGGTCAATTGTGCAGTGGGATAGCAATCTAACTTAGAGATCTATCCGTTAACTGATTAATCAGCCCAAAATAGCTAATGCATGCAAGGAATTCGAATTCCTTAGTTGAAGTGGAGATGACAAGGCAACGTAACATAAGTTGTAGACTAGTTTTGAGTGTACATGTGTTGCATGAGTTAGGAGATCAATCCTTGGGAATTGCACAAGAAAATAGGAGGAAATTCCTATCTTTTAGGTGTTAATTTCCTTAGAAATGGCGTAAGGAAATAAGAGGTCGGAGGAGAAAATAATTGGCTAAGTGTTGGCCAGAGTTTCTCATTTAGCAGGGAGAAAAATTATTCTTTTGCAGGTTGTGCTCAGAGCTGGAGCATGCAATTGTAATAGTTTCTTTATTCAACTGATTAATGCAAAGAGACTTGAGGGGTTTTTCCTAGTTGGGTTCCTAGAAATCATTGTGTAATTTTGGTTTTGTTTATTGCATGTCTATACATGTTGTTCTAAATTGTTATTTCCATTCTGCAGATCAGTAGAGTAGAATTTTGTCTCTTGTTTTTTAGTTTGAAATCTTGAGTAGTTTCAATTTCTATCAAATTTTTACATGGCATCAGAGCACTGGAATAACATTAGAACCAATATCTTGAACTTTTCTCTTAAGAATTTCGATTTTTTTTGCTTTAGTACAATAATGTTTCTTCGAGATTAGGAGAATGTCTTTCAACAGATTGAGATTAGAGTATGCCCTGGAGCGTAGCTCAAATTTCATAGCATGGAAGGATTGAATGGAAGTAGTGCTTGATGATAATGGTGTGTTAGAATATGTTTTGCGAAACCCAAACAATATAATGCACAACAGTTAGCCCAATGAAAGAAGGATGCTGCAGAGGCCAGGAGAATTCTTTTGGAAGGTATTTGAGACCATGGGGTGTCAAATCTCCAGGAGAGTTATTCAAAAATAGTAGTGACCATAGAAAATTGGCCCTAAAAGACAAACGTTGAAACATTAGAATGAAGAAGAATGACATTATTCCGCAATATCTCTCCAAGTTTACACAAGTTCGACATGAGCTTGGAGGGGTTGGGGTGAATGCAATAGAAAATGACATGGTGGGCCTAGCTCTTCTAAGACTTCCGAAATCCTGGCATAGTTACGAGGACTTTGTGAATGGAAAGGAAAAATTATCGAAATGGGAAAGGTTGTGGTTTGATTTGGTTCAAGAAGAGTTCTAGAGAAATAACATGGATGGAGCATCATCCACAACTGAGGATGAAGAGAAGTTTTCATTGGTTGCAAAGGGGAAGAAGGGAAAATGAAAGAAGACCCAGAGAAAACCTTAATCTAGCCAAAGTAATGGTAAGAAGAAAGACATGAGAAAGATAAAATTCTTCCACTGCCACGAATACAGGAACTATGCAACAAAATGTCCTCACAAGAAGTCTACCAAGAAGCTTTCAGGAGGTGTTACACAACATTTTGTCACTGCCCCTGTACTCCCCGTTCCTTGATCCTGGAGGACCTCTACAGTGAACCCCTCATGCTTTGCATTCATGAAGAAACTCCCATTGTGTCCCTCTTCATGAGTAGATCAATTCCCTTTTGCACCATTTCCCCTAAAACTTCTGTTTTGCCCAATTTACAAGATTGACACTAATGACCTTTGTCTCCCTTACGCCGATGTGCAGAGATTAGGACTATCCCTCACGCCGACCGGAGCAATTGAGTTATGTTCCAGTTATGCCAGTCCTATTATGGAAAGTTTTTTAAATTATGAGCCGAAGATTCCAACTCTAGAAGCTTTGTAATAGAATTCTGGCAAATGGTTTGGCCGGATGGGATTGAGGATGTTAGTTTGGGCTCCGTTCCCTTATAATGATGGAGCTACCTCAAGGGATAAGACCTTCTCCCATGAGAAGAGGATCCATATCCCATCCATTTTTCCTATATAAACCTCCCTTCTTCCCAAGCACAAACTAGTGTTAATTTTTGGTTGAGTGTTGATGTTGGTGTGCTTACACTATTTTTGTTTGGAGTAGACAACAAGCTATTACTAGCTGTAGCTATCTAGTTGTGTGAGGGAGAAGTGTGATTTGGTTTGGAGTGAAGCCTAAAGGGAAGAGCCTTAAAACTATTGTTGATTGAGGCTATCATGGAATGCTAGCAGAAGTGTGTGGGAACCCAGTCTTGTCAAAGGAGGACTGCAACGTCAGGATAAATGGTTGTAATCTCTCTTTGATATTAATATATGCACCTATTGATTGATTTCCTACATGTTTGTAATATTACTTATTCATGGCTTAATGTTTCTTGACTTGTTAAGTAGGTTGAATTGAAATTTTTCTATTATCATGTTTGCTGTCTGTTGTTGTTTACTTGTTTCAGGTTCTTGAAGAAGGAAGCGAGAGATAGTTGGAGCGAGCAAGCAAGGACGTCATCAAGCAGGATAAGCGGACTAAGAGGTAGGCCCTCTTGATTGATTCTAATCTAAGGAAATATTCCATAGAATGTATCTGTTATGGCTAGACCCATGATCGGGCTAGAGGAATTCGTTCGTGTCTGCACTTATAATTTTACTTCACCACAAATTGGTGACTCCGCTGGGGATCCCAATCCTTTTGTTTGTGTTGGATTTCATGATTTTGTGAGAAATTTTCTAGTTCCACTTTTTCCCTTTGCTTTTGTTTCTTTTCTCTTGCTTACTGGTTTAAGTCTAAAATTCATAGTAGCAGGTCTGGTCCCTGTTTCAATTTTTTTTAATTTTTTCCTTAGCTCCCTCGATCACCACGCTTAATTTGCTGACAGTCGCACTGACCAGTGCGAGTTGCTGAGAAACAATTGCATCGATGGTTGTAAGAGAATATTAGGGCCTAACCCCAATCTTAGCCAGTGTGTTCTGCTCTTGTGGTTTTGACCCTGTAAGCCTTTTGGACTGTCTTCTCCCTAACTAGAAAGCTTCATTTAGCTTGCTTTGTGTGCTTGCATGGTTTAGTCCACCCTCTGATGTGTTAAGTCTGGCCCTGTGTGAAGTTCTTTTTTATTTTTTCTTTGAATCCCTCGATCAGCGCTAGTTGTCAGTTAGGCAAACGCGCCGATCAAGCCATCGGCGCTAGTTGCAGTACTATTCAGTCATGCCGATCGATGCTAGTTGTAGTACTGTTTAGCCGCGCTGGTCTCTGAGTTAAGGGAAAAAAAAAATAGAATTTATCCCATTCTAGTGCCAGTGTGTCTTGACCCTCAGACTCTCTTCTTCTGCCAGAAGTGACTAGGATGCTTTATTTGCTTCATTTTCAATTGAATGAGTGAAAGAGTCTCGTTTGTTCTCTTATTTCGAGTGTCTTTTTTCTCTTGCCAAGCATAGATTACATTGCTTGGTTTCTCAATTGAAGCATTTATGTGTTTGGTTTGTTCGATCCAAGGAAGAAGTTGCTTTTAGTTTCATTTATAATGCTTTGAATTTGATTCATGCTTGTTTGTTCGGAATTGTGAAGATTTTCATTTAAAGTGCTTTATGTGAAAGATTCATATTTCATTTTATGAAAAGGAGAACATCATTCTAGTTTACTTAAGCGAATATATTGCATTAGTAGTGTCATTAAGAAGCTAGAATCGCATCATCATAGGCATGGAAATGAAATGAAACTTGTTTTGTTGTTATGGGAAGATTAAGTGCATTTAGGACATGTGTTAGAGAAATATTTCATTGTTTGATTGTTGCATTGATTTTGTGTTCCGTATCTCTCAATTAGTGTTAACTTTCATCGAAGAGAAAGATCTCTTTTCTCATATAGTTGCATGTAGGAGTTTTGTCAGATGACAGCAGTAGGGCCTTGTAATTGAAACCTAATTCAAGATCAACCGTTAAAATTTATTGAATTAACCTAAGGAAGCATTGAAACTTAATGCTCACATTTGGTGGTCTAGGCTAGAGACGTGTTCTAGCATCTTTAAACCTAGCAAATGTCATTCACTTCGGCATTAGATAGTGCTAGTACGGACTTGTGCTCCCCATACCATCGTGTATATAAAGGGAGACCCCACTAGGTCTACAATCCTTTATCCATAGGAAACCGAGTCTACTACCTTGTAAATGTGATACACCGAACACAACATTTGGGGAGATTACATGCCCGTACTTCTCGGTTCACTGGGAGGTATTTTGCAGTTCACGATTACCTGGTAATTCTTTTGCCTAGATTATCTAGAGTAGTCATTTTTGTCTTTTTGACTCGTTAAATTTAAAATATCATCGAGCACTTGTCCTTTCGAGCTTGTTAACTCTGAAAGCAACTAGAGTCATCTTTCGTCCTTTTATCGACTCTTAAATCATGAAAAGGTAAAGTTTTGTTTCAGTGTTCTAAAATTAACTTCCCATGAAATATTCCTGGTAAAAGTTATCTTCCTTAGTAATTATTTAGGGTCGATCCTAATGGCAACATTTCCAGAGTTCACCAGTCAAGGGTTCCCCTCGGATGGGAATCCTGGTCCTTTTCCTTCTTTTTGAAAATGTTGGTGCTCCTTATATGGCAACGATGTCCCTTCCTAGGTTAACCATTGGTCTACCTGTCTGGTTGTTTTCAACCTCGGTGATCCCGAGTGTCCCAACTCCTGCCCCGACATCTCCTTCATTTGAATCACATCATGTTGATTCCAAAGTTGGCCTCTCACCTTCTTTCCCTATTCCTTCCTCTTACTCTTCTACTTTGCCTGGTGAAAGTTTGAAATCCAGTAACCAGGAGGCTAAGAGGAAGAAAAAGAAGACGAAGAAGAAGAAGTCAGATAAGCGAGAGGCTAACCATGAGGCTATTAATCCAAATGCACCTCCTATAGACAAACCTTATGATCCTCGACAGAAGGTCAGATTCCCTTGCAAGTTGTGTAAGGGTGACCATCTCCTTCGAGATTGTCCTGGCATTCCCAGAGTCTTAGAGGTATGGTCCCAAGACCTAAACCGACCATCCTCGTCGACCTCTAGAGATCATGTCGATGCTACACCTTCAGCTAGCGATGGTAAGAAGAAAGGGAAGATTAGATTCCCTTGTAAGTTATGTGAAGGAGAGAATCTTCTTGACATTTGTCCTCTTATGGATAAAGCTTCCAAAGTTTTGGAAAACCTTGTGGCTCCTCAACCCTAACTTCCTGTTAGTTATCAGAGGCTTTCTTCTAATCCTCTCTTGGTTGGTAAAGAGATTGAATTGGATTCATCTCTTGCCCGTCCTGCTCTTCCTAATTGTGACTCTCTTGTGTCTATTCCTGACTAACCATTGGTAGAAAAGAGTGTCGACTTGGCTTTGCCTCCAATTTCTACCTTTGTTCCCGAAGAGAGTGATGATCATATTGCTCATGTTCTTCTCATCTCCTCAAATTCTCATGAATCGAAGAGTGACCCTCCTATCCCTGTTGCTCATGAGAGTCCTTCTCCTATTCCTGCAAAGCATGGGGGAAATCATATGATGCCCCCACCAAGTAGTTCTGTCATTTATTTCGATTGGAGTCACTTGACTGCTTTCTGCCTCCCATCTGATGTGCCTTTCCAGATCACAGTACAAGCCTATAATATGGTAGTACATGGCACTATATTAGATGAAGGTGCGTCTGTTAGCATCATGTCTTCTACTACTTGGCAAGCTTTGGGTTCCCCAAAGCTTGTGCCTGTCACCCATAATTTTCTTGGCTTTCAACAGAGGAACCAGTCAACCCTTGGGGATCCTTCCAAAATTCCCTATTACTTTGGGAGGAAAAACCATCTGTATAGACATGATGGTAGTACAAGGTCCGTTAGATTTCAATCTTCTCCTTGGATGAGACTATGTTTATGTCATGGGAGCTCTTGTTTCTTCACTTTTCCGTGTGGTTTGTTTTCCGCATGAAGGGAGAATTTTGATTATTGATCAATTTTCGTTCATTGGTCACCAGGCGCCTCCTTTGCAACCATCATTCCCTATCAGATCTTGTTTGCATGCAGTACCTTCCCGACCACAGGTTAATTATGTGGTTACCTGTTCTATCTCCACATCTGATGATGATCACACAGATGGTATAGTACATTATGTACTGGGGGCATTGGAACCTGATCTATCTATGGTACCAAATGACATGTATTCCTCCAAGAGCGTGGTTCTTTGGTCTAGTGAAGACCACTTGGGAGCCATGTTCTTGTGTGGTCCATGAACAGATGATGGAGAAAAGTTCCTTGTTTTGTGTCAAGCTCCTTAAAAAATGAAACAAGGATTCATGAGGATAGTTCCTGGTCTTGTGTCAACCTCGTTAAAATATAAAACAAGGAGTTATGGAACAGAGTTCCTTGTCTTGTGTCAAGCTCCTTAAAAAAAGAAACAAGAGATATGAGCATAGTTCTTTGTGTCAAGCTCGTTAAAAAATGAAACAAGGGTCTTGAGGATAGTTCTTTTACTGTGTCAACCTCGTTAAAAAATGAAGCAACTCCCTTTTCCAAATCGAGTCTTTGATTAATATCTCCTAAAATCCAAGTCAAGTCTTTCCAAGATCTCAAAAGAGAACCTTCATTCCATTCACCTAGTTGACTGAAATGAAGCTTAGGGGGCATGTACCTCGATTGAGTCATTATGCTGGGGGCATGAAAACTTGTAGCAAGCATAGTTTTTCATTTCAAGCTTGTGTAAACATGAAACCAAATTCAAGCAGAGTTCCCCATGGTTCAAGCTTGTGTAAAAATGAACCCATGCCCGATTTACATCTCATGATTGTCGTTTTAATCAACTGATTTCTATTAGATGAGCCTTGGTTGTTTTATTCCATCGCCACCATCTCTTTGGCCGATCATATGCTTTCACTTAGTTGTTTTTCCTTTCCTGAGGGACCGCAACGATGAGTGGTTTTATTAGCCAACCTCTTGACCATTACATGTTTTTGAGAAGTTCCACCATTGCTGGAACCAGTTTCTACCCTTTATACCACTCGTTCGTCGAGGACAAGTCACCTTTGAGCTCTTTTCCGACTTGTAAAAAATGAAAAGATCATAGAAAATTTTAGGGGCGAATGTTCGCCCTTTGGCGAAATTAAGGGGTTTTAAATTTTTAGTGGGCGAATATTTTGTATCATAGTACATTTTTACAAATCACCTCAAATAGCCAACCTTATTTTAAGGGAGAGGGTAAAAAAGGTAAATTTAGCCCTTGAAATTAGGAGTTACAACCTTCCATTCGCCCATTTTCAAGAATAGGTTTTATTTAAGTGAATCTTATGGGCCAAAGGCCCAAATACCATATTTATAAAAGAGGTATGGTAAATTAATAAAAATATAAATAAATGAGAGGTATGGTAAATAAATAAAACATTTTTTATATTTACTCCATAAGTCACCTTATATACATTCAAGGGTGTAAACAAATAAAAATATAAGTAAAGTGGAGGTATAGTAAATAAATAAAATGTCTTTATATACTTACTCAAAAGGTATGGTAAATAAATAAAAATATAAATAAACTAGACGCATGGTAAATAAATAAAACCTCCTTTTATATTTAGTCCATAACCCTCGTTCTATTTATGAAGGCTCAAGAAAGAGGTTTTATTTAAGTGAATCCTATGGGCCAAATACCATATTTGTAAAAGAGGTATGGTAAATCAATAAAAATATAAATAAACGAGAGGTGTGGTAAACAAATAAAACATTTTTTTATATTTACTCCATAAGTAACCTTATATTTACGAACACTCAAAAAATGCGTTATATTTAGGTGAAACCTATAGGCAAAATACTATGGGACAAATACCATGGACTAGATTGTTATTAATACCATGCAAAAAAACATTATTAACCCTAATATTAGTATTAATAAAAATAAAAATGGCACATGGTATTGACCCATGGTATTCACCTGGAATGTAGCCTATTTAAATGGGGGAATTAAACCAGCATAGATCAATCTTTACTCTAGATCTACTAACCCCCCAGAGGTATCAAATATCGTGACATGCAAACTAGCATAGAATGAAAAAATATTTGATCCGATCAAGAGTAAAAATGGATGTTGTAATTTAATGTATGTTAAACATTTTAGGTTGGTTAAAATAAAAAATAAAATAAAAATCAACTATTAATTTTATTATTTTTTATAAATTACTAATAGTAATTTTTAAGCTCCAGGTTTATGATAACCCATGGTATTGACCCATGGTAATACCATGGTATTCATGTGAGCATAGACTATTTAAAGGGGAAATTATATCATCTTAGATCCATCTTAATTCTGAGTCTACCAAGTGCTCAAAGGGATAAATAGATTTCATCCCCCTAAGAGTGGTAGATGTGGAGTTAAGATGGCTATAGGTTGGTTTTTACGATAATGAAGATATTAAATAGACTTAGGAAATTATATTGTAAAAACATCTTAAGGTGAATGGTTAAAGCATAGACATTGGACAAGTATATTTGTATACTTCTGTTTTAAACTGAAACAAATCCAGGGCTAAAAGGAATGGATTGATTGCACTAGTCATCCTTCTATAACTTTCCAACATATGCTGGAGTAAATAGATTGTAATTTGGGTAATTTTTCTAATTGCAAACAGGAACATACTTGTGTATTGGCAGGGTGGTTATGAGGTCCCTAGAAGTGATGAATTTGAATTTTTCTTGGTTTTATATATAGTATTAGGTTTTTTCTCATGCTTTCTGTGAATGGAATGGGTGAATTTTATCCTACACCCACTAGGTTATCGATATGTAATTTTGGTAATTTTGATTTCAAAAGATATTTTAAAGAAATGCAATGATTTCATTTGTGTATTCAATAAACACAAGATTTTATAATTGAGTAAAATATTTGCCATGCCTGGTGAGAGATTCGCCAAAAAATTATATATACATATCATATTATTGATAAAATCGCCTTCCATTTTTCCTATATACCATGGAGATTTGCCCATTTATTATACATGTAAATTTAGGGGGGTTCTTAAAATTTTCCCTGGAAAAGATTGCCGAGTATTTTTCCATTTTGACTCGTAAAAGAGAGTAAAATGGGGGGTCCGCTTTCAAGCTCTTTTCCGACCCTTTAAAAGTGAAAAGATGGTTGATCCCTTGTTGTTTCAAACTCGTTAACAGATTCGAAATATCGTGTGCCCAGTATAAGTTTACCCCTTTTTCAGGCTGGGAGGCACTATTTACAAAAAAGGTATTCCTTGACTGGAATGGTCAAGTGGTTCTCTCAAATATTGTTTTCTACCTTTTTGGGCTCGAGAGACACAAATGTACGAAAAGGGACCATGTGGAGTTTCCTTTTCCGTGTCTTTTTCAAATTCTCTAAACATGAAAAAGATATCGAGTTACACCTTTGTTGGACTCGTTAAAATATTAAACGACATCGGATTTGTCACCATGATGAACATGAGCTTCTCCTTCCTAGGGCTCGTTAAACTTACTAGGGGATTCGTCCAAAGGATGAACTTACAGTGCAAGTATATGTTATCCCCTTCAAGCTTGCGATTAAAAAATAATTGGGGTACCTGTCAAAAATGGTCGGGGAAATTTTGGAAATATATCAATTATGCTGGCAGCTCACTCTTGAACATGACACTCTTTGCTTCGTGTTGGGTTGGGATATCCTCCTTTGTATTGTGGACCTTCCTGGGTTTGGGCCATTTATTTTTTCCTTCCATTTGATCCCTGCCATGTCATCATGACCACTGATGCTATGGATCCAAAAGCTGCCAAACTTCCAGTTGTGTCACCGATATGTTCAAGAGTAGTCCTTCTACAGTTACACTTACCTCTGATTCTCTGTATCATCCAAAATCATTTCACATCCTCTCGTCTCGTGTCAATGATGTGGGATTCATTACGACCCTCCTTCTACATGGTCACTTTCTGTCGACTTCAACTCATTATCTGGGAAATTGACTAAGAGACTCCCTTTTGGTACCTTAGAGCTTGCATCACCTGATGGCAAGTTCTTTGCACTCGATGACAAGTTTACATCATTGGCTTTCGATTAAGTGATTTCATGGGTGTTCGACTTTAGTTCCTCTATTCACATTATGTGGATTGTGCTGATAGTACCTTGAGGGCCATTATCATTATTGGTGGTTTTTCTTGTGCTTGTTAACAGTTTACATCATTGACTGGTAATCAAGCAACTTTCTAGCATGTTCGACGTCAACACATTTATTCACGTGTTAGAATTTGTACTTTGATCGGGTTGTGTTGGAGCGCGAGACCCTGGACTCAGATCACAAAAGTCCAAGTTGCGAAGTGGTGTGACATAGTTATGATGATATGCATGTCTCTTTTAGATGGCTGGTTGCGACCAGGCCATGAGTTATCAAATGTGATCCTTCTCATTACTGGATGGTTGCGACCATACCTTGATTTTGTTATGATCCTCCTTGACGGATGGCTATGCCCATACCTGGATCCATTTACATGATCATTCTCTGGATGGTTGCGTCCATGCCACGATTCATGTATCATTTGACAGAGATCTTAGTTTATGTATACGTATCTGTACTTGCTTGCAAGTTTTCCAATGGAAAATCGGTTCCTCGCACTGATTTATAAAGCATTTCATCCCTCACTCCAGCTCATCCTTCATGTTTTATGGGGCATTTATTACACAGTGTTTTGTCATTATCCCTGTACTCCCCATTCCTTGATCCTAGAGGACCTCTACAGTGAACCTTGCATGCTTTGCATTCATGAAGAAACTCCCATTGTGTCCCTCTTCATGAGTAGATCAATTCCCCTTTGCACCATTTCCCATGAAACTTCTGTTTTGCCCAGTTTACAAGACCGACAGTAGTGACCTTTGTCTCCCCTACATTGATATGTAGAGATTATCATTATCCATCGCATCGACCGGAGTGATTGAGTTGTGTTCCAATCATGCCGGTCCTGTTATGGAAAGTTTTTTAAATTAGGAGCTGAAGCTTGTAGCTCTAGAAGCTTCGTAACGGAAGTCTGGTAAATGGTTTGGCCGGATGGGGTCGAGGATGTCAGTTTGGGCTCCTTTCCCCTATCATGATGGAACTGCCTCAAGGAATAAAACCTTCTCCCATGAGAAGAGGATCTATCTCCCATCCATTTTTCCTATATAAACCTCCCTTCTTCCTATCCACATGCTAGTGTTATTTTTTGACTAAGTGTTGATGTTGGTGTGCTTATGTTATTTTTGTTTGGAGTAGATAGCAATCCATTACTAGTTGCAGCTATCTAGTTGTGTGAGGGAGAAGTGTGATTTGGTTTGGAGTGAAGCCTAAAGGGAAGAGCCTTTAAACTATCGTTGATTGAGGCCATTACGGAATGCTAGCAGAAGTGTGTGGGAACCTGGTCTTGTCAGAGGAGGACTGCAACGTCAAGACAAATGGTTGTAATCTCTCTTTGATATTAATATATGCAACTATCAATTGATTTCCTACATGTTTTGTAATATTACATATTCATGGCTTAATGTTTCTTTACTTGTTAAGTAGGTTGAAATGCAATTTATCTATTATCATGTTTTTTATCTGTTGTTGTTTACTTGTTTCAGGTGCTTGAAGAAGGAAGCGAGAGATAGCTGGAGCGAGCAAGAAAGGACATCATCAAGCAGGATAGGTGGACCAAGAGGTAGGCCCTCTTGATTGACTCTAATCTACGGAAATCTTCCATAGAATGTATCTATTGTGGCTAGACCCATGATCGGGCTAGATGAATTCGTTCATGTCCACACTTATAATTTTACTTCTCCAGAGGAGTAGCATCAGGTGAAGAATTGGATTCACAATTTGAATTAGACTTCACCCTGATAGCACGCATGGACAACATTTTTATGGATAGTGTGTGGTAAATTTATTTCAATGCCTCGTTCCATATGAGAGGGTACAAGGAGTTTTTCAATAGCATGGAGGAGAAGGATCTCTAGATGCATATTGAAATGGGGGATGATGGGAGCTACAATGCTACAGGAATTGGTATTTTCACCTTTGAGAGGGTGAAAGCCTCTCCTTTTCACCTCAAAGATGTTATGTTTGTACTTGGGATGAAGAAGAACCTGACCTTTATAGTAGTATTGAACGATAGAGGATATGATGTTATTTTTAGTAAAGAGAAATCATTTCTGAGATACATAGATATCGAGAAAGTGAAGCAAATCTAGGTTTGAGTGAGGAACCTACAGAAACTTGAGGTGGGAGATTGAACTGCATTGAAGAGTAAGGCTGAAAAAGTGCAAAGTTGAGATGTTTGAGAACTCTGGCACAAGAGATTAGGTCATTTAAACAAGGTTTCTCATTGGGGAAATATGTCAAATCCACTTTCCATGGTGGAGATAGAAGAGAAGATGCAATCTTGGAGTGAGTCCACTATGATTTTTCTGGACTCTTTTCTATAGCCTCCACAGCAAAACATAAGTACTATATTATTTGTATTGATGATTTCTCTAGAAAATGTTGGATATTCTTCATGCAGAAGAAGGATTAAGTTTTCTCAAAATTTTTTGAATTCAATGAATTGGTTGAGAAGGAGACTGGAAGGAATGTGAAGGCTCTCAGGAGCGATAATGGAGGTGAAATTATTTTGCATGCCTTCAAAGATTTTTGTGCCAAAAAAGGTATTCGAAGAGAACTTGTTATCGCTCATATTTTTTCCTTAGAAGTTATCAAAGAAGGAATAGTCTGAGGTAACCACAAACCAATCTTTTAGACTCAGGTTCCAGCCAACCTAAATCCAGAGAGGGCTCTCTCTTTATAATTTAACTTTGTTTAAATAAGATTTCAGGCTAGTTCTTAATGTTTAGGATTGTTTGTTTTGATTGGGTGGTGGAATCAAGAAGACAAATGGGCAGAACAAATATTTAGGCCATTGGGTTATGGAGTCAATCAGGAAAAGCTTAACTAGATTTGATCTATCATTGAGGTAAGAGTCCATAAGGTAGGCTAGCACAACAAGAGCAAACCTGTAGGTTCAAATGGGTGAAAGTCCTAACCAGGGCCAAGGGCAATGAAGAATCCTTAATCGGGATTGGGATGAAGAAAGGAAGGATGGCCAGTAGCAAAGGGAAATGAAGAATCCTTAACTATGGGCCAAAGGGGGGGTAAACTATGGAAGTAAGGGGGCAACTAAGAATCCCCAGACCAAGGCAGTTTAGTAGAAAACATAAGTAAAGAAAACAGTTAAAACAGAGAGCACTTAAGCTAATTCTGATGATATCATTCCTTGTTTGCTTTTAAGATTTTATAAGAAACACATATGAATATTTCATAACATAAAGAGAAAACAATATTTAAACATGAGAAAATGATACTTATTTGTTCCAACTATGCACAAGAATCCAGTGAAATGTCCTCAACTTTATTTCATTTCCAATAAAACCAGTCTAGTCTTGAGTACAATAGCTCCTTGGCTCAAAAATAATATGTCTACAGAAATGTATTTTAATCCACCCTAATTACTTCAATTTGTGAAGTATTTATACAAAAATTGATACAAAATATCTCATAACCATATGAGAATTACTCTAGGAGACAAAAAATATCTTCAACATGAAGATAGAGACAGATGGAGAACTGTCTTCTAGCTATCCTTTTTATTGTGACTGTGCTGGCTGTTGTGAATTGGATTTCGCTCTTTCAGTTTGCTTTGTAGTTATGTGCTGGAATCACTTTCATCTTTGACCTACTGATACTCTTTACCTGTGCTGATTGATCCTGTTTTACCTGTTTATCTTGGAAGTTATCTTTTTACCTCATAGATTTACTCTAGTAACTTATAGTAAATCAGTCAAACCAGTCCACCATTCACAGTCTGGTAACTTCATTTTGATCACTTTCCTGTAGATTTCATTGGCTTCTATATATTTAGCAAAATTTGTTTTACTAGTGAATAAGTGCTTGACCTCATGTTCTATGTAGAATAGATTCTCCAGGCCATCATAAAGCACTTTCCCAATGGATGAAGATTTCACCCTTGAAGTACTAGCTTGGTTTTTGGCTAGCTTCTTTAATTTGTCAACATAATCTTCCTGGGTCATCAACTTATCATGAATTACCATAGGACTGGGGAGTCCTTTTTCCCTTAAGATGCCATACTTTAGCATAAAGCTATCAATGTTTATTTGGATGCTCTGACATCTTTTCTCCAAATTTAGAATTAAGTTCCTTTTAGTGAGAACTTTTTTGATATCTATGATTGTTGATGTTCTGTCCTCTATATCTAATTCATGAAGTTCATATCTATTTTTGTTGTTCAAAAAGGTAATCAATTGATTAGCTTCTTCTGGTTTATTTCCTCGTTCTTCCGCTGTTTTGTGGATTGCCTCTGTAGCCATTTTGACTAATTTAGTTTGCTCAAAAATAGTCTGAATAGAAGGCCAAACATCATTGATGGAATCAATGATGTTGGCCCAAAGGATTTCTTTCATGTCTCCCAATGGTTCTTGTAGTGTTAAATCCTTCTCAAGTGCTTTTATCCTTTCTACCATCCTTAGGTTCTTCTGATTTTCTTCTTTATGTTGTATTTGTGCAAGTTTACAGTTGGTTTCTAAACTTGACACTTGTTCTTTGAGCTTCTTAAGCTCAATGGCCTGGATACTCATTTCTTCCATGGCCTTGATTAATTCTGCAGTTTTCTCTGTTGGTGTCTTTGTGGCTATCGATGTAGATGTGCCTGCTGAAATACCTATCACAGGCAAAGTAGTTGCTGGTGGAATTGTTGGTGCTAATGCAACAGCCAAGGTGGAGGGTACTGTTGTGGAAACTATAGGTATTACAGTCTGAAGAGTGGTGGCCAACTCACTCTGCTTTGACTATATCAAATTATCTAATTCCTTCTCAGTTTCCTTCAATTGATCATTTAACTTAAGGACTAGGTCCATAAGTTCTTCCTCCTTTTGAGTTTCTAAAACTTCTGCTATTTGAGGATGATGAAGAGGAGGGATTTTAAGATTCTTCTTTAGTGCAACTATGTCATCATTTTTCTTCTTTATCAGATGCTCTGTTGCTTTCACATCCTTGGGATCATGTCCCAGCTTTATGACCAAGTCCTCAAAGGACTTTATTCTGGTGTCTTTGACTTGTGAATAGGCCTTTTCCAATTGGAATTGGGCTGAGATGTTGTTCAGTGAATTTTGAAGTTGGTGAGCTGCTATGGCCTTGCTGGTCAAGGTGAAATTGACCATTTCTCTAGTTTGTTTGTGTAACTCGATTTGGTCAATAGGATGGATATCCTTTGCCAATACCTCAAAATTTGTCTTAAGGTAATCTGCCATTGATTTTGGTTGTTGTATGGTTGGCTTTAGAAAGCTCATCTGCATTTTCCCTTCTTTTATATTAAAGGTTGGCATTAGCATTGTTTGGTTGGTTGGAGCCATCTTCAGATAATGTGCATAGCTTTGCACCTTCAACTTTTCATTTCTTGCTTTGATCTCCTTGTAATTTTCTTTGATGTCTTGGCTTTGTCTAGTGGGAGCCCTAAAGGAGGATACTTCCACACTCTGCTGCCTTTCTAACATTTTATTTTGAGAGGTGGAAGGTTCTTGTGTTCCTCCTGAAGGAATAGTATGCCCACTTTCTGTTCTTTCTACTCCTGAAATCCCTGATGTTTCCTCAGTGTATTCTTGCTCTACATATGGATTTAAACTCTACTTTTTAGCATACGTTTGGGCCACAAGCCTGCTGGAAGGAGTGGCCTCCTCTCTATCTCTTTCAAGGTTCCTTTCCTCATTAAGAGGGGTCTGTAAAATAGGAGGATTGCTCATGATTTGTTCAGGTTGAGAAAATTCCTCTGAAATTTCGGGCTGTTCTGATTCTTCTGGCTACTCTGAAAGCTCTGGTTGCTTTGATGGCTCTAATTGTTCTGAAGATTCTGGTTGTCCAGATGGTCCTGCCTCTGCTGACTGTCCACTGTGTCCCTGTGATGGTCTCTGAGACTGAGACTCTCTTGGAACCTATACAAAGGAATCCTCATCAAGTATTCTGACTAAGTCTATTAACACGTTATCAACGGAAACCTATGTACTATCTTGATCTATCAAAGTGCCTTCCACCCATTCAGATTGATTAGCATATTGTTTTATTTTAGGGATCCTGTGGTGGATGTAGGGAGATGGTTTATTCTTTGTCTCCTATTATAGATGAAGCTTAAGGGGTCATAGGTCCACATGAAATTCTGTTTCAGTTTCAACCTTTGGAGGATTTCATCTGCTTCCTTTCCTACTTCCCTACTGTTACAAATGAATGGGCCCAGCTGATCCTTTATCCTTAGTTGGGCTTTCTTCTTGGCTCTTACAAAGTGCACCTCATCTGAGTTGATCGTTTGTCTGTAGTACTCCAGAGAAAATAATCTCATGGGGAGGTACTTTGGAAATTTGTAAGGTGGCAATTCACATCCATAAATCCTGATTTCAATATGGTTTTGGTACAAGTACCAATCCCCTACTTTGTATTGTTTTGACAACTGTAGGACTCTCCTGATGTCTGCACTAATTCTGGGTGGAGGTCTTCCTAGTAGCATGGTTGTCACAGGGTACACAAAGAGGTCTATGAAATCTGTATAAGAGTTTTGAGAATCAAATTGATGGATCAATGAAGTCCAAAAAATCATTGATCTGGGGTTTCCTCTGGTGTCAAGCTTTTGGAGGGAAATTGGAAACCTATCATCTTGGTAATACAAGAAAAAATGATATAAAACTCAAGAATACTTGAAAACTCTTTCATTTTCCAACCTCATGAATTGATCATGCATTCTATCAGCAATAAACTTTGCATAGTCAAATATGATGGTTGGTGGTTGGCCAAGAGAGTAGATTGACATGATGGATATTATGATCTCATCAACAAATTCACTAGTGGTGCAGCCTAGCACACTAGATATCATGTTTATGATGTCTTGGCCAATGCTGGAGAATATTGTCCACAGATAACGAGGAGGGTTGTTTGGGGTATACTGTTCTTCTCTTATGAAAATATGGAATAACTGAGCCAATCGGACTAAGGTGAGTGTAGGGTATTTGTTCAGCATATCTCTGATGGAAAGAGGGGTTAGGTTTTGACTTGGTTGCAATTGAAGCATTTGGTTAATGGATTCAGCAGTAATAGTGAACAAAATAGATTGGTCAGGGGTTCTCATTGCTCTCTGGATAGGATCATAATTCATATGACAGTAATGTACAATCTTTGGGAATACATGCACTCTGGGAAACTGGTACTTTGGTAAGCCTGATTCCCAAAGTCCAATGGAGTCTTCTTGGTTCAAGTACTGGTCTCTGTATTTGCAAAAAAGTTTTAGAGGGGATTTTGAGACTGAGGTGTCCTTAATCTGGAAATCTTTCTTTGCAAGTGGAAGGTGGTCTAAATCCCTGTGAGGAGTTGTAATGGGCATGACATTTAGTGCAATTGGGGCTTCCATCCTTGGTTCTTGTGGATTCAAGGATGGGGCAAAGGGTTTCAGGGAAATTGGGAACAATTGGTCTATTTCAGAGTATTTCAGGACTACCAGGTGGCTTAATTCACTAAATTACTTAATATTTAAAGAAATTTAGCTTAGGTTTGGCAAGAAAATAGGGTTTCTCAGTGGAAATGGGGTAAATACCTGGTTTCGGCTGTTTGAATGGTGAAATGGCGACTATGCACTGTTTGTAGGAAGCGCACCAGTCTTGAAGGTGGTCTGGGGTTCAACGGCTTCGGAAAGTTGACAGTTGGTAGTATGTTGGTAGTTGAATGTACTCTATGCTTTGCATGGAGTCAGAATGTTATTTTCTTGATAAAAAACAAAAAAACAATGAATTTTTTGGTTTTAGGTGTAAAGTCAATGTTATTGGCGGTTACATTGGAAAAACAATAGTTGGTGCCAATCAGAGGATGTGACGTTTTGTCGTGTAGCGGAGGCGGTAAGCGGGATCCATCGCACTGCTTTTCGAGAAAAGTCGTTTTGGGGAGAGGCCACCCGATGCCATTCATCGGGTGCCACGTAGAGGCGGGGTGAATAGTGAAACTGCTCAAATTGGGCGGGTAAAGGTCGGCCTTCAGAGGCTGCCTGATATGAGCATCAGCCATTGGATCTGAAGGGGTCAGATCGTATAGTGATCGGGGCAATGATTTGATCAGGGAGTTAATAGAGGGGTCCGATGGGATATTAATTGCGGGTTAGGGCGGCTTAATGACGTCGGGGGCGATATGATTGGATGAACAGGTTATTAATTAATCACGGTTTGATTAATTAACCCCTTTTTGTTTGGCGGAGTGTTATGGCTCTTAACTAGTCACGGATCGACTAATTAATTCGTTTAATTATTTTACTAATAAGGTTTATATTTCAAACCATTGGGGTAGGATATTAACATATGGGATTTTAATAAAATATATGGGAAAGGGGGTTTTCTTTTTGGGAGTTAAATAAATATAATGAAAATTAAAATTAATATGAAATGAAGGCGAAAGGAAAATGCGCTAAGTATAATGCATTGACATTTATTTATATATCCACATTTACACATTATAACTTAGGCTAAATGCTTTTTTGTGGAAAAAAGGGGTTTTATGTAGGGTTAATTACTTTTCCTAGGCAAATGATGAACCCTAGGAAAAGCGATTTTTAGGTGAAATGAATGTATTATGGAGGAAATGAATGTTGGTAAGGGGGTTTTAGTACTTAGACCCTAAAATTTATTGGGCCGAGGGTCCAGTCCCTCCAGAAGTCAGAGAAATGCTCTGAGCCCCTTTAACTTAAGGTTTTAGGTACTTTTGACTTTACTTGTGGGGAAATTAGTGAAACTAGAGGTAAAATGAATGGAGAAATTAATCGCTTGACTTTGTGACTGTTCCATTATCATCCATACTTTAAGAAACTTAATGATGAAAGTAAATGACATGATTTTATCCAATCAATCACCATAATTATGCAACCATCCAACTACTTACCCATCTACTCATCCTACCATTTTTTCTACTCTTTATTAGGGTGCACTTAAGCTGGAAAACCCTTATCAATTTTTTTTCCTTTTCTTTACAATAGAAATCTATCTAAGTCTATCCTTATTACATCTAAGGGCTCAGATTAAATTGTTGAGCTCCTTTCATTTACTTTACCTATCTACTTATCTGCCAAGATTAAACAGTTTGGTCAGATTTTATTCTCTATCTCTAAACATGAAATTGAAAACATGGAATAACCAAGATTAAACTGTTTGGTTACCATGGATTGTGGCCTAAATAACAAGTTGCACACAATCATTATTGTACAAAAAGTAAAATAGCAGTGGCATTTGGACTTGCACACTTTCATGGTCTTTTTCTTTTTCTTGGGGTTCATTTTTCATCTTTTTTGACCTTTTTCATTCTTTTTGTCCTTTGATTTTTCTTTTAGGACATACCCTCTTTACATTTTTTTATTTTTTTGATTTTTTGAATATGGAAACATTTGCAGAAAAGCAAAGGTATGTACATATTACAGATTTGACCTAAGCCATTAAAAAATTATGACACCAATTGGTATAGGAACATAACAGTGGCTCCACTTAGGGATGGAATTTCCTGGTGAAATGTCAAGAACTAGTAGATCAATTGCCTTTTGAATTTCTGTGATTTTACTCTGCAACTTCTGTTTTACTTTGCTGCTTTATTGATATTTACTGACAGTGAAACTTTTAAAGCTTAAGGCCTTCTCTTCAGTCTTCAACTCCAATGTTTACCATCCAATCCACACTAAACTTTATAAAGGATATAGTATGTACAAGTAATTAGTGGAATTAGTAACCGGGATCTATATAGTGCTTAAGCATTCGAACATTGACTGGTCCTCCTTCTACTTCTGCCCCATCCAGTTCTTTAAGGAAATAGGCATTATTACCTCTGAAAGCATAAATAATGTAAGGACCTTTCCACAGGAAGTCAAACTTCCCATGTTTTCCTTTATCTTCCCTTCTTGAGTCCCATTTCAAGACTTTATCCCCTAGATAGAAATCTTCTACCTTGGTTCTTTTGTCAAATGCTTTCTTAATTTTATCCTACACAACTTGGGACCTAATGTATACTTGCTCCCTGGTTTGTTGTAGATGAATTGTCTGGTTGATCCTTCCCTGAATATCATCGGGCTCAACCTGTGCTTCTTGGAGTAATCTCATCATTGGAGTTCCCAAAGAAGATGGGAAGACTACCTCCATTCCATGGACTAGCTGATAAGGACTGGTACCAATAGATTTCTTTGTAGTCAGCCTGTCTGCCTGCAAAGCATTCACTAGTTTCTTGTTCCAGGTTTTCTTATTGTCTTCCAACAATTTTTTAATAATATTCATTAAGCTCTTATTGGATGACTCTGCAAGTCCATTTCCTTGGGGATAGTAGGTTGTGGAATGACCAAGGGTTATGTGATATTTGTTACAAAAGTCAATCATCCTCTTTGATTTAAAGGTTGCAGCATTGTTTCTAATGATTTTGGTGAGGCAACCGAATCTCGACAGAATGTTGGACTCAAGAAAACCTATTATGACAGTGTCAGTGGCTTGTCTTGAGGGGATAGCTTCTATTCACTTTGTAAAATAATCTGTGGCAATTAGGATTCATCTATGCTAGGTAGAGGAATCGGGGTGAATTTCACCAATGAAGTCAAGACCCCACTATTGAAATGGTGTTTCAGTTGATATAGGTTTCAAAGGTAATGGCAGTAATTTTCTTTTTCCTTCAAAAATTTGACATTTGTGGCATGAGGTTACAAATTTTTTCACATTAGAAAACAGAGTGGGCCAGTAAAAACCAGCCCTTAAGATCTTATCAGTTGTTGTCTTTCAATAAATATTTCCCCCACAGTCACGTGCATGGAACTCTTGCAAAATTTTATCAGATTCCTCCTTTAATAAACAATTCAGAAAGATGCCTTCATGATTTTTCCAAAATAAGGCATTATCAATTATGCAAAACTTTAAAGATTTCATCTTTAAGAACCTACTTTTAGTCCTGGATAGCTCTGGAGGAGCTTGAAGGTTTTGTAGAACATATATTATATCAACATACCATGGTGAATCTGTAAAGGCTTGGCTGATCTGTGGAGTCACCATCTCCTCTTCATTATCCAGTTCTGCAATGAAGTTTATGTCTAGGGCCTGATAGTTTGATTCAGCCATTAGCTTAGCCAAACCTTGGCCTTTGATCAATTTGGTAGGTTTAATCTCTAAATCATACTCTAATATTGTAGCTATCCACTTTCCTCTTTTTCCATCAGGTCCATCTTGAGTTAAAATGTCTTTAACTACAACATTGGGGACATATGCTACTATATGGGAGTACAAAATATAAATTCTAAAATATTTAATAGCTTTAACCAAAGCAAAAGCCTGTGTTTCCATTATATTGTACTTCAAAGGTGCATCTTTCAGGGCTTTACTAAAGAAGGCTATTGGCTGTTCAAAACCCTGATCATTTTTCTGCAAGAGTACTGCAATAATTGTGTGTTCTGAAGCAAAAGAAAATATGATAAATTCCCTATCAAACATTGGATTGATGAGGACTGGTGTTTGTGTTAAGGCTAACTTTATATCTTCAAATGACTTTTTAGCCTCTAGAGTCCATTTAATAGTCGAATCTTTCTTTAACATGTTGTTTAATAATCTAATTAACTCAGCTAAATTAGAGATAAATCTCCTCAAAAAGTTTATTTTACCTAGAAATGCTTGAAGTTCTTTGATATTCCTGGGATGTGGTATTTTCAAAATAGCTTCAATTCTTGTTGGGTCAATCTTGATACCAGCTTTGGAGATAATATGGCCTAATAATTTCCCCTCTTCCAACCCAAATAGAGATTTTTTAGGATTCAGAGAAATTCCATATTTCCTGCATTTAGTAAAGACCTGCCTAAGATGATCCAGGTGTTGTTGATCTGATTTAGAGAATACTGTGAGGTCATCAAGGTATATTACCAGGAAGTCATGGACTTCTTTGGCAAAGGCTATGCCAATTTCTCTTTAAAAGGTGGCCCCTGCATTTTTCCAGCATCTTCACATACATGAAAGTGCCCCATGGAGTTGTGAATGCAGTCTTTGCCTGATCGTCTGGGTGGACTAGGATTTGGTTATAACCAGAGAACCCATCTAGCAGTGAGATTCTGGAGGAACCTACTACCCTCTGTAATATGTGATCCATTTTAGGAAGAGGATAGTTATCCTTAAGTGAAACTTTATTCAAATTCCTAAGGTCAACACACAACCTAATTTCGCCAATTTTCTTTCTAGTGGGTCCCAGATTGGAAACCTAGTATGAGAACCTGATAGGTGCAATAATTCCAGCTTCATACATTCTTTTGATCTCCTTTTCAATAGAAGGCAGTAGAGCAGGGTTGATTCTTCTAAGCTTCTATCTAAAAGGATTTTGATCTTCTTTTAATGGAATGGTGTGTTGTATTATGCTAGTATCATAGGATTTCAGGTTCTCATAACTCTAGGCAAAAACATCTTGGAATTGTTTTAGCATTTCCATATATTTCAGTTTTTCATTGGGAGGTAATGATTTTGACAGCTTTATTAGTTTGGGATTCTCTTCAGGTCCTATATTACATTCCTCAATGTCTAATTTCAAGGGTTCCATTTTAGGCTTTTTAGGAATATCGTTTGAATCGAATAAGTCCTCCAAAGGAGTTAATCCTTTGGGTGAAAAATTGTCTTTAAAGTTTATGACTTTAGTTTCCTCATCAATTGTTTCATCAATTTCCATTTGTTTTAGGTTTCGACTGTCTGCTTCTGTAAACTTTGTAGGATAAAATCTATCTATTTGATCATCTTCTAGTTTGTAAATTTCTACTTCATCAGAGCGATCAAAATCTTCTGCTATGTCTGTGTCTATATTGCTATTTACAAATTCATTATCTAAAGTTAGAAAATTGTTAATTTGTTGATCACTTTCCAGTTCTTTAAGTTGTCAAGAACGGAAGGTCTGTGCCTAACCTCAGCAGTGTACTGATGGTTGGGCTGGAAAGGCAGCTTACAAGTACTAGCAAACATGGCTAAGCTGTGAGCTTGCATGTTGTGTTTTCTAGGGATAACAACAAGCTTGGTTTCTAAAAAAGTATTTAGTATCTCTATCATTGTTCCTCTGTAAAATCCTAACCTAGGATCCTTAGTCTTATAAATAGCTTTAATTTGTTTGATTACCAACTCAGAATCTCCCATAATAGAGACTCTTATGGCTCCTAACCTTTTGACCAATTTCAGACCTAACAGAAGTGCTTCATATTCTGCCATATTATTTGTACATTTAAAGTTCAGTCGGTAGGCATGACCTTCTGCATGATCATTTTCTAAGTTATAAATCCATACACCTGCTCCTGCACCTAGTTTGTTTACTAACCCATCAAACTCAAGATGCCATAGGATTTCATGCTCATAATTTTCATCTGGGGTAGTGAAATATTTCTTGACTAAGGTATCTAGGTCATCTTTTTTATTTGAAATTTCATGAGTTTGGACATTTTGGTTTTCTTTTAATACTGTAATTTCTTTTGGTTCTGCTGTTATGTTGCTTGAAGTGTCTTCTTGATTAGTTTCAGCATTATAAAGTATGAAAGAATCAATATCAGAATGTACTGAATATATGGGAAAGTTCTGAGGTCTCTCTTGGGTACTCACTACATACTTCATCAAAGTCTCTCTATACAGTTTCTTGGGATGTCCAAAGACTGATATGGTAGCATATGACATGTCCAGTTGCAGAGATCCGTGGAGTTTGGCACCCCAAGATCTAGACAACAGCATACCATACTTAGGGGGTATATCAGCAACAACTATGTCCATAAGTATGGTTTTGGTAGGGTACTGAACTAGGGAAACACACGAATCTTTTATTAGCCCTAAACACTTAACTTGGCTTGAATCAAAGGAAAACAGATCCTTGTAAGCCCTGGTGATATCCAAGTTAAGTTTTTCCATCACAGACTTAGGCATGAGATTATGTGAAGCCCCAAAGTCAAGCATGGCATTATGTAAGATTTTATCGTGGATGTTAAGGTTGATATAAAAGGGTGGTATCCCTCCTTCCACTGGCTTTCCATTAACATCTGGTCCGAAAATTAACTCAAGTTGGTAATCAAACAGATTCGTAGAGTCTTCATTTTCAAGGAAGTTTAAGGATTTACTAATTTGAGATTTGTAAGTTTCATGTTTGACCAATTCTGTCATAGGCACTGAGATTTTAAGTTTGGCCACCTTTGTTGGAAATAATACTGAGAGGGGGGGATGAATCAGTATTATCAAATTCTTTTCAATATATCTTCCAGATTTATACTTTGATTTATTCTTCAGATATTGATCATTAGATTGTTTGTCAGTACCATATAATAATGAGCAAGAACAAGAAAAATAGATAATCACACCAAAGAACACCAGATATAAGGTGGAAACCCAATGTGGGTGAAAACCACCTGCTGCAATATGTCTCTATCTTCTTTCAATTAGAAACTTCTTTTACAATGATTTTGTACTGGTGCAGTCCTTTACCAGTACGCAGGTTGCAACCTGCTGAGAGCTACAACCCTCTCTCATTTTCCAGTCTCTCCTGGAAGGGAGCTACAACCCCCTTAACTCTTGTACTAGCTAATCTACTAGTACGTAGGTGCTGACCTACTTCTTTTCTTCCAAGGACCACTTTTCATAAATTTTCAAACTGGATCCATGAACATCAAATAATCATCAAGTACATGTGAATCAACCAATCTCCTTTTTCAATCAACCAATGAATCAACCAATAACTTCTCAAAATGCAGTAACCAGAACAACAATACCAGTAATCCAAACCCAGAACTCTTCAACAATAGATAAAAGACAGCCAATAAATATTTCAAGAAAAGTCCGCAACTTCACCAATAGAAACCTGTGAATATCTGTAGCTCTTCTGTGTTTAAACTGTGCAGATCCACACCTGGTCCTTCTTCTACTTTGCGTACCTCCGCACGTACTCCTTCTGCTGCACTGCGTACCTCTGCTCAGATCCGCACCTACACTGTCTGCCTGACAGCGTACCTCTGCACCTGGTCCTTCTGTTCCTCTACGTACCTCTGCACTGTTCCTTCTACTGCGTTGCGTACCTCACACCAGCTCCTTCTGCTTCGCTGCGGACCCCCGCACCTGCGCTGTCTGCTGCGCTGCGGACCCCCGCA
The DNA here is from genome assembly GCA_031772625.1 of Pinus tabuliformis. NCBI lineage: Eukaryota > Viridiplantae > Streptophyta > Pinopsida > Pinales > Pinaceae > Pinus > Pinus tabuliformis. The sequence goes on along the minus strand of CM062810.1, from coordinate 729,573,773 downwards.
CCTGCTCTGTGGATCGCCTGCAGACCTCTGAATAAAGCCAAATTAACAGTCCTCCAATGTGCCCCAGACAGTCAGATCCACAGATCTGATCATGCGCCTGAGAGATTACTACCTTACCTTGATTTAGATCTAGCTTTTAGAACCGATCACCCAAAATTTCAGATCTTAAGATATTCAAATTTCACAAGTGACTGGCCAAGTGATCTCCTTTCCTTTTTATAGGCAAGCCCTTATTCACACCATGGGACAAAACCATTGAAAACCAATACAAGGGATCCAAACCGGGGTTCAATAATTTAGATCCTATACCACGGGCCAAAACCATAGGATCATGAATGTCGAGCTAAATACCATGGGCCAGACATAAGAATTCCCATGTGTGCGCGCTTTCTCTGCATTGGAGTGAGTGGACTGGGGTCGACACCTTCTATTCGGATAACCTGCGGACATGACTGCACTTGGTGAACGGCGAGCCTGCGGGTCCGCACTTTTTGAACGGTGTACCTGCGAACCCCTTATTTTTCATCATTTTGAGAGCTAGAATAGGGTTTTGCCACTTGAGTGAGTTGCCATCAAGTACAACACTTGTGCCATAGCGCCAAACCTGAATCATAATGCCAACAATCTCCCCCTTTGGACTTGATGGCAACCCTAAGATCCTCAAAGTCATTCTCCCCCTTTGACATCAAGGGCAAAGGGCGAACCAAGATATTCTCTTCCTTTGCTGTCCATACTCCCCCTGAGTGCCTGCTGAAATTTCTGAATGAGCTCCCCCTGACTATAGACCAGATCTGCAAAAGAAAAATTCTTCAAGAAGAACCATAATCTACTATACACCATACATGACCTTGACAAGAGAGATAGAGACATATTAGTAGCAATATTTAGATCAGCATCCATGTTCTCCTTCTGTACTTTCTCCTCCAAGATCTTCTACCATAATGCCAACAATGCATTATTAGAAGAATATATCCTCCCCCTGAACCTGTGCCATTCGATCTTCGACCAATCCATAACCCAACAAATGTACGCGTATAACCCATATGAAACTCGCGTACAACCAACAATCTTTGAAACAGATGAGATTCAACAACAAGATGATGCATCAACTACCCCCAGCTTTTGCCTGAGGTATTCAAAGGTCTCCCTAGGCAATGGTTTGGTGAGTATATCAGCAACTTGTTCCTTAGAAGGAACATACTGAAACTTGACCTTTTGTTCAAGAACTTGTTCCCGAAGAAAATGATATTTGATAGGTATATGCTTGGTCTTTGAATGCATGACTGGGTTCTTTGAAATGCTGATAGCACTTGTATTATCACATAGGATGGAGATAGGTGGTGTACACGTGATTTGAAAATCCTGCAAGGTATGCATCATCCAAAGGAGTTGAGTGCAGCAAGATGCAGCAGCTACATATTCCGCTTCAGCTGTAGATAAAGCAATCGAACTCTGTTTCTTGCTGAACCAAGATACTAATCTGGAACCCATAAAGAATGCACCACCACTTGTGCTCTTCCTATCATCCACGCTTTCGGCCCAATCTGCATCTGTATAAGCATGAAGTGTGAGATCTGTATCTCTAGGATACCATAAGCCATAGTTTTGAGTTCCTTGAAGGTACTTGAAGATTCTCTTAACTCCCTGAAGATGAGTTTCCTTGGGATTTGCTTGAAATCTTCCAACTATTCCCACTGCATGCATGATGTCTGGTCGGGTACCTGTCAAATAAAGTAGACTTCCAATCATGGATCTATAGGTTGGTTGATACACTGCTGCTGATTCATCATTTGCACTGAGGCTACATCCTGTAACCATAGGAGTACATACTGGTTTTGAATCTTCCATGCCATACTTCTTCAAGATCTGCTTGAGGTATTTGGTTTGAGACAAAAAGATACCACCTTCATTTTGTTGGATTTGTAGACCAAGAAAATATGTCAGCTCTCCAAGTAATGACATTTCGAATTCTTTCTGCATCACCAAGGCAAAGCTTTGACTCATAGTTTCTTCATTGCTGCCAAAGATAATATCATCTACATACACAACAAGTATTAGCAATTTGTCATTTTCAATTTTTATATAAAGATTGCTATCTGCTAATCCCTTTGAAAAGCCTTGTTGATGAAGATATTTGTCCAAACGATAGTACCAAGCCCTTGGAGCCTGTTTAAGACCATAAAGAGCCTTTTTTAGTCCGCATACAAGATTCGGATCATTCCCAAGAATGAAACCATCTGGTTGCTCAATGTACACCTCTTCTTCTAAGTCTCCATTCAGAAAGGCTGATTTCACGTCCATTTGGAATACTTTGAACTTCTGAAAGCTTGAGAAAGCAAGGAACATTTGGATGGCCTCAATTCTAGCAATGGGAGCAAAAGTTTCTTCAAAGTCTATTCCTTCTTGTTGAGCATACCCTTTACAAACAAGTTTGGCCTTGTTTCTAATTACTTCCCCATTTTCATTCAACTTATTTTTGAAGATCCATTTTGTCCCTATGACATTCTTATCTTTTGGTCTAGGAACCAACTCCCAAGTGTTGTTCTTTTCGATCTGCTCAAGTTCTTCATCCATTGCCTTGACCCAGCATTCATCTTTGCATGCCTCTCTTACATTTTGTGGTTCAGTGGAGGAGAGTAATGCCAAATAGCTTGAAGCTTCTGCAATTGTTCTTCTTGTTTGTACGCCTGCCTCCTTTTGCCCCAAGATTTGAGATTCTGGATGATTCTTTTGAACATACCTGGATGGAGTCTTCTCTTCTATCCTTATCTATTCCTCTGGTGCCTCTTGAGGTTCTTCTTCATGATCAGTCTGATTTGAAGGATGATCTTCATCCTCTTCGATATTTTCATAGTTTACTTGCCTAGGAATGTTTCCTGCTTCATCAACCACTACATCAATGCTGTCAACTATTCTTCCAAGTCTTTTGTTGTAACACTTATATGCTTTGCTGTGAGGAGAATAACCAAGGAGAATCCCTTCATCTGCTCTAGGTTCAAACTTGCCAAGATGTTCATCATTATTCTTAATATAACATTTTCTTCCAAAGATTTTGAAATGTTTTACCGAAGGGGTCTCACCATACCAGAGCTCATGAGGAGTTTGAGTGCTGTTCACCCGGACATTTGTTTTGTTGAGAATAACGACCGCAGCAAATGTAGCTTCACCCCAGAAGGTTGCGGGAGTTCCAGATTCATCAAGCATAGCACGAGCCATTTGTTGAACTGTTCTATTCATCCTTTCCACTACTCCATTTTGCTGAGGAGTCCTAGCTGTAGAGAATTCCCTTCTTATTCCATGTTCTTCACAAAAATCGAAAAATTCATTTGAGGTAAACTCCCCACCTCTATCAGACCTGAGGCACTTAATTTTGTGATCTGATTCGTTTTCAACCAATTCTTTGAAAGATTTGAATTTTTCGAAGGCTTCGTCTTTGTGCTTCATAAGTCCTATCCAAACCATCCTGGAGAAGTCGTCAATGAATAATATAGAGTATTCTTCTCCTCGAGGTGACCTTTTCCTAGATGGTCCACATACATCTGTATGGACTAGCTCAAGAGGCTTGCTAGCTGATCCTTCCTTCTCAGGGAAGTTAGTTCTGGTTTGTTTACCAAATTGACATGATTTGCATATTGTATTGTCTGGAATTCTGATGTCTGGAAGACCACGAACTGCCTGGTATTTGCATGCTTTCCTTATCTGTGAAAAGCTTAGATGCCCCAACCTCCGGTGCCATAACTAGTGTTCATCATTCTTGCTCAAATAGCATTGTTGTTGTCCTTCTTCAAATATGTATAAATTATTTGGAGTTCTTATGACTTTGATCACTGTTTTTCCTGTATCAAGATCACGAACACTACATCCATTTGATCGAAATATTACCTCAGTTCCTTGATCACACATATGACTGGCACTCAGTAGATTATCCTTCAAGCCATCAACATACAAAACATTTCCAGCCTTGACTTTCTCTTTCAACTGAACAATGCCTTTTCCTTTTATGACTGCAGGGGTATCATTTCCAAAAGAAACTTTCTTTCCTTTTTCTAAAGCACTATATGATTGAAGTTTTTCTTTATCACCTGTCATATGCTTTGAACATCCACTGTTGATGTACCATTGATTTTCCTGTCCTTCTGCATATAAGGCTATCCCACATCTTTCTGGTTGCGGTTCCTTTATTCTCCATGTTCTGGCATTTGAGGTTTGTTCCTTCTGAGTTGTCTTCCGAAACCTGCTCCTGCATTCAGACTCTTCATGACTAAAGTTATTATAAATAGAACATTCAATTTCACTTTCAAGGGCGGAAAAGTTGTTATAGGTCCTTTTCGTGATTCGAGTCATACTTCTTTGTTTTAGAGCTTCTCTAGTCATGATTGTCTTATAGGCAACACATTGAGCTGCTTTATGACCAAAGTTATGGCAAGAGAAGCATTGGCCATTGAAGAAACTCCTGCGATTATCCAACCGATTGTAGTTTCTACTAACATCCATTCTTGAGGCAAATTGGGAAGATTTTACCTGTGGCTGGTTGTAGCTTCTGTTTGTCCTTAAGGTAGCTTGCCCCCGATTTTCTTGATAGTCTTTGTTCATTCTTGAGGTAAATTGTCCCTGATTTACCTGATGATTTCTATTAGGCCTTTGCTCGCTCCTCCTTGCTGCATCAAGATAACTTTTGGAGGTGGATGCTTGAGATGCTTCTCCATTATATCCCAGACCTATCTTGATTAGTGGAGAACGCTGCACATTGATAATCTCATCCAGAGTTTCAGATCCTTTAACAAATTTAAGATTAAGAGCTTTTGTTTTCTCAATCTCTTTTCTAAGACTAACAATTTCACATTCCAATTTTTCGTGATGTTTTTCCCTTTCAGCCAGTTGACATTGCAGAGAATCAATAATCACATTTTTCTCTTCTAAACAAATTTTGAGATTAGAAATCTCTTCATAAAGACCTTCTTCATCTACAGCATCCATATAATCATCATCTTCAAAAGCCATTAAAAGTTTATAATTATTACCTCGTTCATCTTCGTCACTATTTGAAAGTCCATCACTATCTTCATGAGTGTAATAGCTTTTCTTATTTGCATTCTATTTCTTGTTCCATCTAACAGGTTCCTTCCCCTTGTCAATCTTATCCTTATGAGGACATTTGGCAGCATAGTGACCGACTCTTCCACAAGAAAAGCATTTGAAAGGTAACTTACCTCGGAATCGTCCAACACCCCATTGAAGGTTTTTGATAAAATTTGATTCTTCTTCTTCTTCTGACACGTGTCCTGACTCATAGTAATCTCCTTTTCCTGAAGCCTTGAAGGCAGCTTCTCTCCTATCTGATGGTCCTCCTTTCCTCATTTCATAAGCAGTCAGAATTCCGTGCAGCTGTGACATGGTAAGGTTTCGTAGATTCTCTTTTTCTTCTATTGCAGAAACTTTAGATTCAAACCTAGGGGACAAAGATCTTAGAACCTTTTCAACCACAACAGCCTCTTTTATTTCTTCACCCAAATTTTTCATACAATTAACAATCTCATCTACATGAAGGAAATAGTTAGCCACACTTTCATCGTTATGCATTCTAAGATTTTCATATTGAATTCTGAGGGTTTGAAGTTTTTCTCGTTTTACCTGATCATCTCCTTCATAGCTCAGAACAATCTTGTCCCATATTTCTTTTGCGGATTTATACTGCATAACCTTCATGAATTCTGATTGAGATAGACATCCTAGTAGAGTATTGACAGCCTTTGCATTTGTTTCATATTTCTTCTTCTCAGCCAGATCTGTAGGAGTTGCTGATGGAAAAGTGTACCCTGTGTCTATGATGTCCCAGACTTCTGTACCAAGAGATTGAAGATAGGCAGTAACTCTTACCTTCCAATATACGAAATTTGTCCCGTCAAAAATTGGTGGCCTGATAGATGCTTCTCTCTCGTAGTTGCTCATGATGATGGATCTTCCTTCAAGCGATCAAGCTTCTTTAGAAGGACCTGCTCTGATACCAATTGTTGGAAATAATACTGAGAGGGGGGGTGAATCAGTATTATCAAATTCTTTTCAATATATCTTCCATATTTATACTTTGATTTATTCTTCAGATATTGATCATTAGATTGTATGTCAGTACCATATAATAATGAGCAAGAACAAGAAAAACAGATAATCACACCAAAGAACACCAGATATAAGGTGGAAACCCAATGTGGGTGAAAACCACCTGCTGCAATATGTCTCTATCTTCTTTCAATTAGAAACTTCTTTTACAATGATTTTGTACTGGTGCAGTCCTTTACCAGTACGCAGGCTGCAACCTGCTGAGAGCTACAACCCTCTCTCGTTTTCCAGTCTCTCCTAGAAGGGAGCTACAACCCCCTTAGCTCTTGTACTAGCTAATCTACTAGTACGTAGGTGCTGACCTACTTCTTTTCTTCCAAGCACCACTTTTCATAAATTTTCAAACTGGATCCATGAACATCAAATAATCATCAAGTACATGTGAATCAACCAATCTCCTTTTTCAATCAACCAATAACTTCTTAGAATGCAGTAACCAAAACAGCAATACCAGTAATCTAAACCCAGAACTCTTCAGCAATAGATAAAAGACAGCCAATAAATATTTCAAGAAAAGTCTGCAACTTCACCAATAGAAACCTGCAAATATCCGCATCTCTTCTGTGTTTAAACTGCGCAGATCCGCACCTGGTCCTTCTTTTGCTCTGCGTACCTCTGCACCTACTCCTTCTGCTGCATTGCGTACCTCCGCACCTACTCATTCTGCTGCACTGCGTACCTCTGCTCAGATCCGCACCTGCACTGTCTGCCTGACAGCGTACCTCCACACCTGGTCCTTCTGCTCCTCTGTGTACCTCCGCACTATTCCTTCTGCTGCGCTACGTACCTCACACCAGCTCCTTCTGCTTCGTTGCGGACCCCCGCACCTGCGCCTTCTGCTGCGCTGTGGACCCCCACACCTGCTCTGTGGATCACCTGCGGACCTCTGAATAAAGCCAAATTAACAGTCCTCCAATGTGCCCCAGACAGTCAGATCCACAGATCTGATCATGCGCCCAAGAGATTACTACCTTACCTTGATTTAGATCTAGCTTTTAGAACCGATCACCCAAAATTTTAGATCTTAAGATATTCAAATTTCACAAGTGACTAACCAAGTGATCTCCTTTCCTTTTTATAGGCAAGCCCTTATTCACACCATGGGACAAAACCATCGAAAACCAATACAAGGGATCCAAACCGGGGTTCAATAATTTAGATCCTATACCACGGGCCAAAACCATAGGATCATGAACATCGAGCTAAATACCATGGGCCAGACATAAGAAGTCCCACGTGTGTGCGCTTTCTCTGCATTGGAGTGAGTGGACTGGGGTCCGCACCTTCTATTCGGATAACCTGCGGACATGAGCGCACTTGGTGAACGGCGAGCCTACGGGTCCGCACTTTTTGAACGGTGTACCTGTGAACCCCTTATTTTTCATCATTTTGAGAGCCAGAACAGGGTTTTGCCACTTGAGTGAGTTGCCATCAAGTACAACACTTGTGCCATAGCGCCAAACCTGCATCATAATGCCAACAACCTTTGCCCCCAAATTGAAAGGTGGGGGGGCTTTATCTGTTTGAACATTTGAAATTTTAGGGCAAAAGTTCTGAGTAGTTTGTTTTTCTTTTTCATTTTTAGGAGTGTTTTTAATTGGATTTTCTAATATAATTTCTGGAGGCTGTTCCACTGTTCCTTTGAGGGGGACTGAAGTGGAAGGTTGCTCATTTGAAGGTTGGTTATCAGTTACATCTTCAATGGTGGGACTGTGAGGATTTTGATGTGCTCTAGAAAGGATTTGCAGGGTTTTTGTAACTTGAGGATTCTGATTTGTAGCTTTACTTTCTTAGGCTGGTTAGGCATTTCTTTTTTGTTCTGATCAAGAACATCAATGTTTTTCTTGCTTCTCAAATTGTACTGTTTATGCACTTCGAAAATAGCAGAGTCATACCCCTGCTTATGGTCGAAAGATTCTCCAATTTGGGTCTGTAAATGTTGAAGCATATATAATTCTTGATCATCCTAAGTTAGAAAAATAGTTTCTTCATCATCTAACCCGATTAGATTGATTTGGGTGTCTATCTCAAGGTCTTCTTGGTGGGAAGTTTCAGCATAATTTTCCTAGAAAGGTGGTCTAATGTTCTGATCAGGCCCGTTTTTACCAGTGTTTTGGTTCTAGTTCTTTCGAAAATTTGGATTCCTTACTGGATTAGCTTGTTGGTTATCCTAGTGAGGTTTCCTTTCAATGACTTCTATTCTATCCATCAACCTTTCCATTCCTTTAGCTAAACCATCCATTTTCTGATCAAAGGGTGAAGTTTAATCTTTCAGAGGTGTTCTTCTTTCGTTTCTAACCCTAGCCCTTTTGGATAGCAAATTAGCTTCTACACTAACTGCTACACTTTGCATATCTTCAAGTGTAGGGGGGTTCCTTTCTCTATGTTGAAAAGCCATATCTGTGTCAAATCCGTCTGGAAACTTAATCAGGGCTAAGCCAGGTGGAGGCCCAAGGTCAACCAGGATTGCACTATATACATTATTAAACCTAGTGCAATAGTCTTGAACAATTTTGTTTGGTCCCCTTTTAAGGTTTTCATATTCAGATAAAATTTGAAGGGGGTTCTTTTTCTTCTCCCACCTATTTAAGAATTGTTGGTAAAGAAATTCTAAACTATCTATACTCTAAGGGGGAAAAGATCTAAACGATGTTCTCACTTTTCCAGCTAGAGTTTGGACAAAGATTCTCATCTGAACATCTCTTATGTCAATCTCATGAAGTCCAAAATAATCTGTCATTTTCTTTGTGTGCTGTTGTGCTATGTAAGTTCCAGTGCCATCAAATAAAGTAATTTTGCTCTGATAATCTGTTGGTAAGGCACCTTGAGAAGCAGGCATTACAAGGGGGGCATATCTGGGTGTCATAGCTCTAAGTTGGATAGGGTTGAGAATAGGAGTTGGGGTAACTAGTGGGTTTGAAATAACAAGGGGAGTTAGGGTTATTGGGGCAGTGGGTATTTGAGGGGTAGTGATGGGCTGATGGGGAAGTACAGGTATGAATAAATATGAAGGTTGATCTTTGGAGGTGTGGGGAAACAATGGTGAGCTAGAAGATGTTGAAGTTGTTTTAGAGAGTTCAGGGAGTCTATCAGTGGTAAGGGATGACTGAGGGGAATTCAGAAGATACTGGTCAATTGACAAGTTGGCTCATTGGACTACAAGTTCTCTGGTGAATTCTGGATCTAGGACTGTGTCTACAAGTTCACTTTTCGACTTGGTTCTGAACAGAGAAAGGTCAAGATACTCATCAAAAGGGATGTCTTCAATGAATAACCACACACCAGGGCACGAATTGGATCTAAAAACTGTAGGTTTTAACCCTGTATAGAAATTACCTACATACAAATTCTAAAACACAGAAAATAAACAATGCGAGAGCATAACACATAAAACACATATACACAGAGATTTTCACCTGGATCCCAAAACCATGACTACCAGCTTGATTTTTCATTATATTTCTTTCAATGTTACAATACATATTTATACATGCTAAAGCATCTAATACCATGGACCGAAAACCATCAACATGGACCGAAAACCACAGGTAGGTTCACCCAACCTAATATAGGGTCTAATTTTTTTTTCCCAGGGCACTGCCACCCCCCTGTGACCCCCCCATTGCACAATTGGTGCAACGAAGGGGGGGCTCCGCCCCCCTTCTAACCCCCTAGTTCACTACGTAGGTTAGTCATGGAAAGAATATAACACAACCCAATATTCTCCCACTTGTCATTTTCTTTCCACAAGGGGCCACAAGAGAGTTTAGTCATTTTTACAGCCTTGAAATGCCCATTGTTTCTCTAAACCAAGAGAACTTCTTAGAGCTCACAGATTTTGTCAATGCATCTGCAATATTCTTCAAAGTGTCCACCTTTACCAGCAACACCTTTTTGTCTTCTATCATATCCCTCACAAAGTGATATTGAACATCAATGTGCTTTGTCTTTAAATGATAAGCAGGGTTCTTTGCCAAGAAAATTGCACTTTGGCTGTCACAGTCTGTCCTTATAGCTCCCTATACTAACCCCATACTTGAACATAATCTTTGCAACCAAACTGCTTCCTTGCTTGCATGAGTGGCTACCATGTATTCTGCCTCTGTAGTTGATAGTGCCACTACAGATTGTTTCTTACTAATCCAACTGACTGCACCTCCAAATAGGTTAAACACATACCCACTTGTAGATCTTCTCTGATCCAGATCTCCAGCCCAGTCTTCATCAACAAAGCCACAAATATCCAACACTCTATCCAATCCTGGTCTTCCTTGATAGCACAAACCATAATCACTAGTGCCATGCAAATACCTGAAAATTCGCTTCACTGTTGTCCAGTGCTCGTTCCCTGGTTTTGACATAAACTTGCTCAATACTCCCATTGCATGTGCAATGTCTTGTCTAGTACAGACCATTGCATACATCAGGCTACCGACTGCACTTGCATATGGAACACGGGACATATCCTCTTCCTCTTCTTGTGTCTTGGGACACTGTTCAGTAGATAACTTTACACCTACAGGAATAGGAACCTTCACTGGTTTACTATCCTGCATATTAAACCTCTACAGTATTGTCTCAACATACTTCCTCTAGTTTAACCAGAGCTTCCTCTTTCCTCGATCTCTTTTAATTTCCATGCCCAAAATATAGTTTGCAGCACCAAGATCTTTCATGTCGAATTTGGAGGATAATTGGGTCTTCAAATCTTGGATAATTTCTTTGTCATTTCCAACCAACAACATATCATCAACATACAAGACCAGATAAATAACACGGTCACCAATTAATTTAAAATACACACAGTGATCTACTTTTCTTCTGGTGAAGCCAAGTCCCCATATAAATGTATCAAATTTCTGATGCCACATCTTTGGTGACTGTTTTAACCCATATAGAGACTTCTTTAACTTGCATACCAGTTCTTTCTTACCCTTCACCTCAAAGCCTTTAGGTTGCTTCATGTAGATCTCCTCCTCCAGATCCCTGTGAAGAAATGCTATCTTCACATCCATCTGTTCTACCTCAAAATCAAAAGCAGCAGCAACAGATAAACGTAACCTAATAGAAGTTACCTTGGCAACAGGGGAAAAAATATCACCAAAATCAATTCCCGGCTCCTGGGAATAACCTTTTGCTACCAACCAAGCTTTGTATTTCTCCACCTTTCCTTTTGCATTTGTCTTCTTCTTGAACACCCATTTGCTTCCAATGGGTTTCCTTCCAGCTAGCAACTCCACTAGACCCCAAGCCTCATTTTTGTGCAAAGATGCCATTTCATCAACCATGGCCTCTTTCCAAAGTTTTCCATCCTCTGAATCTACTGCTTCCTTCACGGTTCTGGGATCATCATCAGTAATAGATAAAGCAAAATTTGAATAGAAAGCAGATGGACTATACCTTTCTGGCTACCTTCTTTCTCGAACTAATTTTCTTACACCCAGAGTTTGTGGCTCTTCATCTTCTGATTCCTCCTCTGCTATAGAGTCTGATTCTTCCTCCTTTAGCTCAAATTCTATCTTCTCAAGTTCCTTTTGTTGGACTTCATGTTTAATAACATATTTCACCTCTCTGAACACCACATCTCAGCTGTACACAACCTTCCTTGTTGCTGGGTTCCAAAACTTATAACCCTTTAAACCATCCATATACCCGATAAAGATGCACTTTTCAAATTTACTATCCAACTTGGTTCGTTTCTCCTTTGGAACATGTACATATGCATAACATCAAAATACCCTCAGATGTGAAAAAGAGGGTTTCTTACCAGTCCATACCTCTTATGGAGTCTTATCCTCCAACACTAATGAAGGTGATATGTTGACTAGGTAACATGATGTCTCCACCGCCTCTGCCCAGAATTCCTGTCCTATCCTGGCACCATTGAGCATGCTTCTTACGCTTTGCATCAATGTCTTGATCATTCTTTCTGCAACTCCATTTTGTTGAGGTGTATATGGAGTAGTCTTCTACCGTGCTATACCAAACTTCTTATAGAATTCTTCAAATTCCTTACTGCAAAAACTCTCCACCGTTATCTGTCCTCAGCACCTTTATCTTCTTCTCTATCTAGTTTTCCACCAGAGCCTTAAATTCTTTAAACCTATCAAAGACTTCAGATTTTTTCTTAAGGAAATATATCCATGTATTCCTTGAGAAGTCATCTATAAATGATACATAGTACACAGACTTACCTAGTGATGGAACCTTCATAGGTCCAAACACATCACTGTGCACAAGCTCTAATATCTGTTTCGCCCTCTTACCACCAAAGGGGAAACTCACCCGATTCTGCTTCCCATATACACAATTTTCACAGAAATCAAAGTCTAGCGAGCTATTACTCATACCTTCTACCATACCTTTATCATGAAGTATTCGAAGGCCCTTCTCTCTAATATGTCAAAGCCTTTGATGCCACAACGTGGTCTTCTCTCTAGAGACCACTAGATTTTCTGCTCCACTTTCAAGAACCACAGAACTGTTGCACCCATCAACAATAGTGCTACCTTGTAGCTTTAATAGAGTTCTAGTCTAAACTCCCCGCATCAATACTAGTGCTCCCCGAACCATCTTGTAGGTATCTTTCTCGAACACTGTTTTTACACCTGCATCATCCAACTTGCTTACAGAAATCAGATTTCTGGCCAATGCAGCAATATGCAGAACACCCAGAAGTGTTCTAACCCTTCCACCTTACAACTTCAACTTTACTTTTCCACGACCAACAATTCTAGCCTTCCTGTCATCCCCCAAGAAGACATCACCACCATCGTATTTCTCATACTTGTAGAACCACTCTCTATGGGGAGTGAAGTGAAAGGATGCACCTAAGTCAATCAACCATGCCTCATGATCTACATGTGTACTTGAAGAAGCCAAGTACACATCCCCACCTTCATCTGAGGTGGTTTTCGCCTCTGCAGAAGGAGCATCATCAGATCCCTTTCCTTTATCAGTAGCTTTAGATTTACAGTCCCTTTCGAAGTACCCTTCCTTTCCACATTTCCAGCACACCACCTTTACAGGTTTTCCTGGAGATTTAGATCTACCTCTAGATTTAGATCTCCCACTTGATGACTTGTTTTTGTTTCTGTTTTGGGACCGTCCTCGTATAGACAAGGCATCACCATTCTGGCTCTCCATATTTTTCCGTCTCATCTCCTCCATCAACAAGGATGAAACTATTTCATCAAAATGTAAGGTAGTTGCATTGCTACCTATTGCAATAACCAGACTATCCCACGAATCTGGTAGAGAACACAACAAACTGATGCACTTATCTTCATCTAAAATATATCAACAGATGCTAACAGACTTACAATAGTATTAAATTTGTTCAGATGCTCTGTCACCGAGTTTCCATCTTTCATCCTCGAGTTATACAGCTTTTGCCGCAAGAACAGTTTATTCACCAGAGACTTAGATTGGTACAAAGTCCCTAACTTCTCCCACAAAGCCTTCATCGTAGCTTCCCCTGATACATTCAACGATACTGAATCTGAGACACATAATCGTATTGTGCTCTTTGCCTTCCGATCGAACTTCTTCCATTATTCATCAGACAATCCCGTTGGTTTAGTACCCGGATCTACCATGATCCACTGATCTTTATCCACCAACAGATCCTCCATCTTGAGTTTCCACAACTCAAAACTCTGACCATTAAATTTCTTGATCTCTATCTTTCCACTGCTTGCCATCTTCTTTCACCACCAGAATCAATATTGTAGATCTCTCACTGAACAGGGTCTGCCACAGGCCCGAGCGAAACTCCTCAGCAACAAAGGTGTCCCCTTGAAGCCAAAACAACTCTGATACCAAATGTAGGTTTTAACCCCGTACATAAATTACCTGCATACGAATTCTAAAACACAGAAAATAAATAATGCGAGAGCATAACACATAAAACACATATACACATAGATTTCTCCCTGGATCCCAAAACCGGGACTACTAGCTTGATTTTTTCATTATATTCCTTTCAATGTTACAATACATATTTATACATGCCGAAGCATCCAATACAATGGACCAAAAACCATAGGTAGGTTTGCCCAACTTAATATAGGGTCCAAAAAAAAATTTCTTGGGGCGCTGCCCCAGACCCCATAGAGGGGGCTACCCCCCCCCCCCCTCAAACCCCCTGAATAGGGGGGGATGCCACCCCACTTGTGACCCCCGCGCTGTGCAATCGATGCAACGAAGGGGGAGCTCTGCCCCCCCTCTAACCCCTCGGTTCACTACATAGGTTAGTCATGGAAAGAATATAACACAACCCAACAAAAACAGGTCTAGGGCTTACTGAACTTTCGTGTCTTCTGATTATCCTCGGAAAAATGTTGGGATTTTCAAATACAGGGGGAGGATTTGGATCAGGGTTGGCCCTCGTATAGTGAGTTCTCCATGAAGTCAGATTTCGATCTTTTTATGATTATTTTTCCTTTTATGAACCTTTTGAAATAACTTCTAATAACCCTTTACGATGCTTAAAAATAAAAATTTGAATTTCTCAAAGGTTTATTAAAACTGAGGGTTTTGATTCCCCAATATGGTCGCCACTATGTTATCACTCAGATTTTTTCTTTAGAAGTTATCAAAGAAGGAATAGTTTGAGGTAAGCACAAACCAATCTTTTCGACTCAGGTTCTAGCCAACCTAAATCTGGAGAGGGCTCTCTCTTTATAATTTAACTTTGTTTAAATAAGATTTCAGGCTAGTTTTTAATGTTCAAGATTGTTTGTTTTGAATGGATGGTGGAATCAAGAAGAAAAATGGGTAGAACAAATATTTAGGCTATTGGGCTATGGAGTCAATCAGGAAAAGCTTAACTGAATTTGATCTATCACTGAGGTAAGAGTCCACAGGATAGGCTAGCACAACAAGAGCAATTCCGCAGGTTCAAATGGGTGAAAGTCCTAACCAGGGCTAAGGGCAATGAAGAATCCTTAATAGGGATTGGGATGAAGAAAGGAAGGATGGCTAGTAGAAAAGGGCAATGAAGAATCCTTAACTATGGGCCAAAGGGGGGGTAAACTATGGAAGTAAGGGGGCAACTAAGAATCCCTAGACCAAGGCAGTTTGGTAGAAAACATAAATAAAGAAAACAGTTAAAACAGAGAGCACTTAAGCTAATTCCGATGATATCATTCCTTGTTTTCTTTTAAGATTTTATAAGAAACACATATGAATATTTCATAAAATAGAGAGAAAACGATATTTAAACATGAGAAAATGATACTTATTTGTTCCAACTATGCACAAGAATCCAGTGAAATGTCCTCAACTTTATTTCATTTCCAATAAAACCAGTCCTGTCTTGAGTACAATAGCTCCTTGGCTCAAAAATAATATGTCTATAGAAATGTATTTTTATCCACCCTAATTACTTCAATTTGTGAAGTATTTATACAAAAATTGATACAAAATATCTCATAACCATATGAGAATTATCCTAGGAAACAAAAAATATTTTCAACATGAAGATAGAGACATATGGAGAACTGTCTTCTAGCTGTCCCTTTTATTGTGACTGTGCTGGCTGTTGTGACTCAGATTTGGCTCTTTCAGTTTGCTTTGTAGTTATGTGCTGGAATCACTTTCATCTTTGACCTACTGGTACTCTTTACTTGTGCTGATTGATCTTGTTTTACCTGTTTAACCTGGCAGTTACCTTTTTACCTCATAGATTTACTATAGTAACTTATAGTAAATCAGTCAAACCGGTCCACCATTCATTGTCTGGTAACTTCATTCTGATCATTTTCCTATAGATTTCATCGGCTTCTATATATTTAGAAAAATTTGGTTTGCTTGTAAATAAGTGCTTGACCTCATGTCCTATGTAGAACAGATTCTCCAAGCCATCATAAAGCACTTTCCCAGTGGGTAAAGATTTCACCTCTGAAGTACTAGCTTGGCTTTTGGCTAGCTTGTTTAATTTGTCAACATAATCTTCTTGGGTCATCAACTTATCATGAATTACCATAGGACTGGGGAGTCCTTTTTCTCGTAAGATGTCATACTTTATCATAAAGCTATCAATGTCTGTTTGGATGCTCTGACATCTTTTCTCCAAATTTAGCATTAAGTTCCTTTTAGTGAGAACCTTTTTGATATCTATGATTGTTGATGTTCTGTCCTCTATATCTAATTCATCAAGTTCATATCTGTTTTTTCTGTTCAAAAAGGTAATCAACTGATTAGCTTCTTCTGTATTATTTCCCAGTTCTTCCACTATTTTGTGGATTGCCTCTATAGCCATTTTGACTAATACAGTTTGCTCAAAAATAATCTGAATAGAAGGCCCAACATCATTGATGGAATCAATGATGTTGGCCCAAAGGATTTCTTTCATGTCTCCCAATGGTTCTTGTAGTGTTAAATCCTTCTCAAGGGCTTTTATCCTTTCTGCCATCCTTAGGTTCCTCTGAGTTTCTTCTTTATGTTGTATTTGTGCAAGTTTACAGTTGGTTTCTAAACTTGACACTTGTTCTCTGAGCTTCTTAAGCTCAGTGGCCTGGATACTCATTTCTTCCATGGCCTTGATCAATTCTGCAGTTTTCTCTGTTGGTGTCTCTGTGGCTGTCGATGTAGATGTGCCCGCTGAAGTACCTGTCACTGGCAAAGCAGTTGCTGGTGGAATTGTTGGTGCTAATGCAGCAGCCAAGGTGGAGGGTACTGCTGTGGAAACTGTAGGTATTACAGTCTGATGAGTGGTGGCCATCTCACTCTGCTTTCACTATATCAAATTATCTAGTTCCTTCTCAGTTTCCTTCAATTGGTCATCTAACTTAAGGACTAGGTCCATAAGTTCTTCCTCCTTTTGAGTTTCCAACACTTTTTCTATTTGAGGATGATGAAGAGGAGGGATTTTAAGCTGCTTCTTCAGTGCAACTATGTCATCATTTTTCTTCTTGATCAGCTGCTCTGTTGCTTTCAAATCCTTGGGATCATGCCCCAGCTTTATGACCAAGTCCTCCAAGGACTTTATTCTGGTGTCTTTGGCCTGTGAAGAGGCCTTTTCCAACTAGAATTGGGCTGAGATGTTGTTAAGTGAATTCTGAAGTTGGTGAGCTGCTATGGCCTTGCTGGTCAAGGCGGAATAGACCATTTCTCCAGTTTTTTTGTGCAACTCAATTTGGTCAATAGGATGGATATCCTTTGCCAATACATCAAAATTTGTCTTAAGGTAATCTGCCATTGATTTTGGTTGCTCTATGGTTAGCTTTAGAAATCTCATCCGCATTTTCCCTTATTTTATATCAAAGGCTGAGATTAGCCTTGTTTGGTTGGTTGGAGCCATCCTTAGATAATGTGCATAGCTTTGCACCTTTAACTTTTCATTTCTTGCTTTGATCTCCTTGTATTTTTCTTTGATTTCTTGGCTCTATCCAGTGGGAGCCTTAAAGGAGGATACTTCCACACTCTGCTGCCTTTCTAACATTTGATTTTGAGAGGTGGAAGGTTCTTGTGTTCCTCTTGAAGAAATAGTATGCCCACTTTCTGTTCTTTCTGCTCCTGAAATCCCTATTGTTTCCTCAATGTATTCTTGCTTTGCACATGGATTTAACCTTTGCCTTTTAGCATACGTTTGGGCCACAGGCCTGCTAGAAGGAGTGGCCTCCTCTCTGTTTCTTTTAAGGTTCCTTTCCTCATTAAGAGGGGTCTGCAAAATAGGAGGATTGCTCATGATTTGTTCAGGTTGAGCAAATTCCTTTGAAATTTTGGGCTGTTTATATTCTTATGGCTGCTCTGAATGTTCTGGTTGCTTTGATGGCTCTACTTGTTCTGAAGATTCTGGTTGTCCAGATGGTCCTGCCTCTGCTGACTGTCCACTGTGTCCCTGTGATGGTCTCTCAGACTAAGACTCTCCTGAAACCTATACAAAGGAATCCTCATCAAGTATTATGTCTAAGTCTATTAACACATTATCAACAACAACCTGTGTACTATCTCGATCTATCAAAGTGCCATCCACCCATTCAGATTGATTAGCGTATTGTTCTATTTCAGGGATCCTATGGTGGATGTAGGGAGATAGTGTATTCTTTTGTCTCCTATTACAGATGAAGCTTAAGGGGTCATAGATCCACATGAAACTCTGTTTCAGTTTCAACCTTTGGAATATTTCATCTGCCTCCTTTCCTGCTTCCCTACTGTTACAAATGAATGGGCCCAGTTGATCCTTTATCCTTAGTTGGGCTTTCTTTTTGGCTCTTACAAAGTGCACCTCATTTGAGTTGATCATTTGTCAATAGTACTCCAGATCAAATAATCTCATGGGGAGGTACTTTGGCAATTTGTAAGGTGGCAATTCACATCCATAAATCCTGATTTCAGTATGGTTTTGGTACAAGTACCAATCCCCTACTTTGTATTGCTTTGACAACTATAGGATTCTCCTGATGTTTGCACTGATTCTGGGTGGAGGGCTTCCTAGTAGCATGGTTGTCACAGGGTACACAAAGAGGTCTATGAAATCTGTATAAGAATATTGAGAATCAAATTGATGGATCAATGAAGTCCAAAAAATCACTGATCTGGGGTTTCCTCTGGTGTCAAGCTTTTGGAGGGCAATTGGAAACCTATCAGCTTGGTAATACAAGAATAAATGATATAAAACTGAAGAATACTTGAAAACTCTTTCATTTTCCAACCTCATGAATTGATCATGCATTCTGTCAGCAATAAACTTTGCATAGTCAAATATGATGGTTGGTGGTTGGCCAGGAGAGTAGATTGACATGATGGATATTATGATCTCATCAACAAATTCACTAGTGGTGTAGCCTAGCACACTGGATATCATGTCTATGATGTCTTGGCCAAGGCTAGAGAATATTATCCATAGATAAGTAGGAGGGTCCTTTGGGGTATACTGTTCTTCTCTGATGAAAATCTAGAATAACTGAGCCAATCAGACTGAGGTGAGTGTATGGTATTTGTTCAGCATATCTCCGATGGAAAGAGGGGTTAGGTTTTGACTTGGCTACAATTGAAGCATTTGGTTAATGGATTCAACAGTAGTAGTGAACAAAACAGACTGGTTAGGGGTTCTCACTTCTCTCTGGATAGGATCATAGTTCATATGACAGTAATGTACAATCTTTGGGAATACATGCACTCTGGGAAACTGGTAGTTTGGTAAGCCTGATTCAAGTATTGGTCTCTGTATTTGCAGAAAAGTTTTAGAGGGGAATTTGAGACTGAGGTGTCCTTAATCTGGAAATCTTTGTCTGCAAGTGGAAGGTGGTCTAAATCCCTATGAGGAGTTGTAATGGGCATGATATTCAATGTAATTGGGGCTTCCATCCTTGGTTCTTGTGGATTCAACGATGGGGCAAAGGGTTTTAGGGAAATTGGGAACAATTGGTCTATTTCAGAGTATTTCAGGACTACCAGGTGGCGTAATTCACTAAATTACTTAGTATTTAAAGAAATTAAGCTTAGGTTTGGCAAGAAAATAGGGTTTCTCAGTGGAAATGGGTTAAATACCTGGTTTTGGTTGTTTGAATGGTGAAATGGCAACTGTGCACTGTTTGCAGGAAGCACACGTGTCTTGAAGGTGGTCTGGAGTTCAACAGCTTCAAAAAGTTGACGGTTGGTAGCAGGTTGGTAGTTGAACGTACTTTGTGCTTTGCATGGAGTCGGAATGTTCTTTTCTTGATAAAAAAATGAAAAATCAATGAGTTTTTTGGTTTTATGTGTAAAGTCAATGTTATTGGCAGGCACATTGGAAAAACGATAGTTGGTGCCAACCTGAGGATATGACGTTTTCTCATGTAGCAGAGGTGGTAAGCAGGATCCATCACACTACTTTTCGAGAAAAGCGGTTTTGGGGAGAGGTCGCTTGCTGCCATTCATCGGGCGCCATGTAGCGGCAAGGTGAACAGTGAAACCGCTCACATCGGGCGGGTAAAGGTCGGCCTTCGGAGGCCGCCCGATATGAGCGTTAGTCGTTGGATCTGAAGGGGTCAGATTGTATGGTGATCAGGGCAATGATTTGATCGGGGAGTTAATGGAGGGGCCCGACGGGATATTAACTGCGGATTAGGGTGACTTAATGACATCGGGGACGATATGATTGGAGGAACAGGTTATTAATTAATCACTGTTTGATTAATTAACCCCTTTTTGTTTGGCAGAGGGTTATGGCTCTTAATTAGTCGTGGATCGACTAATTAATCCGTTTAATTATTTTACTAATAAGGTTTATATTTCAAACCATCGGGGCGGGATATTAACATATGGGATTTTAATAAAATATACAGGAAAGGGGGTTTTCTTTTTGGGAGTTAAATAAATATAATGAAAATTAAAGTTAATATGAAATGAAGGCGGAAGGAAAATGTGCTAAGTATAATGTATTGACATTTATTTATATATCCACATTTACACATTATAACTTAGGCTAAATGTTTTTTTGTGGGTTTTTTGTGGGAAAAAGGGGTTTTATGTAGGGTTAATTACTTTCCCTAGGCAAGTGATGATTTCACCTTAGGAAAAGGGATTTTTAGGTGAAATGAATGTATTATGGAGGAAATGAATGTTGGTAAGGGGGTTTTAGTACTTAGACCCTATAAGTTATTGGGTCGAGGGTTCGGTCCCTCCAGAAGTCAGAGAAATGCTCTGAGCCCCTTTAACTTAAGGTTTTAGGTACTTTTGACTTTACTTGTGGGAAATTAGTGAAATTAGAGGTAAAATGAATGGGGAAATTAATCACTTGACTTTGTAACTATTCCATTATCATCCATACTTTAAGAAACTTGATGATGAAAGTAAATGACATGATTTTATCCAATCAATCACCATAATTCTGCAACCATCCAACTACTTACCCATCTACTCATCCTACCATTTATTCTACTCTTTATTAGGGTGCACTTAAGCTGGAAAACCATTATCAAAACACTTTTCTTTTCTTTACAATAGAAATCTATATAAGTCTATCCTTATTACATCCAAGGGCTCAGATTAAACTGTTGAGATCCTTTTATTTACTCTACCTATCTACTTATCTGCCAAGATTAAACAATTTGGTCAGATTTTATTCTCTATCTCTAAACATGAAATTGAAAACATGGAATAACCAAAATTAAACTATTTGGTTACCATGTATTATGGCCTAAATAACAAGTTGCACACAATCATTATTGTACAAAAAGTAAAATAGCATTGGCATTTGGACTTGCACATTTTCATGGTCTTTTTCTTTTTCTTGGGGTTCATTTTTCATCTTTTTTGACCTTTTTCATTCTTTTGGTCCTCTGATTTTTCTTTTAGGACATACCCTCTTTACATTTTTTATTTTTTTTGATTTTTTGAATATGGAAAACATTTGCAAAAAATCAAAGGTATGTACATATTACAGATTTGACCTCAGCCATTCAAAAATTATGACACCTATTGGTATAGGAACATAACAGAACTGATAGCTCCCCATAGCTGAAAGGAAGAACATTGGCATGGTGGGAGAAACAAGTTCCATATTGCATGATCATTGGCTACCATTACATCTCTGGGAAAACTCATGCAATACCACAGTCTACTTGTAGAACTAGAGTCCTCATAGAATACTTTGCATGATCACACCAAACGAATCTTTCTTTGGGAGAAAGCCTAATGTGTCTCATTTCATAATTTTTGGAGCTTCAGTTTATTGTAATTTCTCCAAGGGTTTGAGGAAGAAACTTGAGCCTACAATAGAGTTGGGATTTTTTGTAGGATACACTAAAACTCCACACAATTACTAGGTGTATTTACCTTGACTGAGGATGATAGTTATGAGAAGAGATGTCAATTTAAATTAGGAGAATGTTATTAGATGTTCTCTATAATGAGAGTTGAGTATCCCACTGACGAAGGAGCTTCTAGCACCAAAGGAGAAGCCATGGGATGAGCTTTAGGAGGTTTTGGAGAAGCCACATGCAGTGGAGCAAAGAGGAGGCAAAGTGGAGGAACCCACTCAACCAGAATCTTCGAAAGAGGGCAGGAAGAGAACCAGTGGAGCTGATAGATTTTTGCGAGATGTTAGGGAGAATGTGGGACCCCCTACATCACAACGTCCGAAAAGGATGTCAGATGATAGGTACACTGGTTACATGGCTCTCATGACAGAGCTCATTGAGACAAAGCCTTCTTCATTTGAGGAAGCAGTTTCTCAACCTATTTGGGTTGATGCCATGGTGGAAGAATATGAATCCATCATGAATAAAAATGTATGGGAGGTGGTTTTGAGACCAGAAGGGAAATCAGTGGTTGGTTCCAGATGGATCTCCAAAGTGAAGCATGCAATTGATGGGAGAATCGAGAAGTACAAGGCCAAATTTGTGGCCAAAGGATTCTCTCAGGTAGAGGGAGTGGAATTTGAGAAAAAAATTGCATCAATTGCAACATATTCCTCAATCATATCCATTCTAGCATTGGATGCGCAAATGGGGTGCAAAATCCACGAGATGGATGTGAAGACCACCTTTCTCAATGATTTTGTTGAGGAGGAAATTTACATAGAGAGGCTAGAAGGATTTGAGAAATATGATTAGGAGTCACATGCGTGCCGGCTCAAGAGAGCATTGTATGGTCTCAAACATGCACCCTGAGCATGGTACACTCAGATCAACAATTATCTTAGTGGATTGGGCTTCACCAAAAGTGAACCAAATGTGAACCTCTATCACATTGTGGTAGATGGTAAGTTGCTTATTATTGTTTTGTACGTTGATGATTTAATATTGACGGGTGATGAGAAGTTGATCCACTCTTGCAAAGAGGATCTTGAGAGGGAATTTGAGATGAAAGACATGGGCTTAATGCATTACTTCCTTGGGATGGAAGTATGGCAAGGTGATGGTTAATTATTTGTATCTTAGGGTGTTGGCAGGAAAATTTCCCTATGGCAAGGGTTGAAAGCCTCAATAACGCAGGATAAAATAATCAACAAAGAACACACAATCAAGCATGCCAAACATTTGAACTATCAAACTTGGATTTGGAGAGATATCTGAAGGTCATACATTTGATTGTATTCCTATAGGGTCTAAACC
This sequence comes from Pinus tabuliformis, assembly GCA_031772625.1. NCBI lineage: Eukaryota > Viridiplantae > Streptophyta > Pinopsida > Pinales > Pinaceae > Pinus > Pinus tabuliformis. The sequence goes on along the minus strand of CM062810.1, from coordinate 729,550,611 downwards.
CTTTGCTTCTTCCAAGATGTGCAAACCTACAAATAAATCGTAGAAGCATATACATAATAGATAATTCAATGTGCATACATAAAAAAATGTTAGATAATCATATATAAACATTCATATTATCATTCATAAGATGAAAACATATATCGGGAACAAGACATGAGCTCATTTATTGATTAACAGAAGTAAGTATAGGATAGACATAACCTAATCCAGGCCAAAGGCACCAACAAAGCCTTCCTATGAAATCATCCAGCCTAAGCCACGAAGACAACCTTTCTAATAGGTGCAAGAATATGCTAGATAAGGATTTTGATCATCTCTACAAAGGAAACCAGGGTTTCCTAGAGACTGGGAGTGTAGGAGGCACAGAAAAAGTAGACTTGATCTGGGAGAAATCGAGTAAAATGTTGATATCCTTCTTCTCATGTTGTAATTAGGCCTACCAAAGGGGTGTATATATACCACATCAAATTGGTTATTTTAGTTAGGCCACGAGCTCCTGTAGGTGGGATCTCGATAAAACCCATAAACCCCTCTCGAAAAATATCATTTTATTTTATTTCTTTTATTTTTTAAAAGGTATATGTTGGTATAATATTATGGGACCCATGAATGTATGCATTTTTGTATGGGAAGAGTCTCCTATGGATTTTGAAATATTGTTTTTTAGTATAAAAGCAAGTCTACATGGGGAAAGGGACTTCCCAGGGCCATAAAAGAGCATCAGGTCTACAAGAGTGTTAAAGATGTTATAACAGATGCCCTCTAATATATGAGGTCAAAAGGGAACATGGTGGCTGAAATATATTAAATATAGAAAGAGGAGTCATCCAAAAACCCGAGAGGAGATCACCATATTCCAACCCATCGAATACCTGTGGAAGGAGTCAGAAAGAAAACTCATGTCTGAGGTGGGCATACTCATGCTCAGAAGTAGTAAAGCATGTCCACTGATCAAGTATAATTCGGATCCAAAATGTATACATAAGTGTACAAAATGAGTTGAAGAATACATAATGGATTGTCAGATCATAGCCATGAAAGAACACAGTTGAGTTATGTCTCAATATCACAAATAGAAGAATGTATGATCAATGATTTTGCATAACTGATCCTCATAAAAATACCAAGTCATATAGGTGTAATAGTGGTACTGAATAAACTCAGGTGTAACATATAAGATGTTGTTGTGAAAGACTGCAACATATAGAGTTGAGAGGTGTCACTGGAAGACAAGTAAAAGAGTTTTCAAGTGAACCAAGATGTTGACACAACCCAAGGTCTTCACTGAATGTAAATGGTACATTTCTACACCATGGGAATAAACGAGCTGAAGTTGACAATATGAGAAATTGTTTGATTAGTGGTCATTGATGTATATTGTTAACAAACGTGAGACAACTCACCAATAATGATAATGACTGTCAAGGTACCCCAATACAATATAAAAAGTATGAATAGATGTGTTGAAGTTGAACACTTGAAAGAATATTCCAATCATGAGACATTGATGTATTCTCACTGTTGACAGTGAAGGAGTCTGCTGCTAATGATTACAAACCCTAAGGTACTGAAAAAACAACTCTGGACCTTATTCCTAGAGCAATGAGTTGGATTCTATGGGAAATTGTCCACTGGAAGGATGTCATTAAGGCATCCCAAATCAACCAGCACGAGTGTAAGTTAGAGGCAAATAATTTGGAAGAACTTGGACAAAGAGAGATGAAGTAACCATTCCGAAATACATTTCAACATGCACAAGATGTGGCTAGCGCATGACAGGAATCCTCTGAAACAACCAATATTGAAAGCTGACATAGAGGCGAGGCATCCACTAATAGGGTCAAATAGAAGCTAAGGTATTGTATGAATCCCAATGTGTGATAATGTAAGATGACGTCAAACACAAGGGAAAACACTCTGTCAAAGACCCATAATGTTGATCGATGTTGAGCACAAGGTCACCTATCAATGATGTAAATAGGGCCATGGTGCAACTCTAGGTATAATCTCGGAGTAATTTGTCAGATTTTATATGATCAACCCCACTAGTAAGAAGTCAATGGGGACCTTCCTAACCAACATGAGTAAAGGACCAACTCACTGATGTGACATTGAGCATAACTTGACAGATCAGGTATGGCCGATGAAAATGAGTCTAGAGACACTACAAAATGGCTAACAATAGTTTTACTTCCCTTGAACATAATTGTTGGCATTATGATTCAGGTGTTGTACTTGATGGCAAACGCCTTCAGGTGGTAAATCAAGAAGGACGCAGGAAATTTTGTTTAGCAAGCGCGTCCCCGCAGGTATTCCATACAGAACCCGCGTCTAGGGACGCCGGCCAGCCGTTCAGAAGGTGCGTCCGCCCAGTGCACACATTTCAAGGTAGAGAAAAACTCGTGGGGGCTTCTTGTGTGGTTTCTAGCCGACGGTTGCGTGTTTCTCTGGTGTCGGCTCGTGGTATTGTTCCACGCTTTGGGGAGAAGATTGCCTATATAAAGCAAAGGAGTTCATTTGGATTAGGCATCATCTTGGTTGATCATCTCTTGGTGTGATCTAGTCCATATCTTTAAGGGTAAATCTTCTAATGGACTACGATCTATATGGCGCATGATCAGATCTGTGGATCTGAGTGTTTGGGTTGGTTCTGAAGTCCTCTTATCTTCTATATCTAAAGGGACGCAGATTCAGTGAAGGGAAAGTGCGCCGGGACGCAGTACAGTAAAAGATCAGGTGCGTCTCTGAAGCAAAGGACGCGGCGCGACTGTGGTATTGGGTGCGTCTCTGAAGCAAAAGACGCGGCGCGATAGTGTTGATGTGTGCGTCGGTCGCAGACAAGCAAAAGGAACAGTGCGTCTGCACGCAGAACAGCATAAGGTATACTGCGTCCAGTCGCAGGCCACAGAAAGAAAATATGCGTCCCTGTCTCAAGATGATCTGTTAACTGTATATTTCTGTTCATAAGGTGTTCTGGGTTGTTTCTGTAATTACTGATCTGATATCTGTAGTAGACTGTATCTGTTGTATTCTTGTTGATCATTTTGAAAAGAAGTAGGGGGTTGTAGCTCCCTTCCAGGAGAAGTCTGGAAAACAAGAAAGAGTTGTAGCTCTTTGCAGGTTGCAGCCTGCGTGCTGGTAAAGGACTGCACCAGTACAAAATCATTGTAAAAAGAATTTCTTGAAAGAAGATAGAGACATTATTGCAGCAGGTGGTTTTTCTCCCGCATTGGGTTTCCACCTTACATCTTGTGTTCTTTGGTGTGACTGTCTATTTTCTTTATTCATGCTCATTGTTTTATGGTACTGATATGCAAGAATATTTCAAAAGATCAAATAAGGAAGATTTGGTAAATTGCTAGATAATACTGATTCCCCCCCCCCCCTCAGTATTATTTCCAACAATTGGTATCAGAGCGGGTCCTTCAGAACAGCTTGATCGCTTGAAGGTAGATCGTTCATCATGAGCAACTACGAGAGAGAAGCATCAATCAGGCCACCCGTCTTCGATGGAACAAACTTCAATTATTGGAAGGTAAGAGTTACTGCATATCTTCAATCTCTTGGTACAGAAGTTTGGAACATTGTAGAATCAGGCTATGCCTTTCCTTCAGTTACTCCTACAGATCCAGCTGAGAAAAAGCAGTATGAAACAAATGCAAAAGCAGTCAGCACTCTATTAGGAAGTATATCTCAAACAGAGTTCATGAAGGTCATGCACTTCAAATCAGCAAAAGAGATATGGGACAAAATGATCACTAGCTATGAAGGAGATGAACAGGTAAAAGAAGCTAAACTTCAAACTCTCAGGATTCAATATGAGACTCTCAAGATGTATAATGATGAAAGTGTGGCTAATTATTTTCTTCGAGTAGATGAGATTGTTAATTGTATGAAAAATTTGGGTGAAGAAATAAAAGAGACTATAGTAGTTCAAAAGATTCTAAGATCTTTATCTCCCAAGTTTGAATCTAAAGTATCTGCAGTAGAAGAAAAGGAAAATCTCCGTGTTCTCACTATGTCTCAGCTGCATGGAATTCTAACTGCTTATGAAATGAGAAAGGGAGGTCCATCAGATAGAAGGGAAGCTGCTTTTAAAGCATCAGGCAAAGAAGATCACTATGAAGCATGTCATGTTCCAGAAGAAGAGGAAGAAGAATCAAACTTTGTCAGAAATCTTCAAAGGGGTTCTGGAAGGTTCAGAGGTAAGCTACCTTTCAAATGTTTTGCTTGTGGAAGAGTAGGTCATTATGCTGCAAAATGCTCTTATAAGGATAAAGGAAAGGAACCAGTTAGATGGAACAAGAAACAGGGTACAAATAAGAAAAGCTACTACACCCATGAAGATAGCGATGGCTTATCAAACAGTGATGAAGATGAACAAGGTAACAAATATAGATTGTTAATGGCATTTGAAGATGACAATTATGAGGATGCTATAGATGTGGATAACCTTTATGATGAAATTACTAGACTCAAGAGATGTATAGAAGAAAAGAACATGATTATTGATACTCTACAATTTCAGATTGATGAAAAGGAAAAACATCTTGAAAAATTAGAAGGTGAAATTGTTGGTCTTAGAAAAGAAATTGAGAAAACAAAAACTATTAATCTGAAGTTTGTCAAAGGATCTGAAACGTTGAATGAGATTATCAGTGTGCAGCGATCTCCTCTAAATAAGACAGGTCTGGGCTACAATGGAGAAACTTCTCAAGCTTCCACTTCAAAAAGTTATCTTGATGCCGCAAGAAGAAATGAGCAAGAACACAAGGAAGATCATCAGGTAAAGCAGGGACAAACTTCAAACTATCAGGGGCAATCCAGCTTAAGGGTGAACAAAAGCCACAACCAGCCACAGGTAAAACCTTCTCAATTTGGTTCAAGAATAGATGAAAATAGAAATTACAATCAGTCAGCTGGTAGATTCAATAATCGCAGAAACTTCTTCAATGGACAATGCTTTTCTTGCCATAACTTTGGTCACAAAGCAGCCCAATGTGTTGCGTATAAAACAATCATGACTAGGGAAGCTCAAAAACAAAGAAGCATGACAGGGAATACAAAAAGGACCTATAACAATTTTTCAGCTCTTGAAAATGAAGTTGAATGCTCTATTTGCAATAATTTTGGACATGAAGATGTTGAATGCAGAAGCAGGTTTCCGGAAAGAAAGGTACAAGAACAAAAAAGGGAACAAACCTCAGGCACCAAAACATGGAAAATAAAGGAACCTCAAACAGAAAGATGTGGGATAGCATTCTATGCAGAAGGACAAGAAAATCTATGGTACATTGACAGTGGATGTTCAAAGCACATGACAGGTGATAAAGAAAAACTTGAATCTTATTCTAATTTAGAAAAGGGAAAGAAAGTCTCTTTTGGAAATGATACTCCTGCAACTATAAAAGGAAAAGGTATTGCTCCTTTAAAAGAAGATGTTAAGGCTGGAAATGTTTTGTTTGTTGATGGACTAAAGCATAATCTTCTAAGTGTAAGCCAGATGTGTGATCAAAGAACCGAGGTTATATTCAGATCAAATGGATGTCTTGTTCGTGATCTTGATACAGGTAAAACAGTTCTCAAAGGAAAAAGAACTTCAAATAATCTATACATTTTTGATGAAGAACAACAACAATGCTATTTAAGCAAGGATGAAGAGCACTGGTTATGGCATCGAAGATTGGGACATCTAAGTTTCTCACAAATAAGGAAAGCTTGCAAATATCAGGCAGTTCGCGATCTTCCAGATATCAAAATTCCTGACAACACCATGTGCAGATCATGTCAGTTTGGAAAACAGACTAGAACTAACTTTCCAGAGAAAGAAGGATCAGCCAGTATGCCTCTGGAGCTAGTACATACAGATGTATGTGGACCATTCAGAAAAAGAACACCTAGAGGAGAGGAATACTTGATATTATTTATTGACGATTTCTCCAGGTTTGTTTGGTTGGGACTTATGAAGCACAAAGATGAAGCTTTCGAAAAATTCAAATCCTTCAAAGCCTTGGCTGAAAATGAATCAGGTCACAAGATTAAGTGCCTCAGATCCGACAGAGGTGGAGAATTTACTTCAAATGAATTTTTCGATTTCTGTGATGAACATGGAATAAGGAGAGAATTTTCTACAGCTAGAACTCCTCAGCAAAATGGAGTAGTGGAAAGAATGAACAGAACAGTCCAGCAAATGGCTCGTGCTATGCTTGATGAATCAGGAACTCCTGCAACCTTCTGGGGTGAAGCTGCACATGCGGCGGTTATTATTCTCAACAAGACAAATGTTCGAGTGAACAGCACTCAAACTCCTCATGAGCTCTGGAGTGGTAAAACTCCTTCAGTAAAGCACTTCAAAATCTTTGGGAGCAAATGCTATATCAAAAATACTGAGGAGCAGCTTGGCAAACTTGATCCTAGAGCAGATGAAGGAATTCTTCTTGGCTACTCTCCACATAGCAAAGCATACAAATGCTACAATAAAAGACTTGGCAGAATTGTTGAAAGCATTGATGTAGTGGTTGATGAGAAAGGATACATTCCTAGGCAAATACATCGTGAAGACATTGAAGAAGATGAAAGCTACCCTCAAAGACAGAATGATGAAGAAGAAGAACCGCAAGAACAATTTCAAGACGGACCTCACGAAGAAGCAGAAGAAAGAACAAGAATAGAAGAAAAGACTCCATCCAGATATGTTCAAAAGAACCATCCAGAATCTCAGATCATGGGACAAAAGGAAGCAGGTATACAAACTAGAAGAACAGTTGCAGAAGCTTCAAGTTATTTGGCATTACTCTCCTCTACTGAACCACAAAATGTGAAAGAAGCATGCAAAGATGAATGTTGGGTGAAAGCAATGGATGAAGAACTTGAGCAAATCGAAAAGAACAATACTTGGGAGCTGGTTCCTAGACCAAAGGATAAGAATGTTATCGGAACAAAATGGGTGTTCAAAAATAAATTGAATGAAAATGGAGAAGTAATTAGGAACAAAGCCAGACTTGTTTGTAAAGGGTATGCACAGCAAGAAGGAATAGACTTTGAAGAAACTTTTGCTCCTGTTGCAAGACTTGAGGCCATCCGAATGTTTCTTGCTCTCTCAAGTTGTCAGAACTTCAAAGTATTTCAAATGGATGTGAAATCAGCTTTTCTGAATGGAGACTTGGATGAAGAAGTGTACATTGAACAGCCAGATGGTTTCATTCTTGGAAACGATCCAAATCTTGTATGCCGATTAAAAAAGGCTCTCTATGGTCTCAAACAAGCTCCAAGGGCTTGGTACTACCGGTTGGACAAATATCTTCATCAACAAGGTTTCTCAAAAGGTTCAGCAGATAGCAATCTTTATATAAAAATTGAAAATGACAAATTACTAATACTTGTTGTGTATGTAGATGACATTATTTTTGGCAGTAATGAAGAAGCTATGAGTCAAAGCTTTGCCTCAGTCATGCAGAAAGAATTTGAGATGTCCTTGCTAGGAGAACTGACATACTTTCTTGGTTTGCAAATCCAACAAAAGAAAGGAGGAATCCTTTTATCTCAAACCAAGTATCTCAAGCAGATTTTGAAGAAATATGGCATGGAAGATGCAAAACCAGTATGTACACCCATGGTCACAGGATGTAGTCTCAGTGCAAATGACGAATCTGCAGCAGTTCATCAACCAACCTACAGATCTATGATTGGAAGTCTACTATATTTGACAGGTACCCGACCAGACATCATGCATGCAGTTGGAATAGTTGGAAGGTTTCAGGAAAATCCAAAGGAGACTCATCTTCATGCAGTAAAGAGAATCTTCAAATATCTTCAAGGGACTCAAAATTATGGCCTATGGTATCCTAGAGATCCAGATCTCACTCTTCATGCTTATACAGATGCAGATTGGGCCGGAAGCGTGGATGACAGGAAAAGCACAAGTGGTGGTGCATTCTTTATGGGTTCTAGACTGGTATCTTGGTTCAGCAAGAAACAGAGTTCAATTGCCTTGTCTACAGCTGAAGCGGAATATGTTGCGGCTGCATCTTGTTGCACCCAACTTCTTTGGATGATGCAGACTTTGCAGGATTATCAAATCACTTGTACACCTCCTATTCCTATCTTATGTGACAACACAAGTGCAATCAGCATCTCAAAGAATCCGGTTATGCATTCAAAAACCAAGCACATACCAATCAAGTACCATTTTCTCCGGGAACAAGTACTTGAACAGAAGGTCAAGTTGGAGTATGTTCCTTCTAAGGAACAAGTTGCTGATATTTTCACCAAACCGTTGCCCAGGGACACTTTTGAATACCTCAGGCAAAAGCTGGGGGTTGTTGATGCATCATCTCACTGTTGACCATCTTCCTATTGATGGTATAGGCTCAGGGGGAGCACATAATGCATTGTTGGCATTATGGAGAAGGAGATCTTGGAAATAGCTGCAATATGTCTCTGTCTTCTTCATGATGGATTTCTGGTTACAATTATGGAGAAGCATGAGCATAGGGGGAGCATACCCTTTGCACTTGATGTCAAAGGGGGAGAATGATGAAGCTGAAAGTTTATGTGGTTGCCATCAAGTCCAAAGGGGGAGTTTGTTGGCATTATGATTCAGGTGTTGTACTTGATGGCAAACGCCTTCAGGTGGTAAATCAAGAAGGACGCAGGAAATTTTGTTTAGCAAGCGCGTCCCCGCAGGTATTCCATACAGAACCCGCGTCTAGGGACGCCGGCCAGCCGTTCAGAAGGTGCGTCCGCCCAGTGCACACATTTCAAGGTAGAGAAAAACTCGTGGGGGCTTCTTGTGTGGTTTCTAGCCGACGGTTGCGTGTTTCTCTGGTGTCGGCTCGTGGTATTGTTCCACGCTTTGGGGAGAAGATTGCCTATATAAAGCAAAGGAGTTCATTTGGATTAGGCATCATCTTGGTTGATCATCTCTTGGTGTGATCTAGTCCATATCTTTAAGGGTAAATCTTCTAATGGACTACGATCTATATGGCGCATGATCAGATCTGTGGATCTGAGTGTTTGGGTTGGTTCTGAAGTCCTCTTATCTTCTATATCTAAAGGGACGCAGATTCAGTGAAGGGAAAGTGCGCCGGGACGCAGTACAGTAAAAGATCAGGTGCGTCTCTGAAGCAAAGGACGCGGCGCGACTGTGGTATTGGGTGCGTCTCTGAAGCAAAAGACGCGGCGCGATAGTGTTGATGTGTGCGTCGGTCGCAGACAAGCAAAAGGAACAGTGCGTCTGCACGCAGAACAGCATAAGGTATACTGCGTCCAGTCGCAGGCCACAGAAAGAAAATATGCGTCCCTGTCTCAAGATGATCTGTTAACTGTATATTTCTGTTCATAAGGTGTTCTGGGTTGTTTCTGTAATTACTGATCTGATATCTGTAGTAGACTGTATCTGTTGTATTCTTGTTGATCATTTTGAAAAGAAGTAGGGGGTTGTAGCTCCCTTCCAGGAGAAGTCTGGAAAACAAGAAAGAGTTGTAGCTCTTTGCAGGTTGCAGCCCGCGTGCTGGTAAAGGACTGCACCAGTACAAAATCATTGTAAAAAGAATTTCTTGAAAGAAGATAGAGACATTATTGCAGCAGGTGGTTTTTCTCCCGCATTGGGTTTCCACCTTACATCTTGTGTTCTTTGGTGTGACTGTCTATTTTCTTTATTCATGCTCATTGTTTTATGGTACTGATATGCAAGAATATTTCAAAAGATCAAATAAGGAAGATTTGGTAAATTGCTAGATAATACTGATTCCCCCCCCCCCCCTCAGTATTATTTCCAACAATAATCACGACTTAATGTGACTTTATGGAAACATAAAATAACTTTGTATAAGTTTGGAATGCATGAGGCATCAAAAAACTCTCCATATTATTGGAAGGTATAACCAGCCGATGGAGGACTAACTTAAAAACAAGGTTATGTCTTACCTAAATTCAAATCAAGTCCCATCCCAATGGAGGAAAGACTCATTTTAAGTGCTTTGTTTAGGGAAAACACAACTGACTCTTTCTCCCATCAAATGATGAATAAATTGTCCCATTCTTGCTCTTTTTTTGGAATATTTTATTATTATTATCTTTTTCATATTATAAATCCTAAAAAAGAATGAAATAATGCATATAGTACAGTGGAGAGAAAAAGTGTCAAGGGAAAGTGCATTATTTCTTGGGACTGGAACATTCCTATGCTTAATGCAAGGTGGCAGATACTAGTAATTGACACTCAGGGGATGTTCCCTACATGGAAAAGGGTGTCAAGTCGCAAAGGCTAATGAATGCATGGTTTGAACTTGCAGAAAATTCATGGTCAAAAGTGGCTTATACACGAGTCCAATGAAGCCGAATTATTACCAAAAGGTGTGCAATTGGTCAATATGCAATGCAATAGTACAACTCAACATATGGGAGCCTCTAGGGTATAAAGCTACAATAATAAAAAAGAAGAAGAAGAATGAGGATTCAATGCAAAGTCATGGTGGGGCTAGAGAGGACTCCTGAGCCGATGCGATAATTGTAGCATGGGAAACATATGTTAGTAAGGTTATAAATAGGAAGCACATGGAAGGAAAGGCTTTACCAAAATGTTACGAATTTATGAAACGGAGAGTGAGAGATGTTAAAAAATCACAACATAGTGAGGTTGACCCTGTGGCTAATTGTAATGCCTTCCTCCCACATCTACCCAAGTAACCGACCAACCAGGGTAAACATGTGATGAGAAGTTACCATGATTGATTAAACCTCCTACGTGACCTTAAAGAAGTGGAATCGATGCAAACACAACATACTAGATCTTCTGCACCTGCTATTAGACTGTCATAATTCATCACAGTCATTCCCCTGACCTTCCCCTCAATCCCACTAAACTTTTAGACCTCTAAACCCTAGATGCTCCCTTGATATGGGCAAGGGTGTGTCTAAGAACCTCTGGATGCATGCACAACATGGGTGTGCCAATATCCAGGGACTTTTCTGCCCATTACTATACCTACGTCCTCGGGATTTGAGCACTTTTCAGGCCCAAAGCCTAGGTCACTGCCTAGAACTCAATGATACTTTTAGAATCCATAATTTAGATAATAATAAGTCTTACAAATCAAAAACTGGATCCATGACTACGCTTGACCATCCCCAACCAAGATTGACATTTTGCAAACACTTGACATCAATGCAATCTACAGGAAATGAATACAATACAGAGAATAAATGACTAATAGCTCATATGAGACTTGACAATAAGGATCACCACCCTCTTCCTTTAACTATTTTGACATCAATTAGGTCTTGCATCCATTTTCCTTTCAGTTACAAGTAAATACATGAAATAACCATGACAATAACTAGTCATATAACCATGCTTATAACCAACATTAAACCATGAAATAATAATGAGATGACAACCATTAAAGTCACATATTAACACGTACAAGAGAAAGAGAACTTAGATTTTATTAAACATAGGCAAATCCAATTAGGTTTGGTACTTCCATGTACCACCAAACCGTAGACATGGCTAAACAAAATATTTCTTTCAGCCAGTCACCCCCGTGCCATATTCCAAGCATGTATTTGGGATCTCTTGGATAAACCAATCCAAAAAAAACTAAGGAAATCCAAAATTTAAACCACTTCCACCCTCACCAAACCGTGATGTCACCAACACTGGCACTGAGATCATAAAACCAAATCGAGCTAGGAATTCCTCTTGACTCCATCACTATCATTCAGGAATTTTTGTCTCCTTGTCTGTTAGGCTTTACAGCAATCCACACCAGGTCACTAGGCCCTAAAATGAGACACCAGTATCTTAAGATTTACCACAATCCACACCAAATCACTAGGCCCTAAACCGAGATGCCACCCTCAAGCTTTATTGTGTATCCCACCAAAACCAGTCAAGGGATTCCTAGGCCTTTCAGATTTTCCTAAGACAACCTCCGCCCTAGATTCTGAAACCATTCGAAAATTCCAAAAATCAAAACCGAGAAAAAAATCCCATCACACCATGGCTATCGATAAAAATTCAAGGCTAGGCTGATAACCACTGTTATAACCCGACAAAACCATGCCACCAACAATAAGAGAACCATACACCAACATGAAAAGCCATGCATCTCAAAACCAGCTAGGAAATCACACATTAAGTATGTTACCTAGAAGTATTCCTACTGAAGCTACTTGATCCTACTCTTGCTTGCTTGATCCTAGCTTCCCTTCCTTTGCTTTGGTTTTTTTTTCCTTCCTTGCTCCAAGGCTAGAGTACCCCAAGAAAACTCTAAGTATCTAAGAGTGAGAGAGAAAGAGAGAGAGATAGTAATGAGAGAGCTCAAAAACTGAATTGACAAAAGGTTACAAACTGATCCTCAAAAACCTTTTTATTAATGAGGTCTCTATTTTCTCCATTTTCCATTATTTTCCTTCAATTTCCTCCTCACATGCAACCTGTGACCTTTCACCTGCCTTTTCTCCTGTTTTCCTTTAGTTTCATAAACAAATGTGCCAGAAATTCCTTTTTTCCTTTTTAATTTCTTTTCCTTTCCCTTTTCCTTTGCCAATTTCCCTTAGCCATAAACACATCTAGTGATGCCCACTAGGATATATTTTCCCAACATTTATCTTGTTATAAGTGTCCCTTAACCGGTGTCTTATTTTGCCTTTATTAACTTTTATTACATGGAATTTTAACTAGGGGTTTTTACAAACCCTCCCCCTTGGGGAACACTACCCTTGGTGTTAAACCACACCATGACCTCAACAAAACCACTGAAAAGCAAATATATTGCCCATGGAGATTTATAACTTATCTCATTGCAGTATTTACAATGAATGATCTGCTCAAAATCAAAACATCATGATAACATGACAAGATAACAACCATACCGCTTATTAGAGATTTATAACTTATCTCATGGCAGTATTTACATCCATATACATATGTACATATACCAAACATCAACAAAACATATGCCAAGCATATACCAAACATCAAACCAAAACTGCTTTGCCTCAACCGACAAATAATGGGTGATACATGGCCCACATCTGATTCGCCATCTCCCACGTAGCTTGTTCGGGCCCATAATGCTTCCACTACACTTTAACTTTCTCTATGGATTTGTTTGAGCTTGAGATTCTTCCATTGCAATATGTATTGAGGCTCTGGTTGGAATTCCCCTTCTTTCTCCACTTGTAGTACAAACCAATCAATAACATGATCAACATCCCTTATATACCTTTTAGGAAATGAAACATGGAAATCATCGTGGACTTTCATTGTTGGAGATAGTGCAAGTCGATAGGCCACTGGTCCAATCCTCTCAAGGATCTCAAAATGCTTGCAATACCGTGGTGCCAACTTGGCACATGATCTGATCCTCAAAGAGATATTCTTTGGATTGATGCACAAATACGCATGCTCCCCAACGTAAAACTCCTTTAATTCCCTCTGCTGATCTGCATAACTATTTTGTCTATCATGTGCTACCTTTAGATTCTTCTTTATAACCTGTATTTCATGTTCCATGTCTACCAACATATGCAGCCCAATAAGTACTTATTAACTGGATCACTCCAACTGATGGAAATATTACAACTTCTCCCATACAATTCCCTGAAAGGACTCATCCTCAATGACTCTTAATAACCATTGTTGTATGTGAACTCAACCAATGGAAGATACTCCTCCCATCTTCTGTACTGGTGCATCACATACATCCTCATCATATCCTCCAAGATCCTGTTGAACCTCTCCTTCTATCCATCTGTCTATGGATGATACGCTGTATTGAAGGCCAACTCTATACCTAAACTTGCAAATAGTTCCTTCCAAAATTTGGAAGTGAAATTCGCATCCTGATTTGAAAAATATTATTCGGGACACCATGTAATCTCACGATCTCCCTGTTGAAAACCTATGCCACCCCACTAGCTAAATATGTAGTATTTACTGGAATGAAGTGAGATACCTTTCTCAACTTGCCAACCATAACCATAATAGAATCATGTTGTCTCATTATCCTCGGAAGACTTATAATGAAATCCATGGAAATGACCTCCCATTTCCATTCTAGAATCACAATAGGTTATAGTAGACCACCTGGATGCTTACAATATGCCTTTACCTATTGATAATCCAAACATTTAACCAGGAACTCTGCCACTTCCTTCTTTAGATTTAGCCAATAGTAGAACTTCTTCATCATTGTCAACATCTTCTGATATCCTAGGTGACCCGAGTATGGCTTCACATGAAACTCCCTCAATATAATATTCTTGAGCTCACTGCAATTTGACACATAGATCATGTCCCTGAATCTCACCAAACCATCTGACGTGATACGATAGTATGCATCCTGATCACCTGTACTTGTACCTATACCTACACCTATACTTGTACCAGTACCTACACTTGTACCTATACATGTACTCTACTATAACTTGTTCATAATATCCATATACCTATCATCTTGTTGTCCTGCCTGCAAGATCCTATCTTGTAAATATGTCCCATAAGAGCTCATAACTACTATATGATTCACCTGTACCTTCCTTCTAAGAGCATCTGTAACCCACTTCTCTTTTCCCTTAATGTATATGATTTTGAAGTCAAACTTAATAATGGTAGCCAACCATCTAACTTGCATGGAATTTAGGTTCAGTTGGTCAAACAAGTATCTCAACCCACTATGATCGCTCACCAACAAAAATCTCCCTCCAAGAAGATAATTCCTCCACTTCTTCAGGGTGTGAATAATAGTTGGCAAATCAAGATCATGAGTCACGTAGTTCTGCTCATGCTCATTCAACTTCCTAGATTCATAGCACACCACCTTTCCCTCTTGCACAAGGACTCCACAAAGTCCTCTTTTACATGCATCGGTACACACTACAAGCTCTTTATCTGGATCTGTAATCTTAAGAACTTGATCATTGGTCAATAACTGCTTCAACTGCTCGAAACTAGCTGCACATTCTTCTATCCATTTGAACTTCTAACCTTTCCTTTGCAAGGATGTCATTGGATATGCAATGCATGAGAAGTTCCTAATGAACCTCCTATAGTAACCTTCGAATCCCATGAACTATATCACCTCATCTACTTTCTTAGGATCTTCCTACTCCATGATGGCCCTTATCTTTTCTGGATCTAGTGCTATGCCTTCCCTGGAAGCAACATGTCCCAAGTAATGCACCTATGTCTGCAAGAAGCTGCACTTGCTAAGCTTGGCATACATCTGATGCTCTTTTAGAAATCTCAATATTGTTGCTAAATGCTCGGCATGCTATTCTTCATTCTTGGATTATATCAAAATGTCATCAATGAATACAATAAAAAAATTGTCCAAATAAGGACTCAACACACTATTCATCACACACATAAATGTATTTGAGTCATTATTCAACTGAATGGAACTACAACAAACTCATAATTCCCATAGCTAGTCCTGAATGCAATCTTGTAGATATCCTGATCTCAAGTCAATCTTAGAGAACATTGCTACTCCCTTCAGCTGATCAAACAAATCACGAATCCTCGACAATGGACACATGTTCTTGATCGTTACCTTGTTCAGCTGACTGTAATTAATGCAAAATCTAAGAGTACCATCTTTCTTCTTTACGAACAACACTGGTGCACTCCAAGGTGATACACTTGGCCTAATGTATCCATTTTCAAGCATCCCCTTTAATTGCAATTTCAACTCTGCTAGCTCTGGAGTGTTGATCATCTTGTAAGGTACCTTCGATGCTGGTGTTGCCCCTGGCACCAGCTCAATAGAGAAATCTACTTTTCTATGAGGAGGTAACTATAGAATATTTGTTGGAAACACATCCTAATACTACTGCAATATAGGGTACCTATTGAATATTTATGCATCCTCAACATCCTTCCCCTTCTTAATAGATATATGCACTGCAAACATCACACAACCTTTTCTACAACTACGCTTAGCCCGCATAGCGGAACCATCCTCATTGATGTTGGATTCTTCTTTCCCTGCAAAATTCTCATTTCCCTACTATCATCCACACATTTAATGGCCTTGTCGAATCAATCTACTTTGGTCTTGTGAAGGTACAACCAATCCATACCCAAAATCATATTATACAATCCCAATGGTAGTACAATCAAATGTGCTGATGTAGGCATACCATTCAACTCAAATGCACAAGCTCTTACCCAGTGGCAAACTCTCTTCTTTGTACTTGTGGAAAACTATGCCAATCAAGATTCTGCATGCACTTGTTTTCTCAAACTACACTTATCAACCAAATCAAGATTAATATAACTATAATTAGATCCAGGATCAATCAAAATAGAAACAACTTGATCAAAAAGGTTACCGTCCATTTCAATGATAAATATTTGATGGTTCGCCTTATTGTTATCGATAGATGCATAGATCTGAGGAATGTTATGACCAACATAACCAACTGTATGAACCTCTTGAGCACTACAAATATGGGGTCTACCATCCTGATACTGCGGACAATCCCTCTTACGATGATCATTGCCACATATCCAACACTACAACGGTGCTCTACAATTGCTTCTAGTCTGTTTCTCTCCATGTACCTTCTCAGTTGTATTGAACTTCTTGTAAGGGACTACATTTTCTTTCTCACTTGCATCTTGAGGTCTTCCTCACTTTGGTGGCCATTTTCCTTTAAATTTCTCATTTCCTTTCAAGTCATGCCTATGCTCAAATCTACACTTTGACTTCTCATAACAATGTTTCAAATTTTGGATGATCTCCTCCAATGATCTAGGCTCATCGAACTCAATCTAGTCTCTGTATTCTACTGGTAGTCCACTAATGAATCTTTGAACCTTGGCATTCTCCTCCTTGAGGTAAAGCACATATCTCAACAGCTCCAAGAACCTGCTAGTATACTCATCATCTGTCATGGAACCCATTTGCAGCTCATAAAACTCCTTAGCTCTGTCATCATAGTACCTTTCCGAAAAATACTTCTTCTTGAAGAGCCTCTCAAAATCATTCAAAGTCAATTCATCATCATGAATACCTATAAATTTCTTCACATCTTCCCACTAGATATCTTATTTCCCTTTAAGACTGAAAGTGGTTAACTTTTCTTTCATGTTTTCTGAATCATCATGCAACTTAAAGAACTTCCTCATACCAAGCAACTAAGCCATCGCGTCTATTACAACCTTTATCCATTCCAAGCCAACGTTGGGAGGAGGTTTCAATGGATTTTATCACAGGTTTACCCAAGTCTGAGGGAAAGAGTGTCATCATGGTGGTAGTTGACAGACTTACCAAGTATGCAAACTTTTGTGCATTATCACATCCATTTAAAGCCAGTACAGTTTCTACTGCATTTATGGAAACAATTCAAAAGCTACATGGAAACCCAAAGATTATTGTAAGTGACAGAGATCCCATTTTCACTGGAAATTTTTGGACAGAATTATTTTCTTGTCTTGGTACTCAGTTAGCTCATAGCTCATCTTATCATCCTCAATCTGATGGGAAAACTGAGATAGTAAACAGATGTTTGGAAGGATATCTTCGTTGCTTTGTATCTGATAAACAGACACAATGGGTCAAATGGTTGCCTCTGGCTGAATGGTGGTATAACACTTCCTTCCATACAGCAACAAAAATGACCCCATTTATGGCACTTTATGGGTATCAGCCACCATCCATCACATCATATTTAAGAGAAAATTCTAAGGTTCAAGCAGTGGAACATCACATTGAACATCAAGAACAAGTCCTCCAACTCTTAAAGGATGACCTCGTGTTGGCACAAAATAGAATGAAACAACAGGCAGATCAACATCGTAGCGAAAGAAGTTTTGATGTAGGTGATTGGGTATTCCTACGGCTACAACCATATAAGCAAATGTCCCTTAAGCAAGCTAAGAAGGATAATACATTATCACCAAAGTATTATGGTCCATACAAGGTGTTGCAAAAGATTGGTACTATGGCATACAAATTGGAGCTTCCTGCAGCTTCCGGATTGCACCCAGTTTTCCATGTTTCATGTTTAAAGAAGGTTATAGGTGACAAGCTCCCAGTTCAAACAATATTGCCAGAACTTGACGGGGAAGGAAAAATTATATTGGAACCGGAAGCAGTCACAAAAACAAGAACTCGACAGCTACGAAATCGATCAATTTCAGAGTATCTTATCAAGTGGAAGAACTTATCTGCTGACCCCATATTTGTAGTGCTCAAGAGGTTCATTTCTACATTAAAGGAACAATTTTATCCCTTGGGTTATAAACAAAAAGCCTTAATGGATTGGCAATACTTAAGGCAAGGCAGAGGTTAGGATGTTCAAAGCTTTACAGAGGAATTTAGAAAACAAGCACTTAATTTGGACATTGCACTTGACTCACTTGAAGTAGTAACTAAGTATATTGGATCATTACATAGTTACCTTAGACATTCATTATTATTGTTTGAACCAGCTACTATTGACTCGGCCAGTGTAAAGGAAATTCATCTTGAGAACATGGGAAAAAATTAAAGAGATGATCATTTTTCAAGGAACCACCTTTCAAACCTCCAAATGGCAAACCAAAGTGAAAGGAAAAGGAAAGGAGAAGAGGACGACATCAACCAAGAAAGATGAAGACTGCAAAAAGAAAGGTCATGAAGACAATCATTGTTGGAAATTGTACCTAGAAAAGAGACCAAAGAAGTATGGAGGAAAAGGCAAGCAGAAGACAGTGGCAACTATGCAGCAAGACCTTGGATCCAATTCCGGAGATGAAGCATTGATCACAACAGCAGGAACAAAAGGTACTCTTACACCTCATGTTAATTCTGAATCACATGAAGGCACTAGTTCAATAGATGAGTCTCTTCCTAATGAATGAAAGAGAATTGAGCTATTTCATATTAGAGTTATCATAAATCATACAAAAGTGGAAACTCTATTTGATACCAGATCCCAAGCAAACTTAATTTCAGAGTCCTTGGTAAAGAAGCTAGGCTTAGAAACCAAACCACATCCAAAACCTTACCCACTTGGATGGATACATGATAAAGAAAAACTGAATGTAACTAAGCAGGCTTTTAAGTTAGTGGATGAGGTAAAAATTGGTGTGATACCATTGGATATCTATGGCATGGTGTTAGGGAGTCCATATCTATATGATAGAAAGGAAATATTCTTCCATCATGAAAACAAATACCAAATCACAAAATATGGGGTAGAATATATTGTAAGGGCTCATCAAACTAAAATCAATGCCAGCCTTGTAAGTGTAGGACAAATGAAGAGGTTGGTGAATTCCAGTAAGGGTTGCATGCTTATGGTTGTAAGGGGAAAAGATGCAGAATTATCTGATGCTTTCCATGGTTGTGATCATGTGCATAAAAAGGAATTATGTGAATTAATTTCTAACTATGATGAGATGTTTCAGGAACTAAGGGGATTACCTCTGAAGAGGGAAATCCAACATGAGATCCATTTGCAGCATGACACTCCTCTACCGAATATTGGCATGTACAGGATGTCAACCATTGAGATGGACGAGATCAAAAAGCAGGTGCAGGAACTATTGAACCAAGGGGTCATCAGGCCGAGCACTTCTCCATGTGGCTCACCAATTGTCTTAGTGCTAAAGAAAGATGGCATATGGAGGATGTGCGTGGATTATCGAGCACTAAACAAAATCACGGTAAAAAATTGTTACCCTCTTCCCCACATAGATGATTTATTAAATTAGTTAAAGAATGCTATCTATTTCACCAAATTGGATTTGCGTATTGGTTATCACCAGGTTCGAATTGCAGAACTGGATGTGTGGAAAACCACCTTCAAGACCAAACAAGGGTTGTTCGAATAGATGGTGATGCCATTCGGAATTTGCAACGCTCGAGCCACTTTCATGAGGTTCATGAATGATCTCTTATGCCTTTCATTGATGAATTTGTTCTTGTGTATATAGATGATATTTTTGTCTTTAGTAAAAGTTGGAATGAACATGTATGCCATTTGAAGAAAGTGCTTGATGTATTGAAAAAAGAAAAACTCTATGTAAAATTGTCAAAGTGTGAGTTTGGGAAAACCTCTTTGGTTTACCTAGGTCATATTGTTGGTCATGATCAGCGAAAATTTGATCCTTCTAAAGTTGAAGCAATTGTAAATTGGCCTAAGCCTACTAGTGTAACTGAGGTTCACAACTTTTTGGGTGCAGTATAGTATTGGAGGAGATTTATTTCCAATTTCTCTATTATTGCAACACCTTTACACACATTGACAAGGGTAAAGCAAGTCTTTCAACGGGGAGGAAAGCAGCAGAAGTCCTTCGAAACATTGAAGGAAAAGATCAGCACCGCACCAGTCTTGGCCTTACTAGATCTCCAACAGCCATTCGAGATCGAGACAAATGCTAGTAGATATGCCATGGGAGTTGTACTGATGCAACAAATGAAGTTGATATGTTACCATTCAGAGAAATTATCTCAGGTTGTGATAAACTATCCCACCTATGACAAGGAGTTATATGCCTTGGTCCAGAGTGTGAAAAAGTGGAAACACTACCTGATCAGCAAGGAGACCATCATCCACACGGATCATTACCCCTTGCAGTATCTTCAGTCACAAACCAAGTTGCAGTAATCTCGTCATTTCAAGTGGAGGGGTTTTCTTCTGTAGTTTCATCTGGTAATAAAGTATAAGAAGGGCACTAGCAACAAAGTGGCCGATATGCTATCTCGCCCTCCTATCTCTGCTTTCGTTATTTTGCTTAATGCTTAATTATCTTTTGAAAGTTATGCTGAACAATATGCTAACGATGATGAATTTAAGGAGATTTATGCAAAACTAACCCATGGTTCACAAGTGAAAAACTATCACTTGCAGGGAAAACTATTGTATCACCTTGGCAAATTATGAATACCCACAAGAGAAAGGGTACATGTAATCTGGGAGGCCCACACCTCCCTTGTGTCTAGTCATTTTGGTGTTGAAAAAACTTTGTGTCGTGTACAAAGATTTTGTTTTTGGCCTCATACGAAGAACATTGTGACTTGCTATGTAAAGGGGTGTGTGATGTGTTCTATTTCAAAGCCCTCTAATAGAAAAATTGGGCTCTACACACCACTCCCTATTCTGAGTCGTCCATGGGAAAGTGTGTCGATGGATTTTGTAGGAGGTTTTCCTTTGTCTAGAAAAAGTTACGACTATTTGTATGTCGTTGTTGAATGTTTTAGTAAGATGTGTATTTTAATGCCTTGTAAAAAGCAGATCACTGCAGAGCAAACTGCTTATCTTTTCTTTCAGCATGTTTGGGTCCATTTTGGGTTGCCCACATCGATTGTGTCAGATTAGGACTCTCACTTTCTCGGAGAGTTTTGGACCAGCTTGTGGAAGATGATGGACACCAAGTTGAAAAGAAGCACGACATTCCATCCATAGATTGACGGACAGACAGAGGTTGTAAATCACATCGTGGTACACTTGTTGCGAGGCTATTGTGGGAAACATCCTAAGTAGTGGGATGAGCATCTTCCATATGTCAAACATTCCTACAATCGAGCAGTACAGTCATCTATGCATCGTTCACCATTTGAGACATGTTTTGGCTACCTACCAAAAGATCTTTTTGATATTGTCTTTGGAAGGGAAGATGACTCCAATGGACATGATGACAGGGACAAAGCACAGCGGTTCATTTAGCAGATCTAGTTGATTCACCAAGTAGTACAGGAGCAGTTAGAGAAAATTCAAGCCTGGTACAAGGCTCGACATGACAAACACCAAGTTGACCATCAATTTCAAGTGGGAGACAAAGTGTGGTTCCATATCAGAAAGGAAAGGATGAAGGGAGAAGGGAAGAAGTTGCGACCAATCTAGTATGGTCCATTCACCATCTTGGAGAAGATTGGAAACAATGCCTTCCATCTCAGTTTGACGATATATATGCAAATGTACTCCATAGTCAATGTGGAAAACTTAAAGTTGTATGAGCCACCATTGATTATGGACACTGAAGAGGTGGGCACAGTTCCTACAGTTGATGACTTTGCACCAGAGTATCTTGATGAGTTCCCTGAAGACATCATCCTTGACAAAAGAACTAGGACTTCACGATGGGGAGATGTGGAATACCTTCGATTTGGTTTCAAGGTGATGCACCCTAGGAAGGCAAAATGGCTGGAAAAAGAAAGAGTGAGGGAACAATTCTGATCTAGGTCTAGGTGTGAAGAAGGACCCTTCCAAGACATTTTACTTTTGTGATGTCTTAAAATTTCTTTTTTAAAAGAACATTAATGAATACAGGAACATAGCAATCATCAGCACATGAAAATATAAGCGTTGATAATGGATTTTGTCCAGGATGGACTACGTCTCTAGGCCCCGGTGTGAAGATGGTGTAGGCCGCTGCATTAAGTTCTATAAATAATGGTGATGTACACAGAGATGATGTCTTGATCATACAAGGAAAAATTCCCTCACCCAAGAGTGGCTCTAAGAGATGTTCCACAACTAGAACTCTCAAACAAAAGACTCCTATCAGTATGACACAAAAACATGCATGGTAAGCATCCCGCCAACATGGCACAAAAGGGATGTCAAAACAAAACAAATGCATGAAAACAATAAGAGTATCCCAACAACATACAACAAGGGATCTCAAAACATAACATGAAGAGTTATGATAGCAAGTACATCACATAGAAGATTTCGCATCAAATCAAGCAAGGAATCATGACAACATGTAATAAACAAGATCCTACATCAACATTAATCAAGGATCTATTCTACACAATGCATAAAGAAGAATTACATGAACACATCATATACCTCATAACCAAGGGCCATCTAAAGAAGTGGATGTCACACCACTGGCGCTGCTCGGACCATCGATCTTAAGGCATCGATTGTATGAAGATGGTTACGCACACAAGAATGTGGACATCTGCACTGGCACTTAGAAAAGTGACTAGAAGAAGAAATCAAAGAATAAGAAATCTGAAGACACCATTAGACTTGTGTTGTCGTGTAGTGCTGAATCGATTGTCCAAAATCCGAATTCTGAGAAGTTGAGAATTCTGGGCTCAAGGAATCTTTTAGATTCCCCTGGGATTCCTCAAAGATTTTACACCATGGATGGACTAAAAATATGCAACTCAGATGGCGAATCTGATCTGACCATTGCGATCCTTGTGGAAAACCATGAAAAACAAGTATAAACTTGACTATATTCTGAAATGTCAAAATTTTACCTCGGGGAAATTTCATGGCTCATGGCTCTACTCCCTGTTTTCGCTGAAATCATGGTTCCAAGCGCATTCTGGAAATGACCTAAAAATTTAGAACTCCAATGAATAAATGAACAACACCATTGTGTTCGTGGTGACGGTAGGTGTAAAATCCATATAAAATTTGTCAATTTCTGACAAAGTGAAAATTTTGCCCCCCCACAAAATTCATGGTTCCTGCATTAAAATATTAATTAATTCACTATCTCGAAATCTGTGCCCGCATTCTGCCTCCTCGAAATTTGTGCACTGGTAAAAAGCACTGAGTTTAAATAGAAAAACCCTGGGTAGATTCACCAAGGTGAGCAGTTATGGCTCAATGGCAAATTTGGAATTTGGTTGAAGAGAGGTCGGGGGATCAAATGCCGCCCCTCCCGAAATAATACACAACAGTTCCTTTTGAACCGAAATGATACATTAATGGGGTCGGGTCCACATTGGGCGGCCCACCTCCTAAACCCCGCACTAACAACATTAATCCCTTTAACTGTTGTCGGCGCATATACATCGGCAGATTAATCGCAATCGGCGATCAGACTTGTTGAATGGCGGTTATATTTTGGCGCCAGATATAGGGTTTTGCCGATATCTATATTGGTGATCGCACATACATCGGCGATTGGCACTGCGGATTAATCAGCGCCATAATGGGGGTTTCACTGATATATGGCAATCAGTGATGATTGGTGCTAATAAAATCAGCGCGGTAACAGACGTGTCAACGATCGGCGCAAAGATCAGCCAATAACATATGTTACATCTATCTATCTATATATATATATATATATATATATATGGGTTTCAATTGTGATAAGGTTGGTGGGGGTTATGGCCGTCGGCCTAAAAATATGCGATGGTTGTTTTAAAGGGGTGTTAATGGGGTTCGGTAGGGGTTATGGTCACCGATCCCAAACAAGTATATATGTTGTTTTTTTTTTTTGTGCGATTTGGCCAGTGGGAGGTTGTGGCCCATTGGCCTTATAATAATTTTTGTTTATTGTTTTTATATAGTTATATTAATAACTATATATAAAAATGAATAACCATTTTCCATATTTTGTCTCTTATGCAGGTCTAGGAGACCAATGAAAAAACACCAAGTGTTAATGGCTGATGGGCTGCCATGTGGGTCCCACCTGCTTACTGGGATGCCATGTGGCCCACTGTGGGCCCCTATTTTCCCTTGTCATATCAAACTTTGAAGAGCTCTATCTTTCACATACGAGCTTAGTTTGACGAGCCGTATGCACCTCCGCGATCAGGACGACGAGATCTACAATCTGGTCCTAGTTCGAGCATAATCCAAACACTTTGAGTTTTGAGCTATCTTTGTCCCATGTATCTCTGTGGAGCCACCTGGATCAATCCTCCCCACTGAGGAGCTTTTGGTCCTCCAAAAGCATGAAAAAACATTCTGCAACTTTCTTTGTACCCTGTCTGCATCACAAGCATCCTAAAAAGGTCTCGCTTCCATCTCCTTCACCTTTGTTCTTCGAAGCCTTAAGCGACGAGCCGACACCTGCTACCTCTGCAACCTGTAGTACATTGTTTTGCAAATTACATGCTTGAATGACATGACCAACTAATGACCCAAATGTCCCATACTTGCCACAAGTTTATAACACATACTCGGTGGTCAAGTTTACAACAAGATGGACGCAATACCCCAGCTATGAAAACAAAGCCAACATATCATTGTTGCTTCAAAAAGTGATGGAAAAGACATCATCACTGCAACATATGATTTACATACATAAGGCCAAACACTATTATTTTGACAAGTGATTGGAAACATAACATCACTTTTAGAGTGTAAATTATGACTCAAAGCATGACCAGATATCATTGTTGCCAAACAAGCGATGGAAAACACATCATCACTTTTACACTTTAAAATGCAACAAATGATTTACAAAAGAATGACCATGAAATGACAACATGTCTAGAAACCATTTTTCACTTATCATGGTGAATGGGTCACCTCCTTGAGGTGGTTTTTCTTGTCGAACAACTACTCTTCCTAGTTCATGCAGCGACGCTTTGTCTTTAAGGTGTTGCTCTGGATGGAGCTTCCAGCAAGTGGCTCTTTGATGGCCATTTCTGTTGCAATGACTACAGTAGGCTTTCTTCCTCGATATCTACTTAACCTATTTCTGTTCATGTTGTTGAGAGGGTCTTTCACGCCTCATGAGTGTTGCCATTCTTTTCCAACACTTGGAAAAGGTATGGTTAGGTAAACCACAAAAGGTACATGTTTTTCGATGCCTTAATCTTCGTTCATTATTAACAACATGATCATAAGAAAAATGAACATTCAAAGATCGAAAATGGTTATACCTTCCTTTGCTGTTTCTGATGTCAGTATGGTGATGAGAGCTTGCCTCAGCTCTCTCCCTGCAATGGAAACTACCATGGGATGATGGGGATGTTTTCCCATCATTCTCTTTCCTCGACGATGTCTCGGATGAATCTGACACCTTTGAGCACTCTCCTTTAGTGTACCTCGAGCCTGCAAATGGATATTCGTGCACAAATTCCAAAGGTGGAGTTATGCCTTGGTTATTAACACCAATTTCTTCTTTCTCCTCGTGCCTCATCCTTGTAAGGAGCCTCATGTTTGTCCCTGTAATTGGGATCTCCATATCTCCAACAGACATCATACTATGAGAAGATGAAATCGAAAGGAAATCAACATATTTTACCTTCTCTTTCGATTTTGAAAGACCTGATGAGGGCTTCTCATCATCCGTTGTTGGTGGTTCACTTGTTGTCTCAGTGCATTGCCCAACTTCTTTCCTAACATACCCAAGTCCTGCTTGATCGGGTAATTCCTCTACTTTGATGGGGTTGACAATTCCTTGGCCATTAATGCCCAAGCCTTTTCCTTCATACCCCATTCTCTTTAACAGTTTGGAGCCAATTCCTGTGGTGTGATTTTCAAACACAATGAAATCATCATCAGGAAACATACATGAAGATGGAGAACTACTTTTTACCTCACATGGGTTACGCTGCAGCTTTTCCAAGGCCTCATCCTTTGCTTGCAGCTGTCATAGCAAAATTTGTTTTTCCTCTTTCTCTTCATGTAGGTGCATCTTCAATTCATCATTCTCTATTTGAAGATTATGTTTGTTTTGCTTTAGTTCTTCCATGGCCTCTTCTGTGGCTTGCAACTGAAGCTACAATCGCTCCTTTTCCTCTGTCTCTTTTTGTAGAGTTTCATACATAATTTCCACTCTCTTTGAAATGTCGAGCATGGTCTCATACATCGCTCAATCATCCTTTGTCATTGTTCACACTACAATTCACATCAACACAAAGACCGCTCCGATACCACTTGATCCAGGTCCAGGTGTGAAGAAGGACCCTTCCAAGACCTTTTACTTTCATGATGTGTTAAAATTTATTTTTTAAAAGAAAATTAATGAATACATCTGCATGTGGAAAATAAGAGGAACATAACAATCATCAACAAATGAAAACATAAGCATTGATAATGGAGTTCGTCTAGGAGGGACTACGTCTCCGGGCCCCGGTGTCAAGATGGTGTAGGCCGCTGCATTAAGTGTTGTCAATAATGGTGATGTACATAGAGATGATGTCTCGATCATACAAGGAAAAATTCCCTCACACAGGAGTGGCTCTAAGCGATGTTGCTCAACTAGAACTCTCAATCAAAAGACTCCTATCAGTATGACACAAAAACATGCATGGTAAGCATCCCGCCAACATGGCACAAAAGGGATGTCAAAACAAAACACATGCATGACGACAACAAGAGTATCCCAGCAACATACAACAAGGGATCTCAAAACATAACATGAAGAGTTATGACAACAAGTACATCACATAGAAGATTCCACATCAAATCAAGCAAGGAATCATGACAACATGTAATAAACAAGATCTTGCATCAACATAAATCAAGGATCTTTGCGACATAATGAATAAATCAGAAGTACATGAACACATCATATACCTCACAACCAAGGGCCATCTGAAGAAGTGGATGTCACACTTCTGAAGCTACTCAGACCATCGATCTCAAGGCATCGATTGTATGAAGATGGCTGCTCACACAAGAATGTGGACATCTGCACTGGCACTTAGAAAAGTGGCTAGAAGAAGAAATGAGAGAATAAGAAATCTGAAGACACCATCAGACTTTTGGCATCGAGTAGTGCTGAATTGACTATCCAAAATCCGAATTCTGAGAAGTTGAGAATTCTGGGCTCAAGGAATCTTTTAGATTCCACTGGGATTCCTCAAAGATTCTGCTCCATGGATGGACTGAAAATTTGCAAATTAGATGGAAAATTTGATCTCACCATTGCGATCCCTACGGAAAACCATGGAAAACAAGTATAAACTTGACTATATTCTGAAATGTCAAAATTTTACCTCGGGGAAATTTCATGGGTCATGGTTCTGCTCCCTGTTTTTGCTGAAATCATGGTTCCACGTGCATTCTGGAAATGACCAAAAAATTCAGAACTCTGATGAAGAAATGAACAACACCATTGTGTTCGTGGCAATGAGAGGTGTAAAATCCATATAAAATTTGCCAATTTCTGACAAAGTGAAAATTTTTCCCTTTTGCAAAATTCATGGTTCCCGCATTAAAATATTAATTAATTCACTGTCTCAAAATCCATGCTTGCATTCTGCCTCCTCGAACTCTGTGCACTGGTAAAAAATACTGAGTTTAAATAGAAAAACCCTGGGTGGATTCCCCAAGGTGAGCGGTTATGGCTCAATGGAAAATTTGGAATTTGGTTGAGGAGAGGTTAGGGGATCAAATCCCGCCCCTCCCGAAATAATACACAACAATTCCTTTTGAACCAAAATGATACATTAATGGGGTCAGGTCCACATTGGGAGGCCTGCCCCTTAAACCCCCGACTAACAACATTAATCCCTTTAACTATTGTCAATGCATATACATCAGCGGATTAATCGCAATCGACAATCGGACTTGTTGAATGGTGGTTATATATTGATGCCAGATATAGGGTTTTGCTGATATCTATATCGGCGATTGGCACATACATCGACGGTCAGCGCTACAGATTAATTGGCATGATAATGGGGGTTTCGCTGATATATCAGTGATTGGTGCTGATCGGCGCTGATTTTAATGGTTGTTTCGGCGATCGGCACAAAGATCGGGCGATAACATATGTTACATATATTTATGGGTTGCAATTGTGATAAGGCAGGCGGGGGTTATGGCCGTCGGCCTTAAAATATGTGATGGTTGTTTTAAAGGGGTGTTAAAGGGGTTTGGAGGGGGTTATAGCTGCTGATCCCAAACAAGTATATATGTTGTTTTTTTTTATGCGCTTTTGCGGTGGGAGGTTGTGGCTCGTTGGCCTTATAATAATTTTGGTTTATTGTTTTTATATAGTTATATTAATAACTATATATAAAAATGAATAACCATTTTCCATATTTTGTCTCTTATGCAGGTTTAAGAGACCAATTAAAAAATTCCAAGTGTTAATGACTAATGGGCTACCATGTGGGTCCCACCTGCTTACTGTGATGCCATGTGGCACACTGTGGGCCCCTCTTTTCCCCTATCATATCAAACTTTGAAGATCTCTATCTTTCGCATACGAGCTCGGTTTGACGAGTTGTTCACGCCTCCACAATCAGGATGACGAGATCTACGATCTAGTCCTGGTTCGAGCATAATCCAAACATTTTGATTTTTGAGCCATCTTTGTCCTATGTGTCTCTCTGGAGCCACCTGGATCAAATTCTCTCACTTTCCAATTAACTGATAGATAATTTGGCGGTCCAAAAGCTTCTTAGTGGGGAGGATTGATCCAGGTGGATCTCCAGACACCAGTGGCATGGAAAAGGCTTAAAATTCAAAGTGATGGAAAGACGATTAACTTGACATCAAATCAAAATGCTCGTCATCCTAATTCCAATGGTGCGAACGAAACTCCAATCCGAGTCCAAATGAAGGAGATAGAGGCAATCAAAGTTCGGTTGACTTTCGCTGACTGGGCAGGATTAATGAAGACACAATTTGGAATTTTCTGGCTAATGGAATCTGGCCAACTCTAACTAGATTCCGGGCGAAATTGTTGCCTGGTTAAAATGACTCGTTCGGTCAAAATCAGGATTTTAAAAAATGCCCATGTTATTTTAATATAACAAAAAAATTGTTAAAAAAAAGGGGTAGCGGGCCACCAACCCTGCCACCCCAATCCATAATCATATTAAAAATAGTGGGGCAAGTGGCTATGACCACATCGTCCCTGGTACCCATGGAACCAACAACATAAATAAGTGGGGTGGGTGGTCATGACCCTGCCACCCTACAACCCACACAACAGAACGTATTAATATAGTGTGGGGCAAGGGGTGTCAACCTTGTTGCCCCTCCACATCACCCAATCATAAAAAGGTGGCAATGGAAATGGGGGGGAGCAGGCCACCATGTATGATGGACCTGCCCCCCAAAATTAAACTATGTAATATTGCATGGATAAAATGGGAGGGGTGGGATTTGATCCCCCGACCCCTCCTCAACAACTTTCCAAGTTTACCATTATGCCACAACTGATTGTTGTGTAATCCACCCATGAGTTTTTATTTAAACGCAGGTCATCAATGCACCCAGGCAAAGGAGGGAGCGCATGTAGTTTGAGGCAGATTTTTGCAGGAGGGCCAGATTTTCACTTTGTCAGATTTTGACAAATTTTATATGGTTTCAGCATTTCTCGATGCCATGAATGCAATGGCATTGTCCATTTCTCCATCAGAGTTTTGCATTTTTCGGCCATTTTTCAATATGGAGGTATAAAACTCCTTTTTTGTAACTAATGCTTGTACTCTTCTTTCTCATGCCACTTAATGAATGAAGGCCTCCCCATTGATCGAGCAGGGCCCAGAGACATAGTCCAAGTCGGATGAACTCCGTTATCAAGTCTTGTTGTCTTCTTTCATGCTTTATGTGTTTCTCCACTTCTCTCATGTGCACATTAAATTTCTATGTTAAGCTACAATTTATTCATGTAATTCTTTAACACATCTATAACAATAAGATTTTGGATCAGGCCTTCTCCTCCTTGAGGTAAAGCACATATCTCAACAGCTCCAAGAACCAACTAGTATACTCATCATCTGTCATGGAACCCATTTGTAACTCATAAAACTCCTTAGATCTGTCATCATAGTACCTTTTCGACAAATACTTCTTCTTGAAGAGCCTCTCAAAATCATTCCAAGTCAAGTCATCATCATGAATACCTATAACATTCTTCACATCTTCCCACTAGATATCTTCTTTCCCTTTAAGGCTGAAAGTGGTTATCTTTTATTTCATGTTTTTTGAATAATCATGAAACTTAAAGAACTTCCTCATACCAAGAAACCACACCTCTGCATCCTATGATTTCTTCATCTCTCCTTCAAATGTAGGTGGATTTGATCTCTTAAACTCATCTGTAAAATACCCCTTGTCACTCCTCCTATAAGGATGATAATGATGACGATCATAATGCCTATCTGAATAAGAACTAGAATGGTACTTGTGTCTATCACCCCTCCTATCAGGAGTATCCAAGGACCTACCATATCTGATCGTGTCCTCTCCATCCAACCTATACTCACCATGTGACTTACTTCCATATGCCCCATTATTGTTTTCCCCTTGCCCATGGATGATCTGAAGTGGTCCCTGCAATTCTCACAAATTATGAAGTATCACTACATTTACCTCTTCTTGTTTCTCTTGTTCTAGTATGATTTTGTCATTGTCTGCCTTACAACTCCGTATTTATTCCTTTAACCTTCTTAGTGTCTCTACCAAAACAGAAGAGTTCCCAACACCAAGCTGCTCATCTGATCCATAGGGAGAGTCTCGAGAACTATAGTCTACCATCTTGCTAGTCATATTTAATATTCTTCCTGCAAGGTATATCATGTCATTTAAAACAAAAGATAATAAACCAACGTACCTTAGTATAATTCAGGGAGGACACCTTGTCTAAAATATCAACAAATCAACATAATACATGTATAACATAGTCATTAAAGCATATATAAATATAACATGTTGTATGTAACCATATATCCATCATTCTAACTAGAGTCTAGCCACAATTCATGACCATATCAACTACACATACCATGACCTTATGCATGACAACAACAACCATATCACTGTACACTTGACCACATGTGAATACTAACATGCATAAACAACTTGTAACCAATCATACACTCACGATGACAAACTTCACACCAACACCATCCTCTTTCACATGGTGACATCACTACAACCATGACCAGCACCATGCGTATGAAACAAGCATATAGACCACAAGGATGATTAAACCACGTGCAATTGACATGAATGCATGACCAACACACAACCCATCTAGTTCGAGGGGTGAACCATGCTCTGATACCACTTTGTAATGCCCTCCTCCCACATCTACCCAAGTATTTGGCCAACCGGGGTAAACATGTGACGAGAATTTACCATGATATGATTCAACATCCTAAGTGACCTTAAGTAAGTGGAATCGAAGGAAACACACCATACCAAACATTCTGCACCTGCTACAAGACTCCCATAATACATCCCAGTCATTCCCCTAACCAGCCCCTGGGTCCAACTAAACTTTTATACCTCTAAAACCCTAGACACTCCCTTGATATGGGCAAGAGTGTTTATGAGGACCTCTGGACTCATACACAAAATGGGTTTGCCAGCGTCTAGGTACTTTTCTGGCCAATACTATGCCTACATCCATGGGATTTGAGCCACTTTTTTAGGCCAAGAGCATAGGTCACTGCACAAAACTTAATGACACTTTCAGAATCCATAATTTACATAATAACAAGTCTTACAAATAAAAAACTAACTCTAGGACAAGGCTCGACCATCCCCAACTGAGACTGACATTTTTTCAAACACTTGGCATCAATGCAATATATAGGAAATTATTATAAGACAGAGCATAAATGACTGATAACTCAAATGAGACTTGACAAGAAGGATCACCACTATCTTCCTTTAACTGTTTTGACATCAATTAGGTCTTGCATCCATTTTCCTTTTAGCTACAAGTAAATACATGAAATAATCATGACAATAACGAGTCATATAACCATGCTTATAACCAAACTTAAACCATGAAAATAACAATGAGATAACTATTGGAAATAATACTGAGAGGGGGGGTGAATCAGTATTATCACATTAATAAAACTTTTTCATGTCCATAATCAGATTCATATATGCTACTTCCACAACTTCTTATGATTAAGTTAATTGATCTTCAATGAGTGCACTAGAACATTATCAACCATATTATCAGATAACAGATGTCGTAATAGAGAATAGATCATCACACATAAGGCACACACATGAACACCATGATATAAGGTGGAAACCCAATGCGGGAGAAAAACCACCTGCTACAAGTCATCTCAATCTTCTTCTTAATAAGAAAATCCTTTTACAATATTTGTATTGGTGCAGTCTTATACCAGTATGGGAGCTACAACCCCCTTTGCTCTTGTACTAGCCAATCCATTTACTAGTACGCAGGCTGCTACCTGCTACAATGCTCCAAAGATCTCCCTTAGCTTTTGTACTAGCTTAGATACTAGTACATAGGCGCTGGCCTACAATCTTCTCTCCTCCAGGTACCACGTTTCATCAATTTTCAGACTGGATACACTGAAGCACAACACATAATCTGAAAGGCCACTTTTCATCCAATTTTCATACTGGACCCAACAACAACATTAAAGCTCATAATCAAACAACCTTTTGAATCACCCAATCACCAGATCCATACATATACAATGATATTATGAGAGTTATCAACCAGATCTAGTACATAACGATAAGTCATTAATCATGTTGTTATCTGAACTCAATGCCAGTAACCAAACATCAGTTATGCACCCGAAACCCTGCAGAATAGTCAAAGGCAGTTAAAACAAATTTTAAGCAGGGATCGCAACTTCACTGGTATAGATCTGCAGATATTTGTACTACCTCCACACCTGCACCTTCTGTGGCGCCGCGACCACCACACCTGTGCCTTCTGTGGCGCCTCCGCACTGCGCCTTCTATGGCGCCTCTGTGGCGTCTCCGCACTTCGCCTTCTGTGGCGCCTCCGCACTGCGCCTTCTGTGGCGCCTCCGCACTGCACCTTCTGTGGCGCCTCTGTGGCGTCTCCGCACTGCGCCTTCTGTGGCGCCTCTGCACTGCGCCTTCTGTGGCGCCTCCGCACTGCGCCTTCTCTGGCACCTCCGTGGCGTCTCCGCACTGCGCCTTCTGTGGCGCCTCCGCACTGCACCTTCTGTGGCGTCTCCGCACTGCGCCTTCTGTGGCGCCTCCACACTGCGCCTTCTGTGGCGCCTCTGTGGCGTCTCCGCACTGCGCCTTCTGTGGCGCCTCCGCACTTCCGCAGCTGCAGCGCTCGAGAGATCACCCTTCACAGATTCGCTTTCAACTTCACTTTCATAGATCAAACTTTCAAAACAATAACCCAATATTTCAGATCTTAAGATATTCAATTGCAAGGATGAATTAGCCAAGTGATCTCCGTCGCTTTATATAGACTTAGGCCTTTCACAATACCACGGGCCAAAACCATAGGATCAAAAAACTGTTGGACTAATACCATGAACCAACCATGAAAGTACGTGAGATCAACACTTTTGACGAAGTACCATGGTCCAAAACCATAGGTTCAAATACCAAGGACTAACTACCATGGACCAAAGGTAAGTTCTCCAACATATACGCGCTTTTCCTCATAGGTTCAAATACCAAGGACTAACTAACATGGACCAAAGGTAAGTTCTCCAACATATACGTGATTTTCCTCATAGGTTCAAATACCAAGGACTAACTACCATGGAC
Source organism: Pinus tabuliformis (assembly GCA_031772625.1). NCBI lineage: Eukaryota > Viridiplantae > Streptophyta > Pinopsida > Pinales > Pinaceae > Pinus > Pinus tabuliformis. Next base: position 729,516,447 of record CM062810.1, on the reverse strand, counting down.
CAAAGGTAAGTTCTCCAACATATATGCACTTTTCCTCATAGGTTCAAATACCAAGGACTAACTACCATGGACCAAAGATAAGTTCTCCAACATATACGCGCTTTTCCTTGCATGAAAGTGCGTGAACTTTTTCTCTTCATGAAATAAACTTTTCTCTGCATAAAATTGCGTGAACTTTTCTCTACATGAAATAAACTTTTCTCTGCATAAAAGTGCGTGCACTTTTCTCTACATGAAATAAACTTTTCTCTGCATATAATTTATTATCTGAGTGGGTTGCCATCAAGTACAACATATGTATCATAATGCCAACAATCTCCCTCTTTGGACTTGATGGCAACAACAACCAATCACTCTCCCCCTTTGACATCAAGGGCAAAGGGTTATGCTCCCCCTAAGAACATGCTCCCCCTGACTATAAACCAGATCTGCAAAGAAGAACCATAATCCATGACCATGAAAGAGATAGAGACGTATTGCAGCAATATTCAGACCAGCATCCATGATCTCCTTCTGTACGTCCTCCATAATGCCAGCAATGCATTATAAGCTCCCCCTGAGTACCTGTTGAAATCTTTGAATGAGCTCCCCCTTTGTATATGTCATGGTGCACCAATCTGATCATGCTCTTTCTGAGAACAAGCTGAAATGTCTGCTCTGCTATATAGTGTTGTTCATGCTCAGGCTCCCCCTGACTGTAAGCAAGGTCTGCAAAAGGATGTTCTACATCACAAATGACCTTCCTAAAAGATTCAATACATACATCCATCACCCAACCAAGTGGGGATATATCAGAAAAATGAAAACCAAATACATTACATCTTCATCCCAGGCATAGTGGGGAAACCAACATAGGTCGTTACATGACCTGAAGAGATGACACTATTACATCATGAGTCTTGATATGACATCACCTAAATAAGATGAACATCAGCAACAACACTTTATGATCTGCTCCATAGTATCTGTCAACAGCAACTAGACCAGCAACTTGTATTAGTGCATGAATCATCAAGGTATGTCCGCATCAATAGAATTTCACATTCTGTGTGAGAAACATCATAGCCATCCAGATCTACATGAATCAAGTATCATCAATTGGGAATATCTGCATTAATCAACATATGTATGAAACAATCCTATCATCATATAGATAAGAGCTCATTATCATCATGTCTCCAACAATGCAACTTTGAATAATCATCCCTGTATCCAGCCAACAATCCTCATCGATTTGTGCCAAGAATGAAAGGAATCATAACTGTAATATATGATCTTTATGCATATGACGACAGCAGCATATGAGTGACTCAACATCAAGAAGATGTGAATTCAAGCTAAGTGCTTCCCATGCAAGCATCATTAGAGAATCAACCATAAATCTGATCCAAGAACCATGTGAACAACTCATAACCATAGCAAGATGAATCATTTATCCATATAAGTATCATCACCAAGGACTATTAACCATAATGCCAATAATGCATTAAGTCCATATGCTCCCTCTAAACCTGTGCCATCTGTCTGATCATGCATATCAATAAGAAGTATCAAGACATCATCAATATCAAGTTAGAACCAAAACACTTCTAACCATCATATCCACACATCATTATTATTAACTAGAGCAAAACTGATTCTTCTCTTGAATCTGTCCCTACTGCCTTTCTTCAAACAATCATATACGCGACTGTGCAGTAACTAACTCGCATATATATGCAACTTTCCTTTATGGAGTTTGCATATGAGATTCAAGACACTGACGTTTTGTACTTTCAGCTCCCTCTGATTCTGGTATGTCTGTACGTTGTGTAGTGCCGCCTTTTTCTGACTGTACTTCCTTTTTCCTCCATATCTTCAAGCGTGATGATGAAATTTTCTCCTTTTGATATGGTGCCCACACTTTGTTCCTGCATTCCTTAGCTATATGTCCAAGCTTGTTACATGCATAACATCTTACATGTTTCATATTCCTCCTGTAACAATTAGCAGCTTTGTGACCAAACATATTGCAAGCAAAGCAATATCCATAAAAGTACCTTGAATGTGATGATCTTTCTGCATAATGGTCTTGAACCCTTCTTCTTCTACATCTAGCTGCAACATGTCCAAGATTATGACATACATAACATTCAACATTATTCATAGGAGGAGTAAAGGATTTTCTTTGAGGAATCTTTTTTCTTGGTTGATGATGAGATTGATCTTTCATTTCTTCGTTGATCACTTTAGATTTCTCTTTAGAGTTCCTTGCCTCACCTTGTGAACTAGATTCACCTTCAACAGATTCATGGAAACCAAGACCAGTCTTTATAGCAGGAGACTTTTGACTACTAAGAATATCATCCAAGACTTTAGAACTATCTTGAAATCGTAAAAGCTTATTCTTTTCTTCTAGTTTACCTTTCAAGATATTTACCTCAACCTAAAGCTATTCTTCCTTTTCAAGGGATTGCTTTTTCAAATCTTCTTCAGCTTTCCTTCCTTCTTCCATTTGTTCCCTTAGTTTGAGAATCTCCTTTTCTTGTTCTTCATTCAGATCCTGCTGCATTTGACGAACTCGGAAGGCACATTCTAGTTGAGATTTTAAGCTGGTGACTTCGTTTTCTTGTTTTGCAATAGCTTGGAGTATATCTGTATTCTGCTTCTTTGATTCTTCAAGATCTCCTTTTAGTGAGAGGATTGTAGCTTCAAGATTTTCATAGTAGCTGGATCTATCTTTGAGTTTCTTGATGGTTGTGCTTCTTTCGTTGACTTCTTTTCTTAATGATGTCACTTCATGCTGCAATTTTTGACATTGGTCTTCCTTGTCCTTGAGTAGCTCTCTTACCTTGTTTCCTTCTTCTAGTTGGGCCTTTAGTTTGGTAGCTTCTTCTTTGAAATCACATTCCCTTTTGTTCAATAGATCTTGTTGATCTCTAATTTTGTCTGTCAGCCTTTTAAATTCTGCCTCTATTTGATATCTTTCTTGTTCACCCATAAGAGCAAATTCAGTAGTTTCGCTATCACTTTCATCTCTTCCAAAAGGAAAGATAGCTGGAACATCAGAGGATAATATATTCATACCTGATAATGATTCTGAATCTGATTCTGAATCTGAAGAGCTTCTTATACCTAATCCCCAATCGATTCTCCCACTGTCATAGTTCTTCTGAGATGACTTATTTTTCTTAGGTGCTTTCTTCTTAAGCTTCTTTCCCATTGTTCCACGGATCTCCTTCAAGCGATCAAGCTTCTATCAAAGGACCTGCTCTGATACCAATTGTTGGAAATAATACTGAGAGGGGGGGTGAATCAGTATTATCACATTAATAAAACTTTTTCATTTCCATAATCAGATTCATATATGCTACTTCCACAACTTCTTATGATTAAGTTAATTGATCTTCAATGAGTGCATTAGAACATTATCAACCATATTATCAGATAACAGATGCCGTAATAGAGAATAGATCATCACACATAAGGCACACACATGAACACCATGATATAAGGTGGAAACCCAATGCGGGAGAAAAACCACCTGCTGCAAGTCATCACAATCTTCTTCTTAATAAGAAAATCCTTTTACAATATTTGTACTGGTGCAGTCTTATACCAGTATGGGAGCTACAACCCCCTTTGCTCTTGTACTAGCCGATCCATTTACTAGTACGCAGGTTGCTACCTGCTACAATGCTCCAAAGATCTCCCTTAGCTTTTGTACTAGCTTAGATACTAGTACATAGGCGCTGGCCTACAATCTTCTCTCCTCCAGGTACCACGTTTCATCAATTTTCAGACTGGACCCAACAACAACATTAAAGCTCATAATCAAACAACCTTTTGAATCACCCAATCACTAGATCCATACATATACAATGATATTATGAGAGTTATCAACCAGATCTAGTACATAAAGATAATTCATTAATCATGCTGTTATCTGAACTCAATACCAGTAACCAAACATCAGTTATGCACCCAAAACCCTGCAGAATAGTCAAAGGCAGTTAAAACAAATTTTAAGCAGGGATCGCAACTTCACTGGTATAGATCTGCGGATATCTGTACTACCTCCGCACCTGCGCCTTCTGTGGCGCCGCGACCACCGCACCTGCGCCTTCTGTGGCGCCTTCGCACTGCGCCTCTATGGTGTCTCCGTACTGCGCCTTCTGTGGCGCCTCCGCACTACGCCTTCTGTGGCATCTCCACACTGCGCCTTCTGTGGCGCCTCTGCACTGCGCCTTCTATGGCGCCTCCGCATTGCGCCTTCTGTGGCGCCTCTGTGGCATCTCCGCACTGCGCCTTCTGTGGCGCCTCCGCACTGCACCTTCTGTGGCACCTCCGCACTGCGCCTTCTGTGCGCCTCCGCACTGCGCCTTTGTGGCGCCTCCACACTGCGCCTTCTGTGGCGCCTCTGTGGCATCTCCACACTGCGCCTTCTGTGGCGCCTCCGCACTGCACCTTCTGTGGCACCTACGCACTGCGCCTTCTGTGGCGCCTCCGCACTGCACCTTCTGTGGCACCTCCGCACTGCGCCTTCTGTGGCGCCTCCGCACTTCCGCAGCTGCAGCGCTCGAGAGATCACCCTTCACAGATTCGCTTTCAACTTCACTTTCATAGATCAAACTTTCAAAACAATAACCCAATATTTCAGATCTTAAGATATTCAATTGCAAGGATGAATTAGCCATGTGATCTCCTTTGCTTTATATAGGCTTAGGCCTTTCACAATACCACGGGCCAAAACCATAGGATCAAAAAACTGTTGGACTAATACTATGAACCAACCATGAAAGTACGTGAGATCAACACTTTTGATGAAGTACCATGGTCCAAAACCATAGGTTCAAATACCAAGGACTAACTACCATGGACCAAAGGTAAGTTCTCCAACATATACGCGCTTTTCCTCATAGGTTCAAATACCAAGGACTAACTACCATGGACCAAAGGTAAGTTCTCCAACATATACGCGCTTTTCCTCATAGGTTCAAATACCAAGGACTAACTACCATGGACCAAAAGTAAGTTCTCCAACATATACGCGCTTTTCCTCATAGGTTCAAATACCAAGGACTAACTACCATGGACCAAAGATAAGTTCTCCAACATATACGCGCTTTTCCTTGCATGAAAGTGCGTGAACTTTTTCTCTTCATGAAATAAACTTTTCTCTGAATAAAGTGCGTGAACTTTTCTCTACATGAAATAAACTTTTCTCTGCATAAAAGTGCGTGAACTTTTCTCTACATGAAATAAACTTTTCTCTGCATATAATTTATTATCTGAGTGGGTTGCCATCAAGTACAACATATGTATCATAATGCCAACAATAACAACCATTAAAGCCACATATTAACAAGTACAAAATCAAGAGAACTTAGCTTTTATTAAACATATGAAAATCTGACTAGGTTCGGGACTTCCACATACCACTTGACTGTAGACATGGTTGAACCAAATCTTTCTTTTAGCTAGTCACCCCCGTGCCATATTGCAAGCATGAATGTGGGATATCATGGATAAACCAATCCAAATATAACTGAGGGAATCCAGAGGTTAAACCACCTCCACCCCCACCAAACCGTGATCTCACCAAAACTGACACAGAGATCACAAAACCAAACCAAGCTCAGAATGCCTCTAGACTTCATCACTATCCTTGAGGAATTTTCCATCTAATTGTCTCTCAATATTTACCGCAATCCACACCAGATCACTAGGTCCTAAATATAGACTCCACCCTCAAGCTTTATCGTGTATCCCGCCAAATCCGTTCAATGGATTCCTAGGCCTTTGGGATTTTCCTGAGACCACCTTCATCCCGGGTTCCAAAACCATCCAGGAATTCCAAAGCTCAAAACCGAGAAAAAAATCCCATCACAACATGGATATCTAGAAGAGGGAAAGGCTAGGCTGGAAGCCACTGTCATAACCTGGAAAAACCATACCAAAATACAAGAGAACGATATACCAACATGCAAAGATATGCATGTGTAAACTAGCTAGGAAATCACACATGCAATATGTTACCTGGAAGTATTCCTGCTGAAGTTTCTTGATCTTGCTCTTCGTTGCTTGATCCTTTCTTTCCTTCCTTTACTTTTTCTTATTTTTCCTTCCTTGCTCCAAGGATAGAGTGCTCCAAGAAAAATATAAGTTTCCAAGGGTGAGAGAGAGAGAAATAATAATGAGAGAGCTCCAAAACTAAACTAACAAAAGATTACAAACTAATCCACGAAAGCCTTTTTATCAATGAGGCCTCTACTTTCTTCATTTTCCATTATTTTCCTTGAATTTCCTCCTCACATGCAACCTGTTACCTTTCACCTCCATTTTCTCCTAAATTCCTTTATTTTTATAAATAAATGTGCCAAAAATGTCTTTTTTCCTTTTTAATGCCTTTTCCATTTGCAATTTCCCTTAGCCATAAAAACATCCAGTGATGCCCACTAGGATATATTTTCCCATCATTCAGCTTGGAATAAGTGTCCCTTAACCGTGGTCTTATTTTTCCTTTATTAAATTTTAATACATGGACTTTAACTAGGGGTTGTTACACTAAATATTGCAGTACGAGGTAAAGTTGAATAATGCAACGGAAAAGTGACGTGTCTTAACCTATATGCTAGTTTAGAATATGATACCTTCCACAATAGGTTAGTGATCATGGAATTGAAGCAATAGGAAAAACATCACTCAGTGATAAGAAAGTCTTTGTCACCCTAAAAAAGGCCTTTCCCAACACTTCAATTAAAGGTCAAAAGTTCATAAAAATAAAATAATAAAGTTAAAAATGAACGTTAGGAAAGTGGGTTTAAAGTTTTAATTATAAAATAGAGTTTTTGGACTCACCCACACTACAAGAAAAAAGATCATTGGTGAGGGCCATGCTTGTGACAGACCTTTAAGGTCTGTCACCAATGTCACATACGGTGACGGTCTTTAAAGAAACATTATTGTAAGTGTCTATAGTGATGGTCCTTTAAGGTTTATCACCAAAGCCATTTTCAATGACATTTTTGGTGAGGGTTGTTAAAGGGTCGTCACTAATTCTCTCTTTGGTGACACTTTTGGTGAGGGTCGTTAAAGGCCCATCACTAATTATCTCTTTGGTGACACTTCTAGTGACAATCTTTTATTGACCGTCACCAATGATTTTTTTGGTTACTTATGGTGACGGTCAATAAAGAATCATCATCATTGATCATTCCAATGAGTTTTTGATGATGCTTCATGCCTGTGACAAACCTTTAAGGTTTGTCACCAATGTCGCATATGGTGACAGTCTTTAAAAAATCGTTGTTGTAAGTGTATATAGTGATGGTCCTTTAAGGTTTGTCACCAAAGCCATTTTCAATGACATTTTTGGTGAGGGTCGTTAAAGGCCCATCACTAATTCTCTCTTTGGTGACACCTTTGGTGAGGGTCGTTAAAGGCCCATCACTAATTGTCTTTTTGGTGACACTTCTAGTGACGATCTTTTATTGATCCTCACCAATTCTCTTTTTGGTTACTTTTGGTGACGGTCAAAAAATGTTCGTCATCATTGATCATTCCAATATGTTTTTTATGACGCTATGTACCTATTACTATATTTTTTGTCAAAAGATAACGATTTAAGACCATTGTTGTGGAGTATTTTTCATTATGTGTCCAAGGTCATAGTGGTTGTAATAGTCAGTCAATTTGTTAAGAAGTAATTAGTGTGTATCATTTCCCTCAAGTCATAAGAATATAGTTTTCCTATGATTCAACATATGATTCATCTCTATTAGGTTTATAATCTAGCAAATTTCCTTTAAATAAAGTTCCACTAGTGTGTGCAGGAACTATATTATTTAATACATAATCAAGCTCTATCAATTCTATTAATGAGAGAGACCTAGCACTCCTCGACACTCATGGCACACCTTAACATGCTTTGGAATAGTACACTAACATTCCTTGGCACCTCGCATGTCTTGGAACATCTTTGTACCTGGAACATCTTTGTACCTAGAACATCTTTCTATGAGTAGGACACTCACGCAAATGTTGGCATGCCCTAGTGTTGGCATATATGGGCCTGACCCAGATTCGAAAGAATTATGTAGCCAAGCAAATCCCACAACTACCGGCCCTTTCGGTAACAGCCCGTGAAGCGCGAACTGAGGTCTCACCCGAGGTAGCAAGGGAGGGTGCTGGAACCAGGTTTCTGCACCCTTGGGATGTCTGGATGTGCTCTGAGAGGTTCGCGCTCCGTCTTGTAGCTTCACGCTGCACTAGATCCGCGCAGATCCAGATAATCTCAACTTTCCCTTACCGTGCTAATTAGAGATCTAATTTATTCGAGTAATTGTTATAACCTAGATCTATTTAGAGAGGTCTTTAAGCAGACATTTACTTCTTTCATTTAGTTCGCATATTAAGATTAAACCTAATTCACAAGTACTCAATAAGCATATGCGTGCAGATCAAAATAGTTTCATTAACCATAAAAGAACAGAGTTGTGATAATTTAGATTAATTCAAAATTCAAAAGAACTTATATTTATTTCCACTTATCAACCTTACATCCAGATCTTCCCTGCGCACTCAGCTGCAGGGGTCCGCGCACACAGTTGCGGACTCTTCCAGGCCTCTACGCACATAGTTACAGAGCCTCTATCCTCTACCCAAACCCTCAACTTGTACTTACAGACACTCTCTGAATGCTCTTTTCAGACACCCATTACATTTCAAATCTCCAAAATCGTACCAAAACTTCACTACTCTACCCATAGAGCCTCGCTCTATTTATACCTTTCCACGGACCATGATCCATAGGTGGGCTGACTCATCTTACATTTCTTTACATTATTTTTGGGTAGACTACCCTTTTGACTTTGACTTATTACAACTCACGCTCCGTGCATCTCGCAGAGTCTTTATCCTTCTATTACCCAAAACCTCATGCTTCGCGCCCCATACCCATTGTGCGGGGCTTCCGCTACCCAATAGTCCCCCAACACAATCATCGTGACTCATCCCAAGTCACTTAGCTGGTGCATCCATCTTTGCATGAAGGTCGATCAACAACTTCTTCATCTCACCTGTGTCAGCAATAAACTTGACTGCAAATCGTTGTACCCTTTCCACCTGAGCCGCTGAGGTATTTGTCCCATTGGCAATGGCTTGCTCCGTCACACAAACGGCCTACATATATGTGAGCTTGCCATCAATGATTGTAGATACGCTAATGCTTCGTCAAGCCAGGGCTGGATACGCTCTTTAAGGGCGACCTCCTGTTGTCGCACTGCGTCAGCCTGGGCTTTGAGCACCTGGACCTCCTTCATCTTGGCCAATCATTGTGTGATAGAAACCCTCTGTGCAATGCCCTAGGCCGTGTCATAAGCTTATTGTACCTCGCACGCCTCAGTTCCTACTCACTGTATGGTTGGATCTTCCTAGAGGGCAGTGAGTATCCCGAGCGACTAGTCGAGTAGACCCGAGCAGTCGCGAACGACACTACTCATTGTTTCTAGTCTAGCTATAACTGTGTTGCGGCGACGTTCCCGTTTGGTCGGAGGTGTGGGTGGCCAAGCCTTAAGACGTAGCTCTGCAACCTGTAACGTTAGCTCCTCCTGGTGTCTTGCGGCCTCTGCTTGGGCCGTGCGAAATCCGACTGCCATGTGCTGAATCCTGGTAGTTAGGGGGAGGTCCTCGGGGATGGCTAGCTCAGGGATCATACCACATGCTTCTACCACAACTTGTTCTACTTCCCAATGTTGGGCAACTAGTTTATCATGCTGGAGAGTGATATGTTCTATCTTTTCCTTTTGTTCTGTCATGATGTGGAACGCGCGACCTTCCCTGGCACGAAATTCCTGAGTTACTCCGTCTTGCAGCAGGTATAGTACGTCTCTGGACATAGTGGCTAGATTTAATTCCCAACTGCCTTTGTCACCTGTGGTTGTGGCTCGAATAACCTCTGCTGGCAATGAGATGATATGTGGTGTGTGCGTGTTGACCTCAGTGACACCTGTATCGTCTGTGGGCTCACGAGGGACCCATCCCATTGGTTGTGCTTTTAGGGCCTATAACTGTGCTTTGATCTCCCCCAACACAGTCGTCTGTGTAGTGATCCACTCGGGCAACGTACTAGTGGTAATAGTGCTGACGGACTAGCTGCTTGCTATGAAGTCCTTTTCCAGTGCCTTCACTGTTTTGGACTTTTTCTGTGCGGCCGATGAGTCCTCAATGCGTGACTGTTTGAGGTGGTCCTGCGTCTCTATTTCGTCTTGTGTATCCTGGTCAAAATCCGTTCCTTGATCCGTCTGGTTCTCCATTGCTATTAGGCTTGTTGTAGCTCCTTGTTGCGAAGTGGCCTGGTGGACCTCTCGTGCTTTTTTTGCCAATTGGATGAGTCTCTGCTGGCATTCCTTCTTTTGCTGCTATGTGGCCACTTGGTCGAGAATAGTCTTATCTGAGGCTCGCCATTCCAACGGCCATGCTACTAATACTGTGTAAATGGCATCATCCATTGCAAGGAACGACAGGGTAACCCAAGATCGCTCTGGGTCCTTTCGCGCGCGGATGTACACATGATGCATGCCTGCCTTGAACTCAACCATGCTTTGAAAGTTGTTATATATTGTGGGGGACATTCACGGTCTTCGAGCAATCTGCATCAGTATTTGTCCTTCCATGGCGGTCCAAAATGCCTGGATTGCGGAAACCCTTGCTGCATCTTTTGTAGCCCCAAGTGAAATATACCATACTACCTCAGGAAGACTATCCTCAATGCTGGGAAACTAGCTCTCCGGTGGCAAGTCCGCTATAACCAGAAGGATTGATAAGAGCAACCATGCATAATGAAAGGTCTTACCTTTGTCCTGTGCTTCTCGACAATTGGTCAGAAATTCGTCGCATAAGAACTGTGCCCAATTGAACTGAACCCCTTCGACACACTATCCTGCCAATGCGATGACAGTGGTGGGCACTTCATCAGCGCAACATTTCCTCATAAGTTTCCCTGCTAGGATCTACGTAGTGACTCATACTGCACAATCGCTGATGCTTGCTATGACATACCCCCACTTCCCTTTTTCCAGATGGTACCTTGCCTTGACTGTTTCGACGATGCCTCCCTCGCTATTGGTGACGGCTAGGTCTGCAAGGCTATTCACCTTATATGGGAAGTGCGTAACCAGGTGGATTAGGTCGGCTGTGATTGGGATTGGTTCTTCGAACCAGAGATATCCATCATGAATGAGACCTAACAGCTGTCGAATGGTGAATATGGTGATGGTCATGCGGTGGTAGTGGGGGATCCATCGGAGTTTTAGCAGTCCAGCCCTTTCAACGCCTAGCAACCATTTCTGTGGCAGTAGGGTGCCTTTGGCGAGTTCGGAGAACTTTTCGCTATCTGCCAGGTCCCAATCTTCAAACTTGGTGCTTGGAACGTGCCCCATGGGTAACCCTTCAAACCTTATATCATCTGGAAGGAGCGGGCTCTAGAGTGTCATTTTTGCAGCATCTACATCCTTTGCTAGCTTGGTCATCCCAGTCCATGGAGAAAGATACAAGGGTCACGATGGGAACTAGAATGCAAGTTCTTCTTGCTTTGCTTGTGCATCAATTTGATCGATTAGGTCTTGCAGGTCGTCCTCCTCCTTAACGATTTCATCGATCCCTGCTTTTCCTTTACCACCTGCTGAATGCTTGTGGAATCTTGGGGAGGACCGAATGGGACCCATCTTTTTCTTTCTTCCTGGGCTATAGGGTGCATGGGGATTTAGGGACTTCAAGAACTTGAGAGGGCTCCTTTTGATTCAACTACATCTCTTCAGTGACTCGTGCTTGGGTTCTTGCCATAATGCTCATGCAGTGTTCGGTAGCCACGTACTTACTATTGTTTGTTAGTTCAAAGAAACAAAAATCCAGTACCGTCCACACGCTCTGAGATTTGAAAAAATCTCTTTCACCCGTTGGAAACTCAAGTCGGCAAATCTCTGTGTCTCTCATATGGAATTTTCGCCTTAATACCCCGCTGCCCACTCTAGTTTGACGTGATTTGACTAGCCTGTCAAGGTCCGTGTGACTAACGACTATTTTTTGAATTTTCCCCACGGTAGCGCTATCCTTTAGGCGCAGCTGCGGATGTGGGAACTGCTTAGCTTGGTGACGATTCCTTTGTCTGCATGGGTTTTCCGGATGTTGGTTTATTGCCCTGCACCTTCTTTCAACTGCTCGAGGTACTGAGACTATGGTTTCCACTGCTAGTCAAGTGTTCACACCTTTAGTGCGAGATCGGCTCATCCCTGATAACCCGGGCTATGAGCACTCCTGAAGTGGTTGGATAATTTTTCTAGGGTTTATGCTCTTTTTTGAGTGAGGTTGCAGCCACGATAACAATGTCGCGGTGCATTTCGGGGCCCCTCGGCTTCGCAGTGTACCTTGCTTCTTCGGTCGAAGCTCCTGTTTGGAGGATCCATGGCTAGTCAGTATTTTCTGAGCTTCCTTTTGTCATCTATTGTAGGCCCAACCTACTCATGGTATCCACAACTTCCTGGAACCTCTACTAACCTTGGCACTGGTCTGTTGAGGGGGCTCCAAGCTACTACTTCCCGGCTACGTAGATACCCACTCCTTAGATACTAATAACCTCGGCTGGCGAGGAATGCATACTTTGTTTCGCACTTTCGATCGTGCGCGCATCTTCCTTCGAAATCTGCACCCTGACATTTGGATCCTTGGGGTGACCCTCTGTCTGAGAGTAGTAGTTGAACGAAGTGTGCTCGCTAATCCCTTCGGCGGTTCCTCTACCCCCACTGTCACCATCTGATTACAATTGAGTGTGGTTACTTTATGTAGTCGGTTTTTCCATCGTTCAACCTCTTCATCTGAATCTGATGTGGAAGAACTATTACGGTCCCATGAGAGTTGACCATCCATTGTTAGATTGACCCTATCCTGATCGTGTGCAGTAATTTGGTATATACAGTCCAACTCGCCATTGCTTTCCACGTCACACATGGGCTTGGTATATCATGCCCCTTCTACTGGGTCCAATGGCACCACTACGTGGAGAGATTTCTTTCCGACGATCATCTTGCATTTTTTTAGATTGATGACTTCATTCATATTTGTTGCCCAATCTATCCCTAAAAGTGTAGGATATGGGTTACTATCATCCATAATTCCAATAACCTCAAAATCGGTTTGGGTGCTAGCTCCATCAATGTCTAATGTAACTCCGTGCAGACGTCCCATAGGCAGAATCTTTTGCTGGTTAGCCATCCTTAGTTTAATCAGCGACCATTGTAGTGGAGACCTGCCCATACGTTCCCAAGTCTACTTTGGTAGGACATTTGCATCGGACCCCAAATCTAAAATGACTTGATCCATCTCATAGTCCCCAATCTGGACTGTTAGTCGCATTTCTCGCCCAGTGAACAAAGCACGTTTGCCTAATTTCCTGATCATTCGTGGTTCATCCACTCCCACACACTGAGTTATCAATTCCTATTGCCCTCTTACCACTTTGGCATCCCTCAATAAGTGCATGCAGGTTTCCAAGAAGGTAGTTAACATAGATGTGTCCTTCTCTGATCCAAATTGATCCTTACTCCTCGATGTAGAAGCCTCTGCTAAGTTTTTCTTGGCTTCCATAAAGGTTTCCTTCGTACATTCTAAATCAAAGTCTGGTTGCTTTGGAGGGACCTTACGAACCCATGCATCCATCTCTAGTTGGTTCCCCTTATCTTCTCCAATGGTCGCGCCACTCCGAAGCATCATTCTTATGGTCGGTTCCTCTGCATAGGGTTCAGCCTTCATCATCTAGATGTTCTGAGTGGGTCTGGCTGGGAGCACCCCCTTTTCATGCATCTGAGCGATCAATGTGGGGCAATCAACAACTTCGTGGTCAAATTGGTAGCAGTAAGGACAACATGCTTTGGTTAGATTCGTGCAATCCCACGCGTAGTGCCCCGGTCCTCCACAATTGTAACAAATTAATTGGCCTCGCCCCCATCCAGGTCCCATGCCTCTGCGCCCCCGTCCGCGCCCTTGTTATCCTCCCCGTACGAATGGTGTGGTGGAGTCCTACGATCGCACTTCGGTTTGCATCCTATATGCCGGTGTTCGATCCATCAACATTTGGTAACTGCGGCAGTTTCTTTCCTCGTCACCAATCATCTAGCAGAACTTACAAAATAAGCGTTGAGGAGGGGGTTGTCGTAGATTTGGAAATAGGTGACAATTGTCCATGGCATGCTTTCCTCCAACTTCACAGATTGCGCACCAGAGTGTGGGTGCTATGCTTGGCCCAACCTGCACCTTTGGTTGCAATGTTATGCCCCCCCCCTCTCCTGTCATAGGATTCACAAAAATTGGACAGTGGTCTCTATCGTGGCCTGGCCCTTTGCATTTGAGACACCATACTCCCTCTCGTATCTCGGTCCTATTCGCCTGTCCCTGTTTCAAGCTTTGCATTTCCAGACATAAGTTTTGTATTTGCGCTTGGATTTGTTGTACTCCCAACCCTGGATCCTGGATCAGAGTTTCGTGTAGCCGCATTGCTGCTTCCAATGCTTCAGCTTGGGTTGAGATCTTTGTTGTGCCAGGGCCGATCTCAGATATGGCATTAATGATGCAAAAAACTAAGCACAGTGCTGCTCATTTTTCAGTGTCATGTCAGTCTTGTGGATAGCGCTTTTCAACCTCTGATCGAAATTCAATGGAGTTTCACCAGGCATCATTACCATCTCTTTGAAACCAATAACCGACTGGGCCCCTGACTTTAGGCACCCAAATTCCTTATTTAGCGCCTCCTGGATTGCAGTAATACCTTCAGTTGGATGGTCACTTGAATACTTCATGTACTAAGTCAGTGCACGGTCCTGAAATGCACTAACTAGGGTAGTCTTCTTGATGTTATCATCTGTGATACCCTGAGTGTCCCATACAGATTTAATCACAAACCATAATCGTTTTGGTTCCTCATTCCCCGTACCTTTAAATATCGGCAGCTTAATTGAACTTTCCATCCCGATCTTTGAGGCTGTTGGAGTTGGGGGTGGTGTTGGTGTCGGAGTGGATGGATTTGATGTAGGTGAGGCGGGTGGTGGCGTGGTCGAGGGTGGTATTAGGGGGAAGCACTCTCTGATCAATAAGACCACACTTCTTGGTGAGAACCTCATGAGTTCTTCCTCTTCTTCCCAGGAAATGGAAGCTAACGGACTGTTCTCTACTCCTCCCATTCCATGGTAACCTCTTCCGCTCCACGTCACTCCAGACATTAAGCAATGCGCATAATCTGTTTTTCACATAATAGCATCTTAATCCACGTATTCAATGATTTGATATACCTACCTCGCGGTCCTTGAAGGAATCGCCTTTCTGCCTTGCTATAGCTTATGGTGGTATTTATCACAAACTCAGTGATAAATCCTCCTATTACCCGATCCAACCAATGGTCTACTGCACGCACGATCTTATCCTCGGTGGCTTCTAGCCGGCGCACCAATTCCGAAGTCCACACAATAGGCTGGTCCAATCTACATCTTCCCACGATGTCAGCTAGCCTTGCAATCCACTTGTACAGCTCTACCAGGAATGATGCAAAGAAGATATCGTGAATGTATGTGAATATAAACCGGTCCAGCCACTCTTCTTCTGATATTTGTGGGTTTTTGTTTTCCTGAACTGTGAACACGTGGAATTTCAGATCCCACCACTGTTCAATCTCTTTCCTTGTAGGTTTCTAGTGTTCCCACATGAGACACCCCTTAGGCAGATCCCAGTCTCGGCAACGGAACCATTTGTTGGCTTATATGGGCCTGACCCAGGTTTGGAAGAATTATGTAGCCAAGCAAATCCTGCAACTACCGGCCCTTTCGGCAACAGCCCGCGAAGTGCGAACTGAGGTCTCACCTGAGGTAGCAGGGGAGGGTATTGGAACTAGGTTTCCACACCCTTGGGATGTCTGGATGTGGTCTGAGAGGTTTGCACGCCATCCTATAGCTTCGCACTATGCTAGATCCGCGCAGATCCAGATAATCTTAACTTTCCCTTACCGTGCTGATTATAGATCTAATTTATTTAAGTATTTGTTATAACCCAGATCTATTTAGAGAGGTCTTTAAGAAAACATTTACTTCTTTCATTTAGTTCGCATATTAAGATTAAAACTGATTCACAAGTACTCAATAAGCATATGCGTGCAGATCAAAACAGTTTCATTAACCATAAAAGAACAGAGTTGCGATAGTTCAGATTAACACAAAATTCAGAAGAACTTATCTTTATTTCCACTTATCAACCTTACATCCAGATCTTCCCTACACACTCAGCTGCAGGGGTCCGCGCACACAGCTGTGGACTCTTCTAGGCCTCTGCGCACACAACTGCAGAGCCTCTATCCTCTACCCAAACCCTCGACTCGAACTTACAGACACTCTCCGACTGCTCTTTTTAGACCCCCATTACATTTCAGATCTCCAAAATCATACCAAAACTTCGCTACTCTACCCATAGAGCCTCGCTCTATTTATACCTTTTCGCGGACCGCGATCCATAGGCGGGCTGATTCATCTTACATTTCTTTACATTATTTTTGGGCGGACTACCCTTTTGACTTTGACTTATTACAACTCGCGCTCTGCGCATCTCGCGGAGTCTTTATCCTGCCATCACCCAAAACCTCGGGCTTTGCGCCCCATACCCGTTGCATGGGGCTTCCGCTACCCAACACCTAGCATATCATAACACTCCCCTATCATGTGTTGGCATGCCCTATAGTCCCTAGCATGCCCTGGAACACCTTGGCATAATATTGCATTGACAAACATTAGTACTTGGCACACATTGGCACTTGGCATGTATTGGAACATATTATTAGTGTGCCTAGCATGCCCCTTTTGAAAAAGATAAAGTCCCAACTTATTAACCCTCTTATGTGTTCATTTCCTTGCATTTTAGCTTGGTTATTCCTTTTGTTTCCTTGAAACTCCTTGATGCATATTGGCATACTCTAGCACCCTGCACATCCTAGCATGTCTTAGCACCTGGCATGCCTTGGCACTATTTGGCACATGTTAGCACACCCCAGAACTACCTAGCACACTCTAGCACTTCTTGACATTCCTTGATATTCCCTAGCATTCCTTACCCATGCTTAGCATACCTTTTCACTCCCTCCTTGGCATGAAAAATAGCACTTATTAACACTCCCCAACACACCCTCATATTCATTGACTTCCATGCATTTTGACCTAGTGCTCCCTTGTGTTGTCCTAGTACTCCCCAACACTCCTCAGCATGTATTGGCACTCTCTAGCACACCTTAGAACTCTTTGATATGCTCTTCCACTTCATAGCATGCATCACACTCCCTGACGCACATTGGCACTTGGCACGGGTTGGCACTTGGCAAGTCTTAGCATGTTTGGCATGGTTTAATATTAAATTTATTTGAGATCAATTATTGGAAACTAGATGAGAAGAAACAAAGGAATATTTGGCATTTAGAATGCATTGACACTTGGCACTTGGCACCTATTGGCACCTAGTGCTGGTGTGCCTAGCATGCCCCTCATGGAAAAGGTAAATTAATGACTTATTAACTTTATTATGTGCTCATTTCCTTGTAGTTTGAATTATTCCTACCTTTTGTTGCCTTGACATTCTATGGCATGCATTGTCACACCCTTGTACATCTTGGCATGCATTAGCACTTGGATCATATTAGCTTGTTTGACATGTCTTCATACTATCTGGCACATGTTAGCATGCCCTATCATTCCCTAACACACCTTGGCAGTCATGACCTCACAACTAGCATTACATTTTTCCATGGCTTGGGAACCTTAAATTCACTAGAACACCTCGACATTCCCTAGTTGTCATGCCCTCTGTTATATTCTTCCACAATGTCCTAGGCTGATGAGGAGATCGATAGAGGTAACCACAGACCACGATTTTAGTTCGGTATCTAGCCCTACAAAACCAGAAAGGGATCTCTCTATGAAATCACAGCCAGGAGATGACTAGCATGTAAAGGATTTTAGGCTAAATAGCTAGGCTTAGGTGGGTTTTGGAAAATTTAGGCTCATCATGTTTGCTTGATGACCCCACATCCATGGGTTGTACTGACATGGTTTGGTGTTGGCTTGGTGAATTGGTTATATGCATTTTCAAGGCTGCCTCAATGAAGGTGTCCTGTGTCATGTTCTTCTCTTTCAACTGATGGAGTACTATAACCTTTATCAAGATATGGTGAAAGAGGCTAGGATAATGCACTTTTCCTTTCAATTGCACCCTTTCAGACATTTTGGTTAGGATCCTATACAAGTAGCTGGACAAATTTAGAGGCTTGGCAGCTGTAAAGTGCATGAGAAGTCTTATGTGGTATTGATATAGCCTAGAAAATATGCCCTCACATGTGAAGAACTTCATGACAACCTTCATCAATGGTGCATATCTCTCCAACAAGTATCTGAATGGGAAAACATGTGAGTGAGCTCCTTTGTATTGTGATTTCAAGTAGGGTTTGTACTCTTCTAGGTCTAGGTTCATGCCTTTGAACCAATTTTCACCATGGTTTGGTATGCTTGCAGCTTGAGAGATGGAATCCACTGAAAACATGAAATCAGTCCCTGCAATGGTGATCTTGTCTTCCTTCAAGGTGAGGGAAAATATACCTGTGAGATGCTCATGGTAACCTACTTCTTGCACTCTTTGACAAAACCCTAAACAATTGACATCTTCAAAGAATTTCATGACAAATGGGGAGGAGGTGATTTCATTGCAATTAGAGGGCTCAAACCTTAGTATCTTTCCCCTGTCAATATCTTTAGACCAAAATAATTGATGCTATTATAGCTAGGTGTCTTTGGGCTAGGCTTAAATCCACAAATAAGATACTTTTGGTCTATTTAGAAGTGCTTGAGAGACATGAGAAGGATTGAGGATGGGGTATAAAGGACACATAATGTTTTAGTAAGGCTTTAATTGTCAAGAAATCATGGAAAAATTTCCAGGGCAAACGTATTTGGTAATAGGTTATTAAAGAGAAATATCTAAAAATAGACAGCTTAAGGAATGGATTAAAGAAGCGGCTCCAAAGAATAAAGTGGCATTTTATACATGGAGAAGCATGATGAGAAACAAATATTGGCTACTACGAAATCTGAGATGGGAGGTTGGAAGGGGGAATAGGATAGAAATAGGACTAGATGATATCAAAGGGGTGGAGGGAATACATACTCTTTCTATTCACATCCTTGAGCATTTACATAAGAAAAGGATTTACTTTATGAAATATATCTCTTGTGATTGAGGATCTTCTTCTGTTACAAGTTATTGGATTAATGCATTTCTAGAGGTTCTATTTGTGGAATGGGCACGTTTCACAACACAATTAATTCTAACAGGTTTAAAACTCATTAAGAAGAAAAAAATGCTAAAACAGGAAGGTGTTATGTATAATGAGCAAATCTCGGTTAAAGAGATTTATAAACATATTTCTCATGGGTGTGGCTTGAATGATAATGCTTTTTGGTTTCATAACACATGGAGATGGGATATACCTCTCAAATTAAAATGTTTTATGTGGCTGGTGGTCCACAATAATATTTTAACTTGGGATAATATCCATAAAAGTGGCTTTGAGGATCTTGGAAGATGCTCTTTATGCAAAGAAGATTTAAAAGACATGGAAAATCTATTTCTAACATGTCCTTTTGCGATCTCGGTATGGAGCGGGGTTCTTCAAACACTTAAAATACATGTAATATAGGACACGGTTTCCATTTAGAGATGTCTCACTCAATGGTTTGAAGGTTTCAAGACATATCATTCTGTGCCTTTCTATATTTTATGGGGCATATGGAGAAGCAAGAATGAGAAGATTTTTCAACAAACAGAACTAGATACTAGAAATGCCTATTTAAATATCTTTGCATATTTTATGGAGATATGGCTAATGAAGGAGGAACAACCTAGAAGACATTTTTGACTCATGGAGCTATGGTCATACTTTATTTTTTTATTTTTTATTTTTTATTTTTATTTTTTATGGAGCATCCACCAACAGGGTTTGTGGAAGTGGGACACATTTGGTTTTGAAGCCAGACAACACCTTCCATTTCAGTTGGTATAGTGGCATAGGGTCAAATAATAGAGTTGATCTAATCATACTCTTGGGGGCTCTTCTATGTGCTAACTGGATTGCAATTGAAGATTTACCTGTGTTTGGAGATTCCAAGATGATCCTAGATTGGGTACAATTGAGAACAAAATTTGGACCACCTTCCCTTACTTTCTGGATGCAATGCATAAGATCTTTGATGAATACCTTTCAAAGGCTCGCCTTTAATAATATCTATAGAGAGTAGAATGAAGTGGCAGATCTCCTATCAAAGAAGGGATGCAACTGTACATGTGCCAAGGAGGATTTTCTACTCAGTTTTCGACAAAGGAATCCTTTTGCAACTCGGGGATTTTTAACTTATAAAGGGATGCCCTTGAAAATTTTTCCTTCATCTCATTTATTTGTCATCCGTCCATGAAAATTTTCATAGATCATGATATGTTTTTGTCATGTTTGAATCATATATGTTATATTTGTCATCATAAAAAACTTTAAGCTTTTTTTGTGAAAATTGATATAGTAGACAATTTTTAGAAATAAAAGAACTATAATGTAGAGTAATAAGATACTTAGAAATTTAACCATTCTATTTTAAAATCTAATATATGGCATGCAAAAACATTAACAATGAAATACCAAAGTATATATCTACTTTTTATTAATGAAAATCAATTTCCTTATTAAAAATAAAAAGAAATTTAATCTATCTAAATTCTTGAATACTTGATTAATCCAAATCTAAAATAAATCTAATAACAATGTTGAATTCCAATTCCTAGTCCACTCGACTAGTGCACAATACCTCATTCAATAGCGTTGTGAACCATTACATGTAGTTACATAAAACAGTCCCGCCCAATTTTAAAATTAGCTTCATAAAAAAACTCTAACTTCAATCCAGACCAGCACAGGGATCTAGTTAAAGTTTTTGCAGCTTGGTTAATTGAAAAACCAAAATTCCAATGATACCATGTACCACACCATCAAAATCGTCAACAACAGCTACAATCTGAAATTCGTCGTAACTGATAGTCGGGTAAGTCAAGAGTCGACGTCAGCACTTGCATCAAACTCCCATATATTGGATTAATTAAACACGCCGATTTGTCTCTGTTCTAATCCCTCAGGGTGATTTTTTTGTTTTGATTTGGAATCTTAGTTGCAAGCAAACCAACTTCTTATTATTGGACTTCCAGCATCAATCATCAATTTTTTGTATTCACACTTTGGGTTCTGAATACCTGATTTTGTACCCCCATAGTAGATATATATATATATATATATATATATATATATATATATATATATATATATATATATATATATATATATATATATATATATATATATATATATATATATATATATATATATATATATATCTATATATCTATATATATATATATCAGATTAAAGATCTTATTCGGTGGAATTTATATGCAATGGGGGTTGATTTTGAATATTTGACAAACACAACTTCAAGATCCATAGCAGGGTTCATCAACACTACCATATTGTATCCCTTCAATACATGTAAGATCAAGTACTAGGCGGAGGTTTATGCTAGGGCTCAACAAAAATATAGGTTTGTAGCTCCAACGCATATTTTCCTTAGAATTAAACCGGGTTGTTTCTTTTTTTTAGAATGGGTTTTGCTGAATTCAGTATCTGACACATGTATTTCCTTAGAAATCATCTGGGTTGAGTATTTTGAAATGGGTTTTGTATTTGGTTGCAATTTGGGTCACTAGATCCTTGCGTTATCCTTGGGTTAGTGTGCTTAAATTTGGTGGGGTTGATCCTCCTTAGCACACTTGGAACTCGCTAACACTCCCTATCACACACTCTTATTCATTCATTTCCATGCAATTGAAACTAGTGCTCCCTTGTGTTTCCCTAGCACTCCCTAACATGCGTTGGTGCCACACCCTAGAACCTGGCACATCTTGGCATGTCTTGGCATGCTTAACATGTCTTGGAACCGTCTCACATGTGTTAGCACTTCTTGTCATTCCCTAGCACACCTTGGAACTCCCTAGTTATCATGCCCTTATAGATAGCCTTACTTTTTTTGCGATTTGGGAACCCAACCAAGTCATTGAAAAAATAGTGTTGTGCATAGCCCAAAGTCTCCCTTTATCTAAAAGTACTTTTTCCCAACCCCTTATTGCAATCGTAGGCTTGCCTCTTGTAAGTCCTATTTTTTCCCAACCTCTTTGAAAGGTATTTCATTTTCATTTTCCTTTCCCCTTTTAATATTTTGTTGTGAGTTTTGTTGTGCATTAAGAAGGTGAGATTTTCAACCCGTTGCATTTGATATTTATGGTTCTGAAGCTAATCCTCCTTTCGATAAACAATCTTACATTAGTCTAACCTTAGGCTTGAGAGTTCTGGTTAAATTTGAATGTTTAGGCTTATTCACTACAATTTTAACCTCTTTAGAGAGGCTTAACAGTTCAAGGTCAAAGGGGGGGACATATGATTAGGAATAGAAGGGGCAAGGAAAAGAGAGGGAAGATGGAGAGGAGAATGCAAAATAATAGGGAATTCCATCAAAGTAAAAGAATTTATATGAAGAGATAAAACCAAAGAAGAATATGAAGGGGAAATAATCTTAGCAAAAGGAGGCATAATTTTTACTTGAACTTCTCGCTAAACCTTAAGGATAGGTTCCAACCTGACATGAGCTTTTTGATAATTTGAAATTGTAGGTTTTGGTTCAAACTTGCTTCTAACTTACATCAAAATTCTCTTTTTCCTCAAAATGGGAGCCTTCAACTCTAACCATTGGGTCTGAACATGTCCAACTTCGTAATGAATGAAACAATGAAATGACATTTTCCAATAATCAATCTTATGGGTGTAGATGTTTTCCTTGCAAACTAATTCAATTGCGTTGAATAAACACTCTTTGAAATATACTTTGACTAGAATCCAGACCCAATTCCTATTAATCGAAACATACCAATTAGGGTCCACAAAAATAAATCTACCAAGCTTCTTTCCAATAGTGTGAAGGGTCTCCTCTGTCTAGAAGAGAAAGGGAGGGCTCGACAATATATCCCAAAGTTGTTTCACTGAGATATGTTTGTGAGTAGGATCAAAATCCACCAACCATGTTTCCAGGACTAGGCTTGATTGCCCCTAGTCCTATTCTATCTCTTTCATTAATCCAAGTGGATATTGGTTACCACCCACCAAGTCCACTTGGACCCCCACCATTGTTTCTTTCATCTTTTTAGTTTCCTTAATTGAAGCACAATTTACTATTTTTAGTAGTTTTATAGGTCCTAAACTTTCAGAGCCGTTTTGAGGCCTTAAATGACATTTTTTGGGAAAACTTGGAGCAACATGGGTCCATGGACTGATGTTGCTCTTCCCAAAGTTTTAGTTCTCAGATAGATCTTTCTAACGAGATATTGTGCACGTCAAACGAAGATCATATGCCAAAGTTACGACCCCGGGAAGTTGATGTACCAATTTACCCAAACGGGGCCCATAGTTTGGCATTTCATCTTCTAGGGTTAGGTTTATGGATGTTTAGGGTTTTCCATTGTTTCTCAACAATAAATATGCCTTCGAGCCTCATTGTAACATAGTTTAGAGGCATGTAACTGCCACATCTCTTCTCATAGTTCAGAGGCATGTAGCTACCATCGCCCTAGCTAGTTTATTTCCAATTGTTTGTAAGCATATTTAAGTATTTTACAGTAACGAAATGAAGTATTATTTCTGTTGCATCTCTATATCTGTGGTTCTATATGTAATTTGTTGTGTTCTTCTTTAAATTTGGGTCATTGGTATCAGAGGGGTCTGCTCTTTCTCTGTCTTTCTTTGCATGTCCCCAACGAGGTCGGGATATAAGGAGTTAGGGCTTGAACTAGTCAAACCTTTGCAGGATGAGCCTCACAAATACCGATGGCCTCCCATGGCGGATGAAAATAAATATGAGGGGGCAAGATATCCTATCAAAAATCTTGCTAGAAGAGGCCCTTGAGAAACAAAGGAACGCAATGATGGATAACTTTGCCCAGATCCTTCAGCGACTACCCAGGGGCGACACATCTACTTCTAGCAGCTACTCTGGAAGTGCCACACCCTTTAAGGTACAAGTTAAATTTGACATTCCCATATTTGAGGGTCAAATAGATGCATACATCGTAGATAAATGGTTAAATCTGCTAGAAGGGTATTTTTCTATTCATGACTTTTCCTGCTAGGAAAATATTACTTTCACTCTTCTCAAAGCCGCCCCCCACGTGAAGGACTGGTCGGAAACCTACATGCAGAAGGATGAAAGTACAACCTCACTATTTTCAGTGCACCCACTTGGAATTCATTCTGGACTGCCATCAAGGAGAAGTACTACCCTGTCGGAAGCTATGAGGATCAATACATAAAGTGGACCACACTACTGTAGGGAAGGGACCAAGACGTGCCGGAGTTTACCAATATTTTCCATACCCTTTGCACAAAGTTAGGTATCAAGGATTCAGAGTAGCATTTGGTACTCAAATACCATGACTGCCTGCACAAGTACATCCAAGAAGAAATAGAATTCCTAAACATCTCCTTGCTTGACATGGCATACCGATATGCCATCAAGGTCGAGCAAAACTTTAAATAGAAGAAGCGAGACTTTGGATCTGCGAATCTGAAGCAAGGGAAAGGTGTCCCCAAACCACAGAACAAAAGACAAAGCTAAGGCAGGGTGGCCCATGACAACCTGCCAAAGCTGCAAGCAAAGAATAGCGCCGCGAAGCCGAGAAAGGACATGGGAAAGTGGTGTGAGTTCCATAAGAGCTCCACTCACAACACAAGTGAGTGTCAGGCCAAGTAGTCACTGGTGGCCGAGCTAAGGGTTTTAGAATCAGATGAATGTTCTGACTCTGAGTCAAAACTCGACAAGGGAAATGACAAAGGGAAGCAGATGATCGATACAGAGCCCAATGCCACCGTTGCCACCACGAAGATCCAGAAGGAGGAACCTGAAGATCCATAGGAGGAGGAGCGTCTCTTCCACTCCTAGATGTGGGTAAAGGGCTCCCCACTACAGTTCATTGTTGACAATGGGAGCCAAAAGAACCTCATTTCGGCAAAGGTTGTGAAGCAACTGGGCTTACTGACCATAGCACATCCACAACTGTACACCATCGAGTGGCTTCACCAAGGATGGGATCTTCACGTAAGCCAGCAGTGTCGCCTTCCATACAACATCAAGCCCTTCACGGATGAGGCATTGTGTGACATTGCTCCCCTTGATGTTTGTGATGTATTATTAGGACAACCATACTTGTGGAAGTGACATGATGTGTATGAATCAAGGCCCCATGGTGGCCACGACCTTCAGACAGGGCCCCTCTACATGACAACTATAGATGGACAAGGTCGTGGAGGAGTATAAGGACATCTTCACCTCCCCTGCAGGGGTTCCTCTGCACTGTCAGGTCAAGCACTCCGTCGATCTGACCCCAAGTGCACCATTGCCCAATGGACCAATCTATTGGTGCTCCATTCTAGAGAACAATGAAATCAAGAGGTAGATTCAGGAGCTGTTGCAGAAAGGTCACATTCGTCCGAGTTCATTGCCTTATGGGAGCCCGATTGTGTTGGTACAGAAGAAGGATGGGACTTGGAGACTCTGTATTGACTATCGGATGCTGAAGAAGATCATTGTATGTAAAAGGTACCCGATCCCATGGATTGATGACCTCCTGGACCAACTGAAGGGGGAAAAATATTTCAGAAAGATTGATTTGAAGTTAGGATATCACCAGGTACCAATCGAACCCTTCGATGTGTGGAAGATTGCCTTCAAATCCAAGGAGGTCCTATTCAAATGGTTGGTTATGACTTTCCGATTGACTAATGCTCTTGTAACTTCCATGAGGCTAATAGATGACATCTTGCGACCATTCACCAACTCATTTGTAGTGGTATACTTGGATGACATCTTGATCTTCAGCCAGATTTGGGAAGAGTACCTCCACCACATTCAACAGGTTCTCCAAACACTGTGGCGACACAAGTTATGTGCCAATTTGGAGAAATTCACTTTTGGCATGACCCAGGTTTAGTATCTGGGATACATTATTGATGAACGGGGGGTGCATGTGGATCCAGCCAAGATCAAAGTCATTCAAGATTGGCCATCTCCAACCACTTTGACAGAGCTTGATAGCTTTCTAGGTATTGTCAATTTCTACCGAAGGTTCGTGTTGGGATTTTCTCATATCACTTGGCCCTTGAGTCAAGTCACCAAGGGAGGAGCAAAAGAAAATTTATTTTGGTATGAATCTCAATAGAAGGCATTCACAGAGTTGAAAGATCGCCTCTTCTCGGCACTAGTGCGCACATTACCAGACTTGCAACAACCAGTTGAGGTTGAGATAAATGCCTCTGACTATGCTATTGGGGCAGTCCTTACTCAACATGGGCATCCAGCGGCGTATCACAGTGAGACACTTTTAGACACAGTCCGAAAGTATCCCACTTATGACAAAGAGATGTATTCCATTGTGCAAGCCTGCTGACAATGGAAGCATTACATTTTGGGGAAGGAAACGGTCATCCACACAAACCACCGACACTTGCAGTTCATACAGACACAAGGGAAATTGCAGAATGATCGCCGTCAGAAGTGGTCCACATACCTACAACAATTCCATTTGAATATCAAGTATAAGAAGGGCAGCACCAATAATGTTGTAGATTGCCTGAGTCGTCCACCGATCATGGCGTTGAGCACTGTGCTCAACTCTTGTGGGCACAAGACTTCTAATTGGCCAGTTCTCTACAAAAGCGACCCAGAATTCAACCACACATACTAGACACTCTTGGAGGGTCAGCATGTTCCAGATTTTCACCTCCAGGATGCCCTGTTATGCCACCTGGGTCACCTTTGTGTTCCTTCAAGCGAGCGCACCAAGATGATTTGGGAAGCACACTACAGTCCGACTGCTAGGCATTTCGGGGTTGAGAAAAAGGTGGCAGTACTGCAGAAGTATTTATATTGGCCAAATCTTTGACAGGATGTTAGGAAGTACATCAGATCATGCAATGCCTACACCATTGACAAACCGACCATCAAGAAGCAAGGCCTCTATACCCCGCTGCCTATCCCTAGTCAACCTTAGGAATCCATCTCCATGGATTACATGTCAAGCATTCCTTCTACTAAGCATGGAAACAACTATGTTTTTGTGGTTGTCGACAGGTTCTCGAAGATGGCCATTATGGTGGCCTGCAAGAAGAATATCACAGTAGAAGCCACTACTAAACTCTTCTTTGAACGAGTGTGGGTACACTTTGGGATCCCACAGTCTATCATTTCAGATCAGGACAACAGGTTCCTCAATACATTTTGGTTCAGTCTCTAGTCAATGCTAGACACCAAACTCACTAAGTCCACAACCTTCCATCCTTAAACTAATGGCCAGACAGAGGTTGTGAACAAGATGATCGTACACATTATGCACATGTACAACTAAAAGCATCCACGCACATGGGATGAGAGCCTCCCCTATGTTCAGCACAGCTATAAACAGGCTCTCCATAACTCGACTGGCCACAACCCTTTTCAGGTGGGCTTGGGATTTCAGCCACTATGTCCCATTGATGTGGCCATGCCATTTGCAACTGCTCACGTAGATTCCGCTCATGTCTAGTCCGAAACATATAAGGCAAATAGCTTCATTGATATTCGCCACCAGGTCCATGACATTCTGGAGAAATCAAATGCCAAGTACAAGCAACGACATGATCAACATCAAGTGCCACACAAGTTTTAGGTGGGCAACAAATCTGGTTGCATTTGCAAAAGGAACACCTTGCCGAAGCCTATCGGAAATTTAGACCACTCTGATATGGTCCCTTCACCATTACCAAGGTTGTGGGAGACAATGCATTTGAGCTCAACATTCCCCCATTCCTTGGCCTACAGCCAATGTTCAATGTGGACCGCCTTCGGCCATACCTCCCACCATTACTAGACACATCTGACATTGCAGAACAACTCACACCCATAGAGTTAAATCCGGATTGGATGGAACAAGCTACAACTGATCGGATCATGGACACACAGATCAAGCACACTCGCTAGTAGAATATCCAACTGTATCGAATTGTCAAAGCAGGCCAACTCCTTCACCAGGGCAAGTGGCTCACCAGGGACCAAGTTCAGCATAAGTTTCCTCATTTGATGGAGGAACTCAATGCAATGGGGACCATTGCTTCCTAAGGGGGAAGGAATGATCCAAGTGGATATTGGTGGCCACCCACCAAGTCCACTTTGACCCCCACCAATGTTTCTTTTAGCTTTTCAGTTTCCTTAATTGAAGCATAGTTTACTATTTTTAGCAGTTTTTTGGGTCCTAAACTTCCGGAGCCATTTTGAGGCCCTAAATGACGTTTTTTGGGAAAAATGGGAGCAACATGGGTCCATAGACCCATGTTTCTCTTCCTAAAGTTGTATTTCTCGGATAGATCTTTCTAACGAGATATTGTGCG
The DNA here is from genome assembly GCA_031772625.1 of Pinus tabuliformis. Lineage (NCBI taxonomy): Eukaryota > Viridiplantae > Streptophyta > Pinopsida > Pinales > Pinaceae > Pinus > Pinus tabuliformis. Next base: position 729,487,838 of record CM062810.1, on the reverse strand, counting down.
CATCAAACGAAGATCGTATGCCAAAACTACGACCTCGGGAAGTTGATGTACCAATTTACCCAAACGGGGCCCACAATTTGGCGTTTCATCTTCTAGGGTTATGTTTTTGGATGTTTAGGGCTTTCCATTGTTTCTCAACAATAAATAGGCCTTCGAGCCTCATTGTAACACAGTTCAGAGACATGTAGCCGCCACATCTCTTCTCAGAGTTAAGCTACCATCGCCATAGCTAGTTTATTTCCAATTTTATTTGTAAGAATATTTCAGTATTTTACAGTAATGAAATGAAGTATTATTTCTGTTGCATCCTATATCTGTGGTTATATCTGTAATTTGTTGTGTTCTTGTTTAAATCCGGATCATTCATCTTATTTTAGTCCACCCTCAACCAAAATTGAAAGCCTATCGAATCGCGAACAAATCCGTGGAATACTGACATATAACCTAGGGCTGACATCCAATTGTCCAAAACCCATGCAGTGAGAGATGCCTTTTGCATCATCTTACCATAAAATATTCCTACCAAAGTAGTTTCTAACAAGTTTGGGATATCCTAGAACCTGATATCCTTACTAATGACCATTGAAAACTTATCTTGTTTCACTCTAACATAAAGCTTTGGCTTAGACAAAGCTCCAGAACCATGGGGGACCAAAAGAGGCTTTAAACGCTTAAATGAAATGGATTTTGGCTGAGACTTAGGGATAGTTACTACCTCAAAGCTAGAATGAGAGCTTAGCTCTTTTGCACTACTATTTTTGCTCAAAACGAAAACAACCTTGGACAACTCATGCTCAAATTAAATATCTACCTTGGAACACCATCCATCTTGGAAACACCTCATGATTTGGTTGGAGATGATACATTAAGACAATGAAGTGTCACCTGTAAATTCATACTAGGATTTAAATTCCTCATGTGGACATGATTGGGCTCATAATTAACAATATCAACTTCCATTCAAAACTGTGGTGGGAAGTAATTAATTGTTGAAAAGATCCACTGTCCAACAACCAAGACAGTGAAAACCCTTGGGAAAAAGAAAGAGATTACACAAACTTTACTTGTTGTCGAAGAAAAGTGCCTTCAACTCTAACAACTAGGTCTAAAAATGTCCAACTTTGTAACAATTGAAATAATGAAATGAGATTTTCCAATAATCAATGCTATGAGTCTAGACTTTTTCCTCTTAAACCAATTCAATGGCATTGAATAAAATATATTTGATATCTACTTTGACTAGAATCCAGGCACACCTTGGCACACCTTGGCACTCCCTAATTTTCATGCCCTCATAGATAGCTTTACTATTTTTCCGACTTGGGAACCCAACCAAGTCATTGGCAAAACAGTGTTGTGCCCAACCCAAAGTCTCCCTTTGTCTGAAATTGGTTTGACCAACAACGTTGAGCTCTTTGAGGTATAAAGGACTATGATTTTAATGAGGGAATGATGAAAGAGACTCTTAATTTGATGTTCATACTCTCTTTTCTGGACAATATAAGCCATCTTATCAATGCTCCGGAAAAGATAGTAGGGTATATTGAGCTTTTTTACCCTAGTGAAATGCATTAAAAGCTGGAGGTGATTGAGCATTTTTGGGTTCGTTCTTTTTCGAGCTTCAATTGAGATATTCTTCTCCTGATTTGGATTTGGAGGTTTTCACTGCAATTCAGAGCAGAAAACATGTTGTCTGCATATGGATAAAATTGCAACCTTCAAGAACTCCTAGGTGTATGGATTTGTTTGAAAGGTATTTTTCTGATCTCATTTCTATGATTTTATTGTTAAAATTTCTAAGAATTTAAACTTGTATATCGAATTATGGAGAAGGAAGGGTTAGGGTTGACACGAGTTTATAAATTCAATCATATTTTTTTTGTGATTAGCAAGACTGGGCACTCCCATGGAATTATGATCTTCAAGCATTTTGGGAAATTCAATGGTGATGTGGATTGATCAAGAGGCTATGGTTGCTTTAGAAGTTCTCCTATGATTGCATTGCTTCTTGTGATATATGGATCAACTTATGCTGGTCTTTACTTCATTCCTTGCTCTAATACCATGTAAAAAATCCTTGTGCTGCTGTAGTGAACAATTCTAAAACTAAATTGTAACACCAAGACACACAATTTCTCTACTAATTTCAACAAAATAGAACATAATTAAATAACAATCACACAATCGAAAAACACAATTTTTCTAGGGAGCTCAACTGGAAAAACCTTCTCCTGGATTGAGAATTTTATTGATAGAAGATGAGCAATGGATCTCTTACAATACAACTTTGTTTCACTGGAAACCAATCTAGTTTTCTTTGCTTGTCCTAATCTTGAAACACCTACAAGACCATTCATCTAATTCCCTCAATCCATGTGCATAGGCTACTCCTAGCTAACTAAAAATACTATTGAATTTCCACAATCTTGGGTCTAGGATAGAATCTTGGAATCTTAGAATCTCAATAAAAGCTACTTTGCACTGTGGAAAATAAATAACAGTAAATCACACATGCACAAGTATACACAAATTTTTACAAAAATATTGTACAAATATGTACAACCCAATCTCTAATATATTAAACCAATCTGAATAATACAACAGTCTATGGAATACAAGGTAAAATGACAATATTGTTGCATACTCTTTGTCGTATCTTATCCTGCTGGTCCTTAACTCCTAATCATCTCTCTAGCTACCCCTTAGTCCATCAAAGGAAAACACATAGAGTCTCAAGGAGGGCTGCCACCTATCACTTTTGCAATTCACTTCTGCTTCAATGAACATGGGATGATCCAATCTACTCTTCTAGGTTGGCCAACCCCTAAGCTCCAATCTGCCTTCTAGTAGCCTCTTTCATACATCAAAGAGCTACACATAGGCTCCCACTAAGCCCCATAAGCACTAAGCCATTAACCTTTAACCCATATAGACCTCAACCCCATGGCACTCAACCCCCTAACCCTTTTCACTTTACCCTTGATTCCTAAATTGTTAAACCCCTTAAATCCTAGAAACCCTAAGCATTTCTCCCAATCAATAGGTTCTCCAACACTAATATTCTTGGTCATATTAGGTTTTTGTCTACTAACCCCTCCAAATACAACCTCCAAGAACTAGTAGGGTCTAAGGAAAAGAGCCACAAAGTCTATAAATTTGATCCACATTTCATGGATAGTCACATTTCTCCCAAATATATTCTACGTATTTTCTTTCAAATGGAAACAATATGTTCTTCTAATGTCCACAAGTGCATCTAAGTTCACAGGAATAAAGTAAGGTTCATCTCCAAGTTGCTCCAAGTATATTTTAAACTGACACAAGCAATCCTCAACTACACGAATGGCACAATCTTCAAGCTATCCATATCTAGGTTCATCCCCTCTTCACCCCATTTTTTGCTCCTCCAATACAAAGCTAACCAAGGTCATCTTACAATTGGATCTCCCTTTTTCATTTGGTGAGAATACCACCTCGTTCTTTAGTATTGGATTTCTTCTAAACATAATTACACAAATACTCTCAACATATGTGGGGCTATTAGGCAGATTAAGAGGAGAAAACAAAGGTAAAACTCAAACTTATTGTCAAACATATGTCAAACATATATAAAAAATTAAATAGTCTACACATGTAATTCTTACATTGTTTGATGGTTTTGGATTAATTCCGCCATTTTATTCACCGACATTCATGTTAGTTTTTCATTCCATTAATTCTTCAATAACCATTTTCAATTTTCCAAGTTCCTTGACTTTTTCTCCCAATATCTCTTTTGCTTCATGGAATTGAAGCTGATAAATAAAAGAACAAATAAACTATCTTAGATGAGGACATGGAAATGTCATATAAATAAATACAAGAAGTGAACTCTATGGATCCAAATACATATCGAAGCTCTATCAAAATAAAGGCGAGCACTAAAATCCAGTGAAGAGCCATGACTAGATAACCCAAAAAGAAAGAAACAATTCCAAGAGATATGGAGGATGATGCAAAAGAAATGGATGTAGAGTAAGTAACCGTGACAGGCATGGTAGAAGAGCTAAAAGGAAAAAATTTCAAACAATAATGGAAAAAATGGTGTAGATGTGGATAACCCATCACAAGAAATAAACTTTGTGGATCCAAATATAGATCAAAGCTCTATCAAAAGAAAGGCACCAGAAACCAGCCAAGAAGAGCCATGAGAAGACAAACCAGAAGCAAAAAAACAATTCCAGGAGATGCCTAGGATGATGCAATAGAAATGGATGTGGAAGAAGCAACCTTGGCAAGCTTGGTAGAAGAGCTAAAAGGAAAATATTTGTAAATAATCCTGAACAAATAGTGTAGATGTTGCATCAACCCTACTTGAAACTCTGTACTCATAAAGGGATGACCTCTCAAAGATAAGGTTAGTCAAGATATGGCATCCAAACTCATAACTTCAAAGAACCCTCAAAGCACTACAAGGAAGCAAAAAAGAATGTCAAAAAAAGCAACAAAAACCTCATACAAGAAGTGAGCGAGATGCTAACCAATTCAAGTAAGGTGGCTCTCATGACGGATGTATTCCACTCCATTCCCCATCATTATTAGTGAAAGTAATCACATGGAACATTAGGGGCCTCAACTAAAAAGGAAATTTGAGGCTCCCAAAAGGTTAAAAACATAAGGAAATCCCTATAGTACTAATACTACAAAAAACAAAACTCTCCAACGATTGTGTAAGTGAAATCCTAGAGAAATGTTAGAAAGGTAGTGCTTCAGTGGAATTGGATGCAAAAGGAAAAGTGGGAAGGCTGGCTCTTATATGAAATCCTGTGGAAAGTACCATCACCAATCTAAATATAGCCCCATGCATTCTTTCAAGTCATTTTCAATTCAAAAGTTTTAAGTCAATAGGTAGAATTACAAATGCATGTGGTCTAGCTATATTGAATGATCTCCACTCCATATCTTTAAAATACCTATGGATAATAGTGGGTAACTTCCACATCATTAAATTTATGGAAGAAAAAAAGGTGGATTGCAATAACTGGACTCTGATGCGTAGCTCTTCCTTGACCTCATGCAAGACCTGCATGCCACATATGCAGATACTATACATGGGATATTTACTTGGAATAATCGAAAAGGTCGCTGCCCTAAAATTACTTCTATATTTGACATATTTTTGGTATCAAAATCTCCTTGGGAAAATGAGACCTTTGTGGAGGTTTTAATCCTTTCCTGTTGCATATCATATCATTAGCATGTAAGCTTGGAAGACAATATCAAAGAAAGCCCCAAAAATAGACCCTTTAACTTTGAAAGCTTTTTTCTTAGGGATCTTTCCTTCTTGGAAAATTCCCAATAATGGTGGTAGGAAGCCACTCCTTGACTGGGCTCAATTATGCACCAATTCCAGTAGAAAATCAAGTTCTTAAAAGCTCAAATAAAAAAATGGAATAGAGAATATTTTTGGAACATCCACCAAATCAAATAGGAATTAAAGGATCACATGGAATAAGTCCAACAATGCATTATTCTTGAAGGTCGATATGACAAATTAGTTGAGGAAGAAAGTGAGCTTCTCGCTCAATTAGAATAAGGTTTCATTTAGGAATAATTTCTCTGGTGCCAAAAATCTCACATAATATGCCTTAAGGAGCACGTAAAAACTCTAGATTTTTCCACAAATCCATGATCAAACACCACCATCACAACAAAATATTCTAACTTAAAAGCACTACAAGATATAAGCTTACAAAACACGAAGAGTTGGAGGATAATTAGTTGGTTGAATTATCTTTAATAAATCAACTAAATTTAAAGTCACATTTATAATATAAATACTATTTGGTTAATTGGCAAAGGTTACAAGTCATATTTACTATGACAAAATGAAGGACCAACAAGTATGGCCACCATGTACAACATAAAAAATGTGAAAATTGATTGGGGGTTGGGAAAGTGTATGTAAAGAACACTTGAATTTTTTTAATAATCAATTCAGTTGTCTCAAAAAGACCTATAGTTACATCAATATAAACTAACATCCTTACAATTGACCTTTATCTTTCAGAAACAAAGACGTCATCCATGAGAATACTTTTTCCTAGCTTGTTTTCAATTGTGCATAAATCTTGAATAGTCTAGGGTTCCAAGGGGAGTCCAAGAAGTTTTATCCATACTAGGGTGTCTGACATGGTCTCATCCCTAGCATAAAAAAGGAGTGGTGGGGTTTTATAGACAAATAAGACCTATCCACAAACCAAACTTCATTTGATATAGAAACTACATCTTCTTCATTCCAAAAGACAAAAAGAATGCATCTCTCTTGCTACTATGTGAGTTGCTAGTATATAGCATAAACTTGAACTCCGACTCTACTTTATCTATCTCAGAAAGTAGTCCATCCATACCCTCTTGCCACTAAAATTTCATGCCAAGGTGCAACTTGAAAGGTCAAGGATTTGGTTGACTACAATATATTCCCCCACAACTAGGAACACATTTTTCCTCAACTTCTAATGACTTTACATCATTACTATTTCCAATGAACCAAAAACCTTCCTTAGAGGCCAAGAAAACCACATGTTCCTTATACACTCCTTGAACATCACTTTCTATCAATAGGTATAGAGGGTTCAAGAACACATGAAGACGTTCATTTTTCTAAACATTAACTCTCAAATTGAAAGAATTGGTTAGAGACAATACACTCATAGCCATGTCCTACTTAGGAGGGCCCTTATAATTGTCCAAAACATGGAAATATTAGCACTTGTACTACCAATCTTATCACTTCTCAGAATATTTGACCAATTCAAAAAACCTGTGTGAAAATATTCTTAATCATCTTAAAGATCATGTTATTACATTATCCATAGACCTTTTTCCATAAATCTTCTATTATTTTTTTACAAATTAATTAAAAAACTTATGTAATCTTTAAACAACATATCATTATCATTCACTCACTTTGCAATTTCCTTTCCCGCTTTAGCTTATGTTAGTTTTTATAAAATGAGAGGGGAAAATGAAAAAAATAATATTTTTTTAAATATGAGGGAAATTGAATAAATAATAATTTTAATAAAATAAAAGGCCAAAAATGAAAAGGAAGTTATAAAAAGGGAAAATGAGAGTTCTCCTAGTTTTGGTCATTTGTATCTTCAAAGCAATTTCCTTTCCCACTTCAGCTTATGTTAGCTTTTATAAAGTAAGAGGTAAAAATGAAAAAAAATAATATTTTTTTAAATTGGAGGCAAATTGAAAAAAATAATATTTTTTTAAATAAGGAGGGAAATTGAAAAAAATAATATTTTTTTAAATAGGAGGGAAATTGAAAAAAATAATATTTTTTAAATAGGAGGGAAATTGAAAAAAAAAAATATTTTTTTAAATAGGAAGGAAATTGAAAAAAACAATAATTTTAATAAAATAAAAAGCTAGAAATGAAAAGGAAATTATAAAAAGGGAAAATGAGCATTCTCCTCATCTTGGTCATTTGTATTTTTGAAGAAGAAAACTCTTAGAGAGTTTGGAATCCTGTGAGGCTACAGTGTCCAAAAAACCCATTGGAAAAATTAGTTTTGGTGGTGAGAAACTAGCCCTAGGTAGATTGGAGCTAGATTTTTCCATTCACTGCATTGCCGTGGAAGCGAAATTTGACATTGATGTCGCCCTAGCTAGATAGTGAGATTTCTGCATTGCTTGCATTGCCATGGAAGTGAATTTTGACATTGGTGCTACCCTAGCTAGATTGCAGCGAGATTTCTGCATTGCCGTGGAAGCGAAATTTGACATTGGTGAAAATTGGGCAGGATTTGGAACTCACAAAGGTACTAATTTCATGAATTCTTCCACAAATATTTGTGCCATAAGATAAATTTGTAATTTCATGTTTGATGAGCGAAGTTATAGAGATTTTGGTGTGCAATTCTCTTTCTATTGGTGTCTGAAGTAGTTATGTATGGTAGAATAATGTTTGAAATGCTTAATCGAGGGCATTTAGTTCCCAACCATTGCTAAACAAAATCTTGAGAAAAATAATTAAGTGTTGGATGGTTCTCAATGGCTTAGAGGGCGTAATTCTCTAAGAAATATCCAAAATTCATTTCCAAAATTTTACAAGGGTAAAATCGCATCAAGAATGGCACCCAAGTTCATTAAATGAGGCACATTCTCTTGGGTGCGCATATACTTTCAATATAAAACTCTCCTTTAATAGGGTTCTATAGCCAAGCAACAGAACTTTTAAAACAATAGCTGCACAGGAAAGGTCATATTGAAGCTTGCGGAGGAACTTTGACAAACAGTGAAACTTTTTGTTGACTCAGACACATTCAATGAGTGTCTCCTTGTTCAGGATCAACTTTCCCATGGGGTTGTATAGCCAATCAACAGAACTTTTAAAACAATAGTTGCACAGGAAACGTCGTATTGAAGCTACGGAGAAACTTGAACTTTGACAAGTGAAACTTTTTGTTGACTCAGACACATTAAATGAGTGTCTCCTCATTCAAGATCAACTTTCCCATGATTGTTAATATCCAGCAGAATTGAAGAGTCAGCATTCTTATACAAATCAGCTGCAATGCTGTGGAGAAAGCAGTAAATAGCGTCAGACGCATCCCTTGTGTCGTAGAATTAGGAAATTCTAGGATCAAATTTGTGCTATGCGATGCAGGTATCCAGAAGATCAATTTTGAGTGTAAAAGCATTGTAATTTATCTTGCACCCATCAATCTCACTAATCACACAGAGGTACTCTTTCGTAATCTGATCGCTTTTGAGGCATGTAAGGCATTTGAAATCAACTATGTAACATGTTACATGATTTTAATGGATGAGTTGATCGACTCTGAATAAGATGTAGCTATGCTCAGGAAAAGTGACATTGTTATAAATTATCTTGGGAGTGATTCAGAGGTTGTCGAGCTCTTCAATGGTCTATGTATGGGAGTCACCGTGAGCCGGATAGATGCATTGGCAAAACTGAAGGGAGATGTAGATGATCACTATAGAAGAAAATTCAAGGTTTGGTTTACTGAGCTTTTGAAGGAGCATTTGTCATCACCCTGGAGAAGTCTAGCTTTGGCGGGAGCAATTGTTTCACTTTTGCTTATCTCTGTGCAAACCATCTACTCAATACTGTCACCTAATTAGCCTCTCTAGTGCTGCGTCTTTTAATTCCTATTCACTGCATTAGTAACAACACGTGCTTTTTACTTATCATAGAGTCTTAATGTTACAACTTACATATCAAAATAGAATACTGGAAATGGAAGTTTGTGCAATAGTTCTCACATTCTGATAAACACATTTCACAACCTAGCCTCTCTCTATCATCCCATTCCAGAAAACCTCAGGTTTTCCATCTATATCTAAAGAATACATCAAAAACAATTTTTTTTTTTTTTTAAGATTGACCAGAATCCTTTTTTAGGCCATTTCTTCACAAGTTCTGAAGCTTTATTTCTCTCACTTTCTCCCAAGTATGCATAAATAAGAGTAGTATAAATAAGGGCATCACCAACAAGACCCCTCCAAACATTTTATTGATTGTGTTTTTGTCCTTGCTCAGGTTTCCTAACCTCAAATAGTATTACTATATAAAAAACATCTTTAGATAAACCTCTTTCAAAAATATCATCAAGAAGCTTCAGAATAGCCATCAATTAGCCATGAGTAAACACTAAAATTAGGCATAAACTTGCATTCATCATTTTAAATAGGACCTCTGTTGCTTCATTTATTTCCCAAACTTTCAAAATCCATGAATAAAATCCTTGTATGTATACACAAAAAATTATCCTGCTTTGTAACATCTTGTTGTGAAGTTTCCAGGCATTAGCCATGTTACCTCTCTTGCACTATGAATTGATCAACATGTCGCATGTGAAGTGCTCAGGTTTAGGACCCTTCTTCTCCATTTCATGCAAAAGGTTATTGGCTTATTCCAATTTCCCTTCCTCAGAGAGCTTATGGAGGAGGACACCATATGTCACCATTCCTGGCACTAGCCCTTTCATTCCGCAATCTGAAATCCCCAATCATATTATCTTCTCTACAATCGCCATCAATCAGGGTAGTATATGTTACATTATTTGGAAACAGATCACCCATTTCGTTCAAAATATTCAATGCATACCTCAATCTACCTTCTTTACAAAATCCATGTATCGGAGTGTTGTATGTTACAATATCAGGGGAAGAACCTTTGCTTGCAATCTTGGAAAGGAAATTGAATGCATTTTCAATGTCCCCTTCCTTGTAGTATCCTTGAATGAGCAACATTGTAAGTAAAAATATTTGGTAACATGCATTTAGGCATCATTTCCTCTATAAGGGCATTTTCTTTCATCATCTTGCCTCCTTTGGAGAGACCACTAATGAGTGCAATATAAATGACAACCATGAGTTTGATATAACGGTCCACCATTCCATCAAACAATTTGAAAGCATCGTCCATTTTGGCTTGCTTGGAATATCCATTTATCATAATAGAATACAATATGGTATTGGAAGGTATGTTTATGGTCCTCATCTATTTGAAAATAGCCTCTGCCTCATGTTACCCCATCAATGCACATCGACACACATCAAATGGCTTATCATGAATATATTCCAGCACATTGCTAGTCATTGCTAAATGATGAAGTGTTCAATTTTAAATTTCCCAAGCTCATTGTTCCTTCAGTTTTTGATATCTGTGGTTCTCAAAGAAAATCGGAGTAGAGGAGACTGCATAAAACCATGCCCTTGGGATTGCAAATTGTCATGAATTAATATTTATCATTCTCACCTCCTTACACCTGTTCCAGAATAAGATAAAACAAAAATTCAAAAGCAGTTGTATATAATAATGGTGTTAGAGACAATGGATCTTATCAGATCTGCAGATAAACTAGTTCTAGGGAAAATACATAGATTTTTTTAATGCAAGATCATTCCACCAAGACACACTCCACTGCCTGATCTCACTTCTCTGATACCATGTGGAAAAGCCTTTTCTGATCTATAGATAATTACTTGTGATATTATTTACCATGAGTTTAGCTTATTCAATTTTCTTCAAGTAATTATACATCAGAAATTTAACCAATACTATTATGGCTATAGTCTAAGAGATTTGACTTAAAACATAGGAACAAGTATATGGGAACAAAGGCAAATTTGGCTGTATGTTGGGTCCCTATAATACTAGTGATTACCCCATTACTATTGTAGTTATACCCCTTATTTATATTGTTGTGCCCCTATTACCCCCATATTGTTATTTCTGTGCCCCATAGAATCCCTCTATTGTTATTTTTGTGGCTTTATATTATTATTGTTAGGTCGGCTGGATTATATTGTGACTCCTTAGACTCCTATATATAGAAAGGAGGTTTTGTCATTTGTATCATCAAGGAATCATTCATTTTTGTAATTTAAAGGAGGTTGCCCCCTCGAAGAGGCTGAATTCTAAGGCGTTGATCTATCTTTTCTATCTTTTTGTGAGCTGGTTTCATAACATTTGGTATCAGAGCTTTGGATTCTAGGGTTTTGCTGCTCCAAACAGGTCATCGTGGAATTTTTGCTATAACTTTTTTTCTGTGACGTTTCAGAAGTCGTAAAAAAAACCCATTTGATAAGAAATTGCGCTGAACCTTGGGTCCGAATTTCAGAGCCTTTCGCGAAATATTTGCGGAGATATGATCTGAGGAAGTTGGTCTTTTTGCAGACTCCTGAATTACTTTCAAAACAGGTGACCTGGGGAAAATCGTCATAACTTTATCTCTGGGGATCGGATTGAAATTTTGTAAGACGGTATAGAAAGAGGACGGACTGTAGTTTCTTGTATGTGTGTTTCAGATTCAAAGGTTGAAACAGTGACTCGTGGCACGTCGTACAAGTTCGCCCTACTGAACCAGTCTAAAAGCAAGTCATTGTGGGACATTTCACATAACTCTTCCTTGGAGAATCCAATTTGGCTCAGACTTATGGCATTGGAAAGAGGACATAGAAGGCTACTACAGGTAGCAATTTCAGATCTGGATGATCCGAAATTACAGAGATACATCAGATTCAATATCAGGCTTCTATAAAGTGAAAAAAAGGTGTGTAGTTTTTTTTAAAATTTTTGTGTAAGCTTGGTTTAATGGAATTCAAAGGGCATAGTAAAGCATTATTATCGGTAACTGATGCCCCAAGGAAAGAAAATGCAAACACCTAGTAAGGAACCTGAAAGCTCTAGCATGACTCATGAAGAAGAGGAAGAAATGTTACATGATATATCAAAATTACAAGAACAAGTGCAACAAATGTCACGCTCACAAAAGCTAACAGAAGCTAAGATAAGTGGCATGGAATCTAAGATAAAGGGCATGGAAGCTAAGATGGATGATTTGAAGACAGATTTGAAGAGAGACATGGCAGATTTGAAGATATATTTGAAGACAGACATGGAAGAATTGAAGAAGTTGCTACAAGAAAGGGTCACTAATGGTGAAAAGGTAGTAAAGGAAACTCATGATGAGAACAAAAGAAATGTTAATCATGATTCCATAGACGCTAATGTTGGATCGAAGAATCACCATATTCCAAAAATCGATATGAGGAAGTTTGATGGCAAGGATCCCGCCACATGGATATTACAGATGGAGCAATTCTTCGATCTCAATAATGTGCAAAACGCACAAAAGGTACGTATGGCAACTGTATATTTGGAACCAAATCAGTTTGTATGGTATCAATGGCTTTGCTCTCGTAAACAATTTATCACTTGGGCAATTTTTATGGAAGAATTGATAGCACATTATGAAGATACAAAAAGCAACACTTTTTTTAGCCAATTGATAAGTCTCAAACAAAAGGGTTCAGTAATGGAGCACATTGAGGAGTTCCAAAAATTGAACATAAGGGTAAAGGATATTCCAGAGGAGCATAGGATTGATGTGTTCATAGGGTCTTTAAAGGATAATATCCAACATGATGTTCGCCTTTGGGAACCTGATTCATTAGAGAAGGCATTCAGGTTAGCAAGAAAAATGGAAAGCAAAATTATGGCAACCAGGAAGCATACCACTCACAACTATAAAGATGGAAGTGTTGTTGCCCCTAGTCTTCCACAACCTATAAGGTTGACACCACAACAATTGGAAGAAAAAAGAGCAAAAGGGCTTTGTTACAGTTGTGATAGCAAATACACTAAAGGTCATAAGTGTGCTGAGAAGAAATTATTCTACATAGATTGTGAAGAGGAAGAAGAAAAGGAGCAAGAAAGGTCAAAAGAAGAAGATATACTCCAGGAACAAAGCCTAGATGAAGAACAAATGAATCCGACCATATCTTGTAATGCATTGGCGAGAATTACCACTCCTCAAACCATCAAGATAGAAGGACAAATCAAGAAGAAAAAGGTAATAGTGTTGATTGATTCAGGAAGCACCCACAATTTTATTCATTGTAGGGTAGCAAAAGAATTGAATTGCTTCCTATATCCAGCACCAGAGTGTCAAGTGATGATTGCAAATGGAGGAACAATAAATTGCTCTAGAAAGTGCCATAATATCAAGCTATCCATGGGAGAATATGTATTGACTAGCCCAATGCTTTCCATTCCAATGGGAGGTGTTGATGTTGTACTAGGAGTCCAATGGCTACAATCCTTGGGTACAATAGCTTTTAATTTTCAAGAACTTTTCATCAAATTTTCTACGGAAGGAAAGGAAGTTGAATTAAGGGGTATTGCAGGGAAACCAGGAAAGATAATCAGCTCTAATGGCATGACAAAGCTTCTAAAAAAGGAGCAAAGAGGTGTAATTGCACAATTATGTTCGCTAGATGTTTCCACATTGGAATCATCTATTTCTCCAGATCTCCAAAAAGTCCTGGACAATCATTCCAAGGTATTTGAGACTCCAAAAGGTCTCCCACCTATGCGTGATCATGATCATGCTATTCATCTGATTCCAGGAAGTGTTCCTCCAAACATCAGGCCGTACAGATATCCCTATGTCCAAAAAAGTGAAATTGAACGTATGGTTGCAGAAATGCTAGAGGCTGGTATAATTCAACCGAGTCAAAGTTCTTTCTCAGCTCCAGTAGTATTGGTGCACAAGAAGGATGGATCATGGCGCATGTGTCCGGATTATAGGGAGCTCAACAAGCTCACTATTAAAGATAAGTTCCCCATTCCTGTTATTGATGAATTACTGGATGAATTGCATGGATCAATTTACTTCACCAAGTTGGATCTTCGTTCGGGATATCATCAAATCAGAATGAAGATTGAAGACATTCCGAAAACGGCATTTAGAACTCATGAGGGTCATTATGAATTTTTGGTCATGCCTTTTGGCCTTACCAATGCACCTTCAACATTTCAAGGTTTGATGAATTCAATTTTCAAACCATTCCTTAGAAAATTTGTGTTAGTATTTTTTGATGATATACTAATCTACAGCAAGTCTTGGAAGGATCATGTTGAACATGTTGACAGGGTGCTACAACTATTGGAGGAGAAACAATTATATGCAAAAAGATCCAAATGTTTCTTTGGAGTCCAGGAGGTGGAATATTTGGGTCATATTGTATCTCATGAAGGAGTTAAGGTAGACCCTAGCAAAATTAAAGCCATTAAGGAATGGAAAATCCCCACATCCATAAAGCATCTGCGAGGATTTCTTGGGTTGACAGGGTATTATCGCAAGTTTGTTAAGAATTATGGGAGAATAGCAGCACCTCTAACAACATTATTGAAGAAAGATTCATTTTCATGGACTCCGGAAGCAACAAAGGCCTTTGAACATCTTAAAGAGGCAATGTGCCAAGCACCGGTCTTAGCTACACCGGACTTCACAAAAACCTTTATTGTGGAATGTGATGCTTCAGGAAATGGAATTGGTGTTGTTCTAATGCAAGATGAAAGACCCATTGCTTTTGAAAGTCGTCCAATCAAGGGAAAGTTTTTAAGCAAAGCTATTTATGAGAAGGAAATGTTGGCAATACTCCATGCACTTAAGAAATGGCGACCCTACCTAATGGGAAGACACTTCAAGGTTAAAATGGATCATGATAGCCTTAAATACTTTTTAGAACAAAGATTATCCTCTGAAGAGCAACAAAAGTGGGTCACAAAGATGTTGGGTTATGACTTTGAAATCATCTACAAAAAAGGGAAGCAAAATGTGGTGGCAGATGCACTCTCAAGAAAGGATGAGGATGTGGAAGCATTGTTGTGTGCCATTTCTATTATCCAACCAGATTGGATAAACGAAGCAAGGGAGGAATGGAAGAATGACGAAGAAGTGTGGGCACTTATTCGAAAGCTACAACAAGATTCCAGTACTTCTGATACATTTAGCTGGCAAAATGATTCGTTATGGTACAAAGATCGCTTATACCTCTGTAAGAATTCCCAGCTAAAACAAAAGATTCTTATGGAATTGCACACTTCTCCCTTAGGAGGGCACTCAGGATTTTTAAAAACTTACCACAGGGTTAAGAAGGAATTTTTTTGGGATGGCCTTAAATCAGATATTCAAAAGTTTGTGGCCGAATGTTTGGTTTGCCAGCAAAATAAAGTTGAAACAATTAAGACACCGGGTCTATTACAACCTTTATCCATTCCAAGCCAACGTTGGGAGGAGGTTTCAATGGATTTTATCACAGGTTTACCCAAGTCTGAGGGAAAGAGTGTCATCATGGTGGTAGTTGACAGACTTACCAAGTATGCACACTTTTGTGCATTATCACATCCATTTAAAGCCAGTACAGTTTCTACTGCATTTATGGAAACAGTTCAAAAGCTACATGGAAACCCAAAGATTATTGTAAGTGACAGAGATCCCATTTTCACTGGAAATTTTTGGACAGAATTATTTTCTTGTCTTGGTACTCAGTTAGCTCATAGCTCATTTTATCATCCTCAATCTGATGGGCAAACTGAGATAGTAAACAAATGTTTGGAAGGATATCTTCGTTGCTTTGTATCTGATAAACAGACACAATGGGTCAAATGGTTGCCTCTGGCTGAATGGTGGTATAACACTTCCTTCCATACAGCAACAAAAATGACCCCATTTATGGCACTTTATGGGTATCAACCACCATCCATCACATCATATTTAAGAGAAAATTCTAAGGTTCAGGCAGTGGAACATCACATCGAACATCAACAACAAGTCCTCCAACTCTTAAAGGATAACCTCGTGTTGGCACAAAATAGAATGAAACAACAGGCAGATCAACATCGCAGTGAAAGAAGTTTTGATGTAGGTGATTGGGTATTCCTACGGCTACAACCATATAAGCAAATGTCCCTAAAGCAAGCTAAGAAGGATAATAAATTATCACCAAAGTATTATGGTCCGTACAAGGTGTTGCAAAAGATTGGTACTATGGCATACAAATTGGAGCTTCCTGCAGCTTCTCGATTGCACCCAGTTTTCCATGTTTCATGTTTAAAGAAGGTTATAGGTGACAAGCTCCCAATTCAAACAATATTGCCAGAACTTGACGAGGAAGGAAAAATTATATTGGAACCGGAAGCAGTGACAGAAACAAGAACTCGACAGCTATGAAATCGATCAATTTCAGAGTATCTTATCAAGTGGAAGAACTTATCTGCTGAAGGTTCCACATGGGAGGATGAGAATTTTATGCAGAAGTATCCAGAACTACTCAAGCGTTGAGGACAACACTTTTTTGAAGGAGAGGGGCATGTTGGGTCCCTATAATACTAGTGATTACCCCATTACTATTGTAGTTATACCCCTTATTTATATTGTTGTGCCCCTATTACCCCCATATTGTTATTTCTGTGCCCCATAGAATCCCTCTATTGTTATTTTTGTGGCTTTATATTATTATTGTTAGGTCAGCTGGATTATATTGTGACTCCTTAGACTCCTATATATAGAAAGGAGGTTTTGTCATTTGTATCATCAAGGAATCATTCATTTTTGTAATGTAAAGGAGGTTGCCCCCTCGAAGAGGCTGAATTCTAAGGCGTTGATCTATCTTTTCTATCTTTTTGTGAGCTGGTTTCATAACACTGTAGTTGCTGCAACTAGAGCTTGCACAGGTGTGATAACATAGGTACAACTCCTTTTCTTCCTGCTTTGTCCTAGTGATTTGGATTTTCTAGCCAAATTTTGGTATTTTGACTTGTATATTTCATGTTCAAATTTATACTTAAACACTATGTTATGTGGTGGTTTATTTTGTTTTGGAAAGCCACTGGGCACAGCGTCTACTCGGATGTAAACTAGTGCATTTGGGAAATCAAAGTGACTTTGGAAAACTCTTACTGAGGGTTCTTGGAAAGAGGCATTCGATGGACTTGGTGTGTCTTTACTCCTGATATCAAATCTTGCTATATAGGTACTATTAACACCACATTGTCTATTCAGTTTCTGAGTTAAAACTTTCCATTCTACATTTGTATATCCTTTATCCGTTCTATTTTACATGTTTAGCTCTCATTGATATGTTCTTTGTCTGCCAATGGTTTGTTTTATTTCTTACTTGGTATGGAAAATGCATAATTGAAACTAAACTGTGAAAAATATATAAATCCAGAAAAAATCCTTTAACTACATTTCATCATGATCAAAGCCTATGGCTTTGCTAAAATAGGTCTGCAACTTTAACAACAGAAAAGCTAGAGACTCATTGTAGGTTGAACATGGCTTTAAGAATTATATAGCATCAAATCAACACCTCTGAGTAAATGTAGATGCAGCTTAACAAAATACTAACATTTTGTTGTACATTAAGTCATTTTCCTTTCAATCTTGGGGTTTGAAACAATTTATTATCCCATTGAGATGAATTTTCTTAAAACTATGCAGTAAATTTTATCTTATTTATAGCAAAGGTTTATACTTTGTTTGACTTAACTTTGTCTTTTCCCACGCTAGTCACTCTTTTAAGGATTTAATTTATCATTGTGGTAATATTTTTTTGATCAGTTGGTTCATATCCTTTGTTAGATTTTCTACCTTATTTAACTCTGATAGTCCTCTCCACAGTACTAGGGTGCACTTAATTGGCAGGTACAATAGTAGTAAGGGTGTACCTTTTGCAGGTCCATACAACAGTAATAATGGCAATAGTTTGTCATGGTTCCTGTGCACATTATAGTATGAGGGAGGTGTTGTTATGTAAGAGAGTAGAGGGTATATTTCCAGTTTTTCTATCCTCAATTAATTTCAGTTTGCATGTTGTTTAAGATTAAGCAATTCCATTTTTTCTTCAATTTAGTTTAGTTTGTAGTTCATATTCAATTCAGTTCAGTTTTGCATGCATGATCTAATATTTGGAGGGCACAAAACCCTAGATAAGTAGAGTTATTTTGCATAATAAGGTTCCAGTCTTGGTAGGGGGCACAATTCTCAAGGAAGGGGACACATGCTTATGTTTGTCTTCCAGTGGAGATGCACTTACTTGGCACACTTATCCATGTAGCAAGGGTACACTAGATGATTAAACTTGGGCTAGCGTTTGACTGAGTCACCTTGAGTTCTTCATGCATGTGACCAGATACTTTGTATCTTTTATCATCTTCCTATTCTATAAAGGAGATGTAGTGAACACTTCCGTGTTGGTTAGCAAGCTTTTGGTTTTGAGTTATTGCGTTTTATTTTCTTTTCTCTGCATTCAATAGAAGATAGATGTGATTGATAGTTCAGATTTGTGTACATGCTCTTATTATTTTTTAGCAGTGTGGTTTTGTAGATTCTAGTATACCCATCAAGGGATTTAAATTACCTGGGATCTTTGGAATATTCTTTTAGTGCAAAATTTACTTACTATTGTCTAGATTACATGGTATCAGAGCACTTTCACTGAAACTAATAGGAAGTTGTGCATGGATAGGATTGCAACTTTTTAGAGGGAGTTGTTAAAGGGTTTCAAGGGTGGGATGCCCGAGTTTCAACAAGTGAAGCATATTTTGACTGGTTAAAGGTTTTGGCCCATGGGGTTTGATGTCCTAGTTGTTCTAGGGATTGGAGTGTTATTTTGCGTGTTTGCGAAAGGTGGCCTCCACCTATAAGAGGTTGCAGGTTCGATTCTTAGTTCTCGATATGTTTTCATGTTTGTTTAAAGAGTTGTAATCACAAGTAGTTAGGGTCTTTAGGATTGTCACATGTTGGAGGGCACTTCCAACTCTATTATAGTTCAGGATGAAACATCTCTTGGAAGAGTTTGAATTGTGGTACGTATTGGAGAAGGAGATTTTACTTTCAACAGATGCCAAGGAGTTGGATGAGCATGATTAGAAATTTGTCAAACTGGAATGAATAGTTTTGGATTTGGTGAAGAATCATCTAACCCCTTTCATTGTAGAGAAAAAGATTGATAGGGAAATGCATATTACCTTGATTACATTGTATTGGAGTGAGAACATGTCTAGGAGAATTCTCTTAATGAAGAAATCATCCATTACTTGCATGAGAAACACTACTACAGTAGTTATATATTTGAGAAAGATCAAGAGTTGAGATATCAACGAGATACACTTGATGACAAGGTAGAAGAGAATGGACTAATTTGGATTACTTTGAATGGCTTTGGTCCATCTTGGCACCATTTTGTACAATTTGTATGTGCTTTTGAGAAGCTACCTTCAATCGAAAGTTTGTGGGATGCATTTATCGAGGAGAAAATGAGATTGGAGATGGTTTTAGCTAGTGATGAGGATGTACCAGAGCTAGCTCTCATTGGGAGGGTGAGGAAAGGGGGGAATAAAATAGGATTTGTGAAGGGTTAGAAGAAGGAAGATTCAAGCTCTTCTAACCAGCAGAAGAATAATTTGATCCATATCAAGTGTAAGAAGCATGGCCAATATGCTTCTTAGTATCTTGAGAAGTAGGGGAAGGGTGAGCAACAATAACAGTAAAATAGTTTGCAAGAATTGTAGAACCTCTGATTATGGATGGCCACTATGCTTCTTAGTGTTCTAAGAATAAAGGGACAGGTAAGCAACAACATCAATAAAAATAGTTTCCAGAAATTCCGGAAGCTTCAGTTTCATACAAGTTCATTGACATGTGTGGTACAACCTTTGCCATGGTGTCTTGCCTTTCCTCCACCACTGTTTCAAGTGTTTGTGGTATGTTGAGAAGCCGAGCCTCAAGACATGACAGTAAACAAAATATCTTTTTTCAATTTTCCAAATGAGTATACCTCACCACTTCTGGTCAATGTTATCTGCCTTTAGGACAAAGTAAACATAGCACTCCACATGAGGTACATGATGTTATCTGCCTTTAGGAAAATGTGAATAACCTACAAGCTATTTCTTAGAAGAATATATTTGGACATGAGTGAATTCATCTTACATATACATTTAGTGAAGGAAAAAATATTACTAGGAGTCGTCAAGGCCAACTATATGGTTGAAGATATATTTGTTGGCCTTGATGACTCCTAGTAATATTGATTTTGTATTGGAGTTTCTAAAATACATAATAATTATATATTGTGTATTGGCATTTCAAAAATACATAGGATGTCACAAGTAATCCTAATCATCAACTTCCCTAATGACTAGGAGGCCTTAAAACTCCACTAGTGGTTTTTGCACTAAATGTGGGTATCATTTATTGATAAAAGTGGGATCTCAAGGAGACTTGTGTGGAAGTTGTCTGTAAAGAGCAACCAAATTTAGAATTAAAACTTTGGCACAAGTGCACTCTAACAAAACTAAACAAGTTTCTCTTTATGCTTTCAGGGTAGCCCAAGACACCCCTATAGATTGGTAATTACTAATTGTACATTCTAGTCTCATTGGCATTTTTTTGTCATTTGCTGGACATCAATAAAATTACCTTTCTGTGCTTACTGCAAATTAAAAATGTTAAACCACTATAATTTGATATGAATGCTCTGAAGGAGGTAACCATGTGGTGGAACCTATTATGCTTTTCTCTTAAATAAGATAAATGACCACCAATGAATTCCTTCTCCAGAACTTAGTTCTCCTACAACTGCAGTCCTTCCTTTGAGAGAGTATATGTTGTCCTATTAAGTTGTCTGAACACATGAGAGGTTCTGATCATTTGGAATTTCCTAGAGAGATCTTTCATCTGAGTAGCTAAGGGAGACAAGGAAGTATCCTAAATCTGACCTTGTGCATTCATCCAATTAACATCCAGTGTTGAGTGCTCAAAGACCTATAAATGACCAATATCTTTGTCAAAGGAAGATGTTAATAAGGAAAATAGAGCCTTCAACTTCGCCAAGTTATTTTTATCTTTGTCCATGGTTTCCTTAGTTTGGAAATAGTGAGTGTCACAACAATAAAGCACAAATGCATGACTACAAATTTGATGAGAGGCTTGGCAAGCAATTCTACATGTAGTAACTTTTTTGTTTGTGTTTCACCTATATTGCTTTTAAGTTATAAAATTGTAGTGTTACCAAAGGACAATAAATACATGTGTTGATGATAATTATCACAATTGTAAGATATTCAACAATAAAAGTTTAAAACCATTTTTATGTGGACTGTGTTCATTTAGTCTCATTTGTGTTATTGTTTTCAATCAAATAGAGTCATCTTGGTCTTGTTGCTACAGTTGCTCTCTTTCAGAATCTTGACAAAGATGGCTTATTTAAACTTTCATGCTCACATATATCTAAAGTTAATAGCTAATCAACTTGCGAGTTGTAGGATGGTATAATGAATCAGTTCTCTCTCAAGGAGGCCACATAGTTATGTTAATGACAAGGTTATCATTCTTCAGTCAACGAGCAAGTTCAATATGCCATAGGGTTCATATATGAGCCTTCCAAATAATAATAACAAAGTCTGCATAGTTACTGCAGATTTCACCAACAGGAATATACTATAATTTTACTGCAACAATGACCTTCAAGGAGGCCAAGAAATTGTGTAAAATGACCATCGAGTGCCAAGTGTTGACTAATCGAACCTTCCTATGCTCAGATTATCGATAACCTTGTTTTAGGGATACCTCCAACATAACCATAATATGTCTCTTGGGATCAATATGATCCTTCTTTAAATTTTCTCTTACGCAATCCCTCAGCCTTATTCCTGCAACAAGTTAGATGATTCGATCCTTCAAGCAAGACATCATGGTGAGTTGACCTTATCGCAAAAAATTTATATCTTCAAAGTGAAATATCCTTCCAAAACCAGAGGCACTGATAGAGAGAATAGGTGCTGAACAGTTGATACTAATCAATGATCATGGTGATCATGCTTAGAATTTGATGGAGGAAATTTAGATTACGGGACCCTTTTGAAATATTTTTTGGTCTAGGATTTGGTACTCTTGGTCGATGTCCAGGACTATAACTTCTTAGGAAAGAATCTCAGCTTCAAAAGTAATGATAGAATGAATGCAATCCTATACTTGTTATCTGAAGTATTCAATATATCTTAGATAGATATATCCTGCACTTGATCAATCCTCTAGAGATGAGAATAGTATTTCAAATAGAGATCTATAGAGGATTGACCTTACCTCCAGCGATCATATGAAATATCTTTCCATAAGCTTACGATGATGATATATTCTTAATCTTGATGAGTAGGACTGCTATAAAGTACAAGAACATACCTTGTTGTGTTCCAACTCTTTCCTGTGATAGTTGAATATCTTTAGGATTGGTGCCCATGTTTACTGATTAGTGCTTGAATAAGGCATTGAGAAATAACCCATATTTGAACTCTGACTTGATTTACCATAGAGAGATGGAGGTATCAATGAAGTTCTTTAGTGATTGCAATCTCTTTAAGCTTAGGCTTCTCCTCGCCTAAGCTCCGTTACCATGTTAATTTTCAGTTAACATGTTCTTTGTTTAGGTTAGATACTTCATTCAACCATATGCTCATTAATCCATTTACCAATCACATTAGACGTTATATAATAGTAACTGAAGAAATAACATAAATGATAGATGCAGAAGACAAGCCAAGACAGAAAGACATGAGAATATGGCTCAAGCCAGGGAAAAACCCCAAGATGGGGAAAACCCTTGATCAAATCTTCTTATTATTATCATCAAATGTTCAATAGAGAAAGAGAGAGAGTAAAATGATATAAAATAACTTGCCAATATGAAGATTAGGCATCACTTCTCTTAGATCCATTCAATCCTATAATCTGGGTAGTTTTTTCATAGAGGACAAATCATATTGTTATACAAGATCAGTCTGGTTAGGGAAACAATAGTCCATTGCTTTCTAAGTTGAGTGATCCAAAATTCCTCCTTTCTACTGCAACCTTCCTTATTTCACATGATGCTCCCTTTGGCTAGCTTAAGGAGTTGGTTTATGACCACATTAAGGTCACCATTGATATTATCTTTGTGGTTCTGGATTAGGGCTTCTGAAGCATGCTACTGCAGCACTTGAATTATGTAAACAGTGTGGCCTTTTTCTTCTTACAAGGGCTCTATTATTTGTAGTAGTCCTAGCCTATTTTTAAGTTTCCATGTCATCCTCAACAAGCACCTAAATACTATCATATAAGGTCAACGACTTTCTGTTGTATTTCAGCTTCTTGGGCAAGTGATTCAAGGCCTATGGTCAAGCTGTGAGAATATCTTCTAGCTGCAGCCAAACTACAGGAAGAAGTCCCATACGAAACAAGCCACAACCCATATATAAGATTTTCCTTAACCATAGCAAAGCACTGCTTCCAAACTCGAACCTGTTATGACAAACCCCTAACCAAAATAGTCCCAACAATAACTAGAATTTATCCTCCTTAATCTTCGCTGCCACATAGATATCTTTTTCTTTTGATTGATGTGTCCCAAATGAGAGAGAATGCTCCTCTATATATACAATTCAGTGGAGTTGAGGGGACATGACTTTTGATCTTCTTAAGTCGACATATAGTTGAGGCCGACCTCAATAATTTACATGAGAGAAACATAAATTCAAAATTGTGGTTCTACTTATCCAGATTTGACGATCTTTAGATCGATTTTGATCCTCTAGGAAAGAGGAATTCAATGCCACAATTATATTCCCAAAAGGAGCTGTTAAAAGTGGAATTTGGCCCTAGTTTCCATTTAAACAAAATAACCATCAATATTTTTTTCTAGCATTTTGGGCTGAATTCACAATAGTATGCTAAAAAGTGTCATTTCAATGTCTGGAAAGTAGGATATTTAAATGTGAGATATATACTCTACATCTTTGGGTTATCTCCTTTTCAAATCTGAGTTTTTTTAGGCTACATGTTAATTGTTTGAACTTTGAACTTTGAAGAAATTCCTGAATGGACTTCGTAAATACTCGAATGAATGGACTTCGTAAGGCAGTGGTACCATAAATTGTGTTATTACAAAGATTTGGCTTCCATATTTCCACAATATACAATGTCCTCAATAAATACTTATATGTATAGATACTTATGTTTAGGATTATATGTGTTGGAGTAGTTCCTTTATGTTTTACTATAATCTTGATGTTGACAAGCTTTAGTTGACTTTTTTCATCAATTGCTCATAGAATATGCATTATTGTCAAAATGTGGCAAAAATTACGTTTCTCCTAATTTCTTTTTTTATTGTTCATGACAGGATAATCATGTTGTAGGAATGAGCTATCCTACAGTTTGTTTCAATTTGTGGATTTTTTTTTCCTCCCATTTTTTACAAGGATGTAGATTTCATTTTCATGTTGATTGTTTTTGCATGTATCTTATCTAGCCCCAAATGCTGGTAATGGAGAAGATCTTGAGAAGTAGTCATGGACACAGACTCTATCAAAGGTTAATGTTACAATACCACTTCCACTTGGTATCATAAAAAGTTTAATGGCCTGTGACATAAAGAAGAGTTATTTAACGACAGTGTCAAAAGGAAACCTCATGTCTTAGTTGTAAGTCATTTATTCGCGTTTCTTATCTGTAAGTCATTTGTTTGATTTTGAGCTTTATCACATGAATTATTTCGCTAATCCAATATGCATGGCCTATATTTCTCACCCGATATTAGTTACTTGACATGGTTGATATACATTCATTTCTAGGCCACTTTTATTTTAAGTGAGAGATTTTATTGACTAAAAGGATGTTCATATTTTGATTGGTTTACTTGGAGCTTGATTTTAAAAAGTTTTGTCAATTCCATGTGGCTGCTATTTTTTCGGGGTGAGCTCTTTACACCAGTAAGGTCATATGATTCCTAGAAAATAGGTATACAACAAGTGCATCTTTGGCCTTTGTTGTGTATCTGTTATTCTTTATATCATTGCTCGATGGTTATTGATTGATGTAAAACAGAGGATGGGAAGGTCCTACCAATTCTCTTGACAAAAAAAATCAAATGGAGTGGTAGAATTGTGTTTTAAAATGTGAGCTAGAAATCAACACTTGAAAGGTAGAGCTTGATAATAATAAGCTATCTGATTTGGATCTAGAGACACAACAGACCATGGAAAAAAAATTGATGGTATTGACGAGTCTTCCCTACAATTAAGCTCTAAATATTAGAACACTGCCCAAATTTCAGTTATTGGCAATGACAATAGTGACTCTTTCTTTATTTGTATAAAAGCAAATTTGGCCATTGTCCTGTTCATTTCCTATGAATGGTTTTGATTTTCAAAACCCAACTAGTTTGTTGTTAAACTAATTAAAGCTTTGATGAAAAACATATAGTTTTCAAAGCTCTTTTCTAAATCTCTTTTCTTGAGCAAATTTGTCTTTTTACTTTAGGTACTGTAGATTGCTACTGTGTGACATATGCTATGATATAATTGCCTGGATAAATAGACATAAGTGTTGTACAACATAATCTTTTTTAAATCTAAAGAAACAAAATTTCCAAATACAAATTTTATTAATTAAAAACATCTTTTAGACTTCTTAGCTAACTTATGATTATATTTCAGTAGGAGATTTTATGTACACTAATATTGTGTTGTCTCTTTGGTTTCTGTCAGGTAAAAATGGTTAATAAGGAATGTTTTCTTGAGCAGCAGCCACACATCTTATTCTACTATCGACATGGATATCCATGGCTTTCAGGCATGAAAACAAAAACGCAGATGTCAGTGGGATCTCCAAAGTCTGTGTTAGATGAATTTAATACTAGTGATGATTTTGATTCCTTATCAGATAAAGAATGTCACAAGCCAAATTCAAATAAACAGAAGTAGCTCAAGAATGAAGGTGAAGCTATTGCGTTCTGTCCAAGTCAATTTATTTTGTTTGTTGGTTGTTGTCATGTTTTGAGCTGGGACTTGTGAAATTCCAAATTGCATGTTGGTTTATGTAAAGGGGATATATATATCTATATATATATATATATATATAATTTCTTTTATCATATGAAGTTCATGGTTTCTGGAGATCCATGTTACATTTGTACATAAGTTTAGATATCATTCAGATATCTAAACACAAAACAAAAACAACATTGAGATTTTTCTTTCACTCAACATATAACATGTTGCATCTGTCTTCACCAATGTTCTTCTTCCATATGTTATCCAATTATGCCATTTCCTTTGCAATATTTGGTGCATTTGATAGTTATAGGTCATTTATAGATTATAAATGTCTTCAGAGTTTCACTTCTAATTGAGTATTCAACTGAACATATTGATTCTCTTATACATAATTATTTTTCCCTCCCCCCACTTTTCATAACTTCCATAACCATTAGGTAGGGACCTACAGCTTCGATGTTGCTTTGCTTGTTTAGTAAAATATTGCCGAGACTTTAATTTATTGAAAGTTGTAGTATTTACAATTTATGAAGTTTCAAGGTCTAATTTTTAAAAGTCTAATTCTTTAAAGGGTGCTAGCTCAATGGAAGAGCACCTGCTTTATAAGCAGGAGGTTGGTGGTTCGATTCCATCGTGCCCTGACATCCATATGGAATGACGACGATCATTTTTTGGTGACGGAGGCTCTTTTGACCATCACCAATGAGCTTTGGTGACATTTTTTGACCCTCACCAAAATATGAAATGGTGACAGTCAACAAACACCACCATATATACGCATTAATAGTGATGACCTTCAAAGGTCCATAACCATAAATCATTGTTGTTGATATGAAATGGTGACGGTCATTGTTCGTCATTATAGTCATTATTCGTGACGGACCTTGAATGTCACCACAACACCTATACTTCTGGCAATGCAGCTTTTGGTGACGGTCAATGAACATCACCATATATATGCGGTGACAATGACAACCATGAAAGATCCATCATAATAAATTGTTGTTGTTCATATGAAATGGTGACGATCACTATCTATAATTATAATCAATATTTGTGATGGACCTTGAATGTCACCATAACACCTATACTTTTGGTGACGCCACCTTTGGTGGCGTTCAATTTTTGGTGATGAAGGCTATGGTCTATCACCATTTCTCATATGAAATGGTGACGGTCGCTATCTGTCATTATAAATCATTATTAGTAACAGACTTTGAATGTCACTACAACACCTATACTTTTGGCGACGCCACCTTTGGTGATGTTCAGTTTTTTGTGACAGAGGCTATGGTCCATCACCATTGCTCATATGAAATGGTGACGGTCACTATCCATCATCATAAATCATTATTGGTGATGAACTTTGAATGTCACTACAACACCTATACTTTTGGTGATGCCACCTTTCGTGACATTCAGTTTTTGGTGACGAAGGCTCTTTTGATCGTCACCAATGAGCTTATGGTGACATTTTTTGCCCCTCACCAATGCCCTTTTTTCTTGTAGTGCCAATTCCATTTTTACCATCCAAGTGTCCAAGAGAAAGTTTTTGGAGCAAATTTAGGCAAGCCAAACCAACCAATTCCACCAACGAATCCACAAACTGCAAACTCGAGGTAAATCTTAACCTTAAACTCTTTGATTTGATTAAGGATTCGATAGATTAGATCAAATTTGTTGACTGAATTTTTAAATTTCAAAACTAGTTATGCATGTACATGAGTTGGGATTTATAAAGTCGCATATAGGGAGCCCTATATGTAAGTTATTAAAGGGAAAGTCGAGTATATACATGACTGTCTCTTAAAAAACTGAGTATTCGTAGAGAAAAGTTCATATATCAATTTCTAATTGATGAAATTTCTCATTTTTTTTAGGATGTCAATCATTTGGAGGGAAAGAGAACACAATGATGTGGATAATGAAGTCTTAGAAGATCAAGAATCGTTGGACGGATTAAAAATTCATGGTTTTCCCAAATTCTTCATATCACCAATATGAGGCTCAAACTCGATTATTGGAGATGTTGATTCATTACTAGGACCCAGAGCAAGAGAAATTCATCATAGACTCATTGCCTTTACAAATTGAAGTGGAAGATATATACTTCATTATAGGACTCTCCCGAAGGGAAGAAGCAGTCAATCAGAAAGGAAAGGCCATCGGGGGCCTTAATATTGTTGATTAGATTGTTGAATACTGTGCACCAGATGCTAACAAAGTTGGTTCACAAGTCCCAATAAAACAAATTACAAGCCTACTTATAAAGATAGTCCTTTCAACTATTGCTATAATATTAGGCTCAACTTTG
This sequence comes from Pinus tabuliformis, assembly GCA_031772625.1. Lineage (NCBI taxonomy): Eukaryota > Viridiplantae > Streptophyta > Pinopsida > Pinales > Pinaceae > Pinus > Pinus tabuliformis. Next base: position 729,459,339 of record CM062810.1, on the reverse strand, counting down.
TTACCTCATGCCTCATGACCAGCTATGATCCTAGCAGTGTAATTCCCAAGACCAGTAGTGTATGATTCGTGTGCAATGTTCCTAACTAATATGAATAAACAACTTACATCAGTGAGATAGGGGAAGACAAAGAACTTTAGCTATGGCACCATGATTTGCTCATTTTTTTTTAAGAAAATTATTACGCTATGACCCAGAGTAGCATCTTCCATAAATATTCCTAGAGATCCAAGGATGGCCAGATGGGCACATATGATCAGGAGACTTGGTGGAGGCAAAGTCACCTAGGTGGCCTTTGATGATGAGTTCTTTCGATGGTGGGAGAAACAATTCATAGCCATAGAGGATTACCCGTATGAAGGACTAGAATTTTGAGGGGACTCAGAGTTAGCACTTCCTGAAGGAGATTCATGAGGCAACATGTAGGTTTTAACCCCATACAGAAATTACCTACATACGAATTCTAAAACACAGAAAATAAACAATGCGAGAGCATAACACATAAAACACATATACGCAGAGATTTTCCCCTGGATCCCAAAACCAGGACTACCAGCTTGATTTTTCATTATTTACCTTTCAATGTTATAATACATATCTATACATGCTGAAGCATCCAATACCGTGGAACGAAAACCATCGCGTCCAATACCATGGACCGAAAACCATCGCGTCCAAAAAACATGTGCGAAAATCATGCACAAAACCATAGGTGGGTCTGCCCAACCTAGCATAGGGTCCACCTCAAACCCCCACCGCTACACAATCAGCGCAACGAAGGGGGGCTCTACCCCCCCTCTAACCCGTCAGTTAACTATGTGGGCTAGTCCTGGAAAGAACATAACACAACCCAACATTCTCCCACTTGTTGTTTTCATTCCACAGGGGGCCACAAGAGAGCTTAGTCATTTTTCCAGCCCTAAAATGCCCATTGTCTCTCTACACCAAGAGAACTTCTCAGAGCTCACATATTTTATCAATGCATCTACAGTATTCTTCAAAGTGTCCACCTTTACCAGCGACACCTTTTTGTCTTCTATCATATCCCTAACAAAGTGATACTGAACATCAATGTGCTTTGTCTTTGAATGATATGCGGGGTTCTTTGCCAAGAAAATTGCACTTTGGCTATCATAGTATATCCTTATAGCTCCCTGTACTAACCTCATACTTGAACACAATCTCTGCAACCAAACTGCTTCCTTGCTTGCATGAGTGGCTGCCATGTATTCTACCTCTGTAGTTGATAGTGCCACTACAGATTGTTTCTTACTCATCCAACTGACTACACCTCCAAATAGGTTAAACACATACCCACTTGTAGATCTTCTCTGATCTAGATCTCCACCCTAGTCTACATCAACAAAGCCACGAATATCCAACATTCTGTCCAATCCTAATCTTCCTTGGTAGCACAAACCATAATCACTAGTGCCACGCAAATACCTAAAAACCCGCTTCACTTCTATCGAATGCTCCTTCCCTGGTTTTTACATAAACCTGCTCAATACTCCCACTGCATGTGCAATGTCTGGTCTAGTACAAATAATTGCATACATCAGGCTACCAACTGCACTTGCATATGGAACATGAGACATTTCCTCTTCCTCTTCTTGTGTCTTGGGACACTGTTCAAAAGATAACTTCACACCTACAGGAATAGGAACCTTCACTGGTTTACTATCCTGCATATTAAACCTCTACAGTATTGTCTCGACATACTTCCCCTGGTTTAACCAGATCTTCCTCTTTGCCCGATCTCTTTTAATTTCCATGCCCAAAATATGGTTTGCAGCACCAATATCTTTGATGTCAAATTTGGAGGACAATTGGGTCTTCAAATCCTGGATAATTTCTTTTTCATTTCCAACCAGCAACATATCATCCACATACAAGACCAGATAAATAACACTGTCACCAATTAATTTAAAATACACACAGTGATATGCTTTGCTTCTGGTGAAGCCAAGTCCCCGTATAAATGTATCAAATTTCTGATACCACATCCTTGGTGACTGTTTTAACCCATACAGAGACTTCTTTAACTTGCATACTAGTTCTTTCTTACCCTTCATTGCAAAGCCTTTAGGTTGCTTCATGTATATTTCCTCTTCTAGATCCCCATGAAGAAATGATGTCTTCACATCCATCTGTTCTACCTCAAAATCAAAAGTAGCAGCAACAGATAAAATTAATCTAATAGAAGTTACCTTGGCAACAGGAGAAAAAATATCACCAAAATTAATTCTTGGCACCTGGGAATAACCTTTTTCTACCAACCGAACTTTGTATTTCTTCACCTTTCCTTCTGCATTTGTCTTCTTGTTGAACACCCATTTGCTGCCAATGGGTTTCCTTCCAACCGGCAACTCCACCAGATCCCAAGCCTCATTTTTGTGCAAAGATGACATTTCATCAACCATGGCCTCTTTCCAGAGTTTTCCATCCTCTGAATCCACTGCTTCCTTCACAGTTCTGGGATCATCATTAGTAACAGACAAAGAAAAATTTGTACAGAAAGCAAATGGACTATACCTTTCTGGCTTCCTTCTTTCACAAACTTATCTTCTCACAGCTGGAGTTTGTGGCTCTTCATCTTCTGATTCCTCCTCTGTTGTAGAGTTTGATTCTTCCTCCTTTAGCTCAAACTCTATCTTCTCAGGTTCCTTTGGTTGGACTTCATGTTTAATAACATCTTTCACCTGTCTAAACACCACATCTCAGTTGTACACAACCTTCCTTGTTACTGGGTTCCAAAGCTTATAACCCTTTAAACCATCCTTATACCCAATAAAGATGTACTTTTCAGATTTACTATCCAACTTGGTTCATTTCTCCTTTGGAACATGTACATATGCATCACATCCAAATACCCTGAGATGTGAAAGAGAGGGTTTCTTACTAGTCCATACCTCTTGTGGAGTCTTATCCTCCAACGCTGACGAAGGTGACTTGTTGACTAGGTAACATGCAGTATCCACCGCCTCTGCCCAGAATTCTTGTCCTAACCCAACACCACTGAGCATGCTTCTTGCCCTTTCCATCAACATATTATTCATTCTTTTTGCAACTCCATTTTGCTGAGGTGTATATGGAGTAGTATTTTGTCGTGCTATACCACACTTCTTACAGAATTATTGAAATTCCTTGCTGCAAAACTCTCCAGCATTATCTGTCCTCAGCACCTTTATCTTCTTCTCTATCTGATTTTCCACAAGAGCCTTAAATTCTTTAAACCTGTCAAAGACTTCAGATTTATTCTTAAGGAAATATATCCATGTATTCCTTGAGAAGTCATCTATAAATGATACATAGTACACAGACTTACCCAGTGATGGAACCCTCATAGGTCCAAACACATCACTGTGCACAAGCTCTAATATCTATTTCACCCTCTTACCACCAGAGGGGAAACTCACCCGATTCTGCTTCCCATATACACAATTTTCACAGAAATAAAAATCCAGAGAGCTATTACTCATACCTTTTACCATACCTTTACCATGAAGTATTTGAAGGCCCTTCTCTCCAATATGTCCAAGCCTTTGATGCCACAACATGATCTTCTCTTGAGAGACCACTAGATTTTCTGCTCCACTTTTAGGAACCACAGAACTGTTGCACCCATCAATAACAGTGCTACCTTGTAGCTTGTACAGAGTTCCAATTCGAGCTCCCCGCTTCAATACCAGTGCTCCCCAAACCATTTTTCAGGTATCCTTTTGGAACACTATTTTTTACACCTGCATCATCCAACTTGCTTACAGAAATCAAATTTCTGGCCAATACAGGAATATGTAGAACACCTGGAAGTGTTCTAACCCTTCCACCTTGCAGCTTCAACTTTACTTTTCCACGACCAATGATTCTAGCCTTCCTGTCATCCCCCAAGAAGACATCACCACCATCATATTTCTCATACTCGCAGAACCACTCTCTATGGGGAGTGAAGTGAAAGGATACACCTGAGTCAATGAACCATGCCTCGTGATCTACATGTGTACTTGAAGAAGCCAAGTACATATCCCCACCTTCATTTGAGGTGGTTTTTGCCTCTACAGAAGGAGAATCATCAGAGCCCTTTCCTTTATCATAAGCTTTAGATTTACAGTCCCTTTTGTAGTGCCCTTCCTTTCTGCATTTCCAACACACCACCTTTACAAGATTTCCTAGAGACTTAGATCTCCCACTCGATGACTTATTTTTGTTTATGTTCTGAAACCGTCCTTGTACAGACAAGGCATCACCATTCTGGCTCTCCATATTTTTCCATCTCATCTCCTCCATCAGCAAAGATGAGACTATTTCATCAAATTGCAAGGCATTTGCATTGCTACCTATTGCAATAACCAGACTATCCCATGAATCTGGTAGAGAACACAACAAACTAATGCACTTATCTTCATCTAAAATTTTAATATCAACAGATGCTAACAGACTTACCATAGTATTAAATGAGTTCAGACGCTCTGTCACCGAGTCTCCATCTTTCAGCCTCAGGTTATACAGTTTTTTCCACAGGAACAGTTTATTCACCAGAGACTTAAATTGGTACAAAGTCCCTAACTTGTCCCACAAAGCCTTCATCGTAGCTTCCCCTGATACATTCAACAACATTGAATCTAAGACACATAATCGTATTGTGCTCTTTGCCTTTTGATCCAATTTCTTCCATTCTTCATCGGACAATCTCGTTGGTTTAGTACCCGGATCTACCGCGATCCACCGACCTTTATCCACGAATAGATCCTCCATCCTGAGTTTCCACAACTCAAAACTTTGACCATTAAATTTCTCAATCTCTATATTTCCACTGCTCGCCATCTTTTTTCACCACCAGAATCGATCTCGCAGATCTCCCACTGAACAGGGTCTACCACAGGCCCGAGTAAAACCCCTCAGCAACAAAGGCGTCCCCTTGAAGCCAAAAACACCTCTAATACCAAATGTAGTTTTTAACCCCGTACAAAAATTACCTGCATACGAATTCTAAAACACATAAAATAAACAATGCGAGAGCATAGCACATAAAACACATATACACAGAGATTTTCCCCTGGATCCCAAAACCAGGACTACCAACTTGATTTTTCATTATTTTCCTTTTCAATGTTATAATACATATTTATACATGCCGAAGCATCCAATACCATGGATCGAAAACCATCACGTCCAATACCATGGACCGAAAACCATCGCGTCCAAAAAACATGTGCGAAAATCATGCACAAAACCATAGGTGGGTCCGCCCAACCTAACATAGGGTCCAAAACCAAAATTTTCTAGGGCGCTACCTCAAACACCCTGTGAACGCCCCCCCCCTGCTACACAATTGACGCAATGAAGGGGGGCTCTAACCCCCCTCTAACCCCCCGATTAACTACATGGGCTAGTCGTGGAAAGAATATAACACAACCCAACACAACATTGGTAGATTGTATTATTTTTTAACATATTTAATTTCTTTTGGATTTTTTGGTGATAATCTCAAGAAATTTAAAGTCTTTTTCCATGAAACAAAAGTCCTAACAAGATTAAATGATGATGATACAAATGTGGGAATAGTGAGACCTGAGGGTCTACTAAGGCATGGGCATCGCAGAAGAGATGTAGAGAGAGAAGCAACATAGTCTGAGAGGGTCCTCCATATTGTACAGGGGAACTTGGAGAGTTTGACTTTCCATCTTCCAATGGTAGTAGTAGAGGATCTCTGTGAGGCTATACATAGAAGAGTGGTTGGAGTAACGCAAGAGTGTGTGCGACTTTTCTGGCGAGTGGAGAATGACGTTGTCTTCTATCGAGATGATTATCTAGGGTAAGGACAACAAAATTAGATTTTAGATTGAATGACCTTTTTGATATGGACATGATTGGGCTTGAGCCCTAATTTTATAGGACATTTGTCCACATTTTGTAATGTTTTGACACACTTATCTATCTATATACAAATATTTCGAGATGACTTGATCATCTATACATATTATCATTTGATGTTTTGATTTAATGTGATGAATGATTGATATGCCAATCCAATGCTTGGTTAGCTATAAAACCAGAAAATGAATTATCTGATCGTGTAATGTGAATGAAAGTAATAAAATTAAATGATCTTTGCAATAATATCACTCTTAGAAATTAACGATGTAATAAAGGATCCCTCACAGGATAAATATTGTTTAATTGAGAAACAACCAACTATGAGTCCAAGTAAAACAAAAATGATTCAATACCATAAGATATTGCTTCAGAAAATAAATTAATAACGACATTGTATTCAGCCATATTATTATAAGCAACACCAATACATATGCCTCTTGCGACCAACAACTGACTAGATGGATAATGTATTACCCAAGCGATGAAAACTGAATTTCGAGTATGTCTACTAGCACCATCTGTGAATCATAAGTACACCGAATCACCCATAGAAACATGCCAAAGAAGATCAAAAACGCCATCGTCACCATGACACCTATAGAAAGAAACTAAAACTATGAAAAATATTTACAAAACAAAGCAAATGCTGGGGAATATCCTAGGCATAATACTTGAGATAGAGCCCATTTCGAGGCTCTGACAACACATTCCCTTCAAAATAAATTAACTCATAAGCACCCTTCTTCAAGGCCCTTTAACAATGAAAGGATAGTACCACATAGGTTTGAATTTTCCTGCCCCCAAGGTATCTTTATGTTGGTCATAAACCAGGACAAGGTCACCTTCAAAGAAAAGCATAGGTTTTACAGACTTATCGTATTGAGCTTTGACATTTTTCTTTTTGGCCTCATTCATTGTGGTGGCATCCCAACACTGCTCATCAAGATGTTCAAAATGACCAAGGTGCTCTTTAATACTTGACGTGTCTAGAAGAAGTTGGACTACCAACTTAAGATATGGAATCTGACATTCTATAGTAAATATCGATTCCAAACCATAAACCAACTGAAAAGGAGTGAGACATTTGGTATGCCGATAATGCAGGATAAAGCATGATGTTCCAATTGGACTTAGCTTGATTAATCATACTTTGCAGGATAGTGTTAAGGGATTTATTAACGGCTTCAATTTGTCCATTAGATTTAGGATAATAAGGAGATGAATTATCTTGTTGAAATCCCAATTTTGAAGCCAACTCAGACATCATCTTATTCTGAAAGTGGCTGCCATGATCAAGGATAACCTCTTTCGCGATACTGAAATATGAAATGACTTAATTAAAAAGGAAAAGAGTTGTTGTCTCATCGTCATTATTAAAAGTGGGCATAGATTCGACCCACTTTGTAAAGTAGCCTACTGCTACCATAATGTACTTGTGTCCCTTATTCAAAGCTGAGTTACAAGTAGTAAAATAATTTCCCCACTTAGTAAATGGACTGAAAATGATGATAGGACAAAGCAGAGCTAGATGAGCGCACATTTTCTGAGTATATATTTGACAAGGATGGCATTTTATGACCACTTCAATATAATCCTTGAAAATTGAAGGCCAAAAATACCTTGCATGTAAGGTTTTCTAAGCTATAGAAACCCCAAAAAAATGGCCTCCACAAGCCCCACTGTGGTAGTCATTTAGAACTCACACAACTTCTTCTAAGGTCAAACAACGTCTAAGAATTAAATCAATCCTGCAATGATATAGAGTATCACATATGATTAGATAATTCTTAGCCAAGTGACCTAATTTTTTGTGTTCGTCCTTAGAAAAACACTGAGGAAACTTTGAATTATGGAGATATACAATGATGTATCCATATCAAGGATCTTGTGAGGATATAAGAAAAAAAAATCCATCCTAAAATGACTCTTCATAAGTATCATATCCTTCACAAGGCAATTCCGAAAATAATTCTTTGAAAACCAAAGACTTCTTTGATTTGGATTACATGAAATCTAGATCAAATTCTTGCAAAATAACAGTCCATTTATTGTATTTTCCCCTAATCGCACACCTACTGAGGACAAATTGAAATGGATTTACGTAAGCTAATACAAAGGTTTTTCTCAACAAAATGTAAAAATGGAGTCGTTGAAAAACATGAACTACTGCTAAATCCAATTTCTCAATATGAGAATATAAGAGTTTATGACCAACTAATCCATGAATTAGATAATACATCACATACTCTCTAAGGGAATCATATTCCTGAATCTAAACCATAATGAAAATTGATTATGTCGTCGTGCAGTAAAAAAGGAAATATTTGCTATAATCAGGTGGACTCAAAAGGGGAGAAGAGGTCAATGCTTCTTTCAAAGCATTGAATGAGCATTGAGTGAATTCTTCCCAAACAAATGGAACTCCTTTCTTAAGTAAACACACAAAAAATTTTGTGATCTTAGCATAACTCACAATAAACCTCCTTAAAAGAATTGGCTTTTCCTTGGAGACTTTGAAGTTGATGAATATTAGACAGGGGAGGCAACTTAAGTATTGCCTCAACCTTGGAAGGATCAACCTGAATCCCTTCATTAGAAAAGATGTTTCCCAACAACTAACCAAATGTAACTGCGAAAACAAACTTATTAGGGTTCAATCGAATTTTATAATAATGACATCTCTCAAAAATTAGATGAAGATGTTTTGGATGTTCCATTATCTTACGAGAGCGAGAAACTAAACCATCCAAATAAGATTCAAGTATATGTTTGATGTCATGGAAAGCATATGACATAGCCTGCTAAAAGGTAAACCCAACATTTTTAAGGCCTCCTATATGCAAACATACCCTAGGGGAAAATAAATGCCATCTTATGTTGATCTTCAGGATGAATTTTTATTTGATTATATCCAGAAAATCCATCCATGAAGGAAAATTTTTCGTTTCCAGTGCACTAATCAATAATTTGATCTATAAATGGAGTGGGGAAATTTTCTTTTGGACAAGCTTTATTCAAATCCCTAAAATCAATGAACACACGGATTGTTCCTTGTTTTTTCTCCACGGGGATTGGATTTGAAACCCATTCAGTTAAAGGAACATGGTAGATGAAGCCTACCTTAAGCAATTTCTCTACTTTTTCCTTGGCAACCATAACTTTCCTAGGATTGACCGGTTGGTGCTTTTGACACACAGGCTTTGTGTTTTCATAAGTCTTGATCTCATGCTGAACCATACTAGGATCAATCCTAGGAATTTCCTCATAAGACCAAGTGAATACATCTCTAAACTGTTTAAAGAGATCAGTGTAAATTTCAATCTCTTTAGCGGAACAATCAACTCTAATGAATATATTCTCGATAATGTTGGGATTCTTGGAAATGTTCACTGGAATAGTTTTTGAAATATTAGCGATGTTACCTTCGGGAAAAATATGATTTGGATCCAAATGATTTAAAATTTTATGAAGATTTCCATGAGAAAGAGGACTCAACAAAGTTGATTCAACTTTATGCAAGTGAGGGAGGAAATAGGATCTATGATGAAAATCATCCCACTATCTCTCTACACTAGTCATTGCTTATAGATATGCCTCCTCATATACTAAAATGATATCAAGGAAATCCATAGCCAAAATGGAATCATTTGTCCAAACCAACGCCACATCATCATCCACATCCTTATATGAAACAATGATAGGATCAGAATCTGTAGAATTAATAATAGATTGATATGCAATTTATATTGTAGATATTGGATAAGACATTCCATCTACTTTCCCTTTTTTGAATGTGGTTGTAGGAGGGGGTAAGGGCCAAGGATTCGAAAAATAATTAGTTCTAAAATAACATTCTCGAGGGACTATCCTGGAGGATGAAATGGAATTAACATGAGCAATAGGAGGTGGAAGATAAAAAGTACCCATCAATGAGGAATACATTCCAACTCCTAAATTATCAATAGGTTTCTTGGTATTATTCACCAAGGGGATAGTGGAGTCAACATATGCATTAGGGGCATTGGGAGAATAAGATAATTGATCAATGGTAACAATTCTCCCTTCATGACTAAAACATAGGATGTGAAATAAAGATGAGACTATGGTATCCATCGCATAAATCCAATTCTGACCCAACAAAAGGTTACAATCAAGATTAGCATCGACTCTCCCTACTTCCATGTTAACACACTTTCTCCCTACACAAACAGGGAGGGAAGGGAAAATCCCATGAGGCCTATGAGAATGACCATTGAATGCGGTTAAGAGGGTAGGAAAGGGAATAAATTCAGGGGCCAACATGACATACACATGACACATGTGGAAGCCCCTTCATCAACTACAGTTCGAAAGATGGTCTTCTTATGATACGTAGATTTAATCTGAAAATCCATATGATGAGGGGGTCTCATTTTAACATTTGACATATCAAATGCAATCACTAGAGAGTTTTTCGGGTTAACTGCTCTACTCGTAGTGAGAAAAGAACTCCTTTATGCTGGACAGGACTGGAGTACCTCTAACGCCGACATAGCATAGGGGCTCTAAGTTAAATCTTCAACAATGGAATAGTTTTGAGCAGCCCTATCATTTGTATTATAAGTCGATCATTTTGAGGAGCCTTTTGGCATCTGAAGTATAGGTTCAACTGTGGCCTTCTCTATATGGAGAGGTTCATGAGTATCGAAAGTATTTTTAGCCTTATAAGGTTTTGGCTCTTTATAATCATGAGCTCTAGTTGAAATATCAACATGATACTTAACCATATACACATTCAATGCAGAATCCCCTTCATGGTTGGATCTTGTAGGGGCTACAATATTAGCATTTGCGTCAACAAGTAATTGTTTCCCTTGGGGAAACGGGTTAGTAAGCACAACCTGGGAACTAGAAGAACCTTCCTAAGCTAACACGAACTGGGCATCATGAATCTTGGGGCAAATATGGGTAACAACATCCCCACTGCATAACTTGCATGGGAATTTAACCTTCTTTTTAAACTCCTTATTTCCCTCACTAGTGTATTCACTAGGTTTATTCACATTCCCCTTCCCTCCCTTATATTTTTTATTCCCACACCCTCTATTCTTCCCATTAGATTGTTGATTTTCTTTGGAATTCGAGGAATAAACAACATTAACCACTAAGGGTTGATAAGGAGGAGACACTGATGTTAGTCTATGTCGCAAAAGAATATTGTAATGGAAACGAATGTAATTGATTTAACAATTTATATGTATTACTATCGATCGATCCTATAACTCCGTGAGCATGGGGGCCTAGTTTTGGTTTGGCAAAATTGATCTTCAATCGAGGGGCATCAGGAAAAATATTATAGAGGACTCTGAACTAGCTATAAATAAGCTCTAATTTCTGGGCTCTAAAGATAGACTTTTCTTCAATGAACACTCCTGAAAGTGACACATCCTTGGACATCTCCAACTTTAAAGATTTCAAAAACAATTCTAGAAGAAATTTATCATGGATATAAGCCTTGATCATTCTCTTCCTTCTGCAGCACTCTTGAATTTGGTATAAAATATGGGTGGCCTTGTCCTTCTCAAAACTTCCTAGAAGTTCAGTTCTGACATCATAACAGACAGGTAACTAAAAATGGTTGAGAAACATTGTAGCTAACTCACTGAATGTAGAAAACGACCAACCCTTTAATTTGATAAACCATTTAGCCACATTTCCAGTTAAGGTGCGTTGAAATAGTCTTGACCTAATTGAATAATCAATCAAGGAGTTTGATGAGCACCATAAGTGGAAAGTGGTTACATGGTCTGTTGGATCCTCACCAGACTTCCCCTCAAATTTTGGTATATTAGACAAAATTTTAGTAGGGACAAGAGGCCAAGCCAAGTTTTAACAAATCATATCATTAGTGAAATCTAAAATATCTAGAAAATTAAGAGTTTCCAGGAACGATAAGCGTGGAGAGACATCACAATTCCAAGCTCTAAGAGTGGAATTCCCAACATTCGAAAAAGAGTATCCTAGATTTTAGGAGGCATGAGGCTCTCAAGGATTACTCGTAGAAGCAACTAAAATATAAGGGAAACCTAGTAGTCCATGGGTATATGGAGGGTATCTTCCCCCTACTACAAAATTACTAGTCATAGGAATAATTCCTCCAGACAGAACATTATATGGAGGGGAGAGCCCTTGGTAAGGATTCCAAGCACTATACAAAGGAAGAAAAACCTATAAAGTACCAGTAGTAGGGAAGGGCATACTTCCCTACTGACCAAATAAATGAGAGAGATTACTAGAACCAAAACCACTAAAAAAAGGATATACCAGGCCATGACTCCCTTGAAAAGGATTAATGCTTTCAGCATAGCTAGAGAAAGGCATTGATCATACATTCAACAATGGAATGGAAGGAGGAACACATCCACATACAAATGAAAAACCTTGAAAATATGTTATACCACTAGCCATCAAAGTCATAGATATGAAAGCAGCAAAAGGTAAGGTTGATGAGACTGAGGGAATCCCACTAGATGGCATTCCAAAAGGATAAGCACCATTGAAAGGAGTAGAAGGTTGGGTGCCCCCACTTGAACCTGAGATGGAGGTAGAGCCAACAACTACCATACTAGGTGTACTAATAGTAAAGATAGAAATAGTACATCCTCCTATAGCTGAATACAAAGTATGTACATCGGTCGTATCGACATCCATACTTGTGCCACTAACATTGGCCATTAAGAACAAATAAGGAGAGTAAATAGGGCTAGTTGTCCTATGAGTCGGAGTACCCATGTACGATTGATCTAGGTGGATCTCTAGATAACAGTGGCATGACAAGAGGCTCAAAATTCAAAGTGGTAGAAAGATGATGAACTTGACACCATATCGAAGTGCTCATCACCTTGATTCCAACGACATGAATGTCATTCCAATCCGAGTCTGTATAAAGAAGATAGAGGAAGTCAAAGTTTAAGGTTGACTTGCACATGTGGCAGGCTTAAGGAGAGTGCAATTTGGTAGAAACCCAGCACCGGAATCTCGCAGGTTTTCCGAGAAAATTTGTAGGACAATTAATTCGTCCAATAACCCTAAGGTTCGAAAAAATGTCTAATAAGGGTTAAAAGGTAAAAAAAATGGGCGTCAGGCCATGACCCCCGTTTCCCCTGGTGGATCCCACAACAAAATTAACATTAAAAAAAGGAGGGTGGGTGGTTATGACCCTACTTCCCTTGAGAACCGCCACAACATTTATTAAAGAAGGGCGAGCGGCCATGACCCCGCCGCCCCTGGAACCACCACCACACTTGCAATATATATATATATATATATATATATATATATATATATATATATATATATATCTAATGTGGGAGGTGGGATGTCAACCCCGTCGCCCCTCCATGCCACCTCTATAACGTAACTGCCGGTAGAGATGGGGGATGGGCCACCACTTCGGCGGACCCGCCGCTTGGTACAAATTCTTTGAAAAAAATATGTAATAAAAATGGAGGGGTGGGATTTGATCCCCCAACCCCTTCTAAACAATTCGACTTTTTAACCAACGTGCCAATGGACTCCGTTGGGAGGTCCGCCGAAAAAATTGTATTTAAAAACTTCTGCATAGTGCATCTGAGTGGAGAGAGCATGGCATGAATTTCAAGTTTAATGTTTTCCAGGAGGGTGGAACCCTGAGCGGCTTGTGGTAGGGGGTGGAACCTTACCTGAGCACATTTTCTAGGGTCATTTTTGGTCCATTGTTAGAATTGGGTGAGTTTTATATCGATTTTGTACCTCTCAGTGACAGGAACTCAACAATGATGTCATTTTCTACAAAAGAGCTCTTCATTTTTTGTCCATTTTCTAGATTGGAGGTATAAGACTCCTTATGTAAATGTTAATTGTACTTCTTTCTCTTTTATGCCACTTAATGAATGAAGGCCTCCCCATTGATTGTGTAGGGTCCGAAGGCGTAGTCCAAATTAGATGAACTCCATTATCAAGTCTCTTGTATTCTTTTCATGCCTTTTGTGTTTATTCTCTTCTTTCATGTGCACATTGACTTTTCTATGGTTAAGCTCCAAAATTTGTTCATGTAAATCTTTAATACATCTATAAGAAAAAGATCTTGGATCAAGTGGTATCTGAGTGGGTCTTTGTAGATGTGAATTGCATGTTTGTATGCTAACAAGAAACAGACTCCAAAGAGGTGAAGGGAAACTAAAGTCTTTTGATCCCGAAGTGGGGCATGCACATCGAAGGAGAAACATGGAAGATGACAAGGCTCATTATGAGGAGGAGCGCTATTACGCAGAGCCTTCTATACAATGGTAGAAAAGGTAGATCAGTTGTTTTCAAGGCTCGAGAAAGATGAAGAGAGAAATCTAGAAGAACAAGGTTTGGTGCATGGAAATGGTGGAGAAGAACCCTGTCCTTCTCCTTCCACAAGCGAAAGTTCTTCTTCCTCTCATCATCATCATCATAGGAATTCAAGGGATGCATCTAAGAAACCTTTATTTAAATTACATGTCAAATTTGATCTTCCCATGTATAACAGTGAAAGTAATCCAGAAAATATCAATAACTGGATTAGGCATATTGAAGTCTACTACATGATTCTGTAGATCGAAGAGGATGAGGCAAAGATCCAGTTGGCTTCTCTTCGGCTGAGTGGCACCGCTCTCATTTGGTGGGAGAGAAAATTGCGAAGCAGTAAGAGTTTGGGTAATCTTCTTTCCTCATAGCCCAGTTTTATTTCTGCATTAAAGGAACAATTTTATCCCTAGGGTTATAAGAAAAAAACCTTAATGGACTGGCAATACTTAAGGCAAGGCAGAGGTCAGGATGTTCAAAGCTTTACCAAGGAGTTTAGAAAGCAAGCACTTAATTTGGGCATTGCACTTGACTCACCTAAAATAGTAACTAAGTATATTGGATCATTACATAGTTACATTAGGCATTCATTATTATTGTTTGAACGAACTACTATTGACTCAGCCAGTGTAAAGGTCATTCATCTTGAGAACAGGGGCAAAAATGAAAGAGATGATCATTCAAGAAACTACCTTTCAAACCTCCAGATGGAAAATCCAAAGTGAAAGGAAAGGGAAAGGAAAAGAGGATGACATCAACCAAGAAAGATGAAGGAGAAAATCCTTGTTGCACTCACTGCAAAAAGGATGGTCATGACGAAAATCATTGTTGGAAATTGTACCTGGAAAAGAGACCAAAGAAGTATGGAGGAAAGGGCAAGAAGAAGATAGTGGCAACTATGCAGCAAGACCTTGGATTTGATTTCGGAGATGAAGCATTAATCACGGCAGTGGGAGCAAAAGGTACTCTTACACCTCATATTAATTCTGAATCACATGAAAGCACTAGTTCAACAAATGAGTCTCTTCCTAATGAACGAAAGAGAATTGAGTTATTTCATATTAGAGTTTTCATAAATCATACAAAAGTTGAAACTCTATTTGATACTAGATCCCAAGAAAATTTAATTTCAGAGTCATTGGTAAAGAATCTAGGCTTAAAAACCAAACCGCATCCAAAACCTTATCCGCTTGGATGGATACATGATAAAGCAAAACTGAATGTAACTAAGTAGTGCAAGGTTAAATTTGTGATCACTTCTAAGTTAGTTGATGAGGTAGAACTTGATGTGATACCATTGGATATCTGTGGCATGGTATTAGGGAGTCCATATTTATATGATAGAAAAGTAGTCTTCTTCCATCATGAAAACAAATACCAAATCACAAAATATGGGGTAGAATATATTGTAAGGGCTCATCAAACTAGAATCAATGCCAACCTTGTAAGTGCAGGACAAATGAAGAGGTTGGTGAATTCTAGTAAGTGATGCATGCTTATGGTTGTAAGAAGAAAAGATGAAGAATTATTCGATGCTTTCCATGGTTGTGATCCTGTGTATAAAAAGGAATTATGTGAATTAATTTCTAACTATGATGAGATGTTTCAGGAACCAAGGGGATTACCTTCGAAGAGGGAAATCCAACATGAGATCCATTTGCAGCATGACGCTCCTTTACAAAACATTGACATGTACAGGATGTTGACTATTGAGATGGAGAAGATCAAAAAGTAGGTGCAGGAACTATTGAACCAAGGGGTCATCAGACTGAGAACTTCTCCATGCATCTCACCGATTGTCTTAGTTCCAAACAAAGATGGCTCATGGAGGATGTGCATAGATTACCTGGCACTAAAAAAAATCACGGTGAAAAATCATTACCCTCTCCCTCACATTGATGATTTACTAGATCAATTAAAGAATGCTATCTATTTCACCAAATTGGATTTGCATAGTGGTTATCACCAGGTCCGAATTGCAGAGAAAGATGTGTGGAAAACTGCCTTCAAGACCAAACAAGGGTTGTTCAAATGGATGGTGATGCCATTCGGACTTTGCAACGCTCCAACCACTTTTATGAGGGTCATGAATTATCTCTTTAGGCCTTTCATTAATGAATTTTTTCTTGTATATCTAGATGATATTCTTGTCTTTAGTAGAAATTGGAATGAACATGTATGCCATGTAAAGCAAGTGCTTGATGTACTGAAAAATTAAAAACTCTATGTAAAATGGTCGAAGTGTGAGTTTGGGAAAACCTCTTTGGTTTACCTAGGTGATATTGTTGGTCATGGTCAGTTAAAAATTGATCCTTCTAAATTCGAAGCAATTGTAAATTGGCATAAGCCTACTAGTGTAACCGAGGTTCGCAAATGTTTGGGTGCAGTGTAGTATTGGAGGAAACTTATTGTCGGTTTCTCTATTATTGCAACACCTATACACAAACTGACAAGCGTAAAGAAAGTCTTTCGATGGGGAGGAAAGCAGTAGAAGTCCATTGAAGCATTGAAATACAATATTAGCAATGCACTGGTCTTGGCCTTACCAGATCTCCAACAGCCATTCGAGATCGAGACAGATGCCAACGGATAGACCATGGGAGTTGTATTGATGCAACAAAAGAAGCCGATATGTTACCATTCGGAGAAATTCTCTCAGGTTGTGATAAACTATCCCACTTATGACAAAGAATTATATGCCTTGGTCTAGAGTGTGAAAAAGTGGAACATTACCTGATCGACAAGGAGACCATCATCCACAGAGATCATCAGCCCTTGCAGTATCTTCAGTCACAAACCAAGTTGCAGCAAGCTCATCATTTCAAGTGGATGGTTTTTATTTAGCAATTTCATATGGTAATAAAGTACAAGAAGGGCACCAACAACAAAGTGGCCAATATGCTATCTTGCCCTCCTATTTCTACTTCTGTTATTTTGCATAATGCTTCATTATCTTTTGAAATTTATGCTGAACAATATGCTAACAATGATGACTTTAAGGAGATTTATGAAAAAATAACCCATGGTTCACAGGTGGACAACTATCACTTACAGGGGAAGCTATTGTATCACCTTGGCAAATTGTGCATACCCATAGGAGAAAGGGTACATGTAATCTGGGAGGAACACACCTCCCTTGTGTCTGGTCATTTTGGTGTTGAAAAAAAATTGTGTCATTTACAAAGATTTGCTTTTGGCCTCATATGAAGAACATTGTGACTCACTATGTAAAGGGATGTGTGATGTGTTCTATTTCAAATCCCTCTAATAGAAAACTTGGGCTCTACACACCACTCCCTATTCTGAGTCATCCATGGGAAAGTGTGTTGATGGATTTTGTAGGAGGTTTTCCTTTGTCTAGAAAAGGTCACGACTATTTGTATGTCATCATTGACCATTTTAGTAAAATGTGTATTTTAATGCCTTGTAAAAAGAAGATCACTACAAAGCAGGATGCTTATCTTTTCTTTCAGCATGTTTGGGTTCATTTTGGGTTGCCCACGTCAATTGTGTTAGATCGCGACTCTCACCTTCTTGGAGAGTTTTGGACTAGCTTGTGGAAGATGATGGACACCAAGTTGAAAAGAAGCATGACATTTCATCCACAGATTGATGGAGAGATAGAGGCTGCCAACCGCACCTTGGTACACTTGTTGCGAGGCTATTGTGGAAAACATCCTAAGATGTGGAATGAGCATCTTCCATATGTGCAACATTCCTACAATCAAGCGGTGCACTCATCTACGCATCGTTCACCATTTGAGACATGTTTTGGCTATCTGCCCAAAGATCCTTTTGATATGGTAATTGGAAAGGAAGATGACTCCAGTGGATGTGATGATAGGGAAAAAGCACAGTGTTTTATTCAACGGATCCAGTTCAGTCACCAAGCAGTTGGAAAAAAGTCAAGCTCGATACAAGGCTCGACATGACAAACACCGAGTTGAACATCAATTTCAAGTGGGCGACAAAGTGTGCTTCCATATCAGAAAGGACAGAATGAAGGGACAAGGGAAGAAATTGTGACCAATCTGGTATGGTCCATTCACCATCTTGGAGAAGATTGGAGACAATGCCTTCCATCTCGATTTGCCGACGTATATGAAAATGTACTCCATCGTGAATGTGAAAAACTTAAAGCTTTATGAGCCACCATTGATTATGGACACTGAATAGGTGGGCTCAGTTCCTACAATTGATGACTTTGCACCAGAGTATCTCGACGTGTTTCTTGAAGATATCATCCTTGACAAAATAACCAGGACTTCACGATGGGGATATGTGGAGTACCTTTGAGTTGGTTTCAAAGGGATGCAACCTAGCAAGGAAAAATGGCTGGAAAAGGAAAGGGTGAGGGAATAATTCCCTCACTTTCCAATTGACTAATAAGTATTTTGGTGGCCCAAAAGCTCCTCAATGGGGAGGATTGATCCAGGTGGATTTCCAGATACCAGTGGCATGACAAAAGGCTCAAAATTCAAAGTGGCAAAAAGATGACGAACGTGACACCAGATCAAAGTTCTCATCACCATGATTCCAACGAAACTCCAATCTGAGTCCGTTGAAGAAGATAGAGGTAGCCAAATTTTAAGGGTAACTCGCATATGTGGCAGGCTTAAGGAGGGCATAATTTGGTAGAAACCCGGCACCAGAATCCGAAGGGGTTTTCTGGGAAAATTTGTAGGACAATTTGTTGGGTGTGGAGTCTGGTTATCTTTTGTATTCAAAGGTATCGCCGCATTTGATTCCAGTTCGTAATGGGGTGGAAACGCCGCCCGTAAAATATTCGCTGCAAGGGGGGGTCCAGGGGGGTGACTATGACCTTTGGGAGCTCCCCCTTGGCGAGGGGATCAGGGGCAGCACCCCCGAAGCTAAGAATAGATGTAAAATTGCCTTGTAAAATGTTGTAATTTCCTAGTCAATCTGGGCCGTTCATTAGGCAGAGATCTGACAGTAGAAGTTATGTTTAATTTAGGGTTTTTTTCCCTAGAAGGAAACCCCTCGCTATATATGAGGGAATTTTATTGTGTCTATGCACATATGTATTCTGAGTGAGGAAGAGAGAGGAAATTGAGAGCAAAGATGTAATTACAGCGGATCTACTATAGGTTGTATCTCTTCAGTTTGTTGGATGATATAAAAATAAGGACTGGCTGTTTCTCCGTGGACATAGCCCAAACTGGGTGAACCATGTATATCTATGTCTCCCTTGTTTTATGTGTTTTTTGTGTTTATATTTCTGCAATATTTTATGTATTACATTGCTCTGTGGAGAGAAGGGTTCCTGGTTCAAGTGGAAGCAATGGCAGAAGATGGTAGGTTTAGGGTCGAAAAATTCAATAGCCAAAACTACCAGCTGTGGAAGATGCAGATGGAAGATTATCTGTACCAGAGAGATCTATACCAACCATTGAGCAGAAGACAAAGAAGCGGACAAGTATGACAGAGACAGAATGGGATATTCTCGACAGAAAAGCACTTGGAACAATATGGTTGTGCCTAGCGGCATTGGTAGCGTTTAATATTTCAAAGGAAACAACAACAAAGGGTTTAATGTCGACATTGGCCAAACTATATGAAAAACCCTTGGGCCTCAAATAAGGTATTTCTTATGAAGCATTTATTTAATATGAAGATGTTAGAAGGTGGATCTGTTGCTAATCATTAAAATGAGTTTAATATAGTTACTAGTTAATTAAGTTTTGTACAGGTAACTTTTGATGATGAAGTTAGGGCTCTGTTATTTCTATGCTCATTGCCAGAAAGTTGGAATGGTTTATTTATGACCATTAGTAACTTTGTCTCTTGATCTAGTACTTTAAAGCTCGATGATGTTTTCAGTGCAATCCTTAGCGAGGAAATGCGACAGAAAAGCTCTGGTGAGACATCAGGAAATGCTTTGACTGCAAAAAATAGGGGAAGAAAAATGGAAAGAGGAAAGAGCCCTAGATATCATAGTAAGTCAAGAAAAGGTAGATCCAAGTCCAGATCGGGGATAGTGTGCTGGAAATGCAGGAAGAAAGGACACCTGAAGAAGGACTGCAAGTCTTGAAAGTGAAAAGAAGGAGATGTGCAGCAAGAAAATAATAATGAAGTGAATGTAACAGGTGATGTGTTGCAACATGCTTTGATTCTTTCATTAGAAAATATTATTGATGCTTGGGTGGTAGATTCAGGGGCATCATTCCATACCACACCTGATAGGAAACATTTTTATGATTATGTTCAAGGGGATTTGGATAGGTTCGATTAGGTGATGATAAACCCTGTAAAATCATTGGAATGGGTACAATTTTCATAAAATAGCAAAATGAAAATCAGTGGCTATTGAAGGAGGTAAGGCATGTTCCAGATCTAAAAAAAATCTGATTTCAACAGGGTAGTTGGGAGGTGAAGGTTGCGTAACTATTTTCACAAATAAAACTTGGAAGGTCACTAAAGGATCCCTGGTAATAGCAAAAGGAGGAAAGGTTGGTACATTGTATTTATGCAATGGTATTTCTAATTCTGTTAATGCTTTAACCTCTACAGGAGAAGATACAACATTGTGGCATCATAGGCTCAGGCACATGAGTAAGAAGGGGATGCAGATTATTCACTCAAGAAATTTGTTGCCAGGTTTGTAGCATGTTGATTTAAAATTCTGTGAGAATTGTGTTTATGAAAAATAGAAGAGAGTTAGATTCCTTAGAGTTGGGAAAGAACAGAAGAGCGAAAAATTAGAGCTTGTGCATATAGATGTATGGGGACCTGCTTAGGTATCATCTCTTGGTGGCTCTCGTTATTATGTTAAGTTTATTGATGATGCAACCAAAAAAACCTGGATTTATTGTATTCGAAATAAATATGATGTATTTGATACTTTCAAGAAATGGAAAGCTTTGGTTGAAAATGAGACAGGAAAAAGGTTGAAGTGTCTCAGATCAGATAATGGAGGAGAATATTGTATCAAAGAGTTCAATAGGCACTGTTCAGAGAATGGAATTCATAGAGAGAAGACAGTTCCAGGAACACCACAAGAAAATGGTGTGTCAGAAAGGATGAACAGGACAATCATGGAGTGTGCAAGGTGCATGAGATTGCATGTAGGATTGCCTTTACAAATTTGGGCAGATGTTGTAGATACTGTTGTTTATCTAATAAACAGAGGGCCTTCAAGTTCCTTGGATGGTGGTATTCTAGAGGAGGCATGGACAAGTAAAAAGGTAAACTACTCCTTTTTAAAGACTTTTGGTTTTGAATCCTTTTTCCACATTAATAAAGAAAATACAACAAAGCTTGAGGCAAAATCAAAGAAATGTACCTTTATTGGATATGGTGTTAATGATTTTGCTTATCGCTTTTATGATTATGAAAAACACAAAATCATTAGGAGAAGAGATCTCATATTTAATGAAAAGGTTTTGTATAAGGATCAGCTGCAGGAAAAGAAACAGGAAAAAGAAAACAGAGAATACACAATGCTTGACGAGATCACAGGAAAAGTGATGGTGCCTGAAAATCATAATGATCAACAGAAACAAGCACCTCAAACACCTAAAAGTGGTGTTAGAAGATCTACAAGGATAAGTAGACCCCATGAACGATACTCTCCTTCATTATATTATGTATTGTTGATTGATTCTGGTGAACTAGAATGTTATGAAGAAGCAATGTAGGTAGAAACCAGGAAGAAGTGGGAGCAAGCCATGAAAGAAGAGATGGACTCCCTAGCACATAACCAGAATTGGGACTTAGTCAAGTTTCCTGCAGGTAAAACATCATTGCAGAATAAATGGGTTTACAAGTTGAAGGAAGAAGATGGAGGTAGAAAAAGGCATAAAGCTAGACTTGTGGTGAAAGGGTTTGCGTAGAAAAAGGGTATAGACTTTGATGAGATATTTTCTCCTATTGTTAAAATGACTTCAATCAGAACTATTTTAAGTCTAGTAGCAGCTGAAGATTTGCATCTTGAGCGGTTAGATGTAAAGATAACCTTTCTCCATGGGGATTTGGAGGAAGAGATATATATGCAGTAGCCACAAGGATATGAGGTAAAGGGGAAGGAGAAACTAGTGTGCAAGGTGAAGAAGAGCTTGTATGGCTTAAAACATGCTCCAAGGTAGTGGTATCTAAAATTTTACAAGTTTATGTCTGAACAAGGTTATACTAGATGTCACTCTGATCATTGTGTTTATCTCAAAAGGCAAAATGATGGCAGCTATATTATATTGTTATTGTATGTAGATGAGATGCTTGTTGCAGGTTCTAACATGCAAGAAATAAATGTGCTCAAAAGAAAATTGGCAAACTCATTTGCAATGAAGGATTTGGGTGATGCAAAACAAATCCTTGGTATGAGAATAACTAGAGATAGGAAGAATCGCAAATTAACATTGTCTCATAGTGACTACATAGAAAAGGTGTTGAAAAGGTTTAATATGCATAATGCAAAACTAGTTATTATACCTTTGGCTAGCCATTTCAAATTAAATAAAGAGGAGTGTCCCAAGACTCAGGAAGAAATGGCTCATATGCCTAAAGTTCCATATGCATCAGTAGTTGGAAGCTTAATGTATGCAATGGTCTGCACAAGGCCTGATATTGCACATGCAGTGGGAGTTGTATGCAGGTACATGAACAATCCAGGAAAAGAACATTGGATGGCAGTGAAGTGGATTCTCAGGTATTTGAGAGGTACCACAAATCAAGCATTATGCTTTGGTGGTTCAAACATTGCTCTGCATGGATATGTTGATGTAGATATGGCAGGTGATAGAGCTAACAGGAGGAGCACAATAGGGTATATGTTTATTGTAGGTGGAACAGGTGTCAATTGGGTCTCAAAACTGCAAAGTGTTGTTGCACTATCAACAACAGAAGCAATGTATGTTGCTGCTACAGAGGCTAGTAAAGAAATGATTTGGTTACAAAGGTTTCTGGATGAGTTGGGTAAGAAGCATGAGTTGGGCAAGTTATATAGTGACAGCCAAAGTGCCATACATCTTGCAAAGAACTCTACATTTCATTCCATGACTAAACATATAGCTCAAGTACCATTTCATACGGTCAGCATTGGAAGATGGAGAGTTGAAGTTGGAAAAGATACACACTAGCCAGAATCCTGCAGATATGTTAACAGAAGTTGTAACCAAGGAGAAACTGAGAATTTTCTCAGTTTCAATTAGTCTTCAATTATGACGAAGAAGATGAGAAACAGCCAGGTCCAAAGTGGAGTCATTGTCCAGCAAATGAAGCAGCGATGGAGTTGCTATAATCAATCTCCAAGTGGGAGATTGTTGGGTGTGGAGCCTGATTATCTTCTGTATTCAAAGGTATCGCCGCATTGGACCCCAGTTCGTAATGGGTTGCTCGTAAAATATTTGCTGCAGGGGGGGTCCAGGGGGCGGTTGTGACCTTTGGGAGCCCCCCCCTGGTGGGGGGATTGGGGGCAGTGCCCCCGAAGCTAAGAATAGATGTAAAATTTCCTTGTAAAATGTTGTAATTTAGTAGTCAATCTGGGTCGTTCATTCGGCAGAGATCTGACGATAGAAGTTATGTTTAATTTAGGGTTTTTTGCCCTAGAAGGCAACCCCTCACTATATATGAGGGAATTGTATTACGTCTACACACATCTGTATTTTGAGTGAGGAAGAGAGAGGAGATTGAGAGTGAAGAGTGAATTACAGCGGATCTGCTGTAGGTTGTATCTCTTCAGTTTGCTGGATAGTATAAAAATAAGAACTGGTTGTTTCTTCGTGGACGTAGCCCAAACTAGGTGAACCACATTTATATGTGTCTCTCTTGTTTTATGTGTTTTCTATGTTTATATTTCTGTAATATTTTATATATTCCATTTCTCTATAATATATAATTCTCTAACACAATTAATTCGTCCAATAACCCTAAGGTTTGAGAAAATATCTAATAAGGGTTAAAAAATATAAAGATATGGGCGGCAGGCCATGACCCCACTGCCCTCGGAAACCACCACAACAGTTATTAAAAGAAGGGCGGGTGACCATGACCCTACCGCACCCGGAACCACCACCACACTTGCAATATATATATATATATATATATATATATATATATATATATATATATATAGATATATATAGATATATATATATCTATATCTATATCTATATCTATATATATATATATATATATATATATATATATGTGGGGGGCAGGCTGTCAACCCTGTCACCCCTCCACGCCACCTCTATATAAAGTAATTGCTGACGGAGATAGGGGATGGGCCACCGCTTTGGTAGACCCGCCACCTAGTACAACTTCTTTGAAACAAATATGTAATAAAAATGGAGGGGCGGAATTTGATCCTCCGACCCCTTCTCAACCATTCAACCTTTTTAACCAACGTGCTAATAGACTCTCTTAGGAGGTCCACTGACAAAATTGTATCTAAAAACTTCTACATAGTGCATCTAGGTGGTAATAGTGTGGCAAAAATTTCAAGGTTAATGTTTTGCAGGAGGGTAGAACCCTGAGTGGCTTGTGGCAGGGGGCAGAACCTTGCCTGAGCACATTTTTAGAGGGTTAGTTTTGGTCTAGTGTCAGAATTGGGCGTGTTTTATATCGATTTTGCACCTCTCGACGACAGGAACTCAACAATGATGTTAGTTTCTACAATAGAGCTCTCCATTTTTCGTCCATTTTCTAGATTCGAGGTATAAGACTCCGTATGTAAATGCTAATTGTACTTCTTTATCTTTTATGCCACTTAATGAATGAAGGCCTCCCCATTAGTCAAGCAGGGCCTGGAGACGTAGTCCAAATTGTCTGAACTCTGTTATCGAGTCTCTTGTCTTATTTTCATGCCTTATGTGTTTCTTATCTTCTTTCATGTGCACATTAGGTTTTCTATGGTTAAGCTGCAAAATTTGTTCATGTAATTCTTTAATAAATCTATAAGCAAAAGATCTTGGATCAACTATACAACGTAACAAAGATGAGAAGGAAGAATTTCTATAGGAGTCATAGGGGACTTAGAAACGTATTTAATTTATACTTCGTCTTCCGATTGGAAGAGTACTCTAGCGAGCACGAGAGTGTTTCTGCTCAGATTATGGACTAGACTAGGTTCACCATGTGAAATAAGAGCCCTCTGATAAGTATTTGTCTCCTTGTGTTAGTTTCCACTGGTTCAAAAGAATCGACATAATTACTCCTATGCTTTCTAGGTGAAGGCTTGACACTCGCAAGTGAAAGCCCATGAAGCCTTCTAGAGCGGTGAATTGGTCGATTAGCCACCTCTATATATAAAGAAAAATTAAAGACTCAAATCACCTATGTCCATCTAGGAGCATAGAGCACTCTCTAAAAAAATTACTAAAGATACAACCAAGCAAAAACATTCCAAGTATTTCCGCTCCAGGGGATTAAGACCGGACACCAAAATACAAGAAAGTGAAAAAAGGACCTCCCGAAGGTATTTTTGGATGATGAGGGCCGAAACCTACTAGAAAAGGTATTAAAAGTAATTACCCTTACCTCTAGACAATAGCCTTTGTTGGTGCAAGTAACCAAGCTTCGCAAGTGTACCCTCGAGAAATACTCTGAAAGTGATGCAACGTCTGCCTCAGGTACCACGGGAATTGTCCCCTAAAAACACCTGTGTGGTCCCTAGGAAAGGAAACTAAGGTTATGAGCTCGTGATGAGAAGCCAAGTGGAACATTCGTGGGTATGTAATCCAACATGTAGGAGAGGGGGTATCTCTCTTTCCTTATCTTCACATGTCCTCATTCTTGAATCTTGTGTTAGAGGATATTTCTGAGACAACTTAACAATGCTAAATTTCCACTCATTAATAAATTTCTTTAGTTTCAGTTTAAGTGGCCTCAGAGAGTTGACTCTCCACATACTTATTCCAAGGCCCTACATTCCCTAGACTAGTTGATGTTGATATGACAAAAAGAAAAAGTCTAGTTAATTTTAATTTTAAGCGCTTACTTTAGTTGGTTGTTATTTAAGACAAGGGAAGCATAAGTGCAACTAATGATGTTCCAACGCAAAATAAATAAATAGAAAATCTAGGCTACATGAGAATGCAACACTTCTTTTTCATCAATGAAAGATATTTCTACAAGGGTTCTACGAGAAACCTAATAATTCAAAAAAATCTTTTTCTTTTTCAATTCATCATTCACACATTTAAAACCTAACAAAAATGACTAAATTATGTCTAAAATGCACCTAACCTAATGCACACTAGAATGTAAATAGAATGCTCAAATAAAGGCTTAAATATAAACAAATGTGATTGCAAAGATAAAGGCCAATTCAACAAGAAAACATAAGCAAATCCCAAAAGAAAAGGAACTCCTCAAAGCAAAAAGACTCTAAACCTTATAGCAAGAATTCACACATTTTCTAAAGACCTAAAAGACTACAAAACCAAAAATAAAATAAAAGAAACATAAAGAAACTTTTTTTCTTTTTCTTTTAAAGATTTAAAGAATTAAAAAGTTTAAAAATAGGAAAACCAGCAAAGATCTCTAGACCAAATACATGAAGAAAACTCAAATCCAACTAGTCACAAATGATCCCAAAGTTAAAAGACTATTGAAAATGAGAGACTCAATCACTTCAAGAGTTTGGCAAAAAAGATACAAAATACTTTGAAAATCAGAAAGACTCTAGATAACTAAAAGTTCTTATTTATCCAAGAATCACAAGCCTCTTTTGAAAACACGAAAGAGGAAGCAAAAAGAAGCCAAATTCTAGGTCACAAAAGAAGAAAATCAAAGGATGGGTTATTATCAAGTTTAAGAGCAGCAAGACCTATTCCAGAGCCACAGAACAACTAAATACCTCACAAAGAAGATCTGGAACCCAACTTCAAACAAAAAATGATTCAAAAACTACAAACGCTAGGTTGAAATAAGAATTTCTCAAACATGATGAAAGACACTGACAACAATAGACATCAAGGCAATTCGAAGCTTCATAAACATCAAGAAATCATAAATAAACTTGGTCAAGACCTCAGAAAAAGAAAAAAATGAAAAAAATTCATTTTTCAGATCTATACAAGACTATTTAAATATTGTTCCACATGTGTACATGATTGTATGTGAAGAAACACGCATATGCACAAGTTTCTTTGGAAGAAACAACGTATGTATGTGAGTGTTTATGAGAAAAAGCATCTTTGAATGGAAAACTGAGGAAAAAATAAAAATAAAGCCTAGATCTTAAAGATCAGGCTGAATGAACAAATCACTTAAGACTCATAAAGGTTAGAAAAAACCAAGAAACAACAAAATAAACTGAGATCAAGGAGAAAACAACCCTTCTAGGAAATACTTGATGGTATTCCCCAGTGGAGTCGCCCATTCTGTTGGAAAGAAAAGTTTCCTAAGGCGAGGGTTGAAAGCCTCAATAGATAAGGATAAAATAATCAACAAATAACACTCAATCAAGCATGCCAAAAATTTGAAATATCAAACTTGGATTTAGAGACATACCTGAAGGTATTACGTTTGAAGGTGTTCCCGTAGGGTCCAAACCCGCTACTTCCTCCAAGATGTGTAGGTTTGCAAATTAATCATAGAAGAATATACATAATAGATAATTCAATGTGCATACATAAAAATATGTTAGATCATCATATATAAACATTGAAATTATCATCCGGAAGATGACAACATATATCAGTAACAAGACATGAGCTTCTTTATTGATTAACATTAGTAAGCACATGATCGATACAACTTGATTCAAGCCAAAGGAACCAAAGAAGCCTTCTTCCATATTCGTCCAACTCAAGCCATGGAGAAAACCTCTCTAATAGGTGCAAAAATATGCTAGATAAGGATGTTGAGCATCTCTACCAGGTAAACCAGGGTTTCCTAGAGACTGGGAGTGCAGGAGACACAGGAAAAGAAGACTTGATCTGGGAGAAATCGAGTATAATGTCAATATCCTTCTTCTCTTGTTGTAATTATGCCTACCCAAGGGGTGTATATATACCAACTCAAATTGGTTCTTAGGCCACGGGCTTCTGTAGGTGGGCTCTCGGCAAAACCTATAAACCTCGCTCGAAAAATAACAATTTTTATTTTTTTTATATTTTAAAACGTATACGCGGGTATAATTTTATGGGACCCACGTATGTACACATTTTTGCATGGGAAGAGTCACATATGGATTTTGAAATATTGTTTTTTAGTATAAAGTCAAGTCTGCATGGGAAAAGGGACTGCCCAGGGCCATAAAAGAGCATCATGTCTACATGATTTTTGAATGATGTTATAACACAAGGGAATTATTCCTATGAAATAATTCAAATATTTCACATGGAGAATCGTAATCCCATGGATACACCTAGAACTACAAACTAGAGGAAGGATAATTCCAATTTAGGTAAAGAGGTTTATTCTACCATTTACAAGCAGCTTGTGGGGTCTTTGATGTATCTTGTCAACATAAGACCCAACATGTGCTATGCAGTAAACTAGTTGAGTCAAGCTATGGTGAGGCCTTCGAAGTTGTATTGGAAGGAAACAAAGCATGTGTTATTGTACCTTAGAGGCACTACCAAGTATGGATTATAGTAAAGGAGGACAAAGGGAGTGAAGCTTCAAGGCTTCACTGATGTAGATTGGGCAGGGAGTCCATCAAACAAGAAAAGTACTTCATGTGCTATCTTTAGTGTTGGGTTTGCAGCTATTTCCTGTTACAGGAAGAAGTAGAGGTCTGTGGCGCTCATTTCAGTAAGGGCTCAATACATGGATGTAAGTTAAGAAACATGTGAGGTCATATGGATGAGGAAAATACTTGTGGGTATTTTGAATCAGGAGATGCATCCAACAATGATTTATTGTGATAATCAAAGTTGCATTAAGATATATGAGAATCCATTATTTCATGACAGGTCCAAGCACATTGATATCGGGTATCATCATTTGCGGGACTGTGCGCAAAGGAGAATTATGTTGCTACAATACATTCCACCTAAGGACCAGGATGCTGACATCTCGATAAAGGAATTACAGGATATGGGTGGTGAAAAATCCCTTTCTTGCTAAGAGGGAGTGTTAAAAAATGTAGCAAGAAATACTCAATTTGAATTTAGCCTTAGTCAAATTGAGTAAATCAAATTTCCACATCAATAGGACAAATTAGAGGTAGTTAATGAGTGTGACATGGCTCTTGTCACTTAATTATCTTAGTAAATTTGATTTAGAGGGCTTGGAGTTTAGTTATGCATGTGTGATTGCTAAATTTTAACAATCTAGTTCAGTTATTTTCAGTTGTATTCAGTTAATTGGCCTCTAACTATTGATAGAGTTAGATGAAGGTCAATTGTGTAGTGGGACAACAATCTAATTCAAATATTTGTCAATTAACTGATCAATCATTCCCAAATAGATAATGCATGCAATAAATTCAAGTTCCTAATATGAAGTGGAGATGACAAGGCAAGATAACATCAATTGTTGACTAGTTTTGAGTGTACAGGTGTTCCATGGGTCAGGAGATCAATCCTTGGGAATTGCGCAAGAAAATAAGGGGAAATTCCTATCTTTTAGGGGCTAATTTCCTCATTAATGGCACAAGAAAACAGGAGGATGGAGGAACAAATAATTGGCTAAGTGCTGGCTAGAGTTTCTCCTTTAGCAGATAGAATAGTTATTCTTTTGCAAGTTGTGCTCAGAGCTATAGAAAGCAATTGTAATAGTTTCTTTATTCAACTCATTAATGAAAAGAGGCTTAAGGGGTTATTCTCAGTTGGGTTCACCTAGAAATCATTGTGTACTTGTGGTTTTTATGATTGGATGTCTATGCATGTTGTTCTAAATTGTGATTTCCATTCTGTAGATCAATATAGTAGAATTGTGTCTCTTGTTTTTTAGTTTGAAACCTTGAGAAGTTGCAATTTCTATCAAATTTCTACAGATTCATAAAAAATAAAAATAAAATGGTTTTTATAAATTATATTCAAACTGATAGCAATATAGAGTCTTGATTATAAGATTTGCAACCATTCAAATTAATAAAAAAATTAATTAAATAATAATTACAACTAAAACTAAGGTTTGTTTCACGTCCCTCTCATTCAAAGATAGAACGATGATCCTTGCATGTTGAATAAGAACCTTTTTTTTCTTGTGATGGATTTTCTATTGACCTACTCTTTTAGATATGAATATCATAAAAAGAAGTTGTTTAATAATTGAGAAATGAGTGGAGGTATAGAAATATCCATAATCTGTTCATACCCATAGAGCCTGGAAGCAATCTTTACATTATCATTTTTTACTTTTGACATATTAGAGGTAATTAAGTTTCAACAGTCATAAGGTTTGAAAATTGGTTCTTGAATTGTGACATTATCCCATATATCAAGTTGAACAACCTTCATTCTAGAATCCATTTGTTTCTTAAGGAAAGTTGGTAATGGCATTGTATGTGCCAAGAATTGAATGCTTTGTATGTTGTATTCTTCAACACTATATATAGATGCATCCGTTAAACTCTATATAATTCTTCCTTACTTCTTTAACTATTTCTTATAAATAGTTACAATTATTAGACCATTTGTCTGAGTATACCTACAAATTAAATTGATCTTCATGTAATATTTTTGAAATATTCTTTGGTACAGTCCTAGTTTTGGCTTCCAAATTCTTCATTTTGTTAAAAAAATAAATAAACCTCATTTTGATATTTTAATTAAGATTGAATTTGATTAGACAACTCAAACACTTTATCTTGTTATTGTTATATCACCTTTAGCTTGTTATAAAACTTATTGTGGAAGTCAAAGAACAAAGAATTGGTTTTGATGGCTTCCTCTTTTGTGAACTCAAAACTACCTTCTTTTTCCTTCAGCTCCTTTACCTGTGATTCTGAAACACTAATATGACTTTGATATTTACTAGTAATTTCATTAAAACATGAAATTAATTTTCCTAAAGAGTGACCAATTGTTTTGAATGTTCTTATTTAATAGATATCTCCTTTGTATGGAGACCTTAACACAACCTCTCCATTTCTCAACTGACTTTGTAATTCTAAAACTTGTTCTTTTCTCTCTTTAGTTGAATAATGGGTTTTTTCACTGACAATCTGTTTGCATTAACAAAGGCTCCTAGTGTGTAAACGATTCCTTCAGCAAAATATTCATCATTTAAATAGGAAGGATTCCACAATACAATTGATTCCTGTGAGGTTTCCTCAAGTTTTCCCATTTTTCTCTTTCTACCCCTTGCTTTAACTCCCCTCTAGAGGGAGTCTAGATTATATATGAAGTGTACATCTTTTGGTGTAGAGGGAGTCTAGATTGTATATGACGTGTACATATTTTGGTCTAGATGAGTCAACAACTGGCTGGGTAGAATCAATTATTGTGCAAGTTCTAATGTGAGAAATGATCCATTATACCATATCATAATTGAAAAGATGGTCTGTCCAACAATGATTTTTTTGTAGGCTTAACTTACTATGGTTCATGAAATTATCCACATCCTCTTCATATTCATATTCAAAATTTCCCTCCTACAAGTACTTATAAATCTTGCTCCTTTATATGTTGTTCTTCATCTTTGTACTGTGTGAAATATTTGAGAAGAAGGAATAATTGAGATTCTTATCTTTGTCTTCACCTTCAAATATGACATGCTAACCTTTACCCTTCTTCACCATATTCTCATATATGATATTGTTTTCGAGGAAAGCAACCTAAAACATAAACTATGATGAATCAATCAACACAATTTACCATAAAATAAATTGCTTAAAAGATAAGGGGAATACTAAAGAACCGTATACCACTAAAATGCTCAGTTAGGCTTTAGAATGGTGGTTGAAAACCCAATTGTCTTTAGTATTCCACAATGAATTAAGAAGAATTGAATGAGAAAATTGTATAAAAAGATTTGATAAATGAGTGTTTAAGTTGCAAGCCTCGCGTTGCAAAAAAATATCAGTGTAGTACCTATGAATTAATGGTCAAGTATCCAAAGTTTAAATTCAAGAAAATATAGTTTGGGATTTCAAATAGACCAAGGGAAATATGGATTTTCTGGTTGATTGGCCTTTTGCAATATTTGGTGTCAATAGTTTCTAATTAGTCATGAATTGAATATGTCTGAATATATAATAGAAGCATATCTCCTTTCAACAAATAATGGATAAATAACCATTAAATAACTAAGAATCTTCTAGGTTATCAGTCTATTACTTTCAATAAAGTATCAAGAGATGTTTCTGATTAAGAATCTTTAGGATGGCTTTCTCCTTTTCCATTTATAATGGATTAAGGCCATGTTGATGGTGTTGGACTTTCCAACATGTCAAGGGTATCTCCCCAGTAAGAAGTCCCAATTAGACCTCAGACCATTTCGTGTAGGAGTCCATGAAGTGGGTCGTAAGGTAATGCCTTGACCACGGCATCGCATAGAGGCAAGTAGAATAACTTTGTCAGTAGCAAGGGTGTGACTGATGTAGTGATTCAAGGAAGCTGTATGAGAATTTCTAACACTTCAAAGGGGGAAGGAGGTGAAGGTGAGTTCTAGGTTGAAAGGGATTAGTGCCAACTCGGCTAGGAACACACAAAACAAAGGACATGCATAGCTTTCGGCGGAGCAGTCCACTCGGATGTGGAAATCACATCATACGAGGTAAGATAACGCGTACAACTGTACAACACTCATGGATTAGTCCAAGATGAGTGTGACCATTGTTATAGCAAGGTTCAAGTGAAAGGTTTTTCTGATGTTTGGAAGAACAGTCGACACAAACAATGACAACATTAACAACATATGCAACACATTAACAACAAGATTCATATAATTGCATGTGAATCAGTTCATACACAAGTACGTAAGTTAAACAACAAGTCCTTGAGAGTATCTGTGTGTTCTGCTGTGACATCCTTCTTGAAACCTAAACCTTACCTCCATAGTATTTGGGTACACTACTCTGGCTCCTCTATCCAACTCGTCTGTGAGCATGCACATCATTGTCTTTAGTATGGCCAGAGCAGCAACGTACTTGCGCATGATGTTTACACTGATCGGCAAGTCTGGGCTGGTGGTTATACACATCAACTCGTCGAAATACGATTCAAGCTCCTGTCAGACCTGCTTCTTAGTCTTTGCCTAGGTGAGGGTCCCAAGTGATGGGATCACATGAGTGTGCACTATAACCTCCATGATTTTGAATACTCTCTCATGGGAAGCTTGTATGATAGTGATGAGTTGCAGTAGGTCTTCATAGTTCCAGATCTGACTCTGGATACATGCTTTCAGCTCAACCGCATTGTCCTTCATCATCTTTCGCAAGTGAAGTGGGGCTCCTTTGTACTTCACCGTCCATGCTTGCATGTTATCAACAAAAGTATGTATGTTCTTCAAGATGCGTACTATTCTTTCACATTGTTGCTGCCATCTGTGGAGATGAATGAGTGCTTGATGCATGGTACCAAACTTGGAGTACAATGTTCGCATAACTATGTCCAAGAACAATACTTCATCTAGTATTTCCTTCTTCAGTTTAGCTCGGGCAGACATTGTCACCAAGTCTCCCCCCTGCATGGCCACCTATATTTCCTTCGACATTCACTCATTCTCAGCTATGAGAAAACAAACACTTGAGTGACATACACTCTAGTTGCATCGGCCAACGTAGTTGGATGCTTGTGCAGATCAATCACGATCACTTACTCTTCAAATTGCATAGGGTATGTTTGGTCCTCCAGAGTCGGTACTCTTTGAGACTACACAAATCTATGATGAGATTCGTCAAAGGAGATGTTGTGCATCTCTGCTTCCGTTTGACCACCGAGGATCTCAGTGCCTCCTTGGTCATTCGAGACTTGCTCATCATCGGGATGCAATGAAGTGGGTGAGTCAACCTCTTTGTGGTGAGGCATGAGGTCGGTATCCTATTCCAACTTCTGTTGCTCCATGTCTGCATCCAACTGTTCAAGCCCTTGTTCTATATCATGAGCAAAGTCTTGCCCCTGTGATGGTTCACCCTGTTCAGCTGATGTCAGTTGTTCAGATGAATCAAATACTTGTAAGAGCACTGCTTCGTCTATCTACACATGATGTGTCCTCTGTTGAATCTGATGCTGCTGCACTTCCTACTCCTGTTGACGCAACTATTGTTCTTTTTGGAGTTGCTCCCTTAGCTCATGCAACTCCTTCTTTGCTTCTTCCATTCTCTTCTTATCCCTATGCCTTTACATGATTCACTTGTCAGGAAATTGCCTCTTCACCCGAATAGCCATAGCTGCTTGTTCTACATGTGGATCTACTTGAAACTTACAACTTTTCTCCTCCTCCATGCGGTCAACAATCTTCCTCTTCCCTTTGTCTCACAAAGGTATGTTTGGATCTGCTTCCTCTGCTGTTGTTGCTGCTATTTTTGGTGCTCCCCATGGTGCTGCTTCATGCTTCTTTGTTAACCAATCTATGGCGAAACCGACCTGTTCATTAGGTCTGGAGGAATTGTAATAGTATATCCATGAGTCCTCCTCGACCCAATGACATGCCCCATGGATACAGTTGAACTAAACTCTTGCGTAGTGATCCTTCATAATGCAATGTGGGTCATAGAGGTTGAAGCTTCGAAGATCGAAAGGATACTTCCTCATCTGCTCTGCTTCGACATCTGCTTGCTCGATACTCTGAATCTCATATAACCCAATCCACAACGGGAGAGTGGGCCAAGGTGCCTTCTTCTTCCGTTGCAATCTAGCTGTCAATCTTGTCGAGATGTGGTATGCTACTTCCTGCATGACAAGCACGTCCAAGGAAAACTTTGGCAGGACATGCAGAGATTTCTACGCATTGAACACTCAAATGAATGTGCCAGATGGTGAGGCATACCAATCTGCAATGCCTAGTAATGCCTTCATCGCTTCCTCTGACATGCAGGGTGGATCCAGTTTGAATATCGACCTATACACTGGGGCTACAAAATGGTCGGACAATCGTATGATCACTCCTATGAAGCTACACTTGGACAACAACTTGAAATATGTGTTCACAACAGTCTCCATCGGTAACCATGCCCAATCCAAGCCCAGGAACTCATGTTGGGTACAAAATGCATGTAGAATGTAAGCGGAGATATAAATCTTTGCATGCATACCATCAAGTGACTATCAAGCCTTCGTGACTCTCTCCTTCAGTTGATGAGCCAGTATGCCGGACTAGTTGCATGGTCTTCCTTCTATAGCCAGTTGGTCCAACGTGACCACCCAACTTCGAGGGAAGGCCTCAGTGCTTACCTGGCCAATCAATCGACATGCAAATATGGCCAAGTATTTCTATGCCTTCCTCAATATCTTTGTCTTATAAATCTGATTGGGTGTCATCCTAAAACAAGCTGGCTCCTTTACCCAATCCTTCAGAATGTCTTTGGAGTCGCCTCTGCTGTTGCGCAAGCTAAACAGGGAAGTCATGACAGTCATGGGCTCGGTTGTCTGATACATCTCATTGTAATCTCATGCCCAGGAGGTTGCAAGATTCATCCCATTAACACTACTCAAGGTCATCGTCTCGGGATCAGTGTGAGAGATGACCTAGTGAATGATGTCCGCGCATGGGAATGTGGGGTATCTGCATGCAATCTGGTACAAGCCAAACTTATGAATTGTCATGTACATCTGACGGTCTTAAAGGTCTTCCCCAAAAGTACCTGCAAATATTTCATTCACATCTTGCCACTTCAGTTTGATGTCCTTGTCTGGATACAACTTCGTATCTTCATAGATTGGCAAACCGGAGGACACCTGCTCAACTGCTGCTCCAGCTGCCATATCATCAGTGTCCTTAGATCCTATTCTCTTGGAAGCCATTGAGATAGGTGAACACTAGAAATATCTGGAACAAGAAGCATGCATGGCAAGACATATGTCAGTGAAAACAAAGCAAATACGAGGAAGTAGATAACACATACTTGGGAAACGGATAAGCAAGATTATGCAAATTTCACTGGGAGGCTGAGTGACTGGCTGCCAAAACTACGCAAAAGGCATTCTGGGTTATCTGGGAGGCAGGACTGGTTGCTGGATCTGTGAAATGCGCAATCCAGTTGAGCAATTGGCTGCTGGGATTGCACAATGAGCAATCTCAGCTGGGAAGGACTGTTCGCTGAGGGACAGATTTATGGAATTTCTTGGGCCAAGCAACCATTATCCTCTAGGAATGTGCAAAATGATCCAGGAGGCTAGTGTTGACCTAGAATACGCAAATGTAGAGAGGAAAGTGAACCTTCCTTCCCCAGATTGCGCAATGTAGCCTTGGTGAAGGCAAAAACCGGGCCAAGGTTGGTCCGACTCGCCGACGGGAAACTGAAAGCAAGTAAGTCGATGAAATGCATGGCGACACTAAGTGATAGCAGAAGTGATAAAAAATGCATGAAAAACATGAATGGAAGATTCAGCAAACAGATCGACATGCATGTGGGTGAGGTCGTTCACCGATTGGGCGAATGTCCGTGCAAAACAGTTTCATGCATGTGATAATAGTGAGATAGCAACGAAAACGGAAACAGAGCTAGGACAAGCTAGAATATATGTAAATGAAATTAGGCATTCAAATAAATCAAGCGAACAACACTCACACAAGTGAATACACAAAAAGCGACAAAAATGCTGAAAAACACAAGTTGAGGACACTTACCCATGAATAACTGAGTTGGATGTGATGAAGAGTCCTAGATGTGTTGTGGGATGTCAAAGCTACAAGATTGATGTGAATGAATGAGCTATGATCCATCAAATAAATAAGTTTGGTCTCATGACGTGCACGCCACAAATCTATGAGAAAGTGACACTTGGAGGGAAACTTCTAAAAAATCTTTGCATGTAACCCATAGCTGCTAAAAATAGCTCCCTAAATCATGGGATCCCTTTTTCATGTTGTCTCTTGCTATTCTAGGAAGATCAAGTCATGCATGCATGCAAGTAAATTTTCCTCGGTCCCGGGTGGAACTAGCCAACGAGATTGTTGATGCATGCGAGTGCTCAACTGCTCGGGAAAAATGCGCATTCCTGGCTTGGAGGTGGGCTAATTGCCGAGGAGGTTTGTGCAATTTCCGGGTAATGCAGCTAACTACTACCCAAATTTGTGCAATTCTTGGGATGAACAGCCTGCTGCTGGGAAAACTAGAACAAATCCTGCTGGGAGGGTTGACTGACAGGAATGTGCAATCTTGGATCCTAGCAAGTTGTCAAAGAGGATTGCACAATTCTTGGAGGCAAGGCTAGATGCCCTCCCGAAATGTGGAATTTTCTAGGGAAAGCTACTCAACCTGAAGCTGGACCAAGTCTCAGTAAGCAGCCTATGAGGGGAATGGATCAACTGTGATCGATAAGCTACCTTTGTGTGAGGAAAACACTGAAGCTTAAGTACTTGACGAAGAAATAGGAAGTGTTGTGCAAGGTTGGTAGGGAGGCTCCAAAATAGCCTAAGGAAAAATTTTGGAGTGCGGTTGTAGCCGTTACAACACTTGGTGACACATTGGTAGAACTCTAGCTCTCTGCATAGACCTTATTCATGAAAAGCAAGTCTAACACCTCCGGAAGTATTGTTTAGTTCTTAGCTCATCTTGGTTTCACACTAACTTAGTTGTAAGATGTACCATCTGACAAGCCCTTGGTCGATTGACACACACTCCAAGCCAATGCAACATAATTGTTTCAATTGGGGTTGAGGGGTATATAGGTGCACAAGCAGTATCGTCGTCAGAGTTTTAGTTTCATCTATAGTGTTGCTCCACTGCGAGCAGGCTTGGACAATACCCTGTTGGCGTCACATAGGAACACAAGCATGGATTTGCTACCATGCGAGCCTTGTCAATACCCCGTCGGAGTTACTTGTATCACCTCCCTGTGTAGGAAGCCTTTCTTTTCTTTCGCCTTATTTATTTTTCATTTTGATTTTTTTGACATTTCATTTTTCATTTTCATTGTGCATAACACTTTTTCATTTCAGAGGTGGAAGAGGGATCCTAAATTACTGAGAGCAAAGGAGGTTTTTCTAGGCGAGAAGTAGTTTATTATATCTCTAACATGTCTGTTGAGGTTTTCCCCCTCACCTTACTCTACTTGACTGAACTAACAAGGGTTAACCCAAAAACAATCAACTATAGAAGGTGACACTAGTTAGCGCGCGAGTGTTGTGTTTACACCAAGGTTCACTTCAAAGAGTACGTATTTTCCTTCGATGTATCATGGACTAAGAGTAACAAGCTCATCATACAGAGGCAAGATGACAGATAACCAAGTAGTGATACTTGTACAAGTCCTCTTGTACTTTACCCAGCTTGCTTCAAGAGTCATACATGGTTTCACACAAGGCTAACCTACGAATGAAACAAATGAACCAACAAACATCAAAGAAAAGAAAAAGCAGAAGCTAAAGTGAAAGCAAAGCAGGTAAGTAAACAAGCAAGCAAACAAACACACAAACAAATCATATAAGCAAACAAGCATGCAGGCAAACAACTGAAAGCAAACACTACTCCTACTCCTATACTAACGATGCATGGGCATGGTCATGTGAAGTGATACTTCCAATGAAACCACCGACGCATTGGTAGACCCATGTTGGTGAAGGCTTGGTCCACGAGAAACCCAGTGGTGCGAACCAATAAGAAAGAAAGATATAACAATGAAGACAACCACACTTCATGTTTCAAGTGCCCACATGACATAAGTGAGTGCAGGATCATGACGGATAGTACATGGACTTCTCATGGTGTTGTGCGACACTACGTGAAACTTTGAAGAATAAGCACACTCTTGACTATGACATGCAAGCAAATGAAAGAAACAAAGACAAATTACGTCACGAACAAGTGCTTGAAATGTAAGACTGCTCCAAAGCATGAGCGATGGGATCGTGAAGTTCAAATGGAGGAAGTGTGATTTGTGTGTGAGATGGATCTTTAATGCATACAGATGAATGATGAGGAGCCTTGGGTGATTGAAGGATTTCATGATCAGAAGTGAGACTAACCTCAAGAGAGCGAGGTCCTGAGATAACCATCAGCTTGGGCTGAAGTGCCTTGATAGTCTTGGGTGTCTCAAATTCATCATCAAGTAGATCATCATACATCGGTGGCTTCAAAAGATCAACTACGATAGATTTGTGATTGTGATCAAAATTGGAAGCAAGTGGATCATGACCGCCACAATCAGAAAAATCAGTGAATTCTTTGGCATCCTCATGATTAGATGAATCAAATAGAGGGGTAGATGAAAAGAGAACGAACTCATCCTCTATGTTTCTAGAAAAGACAGATGAAGGATCAAGTGGATCTTCAATGAATAACTTATACTCTCCATTGTCGAATGATGGACTAACATCCGTTGAGTCCTGCGAGTGATCAACAATGGATGCATCAATGGATGAAGACACACATGCAAAATCATGGATGACAAGTTCATCAAAGAGGCTAGGAAAGAACGAAGGGGGCTCGGACGGAAGGGAGTTATCCTTCTCCAAGTGTTGATGTTCAAGCTCCCACTCATACTCTTCATGAATGACAATGCATGTTGATTGTGCAACACCAAATCCGTCAGTGGGTTGTTCCTCATTCACAACAAGTGAAGAGTCCGGAATGGATGAACATAAGACAACATCATCTGGAGGAACACCTGAGTGTGAAGACGGAGTTCGAAGAAAAGAATGCATATGGGAACTCAAAGGACTTAGAACAAAATCTGCGTGAAAATTGAGTGGAGTGATGTTGGGAGAGTGTGATGGATGAATAGGTGTACAAACATGATCCTCAGCATTAGTGGGTGATGGTGGAACTGTTGAATGAGAGGGAGGCGTACAGTCCATTGAGACAATGCATGCTCCCACATGAGATTATGAAGGTCCATCAACAAAGAAGGTTGATCAAGGCTTGATCTCAAGCTTTCTCTTGGGATGGGCAGATTTCTTAAGACAGTACTCAAATTGGTCCTAGAGATAAGGAAACTTCATCTATCTCCTCGGAGCCTGAAACTGCAAGTCACGGAAGCACTACCAAAAATCAATAACGGATTCGTACGGAGTCCTCTATTGCTGTAACATTTTCCGGTCAAGATGATCTGGATCAAAATGATAGAACATGTCTTCAATAAGATCATAGAAGTGCTCAAATGAGTGCACAGTGTCTGTCAATAGGTTGAGCACCCAACGAAATGGGGATTCGCGAAGTGTGTATGCAAGCAGCAAAACGACCTATTCATCGAAGAACTCATCTTCCTCATGAATCATGAAAAGAAAGTTATGTAAGTGCTTAGGCTAGGCCACTTCGCCTTGACCATCATATGTGTGAGTGGACAAGAGATCGAAAAGAATCCCAGAGATGGAGACATCTTCACGATTCGAAAAAAACCTTGGGGGAAGAAGAATGCAAGACTCCATGAAAGATATGCAAAGGTTCAAAACTGGATGAGAGGACACTACTTGTCATCAGTCCCTCCTTCTAACGCCAGAAATTTTGACGATGCTAGACCTGGCAACATGTCAAGGAGATCTCCTTGGTAATAAGTCTCAATTAGACCTTAGACCATTTGGTGTAGGAGTTCCAACGGTGGGTCATAAGGTAATGCCTTGACAACAGTGTCGCATAGAGGCAAGTAGAATAACTCTGTCAGCATCAAGGGTGTGACTGATGTAGTGAGTCAAGGAATGTGTATGAGAGGTTCCAACACTTCGAAGGGGGAAGGAGGTGAAGGTGAGTTCCAGGTTGAAAGGGATCAGTCCCAACTCGGCTAGGAACACACAACACAAAGGACATGCACAGATCCCGGTAGAGCAGTCCACTCAGATGCGACAGTCACCTCATGCAAGGTAAGACAACATGTGCAACACTCATGGATCAGTTTGAGACGAGTGTGATGGTTGTTATAGCAAGTTTCAAGTGAAAGGTTTTTCTGATGTCTAGTAGAGCAGTCGACATGGACGGTGACAACATTAACAACATATGTAATAGATTAACAATAAGATTCATATAATTGCATGTGAATCATTTCATACATGTTAGAAAATTATATATTATAGAGCAATGGAACACATAAAATATTGTAGAAATATAAACACATAAAGCGCACAAAACAAGAGAGACACAGATATACATGGCTCACCCAGTTTGGGCTACATCCACAGAGAAACAACCAGTCCTTCCTTTTATATTGTCTAGCAAACTGAAGAGATACAACCTACAACAGATCCGCTGTAACACCCTCTTCGCTCTCAATCTCCTCTCTCTTCCTCACTCAGAATACAAAGATATATAGACACAATACAATTCCCTCATATATAGTGAGGGGTTGCTTTCTAGGGCAAAAAACCCTAAACTAAACATAACATATACTGTTAGATCATTCGCCTAATGAACGACCCAGATTGACTAGAAATTACTAGACTTTTACAAGGAAATTTTACATCTATTTTTAGCTTTGGGGGCGTTGTCCTCGAACCCCTGACGGGGGAACGCTGGCCCCCGGACCCCCTAGCTAGGGGGGATCGGCCCCCCGAACCCCCGCGGAGGGGACAAGTCACCCCGCACCCCCTGCGTGGAGGGGTGTACAATCTTCCTAGGGTATACATCTGGCTGAAACCTTTGAATACAGAAGATAATCAGGCTCCACACCCAACAATACACAAGTACGTAAGTTAAACAACACATATCATTAAATAAACCGAAGTATTCCAACTACAATAACAACATATGCATGAAAATATGCTGGATCTTATTATATAAAGAAGTGTAAGTCACAATCATACAATACATCAATGTAAACCTGCTAGCCCCAACAGTTGAATGTTACAGCCACGTTGGCCTGCTCCTCCAAAGAGATGTACTAGCTTTGTGGAGTAGAGAAGACAAGGTGTGTTACAATACTGTCCAAGCCTTTTTCAAAATAGTCTTAGTAGAAGCTTGGCTGACCAAAAGCCTATACAATGAGTTATGCGGGACTATTTATAGCAAAGGGTGGGGTGACCCTTAACATTTGCCTTTGTGACCATTCAACTACCATCATGACTCTTCACCTACTCTATGACTGTTACATCCACTCTTGACACTTGACATCACTCAAAATTACAATGCACATGTACCCATGTGAACAATGGCTTGGAAAAGCCAAAATAGAAATAATTCAAACTTAGAGAACCATAGAAGTCCAACTACTAGACATCCTCATGCTGATCAATAGTGACATATTGATGCCGAGATTGGTAGTCCTTGAGAGTGTCCATGTGTGTTCTGCTATGACATCCATCTAAAACCTGAACCTTGCCTCCATAGCATCTGGGTACACTGCTCGGGCTCCTCTGTCCAACTCGTCTATGAGCATGGGCATCATTTCCTTTAGTGTGGCCAAACCAAAAACATACTTGTCCATGATGTCTGCACTGATAGGCAAGTCTGGGCTGGTGGCAATGTGTGTCAACTCGTCAAAGTATGAGTTAAGCTCCTGTCGGACCCGCTTCTTGGTCTTCACCTGGGTGAGGGTCCCAAGTCATGGGATCGCATGAGTGTGCACTATAACCTCCATGATTTTGAATACTCGCACATGGGAAGCCTGTATGCTAGTGATGAGTTGCAGTAGGTCTTCATAGTTTCAAATCTTACTCCGGATACGTGCTTGCAGCTCGACCGCATTGGCCTTCATCATCTTTGGCAAGTGAAGAGGGGCTCCTTTGTACTTCATTGTCCATGCTTGCATGTTATCAACAATAGTATGTATGCTCTTCAATACGTGTAATATTATTGCACATCACTACTGCCATTCGTGGAGATGAATGATTGCTTGATGCACGGTACCAAACTTGGATTACAATGCTCGCATAACTGGGTCCAAGGACAATACTTCCTATAGTATTGCCTTCTTTAGTTCAGCTCGGATGGACATTGTCACCAAGTCTCCTCCCTGCTTGGCCACCTGTAGTTCCTTCACCATTCGCTCATTCTCAGCTATGAGAAAATGAACAAT
This sequence comes from Pinus tabuliformis, assembly GCA_031772625.1. NCBI lineage: Eukaryota > Viridiplantae > Streptophyta > Pinopsida > Pinales > Pinaceae > Pinus > Pinus tabuliformis. The sequence goes on along the minus strand of CM062810.1, from coordinate 729,416,149 downwards.
TGAGCTAGTGGCTTCAGCATACACTCTAGTTGCATCGGCCTGTTAGGGTCCTATAATAATATGATTCATAATTTTTAATTGACTATGATTAGTCTTGTAATATTGTACATACTTTTTCTTTCTGCAAAATGTTTTCCCATATTAAAAATAAATAATGTAAAGAGAGTAAGTCCTAAAAGAAAAATCAAAGGACTAAAAGAAAAGGATAAAAAAAAAGAAGATAAAATATGAACCCCACCAAAAAGAGATAAAAATAAATTATAAAAGTGATGCAAATTCAAATGCCACTAATTTTTAATTTACATTGCAAAATAAGATTGTGTGCAGCTTGTCAAAAATGCCACAATCCATGATGGTCATATAGTTTAATCTTGATTCATTCATGCTTCAAATTTCATGCTGATAGATAGAGAATAAAGATCTAGCCAAACTATTTAATCTTGGCAGATTAATAGTTAGGTAGAGAATAATAATGAGTTCAATAGTTTAATCTGAGCCATTTGGATAGTCATAAGGTTAGAATTAGATAGTTTGCTTACAAAAGAAAGAGAAATGAAGGGTTAATAAGCTCAAATGCACCTAGTAAATGAAGAAAAAATGTTAGGATAAATGATGGGTAGGCAGAAGTAGTTTTCACAAGGCATGGAGAACACCAAATTAGTCATTTCATATCACTAATATCCCCCAAAATCCCCTTCCCCTTGCTTAAAACCCTAATGCCACTCTAAAAAGGTATTTTCCCTTGTAAAAATATCCCTTTCCCTTCAGGCTAACCTTTTCCCCTTATTCCACACATTCCCCCCTTCCTAAAAACACATTCCCCCTTCCTAAAACTCCTTTCCTTAGTTTAAAACCCATTTCCATCATTAATAATTCCTTACTAACTCTGTTTTTTTCATATAAATAAATAAATTAATTAATTAATTAAAAAAAAAATCCATTTATCCAAAGATTGCAACACTTCATATATATTGGGTCCCACTTCATTTTAACTCTCGTTATCATATTAACCTCGCTTAATTAACCTCTACCCCTCCATATATTTAATTTAATTAAAACTTAGTTTTAATTAAAATAATATATTAATCTCCACCTTATTAATTAACCCGACCCCACACCCCGACTCATCCCTCACAACTCCGCCACCTGATAACCCTCCGATCACCCACCTCAAGATCTAATGGCCCGCATTCCATATCGCATGCTTCGACATCCAACTTTTAACATCCCGAAAGCACGCAAGACAAGCTATTTTCCCCACCTGCCTTTTTTCTACGTGGCACCCCATGTTATATCGCATCCTCCAAAATAATACCACCATACCACTTTAAAGCGGTGTGATAAACCACCTTACTGCCTTCTCACATGAGATGAAACTGCCATGTTGTTTAAATTTAACCCCGCGCCCAAAGATTAACCATTGTCGATTAATAACGAAAGAAGCTACCCTTTCCAATATTTTCACTGTTATTCTATTAAGGATTGCAGAAAAGAAACTCTGCCAACCTATTCTAAAGTGCCAGAATATCTTCTAAACTATTTTAAGCCCTTTACAACCAGAATTCAAACTCTTACTACTAGAAGACGCTGTTGACTCCGATTTGAAGCAATATAAAGACTATTGAAGCCTTAGAGAGCCTCTGCTATCCCCAGAGAACCCTTCTGCATACCAAAGCTTCATTTTCCAAGTATTCCTGAAGTGCTGAATGGCCTGTACTTCAGTTTTGCACAAGATTTCTAATAGGTTAATCAATTCAACCAATTTAAAAGCCTTGCTGACCTAAAGAAGGCCATTGTTGCATCCAAAAACCTTTTTTCCAGACTGTATTGATCTTTTCAGAGGTCCTAAGCCTACTTCTTAAGCCAAATAGTAATAAAATGAATAAAACAAACAAATCTATGGCTTCCCAAAGCACTCTGAATGCAAAACCCTTGCAAACTTCTCACCTAGATATTGACCACCTCCCATTGGCCGATAAAGATTTCCATGTCAAAGACACAACCTCCCCTAACAATCTATTAAAACTCCACTGCTGGAACAAAGTAAATTCCTCAACCATAATGATGATATTTGACTATGGGAGTCAAATTTACCGAAATAGTTGTTCCCACAGGTATACCAGTTCCCTAAAATCATCCACCTATGCCAACTCTGCTATTCCCCAAGTCAAAGAGCCATAGCCTCTCCTAACCATCAAATTTTGTTCACAATCACTGCAAGATCAATAAATGAAATGTTGTAGATCTAGCCAATGCCTAATGAAGCTCCATTTTCTATTGAAAACCTAATTGATCTATACCTAAAGCTAGACCTTCCCAAGAGAGCCCAATTTCTTCAGACTTTCCTCCTAGAAAAAGCTCAAGTTCCTACAGACATCCCTCCATATTCTGCCACCATTTTCTTTGAAAGAGGCAGACAGATTGTAACCATGTTGTCCTTTATTCTAGGATATACTACTGATGAACATGTAGATGAACCTATACTTGGTTTCCTTTCTATTTTTTTCCCAGGCAAACCTCCAACTACAGTTTTCAATTTTGTCCAATTCTTAGGAGACATAATCCACGATCAATTGATCAGATTACCAGATGAAAGAGTATTCAAATACTCTTTAGTATTGTTCCATATGTTTCTATATTTCCAGTCGGAAAGGTTTACAGTTAACATCCAAAAACTTGACACTAAGGGCAATCCTAGATATGTTATCTTTTGGACACCCTTAATCTGAAAATATTCCACTAATTTCAGCTACAAGGATTTCATTGATTCATTTGTTCACCCAGTTGTTAACATGCTAAGCAGTAGCAATCAACCCAGGATTAGTGATGAAATAAAGAAAGTTTTACAGTTGTCAAAACACATTAGAACATAAGACTTGTATTTATGCTAGAACTACACTGAAATTAAGGTGTATGGATGTCAACTCACTCCAAATAAGCTACCCAAATATCTCCCCATGAGGATATTTGCTCTTGAATACATTAGGCAGATCATAAATTCAGATGATGTTAATTTTCTATCAACCAACAAGAAAACAAAGTTTAAAATCAAGAACCATCTTGGTCCTTTTATCTTCAATAATAGGGAGGATGGAGAGGAAGTAGAAACATGTTTACAAGAAATGAAGTTTAGTGATAGTTTCAAATAGTAGTATGATCCTTTGGGTGTCATAAACAAACTAAGACTCAAGTTTAAATTGAGCCCTTTTATGCATGAGTCTAAGCTAGAGATTGAAAGATATGCCAACCAGTTTGAGTGGTTGGAAAACACCTTACCGGATATGGAGGAGCAGATGGATACTAGTTCCATTCTACATACTCCAGCCCTACATGACAGAAATGCAAAAAGGACTAGAGAAGAAGGTTCTTGCTCAAACAAAGATACAACAGATAAGAAATTTGAAATTATGTATAGAAAAAGAACAAAGATGAATCCAATAAATGAGAAAGAAGAACAAATTGATACAATTGAGATCATTGATATAGGAACTGTAATTAAAGAAAATGTGCTTCCACCAGTTTCAAATGAAACTCATCAACCTTTAACTTCTAGTGCTCGGATCATCCAGAAGCAGCACAGTGTTGAAGTCTCTTCTTCAAGTGAACCAATGGACAGATAAATAGACATCAAATAAAGATACAAATATACTAAGGCCAAAAATGAAGAAATAAAAGCTGAAATATATTCACAGTACTTGAAGTAGGCTCCAGGTGGCCATAACAGATTAATTTCTGCATTTGATTATAAGACAGGAAAAATGCAGATGACCTTTTTGCAGCCCATAGTACAACATCCTAAGTCATCAGAAGATTACAAAAATATAGATTATGAGATTCCTGCCAAAGATGTTCATCCTATAGAACAAATAGAATTTCATAAGAAAGCTGGAGAAATGTTATACTCAATTATGATTGATAAAGCTATGAGTGTACAAAAACTAAAAAATTCTCTAGAGAATATCAAAGCACAATTAAAACTAGAAAAGGCATCCTCACAAGCTAAAAATAACAGAATTAAATCCCTTGAAGATTTGGTTATTGAAGTGGGATATGATCCAAAGAATGTCAAAGGTGCAGAAGAACTCATTAAGGAAAAGAATGCAGACATTGCTGCATTGAAGAAGAAACTAAAATTGCCTCCCACTGAACATCCACAGACCAAGGAATTTCTAAAGAATCAAAACCAAAAAGATGAGATGATGAACTTTATTCTTTAGTTAACTTCTCAATTAACAAAAATGGAAAATGAGATGGACAAGTTAGTGCAGGAGAAAAAGGCCAACATGGAATCAATCCCTGTCACTACTATTCCTACAGTTACTACACCATACCCTTCTTCTTTAGTAGTTTCTGCGGCCACAACAGTTCCAACAGCTACAACACTTCTCACTACATCAGCAACTACATCAGTCACAAAATCATCTATAGCTGCAGCTCATCCTAGTGATGAAGCAGGTAAATCAATCAAAGCTATGAAGGATATGTCCATCCAAACAAATGAAATAAATAGTCTTAAAGTTCAAATAAAAATTCTAGAAGATGAAAAGAAGTTGGCACAAATCATGCATAAAAATGAAACACAGAAGTCAAACAGATTGACTGAGAGAATAGAGAAGTTAGAGAAAGAATTGACGTTGAAAGAACCACTTGCCCAACCAAAGTAGTAGTTGTGGGCCAATATCGTTAACTTTGTTAATGATATTTGGCCATCCATCCAAGTCATATTTGAGCAGAATGATTTGATCAAAGAAGTCAGTGAGGCAATTCAAAGGGTAAGAGCCGAACTTGGAAATAAGCCAGAAGAAGCCTCAAGAATAATTCAGTTCCTTAATTCAAAAAACAAGTATGAATTGCAAAAGCTTGGAATAACTGACAAAACAAAAACCATACTAGAAGGAAAGAAAGTAACCACCAAAAGGAATCTGATGATACAACTTGAGGAGAAATACCAAATAATGGAGCTAGCAATAACCAGGTTCATGGTTAAATTTAATGTTTTGAGGCAAAAAGGTCTGCCTAATGCATTGGTGATTAATGACAGGTTTATGAAACATGAAGATTATGACAAGCAAATCAGAGAAGTGGCCAAAGAATAGTCCAACAATTCCTCCATGAAAGGAATTCCTACAAGAAAAGTGCTTTATCAGACTTTTGAAAACCTCTTTTACCTCCAACATGAGGTAAAACATCTCCTTATAAACAAGCCTACATTTGCAAAGTACACAGAAACTGATGAAATCTTTAGAAAAATGGTAAAGATTAAATTACAAGATGCAGAGTCTTGGGAAAAGTTGAATGATTTACTATGAAAATGAAAGGTAAAACAGTGAAAACATAGAAATCAAGGTAAAACAGTAAAGAGTAACAGATCAGTTAAGTTAAAGAGTATCAGATGAAAGACATGGTTTAAAAGTCAAAGGCAGAATAAAGGGATAACTAGAATAAAGCAAAACAACAAAAGAGATAAAGCAGCGAAATATCAGTGAAAGCAAACATCAAAGCCAAATAAATAGGGACAACTTGCATTAGTTAGTGATCCGAATTGGATCCTAAACAGTCTCTAAGTTTTCATAAACTCGTTCAAATTATGCCAAACAGATTCAAGTCTTAGAAAGATCAAGCTATCAGAAGGAATCCTCGTGACAGTTGCAATTGCGATCAGTGCGGAGCAACGAGGACCCTCGGTCGAGCACGCAAACCATTGGCCCATGGTAACGTGTGCTAGCACAAATTGGCAAAAGCAAAGGCTAATTCAAGAAATGGGGTTCGTTTTTTATACGCGATTAGCGCTAATTGCGTATCGCAGGGCGTCCCCCTCAGTGAAGGAAAGTCCCGAAGTGCCCGGACCCGAAATGGCTATGAAATGCGAAAAAGTAATAAATTTGGTTCTGTGGATTCCACAAAACCGGTAGGATATCGGAAGGCCTCGAGGTGGTAAGTAGTTTTGACCGACTCTTGCCCGATGCCACACACTAAAGGACACGTGTCTGGCGGAAGAGAGAGAAAACCACTCACATCGGATGGGTAAACATCATGCTACTTACCCGCCCAATATGAATGACGACCCTAGGATCTGGGCGGCCCAGATTAAAAGTGGAGGCGCGTCCCGATAAATGACCTAATTTGACAAGGTTGTAAAGCAAGATTACATGGGATTTTAAGTCCGACGTGGACGATGAGTTGTGTTATAGACATTTTTGTGCCTTGCATCACTGAGCATGAAATGTCAATAATCAAGGGATCCAAAGTCCCTAAATATGTTGTTCCTACCCCTAGAGGAACAAGGCCAGCAAACCACAGCAATTCACAAAAGTTCTCCACCTGAAAACACTCAAAAACAAGGCAATTCTGGATCATGTCAACTGCTCCACTGAGCATCTGTGCTGAATGTCAACTGCTCCACTGTCTACCTGCGTTGAATGTCAACTGCAACAAAGGCTACCTGCGCTGAGCGTAACTGGACAAGTGGCAGGCTCATTTCTCAAGGTGTCAATGCTCAGGAAGCTTCCAAAATGACACTTGTATCAAGGAATTCGACTGGTGATGAGTAAGAGGTTCCAAATCTCCAAATGGAAGCAAGAACCTCCAAGTGGACTCAAGAACTGAAGTGGGAGAGGACACTAGTCAGTTTCATACCAGCCTCAAGCGGACTCATCCTCTCTCCAAAAACTCCTATATATAGATCTCTCTCCATGAGGTCAAGGGAGGCTGGAATTTTGTGATTGCAAAGAATTGCTGTTGGTTTGAGGTTGGATCATTGGGTGTTTATGCTTTGAAGGGAGCTGAAGAAGGAATTCCATTATGCTGGGAAGGAGATGCTGGGTTGGAGCCTTATGGGTTGTATCTCTTCCTGAACCTTGTTTATCAATCAATAAAGCTTCTTGGTTCTTTCCTATATGCTAGTGTATTTTGTATGATTTGCATTAGTATATTTGATTTACTTCTAATCCTGAATCATTTATGAATATGTATATTTGCCTTTGTGTTGTGTCCTTCTCTTGTCGCAAGTAGTTGTTCTCTTGTCACAGGTAGCCGTTCTCTTGTGATCTCGTGGGAATCGAGTAGCTGTTCTCTTGAGCAAGCGAGGAGGCAAGTAGCTGTGGACACCCAAAGAGGAGAGGATCTAGATCGAGGGACAACCGGAAGATAACGGTAAGTCTACCAATCTCCTCTCTTTCATATTTCATAAAGGAAGAAACCGAAGTAGATGTATTCGTTTGTTGCTAAGGTACTGTCACACCTTAGGTGGATAGGATCGTCCTGCATAGGCATTTTTCCCCACAATAAATTGGCGACTCCACTCGGGAAGAACTTTGTTTTAGTCATTTTGTTTGTGTTTACATCATTGTTTACTTCATAGACTCAACGGCAACGATTGAACTGCTTTTGCAAAGTAGAATGTTGCTGCTTTGATCCTTCACTGGGTTTTTGTCTATGATCTCAACAATGGACTCACAAATGACTTGATGATCCTTTGTGATAGTCTTTAGTACCCTCTCAAAGCATCCCTTTGTTTATACCTTGCTTGTGTTTCTGATTTGGCCTGAAACAGTTGATTTTTGAGCATTTTATGACCCGGAAACCAAGAGAAACGAGAGTTTCTCCTTTCAGCGCAAACACTGTGAAGGCAGTCTGCATTTCAACGCAGGTCCCGTGAAGGCTACCTGTGCTGAATGTCAAACTGACAGTGTTACACTTGCGCTGAACCAGTGTGGCCTTGTGCAGCTGGGGTTCCTTGCTGTCTTTTGCCCTGTTTTGATCTCTGTTTTTGCAGCCTTTAACCAGCATAGGTACCACCTCTGATAACCCCTTTTCTTTGCTTGAATTCCACCTCATTTTTGTACAAAAATACTGTAAGTGTTTTTATGTGTTTGTGGCGTCATTTACAGTTTTCCTTTGCATGAGCAAAATAGTCATCCTGTAGCCCCTGATTCAGATCTGATTGATTGATTGATTGATTGTGATCTTAGGAGAGAGTTCATTGGTTGTTTGCAATTTGATTATCATTTGTTTTTGCTTATTGGTTTGAATTTGTCACTTTTAAGTGTCGAAACGAGTATTCCTTTCGAAAAATCGCAAAGTGCTTGTAATCTCTTCTACCCTTGCGGATTTTGGAAAAAGTAAACTTGTTTATTTTCAGTCATTTAAAAGCAAATTCAAAGTTGTACAAAAAGATTTCTTTGTAGGCATTTATACTAAGAAAGTGGAAAACAAACACCTGCGTTGTGCATTTGCATTTTGATAAGTTTGCATGCTTGATTTAGGAAGAGTGCATTAGAGTGTGTTGATTGCTCTTTGAGGAAAGATAGTCGCTCTCTTTTCCCTTAGTAGCTAGGATTTTCAAAGTTGAAAGATTGTAAAGCTTGCTTATCATCTTAGACTGCATTTAGGAATTGTACCAATAAATCTCGTGGTGATCCTGAAAGACAAACTTTTAAAAAGATCAACTTAAAATAAACTGAATGAACCTAACAACGCTTTGCAACATAATGCACAACATAGAGGTCTAGGTAGAGACGTGTTCCGGCGTCGTTAAACCTAGTGACTGTCGATCTCTAAGAAGGTGGGTGATTCCTCCTGAGGGACGATAGCACTAATACGGACTTGTGCTCCCACGTACCATCGCGTATATATTGGGAGACCCCTATATGCATATATCCTTTATCCTTAGGAAGCCGTGTCGGCCGCCCTACTGATCGCAATGCAGTGAACACAGCATTCACGAAGATCGACCACCCGTACCGTAAAAAGTATTCTGTGGTTTTGCGAAAGGTTTGGCACACCCTCTGCCTAGATCTCCAGAGCAGTTTCTTTTGGCCTTTTTCAGACTCTATAACAGAAAAAGTCCATCCGAGCATTTGTCACTTCGGGCTCGTTAAAACATCGAAGGAGACTAGAGTCATCTTTAGCTTTTTCTCGACTCTTTAAAACTGAAAAAGCAAGTTGTGTCTAAAGCATCGTTAACAATTTATTTTAAACGGAACAATCACCCTTATTCCAGCGTTGATCTTTAGGTTGAAAAGATGGAGCACACCAACCAAGGAGTTCCCCTTGGTGGAAATCCTAGTCCCTTCTCCTCTTGGGGAGATGTTGGTGCGCCCCACATGGCCACATTGTCGCTTCCAGGACTGATAATTGGCCTACCAGTTTGGCTCTTTTCAACCAATGTCGTTCAGAATGCCACCATTCCTGAACAGTCGAGTCAACAGTTAGATCAGACAAGAGTTGCCCACCAGCCTTCCACTTCATCTTCCTCTCCTCCTTCCTCTTCGCTTGACGGAACTGGTCGATCAAAGAACCGAGTTCCTAAGGAGAAGAAGGAGAAGAAGAAGAAAGAAAAGAAGCAGAAGGAGCCTAAGGCAACTGGGGGCAAACAAGCGTCATCTAACAAAAATCCACACACAGCACTCGTAAGGCCTAAATCGCCATGCGTCATATGTAGGGGAGACCACTTCCATAGAGATTGTCCATGTATCCCTCCGATATTAAGAGACTGGTCCCCCCGTTTGCACAATTCGGTAGCATCGACCTCTGATAGCCATGTCGATTGTTCACCGTCAACTAGTGGGAGTGAAGCTCCAGGACAGAGCGGGAAAACTAAATTTCCCTACAGACTGTGTGAAGGCGATCACGCCATCCACCGTTGTCCCTTCTTAGACGAGGCGAAAAGAGTTCTGGAAGATCGCCCGATATTACGAGCAAATCTTCCTCCTGGATATCAAAAACTCTTGCCAAGTCCCTCGCTAGTTGAGAATCCGGTTGACCCGCCCAGGTGGTCAGCCGAAGCGCCTGTCATTGAAGATGAACCTTCTGAATCCATACCTGACGAAAGTCTAAAGGTTGAAATGGCAGTTGACCCGGTTTTGCCTTCAGAGGCTCTATCTTCGAATGACACCATCACAGAGGAGAATAAAGACGACACCGTCCAAATTCTCTTCATCAACACTGACTCTGATGATCAAGGGGGAAATGCCACCATTCCTTTATCGCAGGAAGGAAGTTCATCAGAGTGCTATCCGGCCGTTTACTCGGTCCCACCACCAAGCAACCTGGTTGTGTCCTTTGACTGGAACCAACTAGGCAAACCCCACTTGCCAGCTAGTATACCATTCAGAATTATTGTCCAAATATACAGAATGGTAATGGCTGGTACTGTTATTGATGAAGGGGCATCTGTGAGTATCCTTTCCTCTATTGCTTGGAAAGCACTTGGTTCGCCTGCGCTTTTGCCTGAAATGAGAAATCTATCAGGCTTTGATAAGGGAACCAGTCGCCCTTTAGGGATCCTCCCCAATGTGCCAATAACATTGAAAGGGAAGACCGTTCAAATGAACGTGATGGTCATTCAAGGACCCTTGGATTATAACCTACTCCTTGGACGAGACTATATATATTGCATGGGAGCCATAGTCTCCTCACTCTTTAGAGTAATGTGTTTTCCGCATGAAGGAAGAATGGTCAAGCTCGTGGACCAACTTTCATTTCCTGGATCACGCATCGCAAGTAGTCATATACCATCCCTAAATGGTCTATTCACGCAAGAAGTGTCTCAACCCACGGTCTGTCCTCCTGATGAGCGCGAGTAATCCGGGAGGATATGACTGGAACCCAGGGGGCATGCGTCCTGGTCTGCTTCGGCAGAGAACTTTGGGTATAAGGTAGGTTTCCGCGGGAGAATATGACTAGTCCGTACCCCGTCCGTGGAGGAAAGAGGGTTGTTCTGGAAAAAGATTCTTTTGTCAAAGTTATGTGAGAGGACGGGACCCGTCGCTCACCTTTGTCTATTTCAGTAGGCATTGCCGAGGAAGTGTTTTGTTTAACGAGACAATCTTTAGGTAACCTGAAAAAGGTAAGCCAAGGAAGTGTTTTGACTAACGAGACAATCTTTAGGTAACCTGAAAGAGGTAGGCCTCCCTCAGTAAAACAAATGTTTTGTCTTTGAGTAGTGTTCTTCTCTTGTCGCAAGTAGCTGCTCTCTTGTCGCAAGTAGCTGTTCTCTTGTGATCTTGCAAAAATCTATTGAAAGTTGGGCTAACGAGAAGACAAGTAGCTGCTCTCTTGTGACCTCGTATAGACCCGTTGAAACTGGACTAGCAAGACGACAAGTAGCTGTGAACACCCAAAGAAAAGCAGAGGAGAGAAGGAGGAGGGGAAACCTTGAAATTGTATTTTATACGTGGGGGCATGCAAACCTTTTGGAGTGCAAGCAAAGAGCGGTTATTTATCTGTTTTTTTGGGTTAGTCGTTTCCGAACTTGCATAAAGAAAGGTTGTGGAGCAAAGCGTAGGGAGATGAAGCTCCATAAAAAATAGCAATCTCCCATGAGACAATCTTCTCATATGACTGGTATATCGAGCAGTTTTACCGCGGAATTTATGCTTGTTAAAAAATAGAAAAGCGAGATCCGAGCAGTTTTAGCAGCATAGTTCATGCTCGTTAAAAAATAAACATAAGCTTTGAGCAGTTTTAGCAGCATAGTTCATGCTCGTTATAAAATAAACATAAGCTTTGAGCAAGTTTAAGCTCGTTAAAAAATGAACTATCCGGTAAATAACCATTAAGAATGTAACCTGATCAACCATAAAAGCCTTGGTCGTGTTTGTGTACCATCACCTCCACTTTTCATTTGGCCGATCGTTTACCTCCATATGATTGTTCACCCATTTTGAGGAACAGCTGCGAAGAGTGATTTCACCTAGCCATCCTTGTGACACTGCCGTGATTGGAAAATTCCAAACTATACCTGGAATCAGCTGCTAACCCTGTTCATCACTCGTTCCTCAAAAGACGAGTCTTCTTTGAGCTCTTTTCAACTAACTCGTAAAATATGAAAAGATTGCCGAGTTTTGGCCTTCCAGCTCGTTAAAGCGACCAGAAGAGCTATCCCTCCTCTAGATTTTAATCTTTTTGGACCTGAGGGATTATTTCACAAAAAGATCGAGCGCTTGTTTTGTTCGGCTCGTTAAAACTATCGAAAACTCATCCCTTCTGTATTGTTTTATACTTTTTCGGACTTAAGGGATTGGATGACGAAAAAGGAATTTTGGAGTTAACTTTACGCACCTTTTCAGACTCTCTAAAAGTGAAAAGGGCCGAGTTTTCTTTGTCGTTAGACTCGTTAAAATCACTAAATAGCGACAAACTTGTCTTTAGACGAGAACGAGTTTCACTGTCGCTAGGCTCGTTAAAACATAGTGATGGGCTTGCCCGAAGGGCAGGTTATAGAACAAGCATATGTTATCCTCCTCAAGCTTGACAAAAATAAAGAGGTACTGGTCAGAAATGACTGGGGAAAAATTGGGAAAAAATCAAGAAAGCTTTGATGGTAGCAGGTCGCTCTTGAACATGACACTTTTCCTCCGTACCACAATCGGGTTGGGTTGTTTCATTCACCAGTCACATCACCATGGTCCCGCCATACCATCCATATTTGGGGTAATGCTACCGATCCATTGCATCAGTGTCGCCATATGTTCAAGAGAAGTCGTTCAGAAAGAGTCAACCAGGTCCCATCCACTGCCATACATTATCCTTCATCCATTCATGACCGCCACCCTGAATCATATGTCACAGATCGTTTTCACCTCCATTACAATCATTAGCTCCGTTCCGTGTCACTGATGTGGGATTCATCAAGGCCCTCCTTTGACGGATCGCTTCTTGTCGACATCAGCTCATTATCCAAGAAGTTGATCTAGGAACAACCCCTTCAGTACTTTGAAGCTTGCATGCCTCAATGGCAAGTTTCTCACTTCCGGCGACAGGTATACATCAATGACCTTTGACCAGAAGATTTTGCGTGGTGTTCGACGCCAAGTCCTTTATTCACACCACATGAATTGTACTGCAGTACCTTGAGGGTCATTATCATTATCGGTGATTCCTCTCGCACTTGTTAACGGTTTACATCATTGACCGGTAATCAAGCGATGTCTTTCCATGTTCGACTTCAGCGCAATTCTCACATGGATCGACTTGTACTTAGAGTGAAGATCGAACGAGTTTGAAGACCTCGGATCTAGTTTCATCCATCCGGGCTGCGATATATATTCAGGAAAAATAAAGACATTTGACATGTACATCATTGCAGCAGATGATCATCCTATTCAAAGGATGATAATTTCACCAAAATTATCAGTCTACCATCAGACGATCGTCTGTTCTATGTACAAAAATGAATTTATAAAGCTGAGCATGGGAATGCCCGCCTCAGCTAGATCATGAAAGCAGTATGAATCATAATGTATTGTATTGTATCTTATTACAGGTCTCCTCCCAGCAAATGGATGAACTTCGGACCCTCCTGGATAAAGCATTTCACCCGATAAACGGCCTCATACTTTAGGGGGCAACTGTTATAGACATTTTTGTGCCTTGCATCACTGAGCATGAAATGTCAATAATCAAGGGATCCAAAGTCCCTAAATATGTTGTTCCTACCCCTAGAGGAACAAGGCCAGCAAACCACAGCAATTCACAAAAGTTCTCCACCTGAAAACACTCAAAAACAAGGCAATTCTGGATCATGTCAATTGCTCCACTGAGCATCTGCGCTGAATGTCAACTGCTCCACTGTCTACCTGCGTTGAATGTCAACTGCAACAAAGGCTACCTGCACTGAGCGTAACTGGACAAGTGGCAGGCTCATTTCTCAAGGTGTCAATGCTCAGGAAGCTTCCAAAATGACACTTGCATCAAGGAATTCGACTGGTGATGAGTAAGAGGTTCCAAATCTCCAAATGGAAGAAAGAACCTCCAAGTGGACTCAAGAACTAAAGTGGGAGAGGACACTAGTCAGTTTCATACCAGCCTCAAGCGGACTCATCCTCTCTCCAAAAACTCCTATATATAGATCTCTCTCCATGAGGTCAAGGGAGGCTGGAATTTTGTGATTGCAAAGAATTGTTGTTGGTTTGAGGTTGGATCATTGGGTGTTTATGCTTTGAAGGGAGCTGAAGAAGGAATTCCATTATGCTGGGAAGGAGATGCTAGGTTGGAGCCCTATGGGTTGTATCTCTTCCTGAACCTTGTTTATCAATCAATAAAGCTTCTTGGTTCTTTCCTATATGCTGGTGTATTTTGTATGATTTGCATTAGTATATTTGATTTACTTCTAATCCTGAATCATTTATGAATATGTATATTTGCCTTTGTGTTGTGTCCTTCTCTTGTCGCAAGTAGCTGTTCTCTTGTCACAGGTAGCCGTTCTCTTGTGATCTCGTGGGAATCGAGTAGCTGTTCTCTTGAGCAAGCGAGGAGGCAAGTAGCTGTGGACACCCAAAGAGGAGAGGATCTAGATCGAGGGACAACCAGAAGATAACGGTAAGTCTACCAATCTCCTCTCTTTCATATTTCATAAAGGAAGAAACCGAAGTAGCTGTATTCGTTTGTTGCTGAGGTACTGTCACACCTTAGGTGGATAGGATCGTCCTGCATAGGCATTTTTCCCCACAACAAGTTGGCAGAAGATTCGTGTTTCGCGGGCATCTTGGAGCAAACGGAAATAATGGTCGTTCAAATGTGTCCAAGGAACCTGACACACTCACACATTGCATAATAGGTGGCCACCTCCCTGTGAAGCAGTACACAGTGATGATGACGCAAAATAGGGGAGTTTGAATGGACAAAGGAAGGAAAACCAGAACGCGGGGAAGAGAAAATGAACCGACAAAAAGCAAACTGGCTTTAAAGCCATGAACTGATAGAAGTAGAGGACACACACACACAGAGGAGTTAGTTAGACGTAGAAAACTAAGAGCAGAGAATAGAGAGAAGAAGCCGAGATGACCTGAGCGCAGCATTGAGCTAGACAAAGCTAGAGAGAGTCAAAGAGTCTGTGCACTCCAGAGAAAGCTTGAGAGGTTCAAGCAAGCTCCTCGGCATAGGCCTGTCATGTATGAGTTTCAGATTGGGCTCATACTACTGTGACCAGTAGAGGTCAAGTACTAGTAAGGAGAGTCTGTGTACTCAAATCCTACTGATTCATATCTATTGAGTGAGACTCAAATTGAGCTCACTGTTGTAAAAGAACTCTGCTTTGAAAACATAATAGAGAGGCCACCACTGAAAGATGGACCAGGAGACGTAGCCCAGGAGTATTGGGCGAACTCCTTATTAAACTTGTTGTATTACATGTTTTCCTGTTATGTTTTCTCTAACTACCTCAGTGCCTATGTATTCTACAATCTTTTCAATCCATTGCATAAAGTAACATAGGCGCATCCATGCACATGAGTCTATAATACCTTTAATTCTTTGTCCTGGATAAATTCCAAATTAAGTGGTATCAGAGATCTAGGTTACTAAGGTTAGACAAGCTAGTGTTGGATTTTGTTGTTGAATGCTAACTAGATCAAAGCTTAAATTAGGAGAAGGAGAGTTGGTTGAAACTAACCCTGAAATTGGAAGAGTCTATCCTGAGAGGAAAATGTAAGAAGAAAGTCCCTTGGAATCAGACCCTTGGTTCATGGATAGTTTCATGACCATGAGAGCCATGGTAGAGGAAATGTATAGAGAATTTAAGAAAGGTAGAGAGGAAGATGCATCAAACTCCAAAAGAGATAAAGGAGCAGAAGAATCTCTCCTCCATGACCACTCTAAAGGCAAGGGGAAAGAAGAAAAACTTCCCACACCTCCTAGTAGCCCTGAAAACAAAAAGAAAACATCTTTGATTAAATTAGATGTTAAATTTGATTTACCGATATATGATGGAGAGTTGAATGCAAAGAAGCTGGATAATTGGATTAGATAGACTTATGTTTATTGCAAAGTGCAACACATCAATTCAAACAAGAGTAAGATTCAGCTGGCCAACCTACGCCTTCGAGGCACTGCCTTGGTATGGTGGGAAGGCGGGACAAAAGCTGACATGAAGAAACATGGTAAAATTCTTTGTCTAGAGTGAATTTGTTTCTGCAATTAAAAAGAAATTCTATCCACTAGCCTATATGCAGTAAGCCATGATGAGCTGGTGAACTCTTCGACAATTGAAAGGGAAAAGTGTACAAAGTTACACTCAAGAATTTAGGAAAAGAGCTTTGATTCTAGGAATTTATTTAGACTCACCTAAAACTCTACTGAAGTAATAGGTGGTCTACAAAGCTACTTAAGGCACACTATTCTCATGTTTAATCCCACTAGCATAGATGAGGTATCTGTTCAGGCTACACATCTAGAAGCTAGAGGAAAGAATGTGAACCCAGAAGTTGGGGGATCATCAAAACCCACGGCAAGCAAAAGTAAGGAAAAGAGAAAACAGAAATGGAAAGAGAGGAAGGCCAATACTGTACAAAAGACCAAGTATTCATGCACTCACTATAAGAAGGATGGGCATGATGATGAACACTACTGGATCCTGCATCCGGAGCTGAGACCCAAGAAGTTCAAGGGCAAGAAGAAGAAGATTGATGCAACTATTTAAAAGGATTTGGGGTCAGACTCAGGAGATGAAACAACAATCGTAGCCACAGGTATAAAAGGTAAAAATTCTGAAGCATCTACTAGTAATTCTGCACAATCTAGTGATAATGAAGAAAATGAGAGGAAAAGGGATGAGCTTTTTCATATTCGAGTTATTTCCAAGCATCAAAAGATTGATACTTTGTTTGATAGTGTCTCACAAGTGAATTTAATTTCTGAAGCAATTGTAAAGAAGTTGGGATTACTTACCACACCTCACAAAAAGCCATATCCATTAGGTTGGTTATGTGATAAAGCACAGCTACAAGTGACTAGACAATGTAAACTTAGGTTTTCTTTTGGTCAACATTCGTGGATGAGGTTGAGTTAGATATAGTTCCTTTGGATTTATGTGGAATTGTTTTAGGAAGTCCTTACTTGTATGATAGAAAAGCTATTTTCTATAGAGTTGAGAACAAGTACCAACTTGTTAAAGATGAAATTGAATATATTGTAAGAGCTCATAAACTCAAGAATAATTATACTCTCATAAACTTAGGGCAGATGAAAAGAATTGTAAATTCATGCAAACAATTTTTACTAATGGTTGTAAAGGAAAAGAAACCTGATAAAACCAATGTATTTGAGGGTTGTGATGCTAAACAGCAAGCTGATTTAGAAAAAGTTGTTTCAGAATATGTTATACTATTTCAAGAACCTAAAGGTCTACCACCCAAAAAGGAAATAGTACATGATATTGATTTGCAGCAAGATGCTCCATTGCCTAACATTGGAATGTACAGGTTGTCCGCTTTAGAGAATGCATAAATCAAGAAGGAGGTACACGAGCTACTCGAGAAGGGGTTCATCAAACCTAGCACATAACCATGTGGGTCTCCAATTGTCTTG
Source organism: Pinus tabuliformis (assembly GCA_031772625.1). Lineage (NCBI taxonomy): Eukaryota > Viridiplantae > Streptophyta > Pinopsida > Pinales > Pinaceae > Pinus > Pinus tabuliformis. The sequence goes on along the minus strand of CM062810.1, from coordinate 729,398,842 downwards.
GTGAGAAAGAAATATGGCTCATGGAGAATGTGCATTGATTACCAAGCACTGAATAAGATAACGATAAAAAATCATTATCCCCTTCCTCGCATAGATGATCTATTGGATCAATTAAAGGAAGCTGTTTATTTTTCCAAGTTGGACTTGCATAGTGGCTATCATGAGGTCAAAGTTGTAGAGCAAGATGCATGGAAGACTACTTTCAAAACAAAGCAGGGATTATATGAGTGGTTGGTTATGCCTTTTGGCTTAACTAATGCTTTGCTACTTTCATGAGAGTAATGAATGATGTACTTAGACCTTTTCTTGATGATTTTGTCATTGTATATTTGGATGACATTCCTATATTCAGGAAAACATGGGAAGAACATTTAAAGCATGTTAAGCAGACTCTAGATGTTTTGAAAAAAGAAAATCTTTATGTTAAGCTCTCAAAATGTGAATTTGGCAAAACATCTTTGAATTATTTGGGTCATATTGTACGAGGTGGTGAATTGAAGATAGATCCCTCTAAGGTTGCAGTCATTGTAAACTGGCATAAACCCAAATATGCTACTGAAGTTAGAATATTCTTAAGAGCAACACAGTATTGGAGAAAATTTATTTCTAACTTTTCCTTAATTGCAGCTCCCTTACATGCTTTAACAGGATTGAACAAGGTGTTTCAGTGGGGAGCCAAACAACAGAAATCCTTCGACACATTGAAAGAAAAGATTAGTATAACACTAGTACTAGCACTGCCCGATCTTCAAAGACCATTTGAGATTGAAACGGATGCCAGTGACTATGCCATGGGAGCAGTGTTGATGCAGCAAGGTAAACCCATATGTTATCATTCTGAGACATTTAATTCTGCAGTAGTTAATTAGCCCACATATGATAAAGAATTGTATGCATTAGTACAGAGTGTGAAAAAGTGGAAATATTATTTAATGGGCAAAGAGACAGTTATACATACTGACCATCAACCACTTCAATATTTGCACTCACAGACTAAGTTGCAGCAATCAAGACACTATAGGTGGATGGGTTTTCTACAATAATTTCATCTTGTCATCAGATATAAAAGGGCATACACAATAAAGTTGTAGATATGTTTTCAAGACCAATCATAAATGCATCCACTATACTTAAGAATAATTCAGTATTGCATGAAAGCAACATTGAACGGTATGCTCAAGATATAGATTTTAAAGATGTATATGCAACTTTAAGTCATGGAAAACAAGTAGAAGAATTGGATTATCATGTTAAGGACCAACTCTTGTATCATTTGGGAAAGTTATGCATTCCTCAAATAGAAAGAGTAAAGATAATTCGAGAAGCACACACTTCTCTAATATCAGGTCACTTTGGTGTAAGTAAAACAGTTGCACAGCTGCAAAGATTTTGTTATTGGCCAAAAATGAATGAGACAGTTTCTAGATATGTAAGAGGGTGTACCATGTGTTCTAAAAGAAAGCCCAGCAATAGAAAACTAGGCTTGTACACTCCACTACCAGTTCCCTCTCATCCTTGGGAAAGTGTTTCCATGGACTTTGTTGGAGGACTGCCTAAATCTAGGAAAGGTCATGACTATTTATATGTTGTTGTGGATAGGTTCAGCAAAATGTGTATTTTGATACCTTGTAACAAACATATTACAGTTAAACAAACTGCAAAGTTGTTCTTTCAACATGTATGGTTTCATTTTAGATTACCCAATTCCATTATATCCAATCGAGATACCCGATTTATTGGGAAATTTTGGTCAAGTTTGTGGGAATTGATGGACACCAGGCTGAAGAAGAGCACAACTTTTCATCTGTAAATAGATGGCCAAACGGAAGTAGTCAACAGGACAATGATCCAGTTGCTCAGCATTCCCAGGCTTTGGGATGAACATTTATGTTATGTGCAGCATGCTTACAACCGAGCTAAACATTCTTCTACACATAGATCTCCTTTTGAGACCTGTTTTGGTTTCACAACAAGGTCTCCCTTGGATTTTGTCTTTGGTAAAGACATAGCAGTTGATGGACACAGTGATATGGACAAGGCAACCAAGTTCATCGAACAAATCCAAGAGATTCACCAGGCAGTACAGGAATTGCTAGAAAAGATCCAAGCCAAGTACAAGGCAAGGCATGACAAGCATCAGATGGAGCATAGCTTCCAAGTTGGTGATCAAGTATGGCTTTATATCAGCAAAGACCGAATGCAAGGTGAAGGTAAGAAGCTGAAGCCAATAAGGTATGGACCTCTCAAGATACTTGAGAAAATTGGTGAGAATGCTTTTCACCTTGATTTACCAGCTTACATGCACATCTACTCAGTTGTTAATGCAGACAGCTTGAGATTATTTGAACCTTCATTAATTTAAGATCCCAAATAGATGTTAATGTGGATAGCTTGAAATTATTTGAACCTTCATTAATTGAAAATCCGAAAGAGTAGAGTCAATTCCCTTCTATTGATGATCTGTTCCCAAAATATCTTAATGAATTACAGGAAGATACAGTTCTAGACAGGAAGGTGAGAACTATGCGCAGAGGGGATGTTGAGTGCCTCAGGATTAGACTCAAAGGTTCAAAGCCAAGTAGTGTGAAATGGATAGAAATTGGGCAAGTGAGGAATCAATACCCTCGATTAATGCTTAAAAATAAACTTTTGGTGGTCCAAAAGCTTTTTCAGTAGGAAGGTTGTGATCTGAATTGGATCCTAAACACTCTCTAAGTTTTCATAAACTCGTTCAAATAATGCCAAACAAATTCAAGTCTTAGAAAGATCAAGCTATTAGAAGGAATCCTTGTGACAGTTGCAATTGTGATCAGTGTGAAGCAACAAGGACCCTTAGTCGAGCGCGCAGACCGTTGGCCCATGATAACACGTGCTAGCACAAATTGGTAAAACCAGAGGCTAATTCAAGAAATGGGGGTGCTAATCGCATATCGTAGGGCGTCCCCCTCAGTGAAGGAAAGCCCTGAAGTGCCCGAACCCGAAATGGCTATGAAATGCGGAAAAGTAATAAATTCGGTTTCGTGGATTCCACAAAACTGGCAGGATATCGGAAGGCTTCGAGGCGGTAAGCAGTTTTTACCGAGTCCCACCCAATGCCACACACTGAGTGACACGCATCCAGCGGAAGAGAGAGAAAACTGCTCACATCGGACGGGTAAACATCATGCTAGTTACTCACCTGATATGAACGACGATCATAGTATCTAGGGGGGGCATATCAATGGCGGAGGCGCATCCCGATAAATGACCTTATTTGAAAAGGTTATAAAGCAAGATTACATGGGATTTGAAGTCCAACGTGGATGATGAGTTGGTAGAAGATTCGTGTTTTGTGGGCATCTTGGAGCAAATGAAAATAACAGCCATTCAAATGTGTCTAAGGAACCTGACACACTCACCCATTGTAGAATAGGTGGCCACCTCCTTGTGAAGCATTACAAAGTGATGATGACGTAGAACAGGGGAGTTTGAATGGATAGAGAAAGGAAAACCAGAATGCCAGGAAGCAGAAACGAACCAACAGAAAGCAAACTTGCTTTAAAGCCATGAACTAACAGAAGAAGAGGACACACACACACAGAGGAGTTAGTTAGATGCAGAAAGCTAAGAGCAGAGAACAGAGAGAAGAAGCCGAGCTGACCTGAGGGCAGTGTCGAGCGAGACAGAGCCAAAGAGAGTCAAGGAGTCTGTGCACTCCAGAGAAAGCTTGAGAGGCTTAAGTGAGCTCCTCAGCATAGGCCTGTCATGTATGAGTTTCAGATTAGGCTCATACTACTGTGACTAGTAGAGGTCAAGTACCAGTAAGGAGAGTCTGTGTACTCAAATCCTACTGATTCATATCTATTGAGTGAGACTCAAATTAAGCTCACTATTGTAAAGAAACTCTGCTTTGAAAACATAATAGAGAGGCCACCACTGAAAGCTGGACCAAGAGACGTAGCCCAAGAGTATTGGGTGAACTCCTTATTAAACTTTTTGTATTACATGTTTTCATGTTATGTTTTCTCTAACTACCTCAGTGTCTATGTATTTTTCAATCTTATCGATCCATTGCATAAAGTAACATAGGTGCATCCATGCACATGAGTCTGTAATACCTTTAATTCTTTGTCCTAAATAAATTCTAGATCAGTTAGATAGCTGTCTCTATCTTCTTGCATGAAGATATTTCATTTTCCTTGAATAGTTCCTAAATCCGTTTTAGGATATTTTGTAACAGCTTTTGTATAAATACTTCAAAATTCAAAGTATTGAAGGGTGGATCTCTTAACATTTCCATAGTGGAACTCATCTACAACCTGAGGGTTTATTGTACCATTTTCAAGTCAATATACTGGACAAGTAATAAAGGCATTGCATTATAGGATTCATGTGTTGGGCAACTTCAGTGAAGTATCTTTCAATTGTTCAAATTGTTATTTTTCTTAAGTATTCCATAAAATTGTATGTTTTCCAAATTTGGATGTAATAACTGGAATATTATTATAGAATTTGTTTAAGTACACTCTGTCTTGAACAATTATTCATTTTGATGTTTTCTTCTGATATCTAGAGTAGGGAATTCTTCATTTCTCCCTAGTTTTGATTGACCTCTTTCATTTCCCTCATTATCTAGTTTGAGGAATCCTTAACTGCTCCTTGATCCCGATTGAAAACCACTTCATCCTTCAGCCTAAAAGATCTGAATTTGATCATCTACCTTGCCCTGTGGACACACACTTTAGAACTTGATTCAATCCTGTTTTCTTGACACATTGACTCCATAGCCCAATGGAAAATAGACGGTCTTCTATCCATCTAAGTCAGTAATTCCACCACCAAATGAAATCAAAACCCAATCAAGCTTAAATAACTAGCCTAAAATCAATTAATTCAAAAAAGTTAAATTATTAAGAGAGAGCCCTCTCTGAGCATTAAGAAGGCTAGATCTTGATCTCAAAAGTAGGTTTGTGGTTACCTCTATTATTTCTTTAAACACAACATTGGATAGCCCTAGGAAATTTTGGAGTGATAACATAGTGGCAACCATACTAGGGAAATTAGTCCTCATTTTAATAAACCTTAAAGAAAATCATAAATCTCATCTTTTTACCTTAAGGTTATTTTAGGGTTGTCAAAAAGTTTCATTAAAAAATAAAAAATTTAAAATTCTGGCTTCCAAAAGAACATACTATACCAGGGCACATCCAGATTCAAACCCTGCTATAATTGTTGATAATCCAGACAGAATATTAAGAAAAAAACAATAAAGTAGAAATTCAAGAAAGCATTAGTCAGCTAATCAAAGAAAATTCACATCCTAAAGAGTTATCAAACTTAAAGGATTTTCAATTTGATTTATCGTTTGAGCATTCTTTGTTTCGTACCAAATCTGAAAATTCAGTCCATGATACTGTAATAGACCCTACTTTTATTCAATTTATTGAATCAAAGAAGAATACTATACATCCTGATTTAGATCAACATGTTTTAGACACTTTTGACAAACTTGATGCTTTAACCTCAACTTTGATAAGGCACATAGATGAAGCCTATTTTCAACAGTCAGTTGAATTAGCTGCCCTAATTGCTGCTACTCCTAAGACTTCTACCATTCCTTCAGAGTCTGTAAATTCATATTTATTTAGTACCACCTCATCTATTATTTCCACTACAATTCATTCCACAGAATCATTCATCCCCAAGCTTCCTCTTCAGCCCAGAGTTTTATTTCCATCTCCAAATACTTCAAGTTCATCTTCTAGCACTTCTGCTACATTTTCTAGCACTTCAAGCTCATCTAAAAGCACTTCAAGCTCATTTGCAAGCACTTCAAGCTCATCTGAAAGCACTTCAAGCTCATGTGCAAGCACTTCAAGTTCATCTTCAAGCAATACCACTTTACCTCCTAGCCAAGCTAGAATCTTAGCCATGACTGCCAGATATGCTCCTTTGACCTTACTAGCTCAAGTACATGCTATGCCCCAAGACTACCAGAGTAAAATACTTCAGTTTGATGGTACTGGTCAATATACTGCACAAAAACATCTAAATAAAATGAATGATCATTTTGAATTACATGAAATTGATTAAGAAGATGTACAAATGAGATTATTTGCACAAACACTAGCAAGAGATGTCAAGAAATGGTTTAAATCTTTACCTGCTGGTCATATTGCTGATTTAACTATTTTGCATAGATTTTTTATCAATAGATGGGAAAGAAATAAAAATCCTTTACAAATATTGCCTGAATATGAAAACATTAGAAGAGCTCCTAATGAATTTGTTCAGGCCTATTGTACTAGGTTTAAGAGTATTTATAATGCAATCCCTGCAAATATTAAACCTCCACCAGACTTGGCACTAATCAAATTTCCTGATGCTTTTGACACTAATATGTCTTACCAATTGAGAGAAAGAAACCCTCCAACTTAAGAACAGATGCAGAGTGATACAGTTAGTGTAGAAGCTAACTTGTTGGCTAAAAGAGCTAGAATGAGGAATGAGAGGATAATTACCATTAAGGAATAACCACCCACTTCAGATGTTAAGATATATAGTTTAGCTAAAATTTTAGAAAATTTAATGGATAGATTAGAGAATATGGAAAGAAAGCCTCAGTGGGAAAATCAACAAGGACCTCGAATCGAAAACCCTAATTTTAGGAAAAATCCTAATACTGGAAAATCAAAAGAAGGTACACATGATCTGTAGGTTTTAACCCAGTACGGAAATTGTCTGCATACGAATTATTAAACACAGAAAATAGACAATGCGAGAGCATAACACATATACACATATATTTTCCTCTGGATCCAAAAACCAGGACTACCAGCTTGATTTTTCATTATATTCCTTTCAATTTTACAATACATATTTATACATGCCGAATCATCCAATACCATGGATCGAAAACCATCGCGTCCAAAACCATGGATCAAAAACCATCATGTCCAAAACCATGTGTGAAAATCATGCACAAAACCATAGGTAGGTCCGCCTAACCTAATATAGGGTCCAGAAAACAAAATTTTCTGGGGTGTTGCCCCAGACCCCATAGAGGAGGGTTACCTGCACCCCTCAAACCCCCTATGACCCCCCTGATATGCAATCGGTGCAACGAAGGGGGGCTCCACCCCCCCTCTAACCCCCCAATTAACTACGTGGGCTAGTCGTGGAAAGAATATAACACAACCCAACATTCTCCCACTTGTTGTTTTATTTCCACAGGGAGCCATAAGTGAGCTTAGTCATTTATTCAGCCCTATAATGCCCATTGTTTCTCTACACCAAGAGAACTTCTCAGAGCTCATAGATTTTTTCAATGCATCTGTAGTATTCTTCAAAGTGTCCACCTTTACCAGCAACACTTTTTTGTCTTCTATCATATCCCTCACAAAGTGATACTGAACATCAATGTGCTTTGCCTTTGAATGATATGCAGAGTTCTTTGCCAAGAAAATTGCACTTTGGTTGTCACAGTCTGTCCTTATATCCCGCTGTACTAACCCCATACTTGAACACAATCTCTGCAACCAAACTGCTTCCTTGCTTGCATGAGTGGCTACCATGTATTCTGCCTCTGTAGTTGATAATGCCACTACAAATTGTTTCTTACTCATCCAATTGACTGCACCTCCAAATAGGTTAAACACATACCCACTTATAGATCTTCTCTTATCCAGATCTCCAACCTAGTCTACATCAACAAATCCATGAATATCTAACACTCTATCCAATCCTAGTCTTCCTTGGTAGCACAAACCATAATCACTAGTGCCATGCAAATACTTGAAAACCTGCTTCATTGTTGTCCAGTGCTCCTTCCCTATTTTTGACATAAACCATCTCAATACTCCCACTGCATGTGCAATGTCTGGTCTAGTACAAACCATTGCATACATCATGCTACCAACTGCACTTGCATACGGAACATGGGACATGTCGTCTTCCTCTTCTTGTGTCTTGGGACACTGTTCAGCAAATAACCTCACACCTACAGGAATAGGAACCTTCACCGGTTTACTATCGTGCATATTAAACCTCTGCAAATATTGTCTCGACATACTTCCTCTGGTTTAACCAGAGCTTCCTCTTTTCTTGGTCTCTTTTAATTTCCATCCCCAAAATATAGTTTGCAGCACCAAGATCTTTCATGTCGAATTTGGAGGAAAATTGGGTCTTCAAATCCTAGATAATTTCTTTGTCATTTCCAACTAGCAACATATCATCCACATACAATACCAGATAAATAACATGGTCACCAATTAATTTAAAATACACATAGTGATCTGCTTTACTTCTGGTGATGCCAAGTCCCCGTATAAATGTATCAAATTTCTAATACCACATCCTTGGTGATTGTTTTAACCCATACAGAGACTTCTTTAACTTGCATACCATTTCTTTCTTACCCTTCACCACAAAACCTTCAGGTTGCTTCATGTAGATCTCCTCTTCTAGATGCCCATGAAGAAATTCTATCTTCACATCCATCTGTTCTACCTCAAAAGCAAAATCAGTAGCAACAGATAAAAGTAATCTAATAGAAGCTACCTTGGCAACAGGAGAAAAAATATCACCAAAATCAATTCTTGGCACCTGGGAATAACTTTTTGCTACCAACCGAGCTTTGTATTTCTCCACCTTTCCTTCTGCATTTGTCTTCTTCTTGAACACCCATTTGTTGCTAATGGGTTTCCTTCCAACTGGCAACTCCACCAGATCCCAAGCCTTAGTTTTGTGCAAAGATGCCATTTCATCAACCATGGCCTCTTTCCAGAGTTTGCCATCCTATGAATCTACTGCTTCCTTCATAGTTCTGGGATCACCATCAATAACAGTTAAATCAAAATTTGAACAGAAAGTAGATGGACTATACCTTTCCGGCTGCCTTCTTTCTCGAATTGATCTTCTCACGCCCGGAGTTTGTGGCTCTTCATCTTCTGATTCCTCCTCTGCTGTAGAGTCTGATTCTTCCTCCTTAAGCTCAAACTCTATCTTCTCAGGTTGCTTTGGTTGGAATTCATGTTTAATAACATCTTTTACCTCTCTAAACAACACATCTCAGTTGTACACAACCTTCCTTGTTACTGGGTTCCAAAGCTTATAACCCTTTAAACCATCCTTATACCCAATAAAGATGCACTTTTCAGATTTACTATACAACTTGGTTCTTTTCCCCTTTGGAACATGTACATATGCATCACATCCAAATACCCTGAGATGTGAAAGATAGGGTTTCTTACAAGTCCATACCTCTTGTGGAGTCTTATCCTCCAACACTGATGAAGGTGATCTGTTGACCAGGTAACATGTTGTCTCCACCGCCTCTGCTCAGAATTCCTGTCCTAACCCGACACCACTAAGCATGCTTCTTGCCCTTTCCATCAACGTCTTGTTCATTCTTTCCGCAGGTCCATTTTGGTCAAGTGTGTATGGAGTATTCTTCTGCCGTGCTATACCACACTTCTTACAGAATTTTTCAAATTCCTTACTGCAAAACTCTCCACCGTTATCTTTCCTCAACACCTTTATCTTCTTCTCTTTCTGGTTTTCCACCAAAGCCTTAAATTATTTAAACCTGTCAAAGACTTCAGATTTGTTCTTAAGGAAATATATCCATGTATTCCTTGAGAAGTCATCTATAGAAGATACATAATACACAAACTTACCAAGTGATGGAACCTTCACAGGTCCAAACACATCACTATGCACAAGCTCTAATATCTGTTTCGCCCTCTTACCACTAGAGGGGAAACTCACCCGATTCTGCTTCCCATATACACAATTTTAACAGAAATCAAAATCCAGAGAGCTATTACTCATACCTTTACCATGAAGTATTTGAAGTCCCTTCTCTCCAATATGTCCAAGCCTTTGATGCCACAACATGGTCTTCTCTCTAGAGACCACTAGACTTTTTGCTCCACTTCCAGGAACCGCAGAGTTGTTGCACCCATCAACAACAGTGCTACCTTGCAGCTTGTACAAAGTTCCAATCCAAACTCCCCGCATCAATACCAGTTCTCCCCGAACCATCTTGTAGATATCCTTCTTGAACACTGTTTTTACACCTGCATCGTCCAACTTGCTTACAGAAATCAGATTTCTAGCCAATGCAGGAATATGCAGGACACCCGGAAGTGTTCTAACCTTTCCACCTTGCAATTTCAGCTTTACTTTCCATGACCAATGATTCTAGCCTTCCTATCGTCCCCTAAGAAGACATCACCACCATTGTATTCCTCATACTTACAAAACCACTCTCTATGGGGAGTGAAGTGAAAGGATGCACCTGAGTCAATCAACCATGCCTCATGATCTACATGTGTACTTGAAGAAGCCAAGTACACATCCCCACCCTCATCTGAGGTGGTTTTCGCCTCTGCAGAAGGAGCATCATCAGATCCATTTCCTTTACCAGGAGATTTAGATTTACAATCCCTTTTGTAGTTCCCTTCCTTTCTGCATTTCTAGCACACCACCCTTATAGGTTTTCCTTGAGATTTAGATCTCCCTCTAGATTTAGATCTCCCACTCGATGACTAATTTTTGTTTCTGTTCTAGGACCGTCCTCATACAGACAAGACACCACCATTATGGCACTCCATATTTTTCCGTCTCATCTCCTTCGTCAGCAAGGATGAGACGATTTCATCAAATTGCAAGGCAGTTGTATTGCTACCTATTGCAATAACTAGACTATCCCACGAATTTGGTAGAGAATGCAACAAACTGATGCACTTATCTTCATTTGAAAATTTAATATCAACAGATAATAACTGACTCACCACAGTATTAAATGCATTCATATGCTCTATCACTGAGTCTCCATCTTTCATCCTGAGGTTATACAACTTTTTACATAGGAACAGTTTATTCACCAGAGACTTAGATTGGTACAAAGTCCCTAACTTGTCCCACAAAGCCTTCACCGTAGCTTCCCCTGATACATTCAACAATACTGAATCTGAGACACACAATCATATTGTTCTCTTTGCCTTTTGATCGAACACTCCCGTTGGTTTAGTACCTGTATCTACAACGATCCACTGATCTTTATCCATCAACATATCCTCCATTTTGAGTTTCCACAACTCAAAACTTTGACCATTAAATTCTCGATCTCTATCTTTCCACTGCTCACCATATTCTTTCACCACTAGAATCGATCTCGTAGATCTCCCACTAAACGGGGTCTACCATAGGCCTGAGTGAAACCCCTCAGCAACAAAGGCATCCCCTTGAAGCCAAGAAAACTCTAATACCAAATGTAGGTTTTAACCCAGTGCAGAAATTACCTTCATATGAATTCTTAAACAAAGAAAATAAACAATGCGAGAGCACAACACATAAAACACATATACACAAAGATTTCCCCTGGATCCCAAAACTGGAACTACTAGCTTGATTTTTCATTATATTCCTTTTAATGTTACAATACATATTTATACATGCCGAAGCATCTAATACCATGGACCGAAAACCATCGCGTCCAAAACCATGTGCGAAAATCATGCACAAAACCATAGGTAGGTCCAACCAACCTGATATAGGGTCCAAAAAACAAAATTTCCTGGGGCGCTATCCCGGATCCCATAGAGGTGGGTTACCTGCACCCCTCAAACCCCCCTGTGACCACCCTGCTACATAATAAATGCAACGAGGGAGGGCTCAGCCCCCCCTCTAACCCCCTGTTAACTACGTGGGCTAGCCATGGAAAGAATATAACACAACGCACCCAACACAATCAACAAATTAGGCCACCTTTCCAGGAAAACTATGATGAAGGTTCACAATAGCTTGAAGAAGACCAGGACACCTAGATAAACTTGATGGGAGTAAACAATGAAGATGCCATTTTTCTTACCCAGTAAGAACAGGAATTGTACATGTTACAACAACTAAAATTAGAATCCGAAGAGTCCTTTGACTATAAACAAGGTTATGAATCTTCTATCTATGAAGTTCATAAACAATATAGCCTTAGAAGAAAAAGGAACATAGAAGTTCCTACTAAGAAATCAGTTCAAACCCAAACTAAGAAAATAGCAGAAGCTCCTGTGAACAAAGTTCTACAAATTCTACCTAGAGGAACTCATGAGGCTTCCAGCCCAAAAATTGTAGACATAACTTCAGTTGAAACTCAAACTTCAACTACTACTCAAACTATTCCAAACAAGAAAATTGAAAGCAAAACTGTTGATACACAAACTGAATTACCAAGTGCTGGTAAAGAAGACAAAAACACACAAACCCAAATTGCTAAAGATGAAATCATTCAACTAGGAAAAACTCAAATGTCATTCAATATCAAAATCGAGATAACCGAATTGAAAATACCAGTTCCTTTAACAAAGCTGGTGAAAAATGAATCATACAAAGCAGAAATTACTGAAACACTTAACATAGGTGAAGGCAAAGATGTTGTAAACCTTAATGATGATCAACCTGAGTTATTATTTGGTCCAGAAGTGAATGGCAAACATCAACAAGGGGGTATTCCTCCATTCTACATTAGCTTAAACGTTCATGATAAAATCCTGCATAATGCTATGTTAGATTTAGGAGCATCTCATAACCTAATGCCTAAAGCAATCATGGAAAGATTAAACTTGGACATCACTAGACCCTACAAGGACCTGTTTTCCTTTGATTCTAGTCAAGTCAAATGCCTAGGCTTGATAAAAGATCTGTGTGTAACTCTAGTCCAATGCCCAACAAAAAGTATTGTTATGGACATAGTAGTTGCTGATATTCCACCTAAATATGGTATGTTGTTATCTCGCTCATGGGGAGAAAAATTACAAGGATCTCTGCAATTAGACATGTCATATGCTACCATTTCTGTATTTGGACAACAAAGAAAGCTTTATAGAGAAACCTTGATGAAATACATGGTAAGTAGTTCAGAAAGACCACATAATTACCCTATTTATTCCATGCATTCTGATCTGGACTCATTTATCTTGTATAATTCAGACAATGGAAAAGATGAAATCACAACTTTAGAAGAAAAACATAAAGAACCTGACAGTGATAATATATTTCATGAATCTAGGTGGCACCTAGATTTTGATGGTTTAATGAACAGATTAGGAGTGATGCATGAGTTTCGATTCATAACATGGAAAATAGTCATTCTGAAGGTCATGCCTTAAGATTAAACTTCAAATGCACTAACAGCATGGCACAGTATGAAGTTTTAATCTTAGGATTGCAAATTTTAGGAAACCTTGGAGCCAAGAGAGTTTCTATCATGGGAGACTTGGAATTGATCATAAAACAAATTAAAGGAGAGTATTCTGTGAATAATACTAGACTTAGCCAATACAGAGAAACTGTTCTAGATCTGATTAAAGAACTTCTTGAAATTGACTTTGTTGTTATTCCTAGGAAACAGAACATGCAAGATCACAGTTTGACTACTTTTGTTAGCACTTGCGGATTACCTTTTTAGCCCAATCACTAGTACACTGCAAAGGTAAGACACCGTCCTGTTATACCTGATAATCTGAAATATTGGCAGATTTTTTCACAAGATTCTCAAATCTATAATTTTATGAATGCTGAGGGAGAATTCCAAAACTGTAACATAGATATTGATTGTACAGTAGATGACATCATAAATAGTGAGATAGATATAAATGTTGTAGATGTAAATAAACCCACTAAATTCACTAAAGTAGAAATAGATAACTTAGAAAAAGTAGAAATAGAAGAAATAGTCAATGATGATTCCGAGATTTTAAACCTTAAAAACAACCTTTTTTCCTAAGGGATTAGCCCCATTAGAAGATTTGTTTAATTCAAATGATGTAGCTAGAAAACCAAAAATGGAGCCTTTCAGATCAGACATACAAGAATGTAATATAGGAACAGAAGAAAAACCTAAGCTTATTAAATTATCCAAAGCATTACCTCCAGCTGAAACACTGAAATACATGTCTGTTTAAAGAATTTCAAGATGTCTTTGCCTAGAGTTATGAAGACCTCAAATCTTATGACACCAACATTATTCAACATAAAATACACATCAAAAAAGATCAGAAACCCTTTAAACAAAATCTTAGGACGATTAATCCAATTCTTGTGACATTGATTGAAAAAGAAGTAGAAAGGATGTATGAGGCACAAATCTTAGCACCAATTAGATATTTAGATTGGGTTCCTAAATTAGTTCCCACTAGGAAAAAGACAGGGGAAATAAGACTCTATGTTGATTTCCAAAACTTAAACAAAGTGTCACTAAAAGATAACTATCGTCTCCCTAAAATGGACCATATTTTATAGAGGGTGGTAGGATCATCCAGAATCTCATTACTTGATGGGTTTTTTGGATACAACCAAATATTAGTTCAACCAGAGGATCAAGAAAAGACTACATTTACCACTCCCTGCGGTACTTTCATGTATTTGAAAGTTCCCTTTGGATTGATGAATGCTGGAGCAACATTCCAGAGAGAAATGGACATAGCTTTTGCAAAAGAAATCCATGAGTTTTTGGTCATTTACCTAGATGATATAACAATGTTTTCCAAGTCAGATAATGAACATCTAGATCATCTAAGAAGGGTATTCATAAAGTGCAGAAAATTTGGCATATCCTTATATACTAAAAAATCACTTTTTGGATTAGAATAAGGAAAACTTCTAGGACACATAATTTCAAAAGAGGGCATTAGAATTGATCCAGCTAGAATAGAAGCAAAGGGAAATTTTTTAAGGATGGAAATTTATCTTAAAGTTTAGAAACCTTGGCAAATCCCACTAGTCCATCATATGGAATCTATAAAATGTTTGGAGATACTTTTGTAAAAGTAATCAAATTTATAATATTTTTATATAGTCTATATATAATTTTTTTGGTTATTTTTAGCGTAAAATAATTTCACTCTATAAAATTTGGGCAAATCATTTTTACAAAAAAATGGAAATTAACATATCTTTTTTATGGAAAAAGTATAGAAAATTAGCCCATGGGCAAATATTAGCCCTTAAAATTTCCCCTGGAAGCAATCCTAAACATCAGTCATCCTAGGAACATTAAAGAATTGCAATCATTCTTAGGTAAAATAAATTTTCTTAGAAGATTCATTTCTAACTTAGAAGAAATAATTAGATATTTGAATAACATGTTGAAAAAGGATTCAACACTTAAGTGGACAGGAGAGGCTAAGCAGTCTTTTGAAGCAATAGATGAAGCCCTTACTAAAACACCTATCCTCATAAGTCCTAATTTCAACAAAGACTTCATAATTTTTTCATTTTCTTCAGAACACACTATTGCAACAGTCTTGTTGCAAAAGAATGATGAGGGTTATGAACAACCCATCGCCTTCTTCAGTAAAGCTTTGAGAGATGCTACACTAAAGTATAATATAATGGAAAAACAAGCTCTTGCTTTAGTGAAAGCCATAAAGGATTTCAGATTGTATATTATGTACTCTCACATAATAGCATATGTTCCAAACTCAGTTGTAAAGGACATTCTAACTCAGAATGGGCCTAATGGAAAAAGAGGCAAATGGATTGCCACCATACTAGAATATGACATTGAGATCAAGCCTACAAAATTGATTAAAGGCCAAGGTTTAGCCAAACTCATGGCTGAATCAAACTGTCGAGCCTTAGACATAAATTTCATTGTTGCTATAGATGATAAAGAAGAGATGGCGACTCCACAAATTAGTGAAGCTTTCATAGATTCACCCTGGTATGCAGACATTATTTTTGTTTTACTCAACTTACAAGCTCCTCTTGGTTTATCTAGAACTAAAAGTAGATTCCTAAAGATGAAAGCAATGAAATATTGTATCTTAGACAATGTTTTATTTTGGAAAGATAATGGTGGCATTTTGTTAAATTTTTTATTAAAATATGAAGCTAACAAAGTCATGCAGGAATTTCATGCAGGGGATTGTGGGGGACACCTATACTGGAAAACAACTGCTGATAAGATTTTAAGGGCAGGTTTTTACTGGCCCACCCTTTTTGCAAATGTCAAAAAATATGTGACCTCCTGTCACAAATGCCAAATATTTGAAGGCAAGAAAAAACTATTACCTTTACCCCTCAAACCCATCTCCACAGAAATGTCATTTTAGCGATGGGGTCTAGACTTCATTGGAAAAATTCACCCACCATCCTCTACCCAACATAAATGGATTTTGATAGCCATTGATTATTTCACCAAGTGGATAAAAGCCATCCCTTCTAGACAAGCCACAAATTCTACCATCATTTCATTCCTTGAGAACAACATCCTTTCTAAATTTGGATGCCTACAAAAGCTCATCACTGATAATGTTTTTGCCTTCAAGTCCAAGAAAATGGTAGACTTTTGTAACTGATAGCGCATTACCCTTGGCCATTCCATGGCCTATTACCCTCAAGGTAATGGACTTGAAGAATCCTCAAACAAAATCCTTGTTAATATCATCAAGAAACTATTAGAAGACAATAAGAAGACATTGAAAAAAAAGTTGGTTAATGCCTTATGGGCAAACAGACTAACCACAAAAAATTCCATTGGTACATCTCCTTATCAACTAGTATATGGAATGGATGCTATTTTTCCATCCTCTTTAGAAGTACCAGTGATGAAAATGATCCAAGAATTACAAGTAGAACCAAACGATATCGAAAGGAGGATAAATCAGAAAATACATTTGCAGCAAACCAAGGAAGAAGTCTATGACAAATCCCAAGTGATCCAAGATAAAATCAAAAATATTTTTGACAAGAAAACCAAAGCTAATGATTTTTACATAGTTGAAAAAGTACTCAAATGGGATTCTAGAAGAGAAGAAAAAGGTAAACATGGGAAATTTTATTTCCTATGGCAAGTCCCTTACATCATTTAAGGTTATAGAGGTAACAATGCATTTTTCTTAAAGCAGTTAGATGGAACAGATCTACCAGGTGGACCGTTCAATGGTAGAATGCTGAAGCATTACTTTTCCCCAGATTAACATTAGTTCATTTTTTTTACTTTCCCCGTTGTACATAACATTTCAAAGTTTAGATTGGATTGGATGATACCTTTTGAGGTTGAAGACTGCAGAGAAGGACCTAAGCTTTGAAAGGTGTAGCATCATATGTATGAATAAAGAAGATCACAGAAAAGGTAGTTACAAGGCAAGCATAGTCAAAGTTTCAAAGGCTATTGATCTTAAAGTTCTTGACATTTCACTAGGAAATGCCATCCCCATGTGGAGCCACTATTAGGGTCCTATAATAATAGGATTCATAATTCTGAATTGACTATGATTAGTCTTGTGATATTGTACATACTTTTGCTTTCTACAAAATGTTTTACCATATTAAAAATAAAAAATGTAAAGAGGGTAAGTCCTAAAAGAAAAATCAAAGGACTAAAAGAAAAGGATAAAAAAGAAGAAGATAAAATATGAACCCCACCAAAAAGAGATAAAAAATAGATTCTGAAAGTGATGAAAATTCAAATGCCACTACTTTTTACATTACTTTGCAAAATAAGATTGTGTGTAGCTTGTCAAAAATGCCACAATCCATGATGGTCAAATAGTTTAATCTTGATTCATTCATGCTTTAAATTTCATGTTGATAGATAGAGAATAAAGATCTAGCCAAACTGTTTAATCTTGGCATATCAGTAGCTAGGTAGATAATAATAATGAGCTCAACAGTTTAATCTAAGCCATTGGAAAGTCCTAAGGTTAGAATTAGATAGTTTTCTTACAAAAGAAAGAGAAATGAAGGGTTAGCAAGCTCAAATGCATAGAGTAAATGAAGAAAAAATATTAGGATAAATGATGGGTAGGCAAAATCAGTTTTCACAAGGAATGTGGAACACCAAATTGGTCATTTCATATCACTAATATCCCCAAAAATCCCCTTCCCCTTCCTTAAAACCCTAATACCACTCTAAAAGGTATTTTCCCTTGTAAAAATATCCCTTTCCCTTCAAGCTAACCTTTTCCCCTTATTCCACACATTCCCCCCTTCCTAAAAGCACATTCCCCCTTCCTAAAACTCCTTTCCCTAGTTTAAAACCCATTTCCATCACTAATAATTCCTTCCCTTTACTAACTCTGCTTTTTTCATATAAAATAGGAAAAACCCATTTATCCAAAGATTGCAACACTTCATATATATTGGGTCCCACTTCATTTTAACTCCTGCTATCATATTAACCCCACTTAATTAACCTCTACCCATCCATATATTTAATTTAATTAAAACTTAGTTTTAATTAAAATAATATATTAATCTCCACCTTATTAATTAACCCAACCCCACACCCTATCTCATCCCTCACAACTCCGCCACCCGATAACCCTCTAATCACCCACCTCTAGATCCAACGGCCCGCATTCCATATCGCACGCTCCGATGTCCTACTTTTAACATCCCAAAAGCACGTGAGATAAGTTGTTTTCCCTACCCTCCTTTTTGCTACATGGTAGCCCCAGATTATATTGCATCCTCCAAAATAATACCACCACACCACTTTAAAGCGGTGTGATAAACCACATTACCGCCTCCTCGCGTCAGATGAAACCGCCCTACTATTCAAATTTAACCCCACACCCAAAGATTAACCATTGTTCGTTAATAACGAAATAAGATGCCCTTTCCAATCTTTTCACCATTATTCTATTAAGGATTGCAGAAAAGAACCTCTGCTGACCTATTCTAAAGCGCCATAATATCTGCTAAACTATTTTAAGCCATTTACAACCAGAATTCAAACTCTTACTACTAGAAGATGTTGTTGACTCTGATTTGAAGCGGTATAAATACCATTGAAGCCTCAGAGAGCCTCCGCTGCCCCCAGAGAACCCTTCTGCATACCAAACCTTCATTTTCCAAGTATTCCTAAAGTGAAAAATGGCCTGTACTTAAGCTTTGCACAACATTTCTAATAGGTTAATCAATTTAACCAATTTAAAAGCCTTTCAGACCTAAAGAAAGCCACTTTTGCATCCAAAACCCTTTTTTGCAGACTGTATTCATCTTTTCAGAGGTCCTAAGCCTACTTCTTAAGCCAGATAGTAATAAATTGAATAAAAAAAACAAATCTATGGCTTCCCAAAGCATTCTAAATGCAAAACCCTTGCAAAGTCCTCACCTAGATATTGACCACCTCCCATTGGCCACTAAAGATATCCGGATCAAAGACACAGCGTCCCCTAACAATCTGTTAAAACTCCACCGCTGGAGCGATGATAAATTCCTCAACTAGAATGATGATATTCAGCTATGGGAGTCAAATTTACCCAAATACTTGTTCCCACAGGTATACCAGTTCCCTGAAATCATCCATCTATGCCAGTGCTGTTATTCCCTAATTCAAAGAGCCATAGTCTCTCCTAAGCAGCAAATTTTGTTCACAATCACTGCAGGATCAATAAATGAAATGTTGCAGATATAGCAAAAGCCTAATGAAGCTCCATTTTCAATTGAAAACCTAATTGATCTGTACCTAAATCTGGAACTTCCCAAGAGATCCCAAGTTCTTCAGACTTTCCTCCTAGAGAAAGCTCAAGTTCCTATAGACAACCTTCCATATTTTGCCACCATTTTCTCTGAGAAAGCTAGACAAATTGTAACCATGTTGTTGTGTATTCTAGGATATACTACTCATGAGCATGTAGATGAACCTATACTTGGTTTCATTTCTATTTATTTCCCAAGCAAGCCTCTAGCGACAGTTTTCAATTTTTCCCAATTCGTAGCAGACAAAATCCATGATCAATTGATCAGATTGCCAGATGAAATAGTATTCAAATACTCTTCAGTATTTTTCCATATGTTTCTATAATTCCAGTCAGAAAGGTTTACATTTAACATCCAAAAACTAGACACTAAGGGTAATCCTAGATTGTTATCTTTTGGACACCCTTAATCCAAAAATATTCCACTAACTTCAGCTACAAGGATTTCATTGATTCATTTGTTCACCCAATTGTTAACATGCTACGCAGTAGTAATCAACCCAAGAAATAAAGAAAGTTTTACAATTGTCAAAACACATTAGAATAGGAGACTGGTATTTATACAAAAACTCCATATAAGGTGCCCAAATATCTCCCCATGAGGATATTTGCTCTAGAATATATCAGGCAAATCATAAATTCAGATGATGTTAATTTTCTATCAGCCAAGAAGAAAACATAGTTTAAAATCAAGAACCAACTTGGTCCTTTTATCTACAATAATAGGGAGGCTGGAGAGGAAGCAGAAAGATGTTTACAAGAAATGAAGTTCAGTGATAGTTTCAAATGGCAGTATGATCCTTTGGGTGTCATAAAAAAAATGAGACTCAACTTTAAATTGAGCCCTTTTATGCATGAGTCCAAGCCAGAGATTGAAAGATATGACAACCAGTTAGAGTGGTTGGAAAACACCTTACTGGATATGGAGGAGCAGATGAATACTAGTTCCATTCTACATACTCCATTCCTACAAGACGGAAATGCAAAAAGGACTAGAGAAGAAGGTTCTTGCTCAAACAAAGATACAACAGATAACAAATTTGAAATTATGTATAGAAAAAGAACAAAGCTGAATCCAGTAAATGAGCAAGAAGAACAAATTGATACAATTGAGATCATTGATACAAACATTGTAATTAAAGAAAATGCACTTCCACCAGTTTCAAAGTAATCTCGTCAGCCTTTAACTTCTAGTGCTTAGATCATCAAGAAGCAGCAGAGTGTTGACGTCTCTTCTTCAAGTGAACCAATGGACAGAGAAATAGACATCAAAGAAAGATACAAAGCTATTAAGGCCAAAAATGAAGAAATAAAAGTTGAAATATATTCACAGTACTTGAAGCAGACTCTTGGCAACCATAACAAATTACTTTCTGCATTTGATTATAAGACAAGAAAAATGCAGATGACCTTTTTGCAGCCCACAATACAACATCCTAAGTCATCAGCAAATTACAAAAAGACAGATTATGAGATTCCTGCCAAAGATGTTCATCCTATAGACCAAATATAATTTCATAAGCAAGCTGGAGAAATGCTATACTCAACTATGACTGACAAAGCTATGAGTGTACAAAAACTACAAAATTCTCTAGAGAATATCAAAGCACAGTTAAAACTAGAGAAGGCATCCTCACAAGCTAAAGATAACAGAATTAAATCCCTTGAAGATTTGGTTATTGAAGTGGGATATGATCCAAAGAATGTCAAAGGTGCAGAAGAACTCATTAAGAAAAAGAATGTAGACATTGCTACATTGAAGAAGTAGCTAAAATTGCCTCCTATTGAACATCCACAGAGCAAGGAAGTTCTAGAGAATCAAAACCAAAATGATGAGATGATGAACTTCATTCTTTAGTTAAATTCTCAATTAATAGAAATGGAAAATGAGATGGATAAGTTAGTGCAGGAGAAAAAGGCCAGCATGGAATCAATCCCTGTCACTGCTATTCCTACAGTTACTATAGCAGTTCCTTCTACTTTAGCAGCTTCAGTGGCCACAACAGTTCCAGCAGCTACAACACTTCCCACTAAAATAGCAACTACGTCAGTTACAGAATCATCTATAGCTACAGCACATCTTAGTGATGAAGCAGGTGAATTAATCAAAGCTATGAAACAAATGAAATAAATAGACTGAAAGATAAAAACAAAAAGTCTAGAAGATGAAAAGAAGTTGGCACAAATCATGCATAAAAGTGAAACATAGAAGTCAAACAAATTGACTGAGAGAATACAGAAGTTAGAGAAAGAATTGGCATTGAAAGAACCACTTGCCCAAGCAAAGCAGCAGCTGTGGGCCAATATCATTAACTCTGTTAATGATATTTGGCCATCCATCCAAGTCATATTTGAGAAGAATGATTTGATCAAAGAAGCCGGTGAGGAAATTCAAAGGGTAAGAGCTGAACTTGGAAATAAGCCAGAAGAATCCTCATGAATAATCCAGTTCCTTAATTCAAAAAACAGGTATGAATTGGAGGATCTTGGAATAACTCATAGAAAAAAAACCATACAAGAAGTAAATAAAGTAATCACCAAAAGGAATTTGATGATACAACTTGAGGAGAAATGCCAAACAATGGAGCTAGCAATAGCCAGGTTCATGGTCAAATTTGATGTTTTGAGGCAGAAAGGTCTACCTAATCCATTGGTGATTAATGATAGGTTGATGAAACATGAAGATTATGACAAGAAAATCAGAGAAGTGGCCAAAGAACAGTCCAACAATTCCTCCATGAAAGGAATTCCTACATGAAAAGTGCTTTATCAGACTTTTGAGAACCTCTTTTACCTCCAGCATGAGGTAAAACATCTCTTTATAAACAAGCCTACTTTTGCAAAGTACACAAAAACTGATGAAATCTTCAGAAGAATGGTAAAGATTAAATTACTAGATGCAGAGTCTTGGGAAAAGTTGAATGATTTACTGTGAAAATGAAAGGTAAAACAGTGAAAACAGAGCAGTCAAGAGCAGTCAAGGTAAAACAGTAAAGAGTAATAGATCAATTAAGTTAAAGAGTATCAGATGAAAGACAGAGTTTAAAAGTCAAAGGCAGAGTAAAGGGACAACCAGCATAAAGCAAAACAACAAAAGAGATAAAGCATCAAAATATCAATGAAAGAAAACAACAAAGACAAATAAACAGGGACAACTTGCACTAGTTAAATAACTGTCTCTATCTTCCTGCATGAAGATATTTCATTTTCCTTAAATAATTCCTAAATTAGTTTTAGGATATTTTGAAATAGTTTTTGTATAAATACTTCACAATTCGAAGTATTGAAGGGTGGATTTCTTAACATTTCTATAGTGGAACTCATCTACAACCTGAGGGTTTATTGTACCATTTTCAATTCAACAAACTAGACAAGTAATAAAGGCATTGCATTACAGGATTCATGTGTTGGGCAACTTTAGTGAAGTATCTTTCAATTGTCCAAATTGTTATTTTTCTTAAGTATTCCATAAACTTGTATGTTTTACAAATTTGGATGTAATAACTAGAATATTGTTTAAGTACACTCTGTCTTGAACAATTATTCATTTTGATGTTTTCTTCTAATATCTAGAGTAGGGAATTCTTCATTTCTCCCTAGTTTCAATTGACCTCTTTCATTTCCCTCATTATCCACTTCGAGGAATCCTTAATTGCTCCTTGATCCTGATTGAAAACCACTTCACCCTTTAGCCTAAAAGATCCGAATTTGCTCAGCTACCTTGCCCTGTGGACACTTCCTTTAGAACTTGATTCAGTCCTGTTTTCTTGACACATTGACTCCATAGCCTAATGGAAAATAGAGAGTCTTCTATCCATCTAAGTCAGTAATTCCACCACCAAATCAAATCAAAACCCAATCAAGCTTAAATAACTAGCCTAAAATCAATTAATTCAACAAAGTTAAATTATTAAGAGAGAGCCCTCTCTAAGCATTAGGAGGGCTAGATCCTGATATCAAAAGTAGGTATGTGGTTACCTCTGTTATTTCTTTAAAAACAATATTGGAAAACCCTAGGAAATTTTGGAGTGATAACACGGCCAATGCACCTGGATGTTTGTGCACATCAGTCACAATCACTTGCTCTTCAAATTGCATAGGGGATGTCGGTACTCTCTGAGACTGCACAACTTTGTGAGGAGATTCATCAAAGGAGATGTTGTGCATCTCTGCGTCCAGTTGACCACCAAAGATCTCAGTGCCTCCTTGGTCATTCAAGACTTGCTCATCATCAGGATGTAATGAAGCGGGTGAGTTGACCTCTTTGTGGTGAGGCATGAGGTTGGTATCCTATTCCAACTCCTGCTACTCCATGTCTGCATCCAACTGTTCAAGTGCCTGTTCTATCTCATGAGCAAAGTCTTGCCCTTGTGATGGTTCACCCTGTTCACCTGATGCCAACTGTTCAGATGAATCAACTACTTGTACAGGCACTGCTTCGTCTGTTTGCACATGATGTGCCCTCTATTGAATATGTTGCTGCTGTGTTTCCTTCTCCTATTAGCACAACTCTTGTTCTTTCCGAAGTTGCTCCCTCAGCTCATGCAATTCCTTCTCTGCTTCTTCCACTCTCTTCTTATCCCTCTGGCTTCACACAATTCACTTGTCTCGCTCCTGCCTCTTCACCTGAATAACCATAGCTCCTTGTTCTACAAGTGGATTTGTTCAAAACTTGTAGCTTTTCTCCTTCTCCATGCGGTCGACAATCTTCCTCTTCCATTTGTCACACAAAGGTATGCCCAGCTCTGCTTCCTCTGTTGCTGCTGCTACTACTAGTGCTCCCCGTGGTGCTGCTTCATGCTGCTTTTCTAACCACTCTAAGGCGAATCCAACCTATTCATTAGGTCTAGAGGAACTATAACATTATCTCCATGAGTCATCGTCGGCTCAATGACATGCCCCATGGATCTAGTTGAATTGAACTCTTACGCAGTGATCCTTCATAATTCAATGTGGGTCATACGGGTTGAAGCTTCAGAGGTCGAAAGGATACTTACTTATCTGCTCTGCTTCGACATCTGCATGCTTGATACTCTGGATCTCATATAACCCAATATGCAATAGGAGAGCGGGCCAAGGTGCCTTCTTCTTCTGCTACAGTCTAGCTGTCAATCCTACCGAGATGTGGTATGCTACTTCCTGCATGACAAGCACGTCCAAGGCAAACTTTGGCAGGACATGCGGAGATTTCTCTGCACTGAACACTCAAATGAACGTGACGAATGGTGAGGCATACCAATTTGCAATGCCTAGTAATGCCTTCATCGCTTCCTCTAACATGCAGGGTGGATCCTGTTCGAATATCAACCTGTACACTGGGGTGATAAAATGGTTAGACAGTCGTATTATCACTCCTATGAAGCTGCATTCAGACAACAACTTGAAATTCGTGTTCATAACAATCTTTGTCAGTGACCATGCCCAATCCAAGCCCAAGAACTCATGTCAGGTACAAACTGCATCTAGAATGTAATTGTACATATAAATCTCTGCATGCACACCATCGAGTGATTGTTGAGCCTTCGTGGCTTGCTCCTTTAGTTGATGAGATAGTATCCCGGACTAGTTGCATGGTCTTCCTTCTCTAGCTAGTTGGTCCAGTGCGAACACCCAACTCTGAGGGAAGGTCTTAGTGCTTACTTGGCCACTCAGTCGACATGCGAATATGACCAATTATTTGTATGCCTTCCTCAATATCTTCGTCTTATAAATTTGATTAGGTGTCATCCTGAAACGAGCTGGCTCCTTTACCCAATCCTTCAGAATGTCTTTGGAGTGGCCTCTACTGTTGGGCAAGCTAAATAGGGGAGTCATGACAATCATGGGCTCGATCATCTGATACATCTCATCATAATCTCGTGCCCAGAAGGTTACAATCTTCGTCCCACTAACACAATCTAGTGAATAATGTCCATGCATGGGAATGTGGGGTATCTGCACGCAATCCGGTACAATCTGGACTTATGAATGTTCACGTACACCTAACGGTCTTCAAGGTATTCTCAAAAAGTACCTGTGAATGTTTCGTTCACCTCTTGCCACTTCAGTTTGATGTCCTTGTCTAGATATAGCTTCGTATCTTCATAGATAGGAAAACCAGAGGACACCTGCTCAAATGCTGCTCGAGTGCCCATACCAACAGTGTCCTAAGATCCCGTTCTCTTGGAAGCCATTGAGACAGATGAATACCTGAAAGATCTAGAAACAAGCATCATGCATGGCAATAAATATGTCAGTGAAAAAAATGCAAATCCGGGGAAGGACACATCACATACCTAGGAAACTGATGAGAAAGATTGCACAAATTTCACTAGGAGGGTGAGTGATTGGCTGCTAGAAATGCACAAAATGTAGTTTGGGCTATCTGGGAGGCTAGACTGGCTACTCGATCTGCGAAATGTGCAAACCAGATGGGCAGCTAGCTGCTGGGATTGTGCAATGTGCAATCCCAGCCGGGAAGGATTGCTCACCCAAGGACAAATTTGCGCAATTGCTTAGGCCAAGAAGCCATTGTCCTCCAGGAATGCGTAAAACAGTCCAGGAGGCTAGTGCTGAGCTAGAATGCACAAAACTGGAGAGGAAGGTGAGCCTTCCCTCCCTAGATTGCGTAATGCAGCCATGGTGAAGGCAAAGACCGGGCCAAGGTTGGTTCGACTCACCGAAGGGCAACTAAAAGCAAGTAAGTCGATGAAGTGCATGGCGACACTAAGTGATAGCAGAAGTGATAAACAATGGATGCAAAACATGAATGGAAGATTCAACAAACAAATCAACATGCATGTGGGTGAGGCCATTCGCCGGTTGAGCGAATGACCGTGCAAAACATTTTCGTGCATGAGACAACAGTGAGATAGCAACGAAAACTAAAAAAGGGCTAGGAAAAGCTATAATATATGTAAATGGCAATAGGCATTCAAAGAAATCAAGCAAACAACACTCACACAAGCGAATACACAAAAAGCAAGAGAAATGCTGAAAAAGACAAATTGAGGCCACTTACCCTTGAATACCTGAGTCAGATGTGTTGACGAGCCCTGTACGTGTTGTGGGATGTTAGAGCTCCAAGATTTATGTGAATGAATGAGATCTGATGCGTCGAATAAATAAGTTTGGTCTCATGACGCGCATACCACAAATCTAGGAAAAGGTGACACTTCGAGGGAAACTTCTAAAACAAATTTGCATGTAATCCCTGGCTGCTAAAAGTATCTCCTTAAATCATGGGATGAATTTTGCATGTTGTCTCTTGCTATTCCAGGAAGATCAAGTCATGCATGCATGAAAGTCAAGTTTCCTCAGTCCCGAGTGGAACTGGCCAACCAAACTGTTGATGCATGCGAGTGCTCAAGTGCTCGGGAAAAATGCGTATTCCTGGCTTGGAGCTAGGCTAACTGCCCAGGAGGTTTGTGCAATTTCTAGGCAGAGCAACTGATTGTTGCCCAAATTTGCGCAAATTTTGGGTTGAACAGCCTACTGTTGAGAAAAATTGCGCAAATCCTGCTGGGAGGGTTGGCTGACAGGATTGCGCAATCTTGGAGCCCAGCAGGCTGTCAGAGAGTATTGTGCAATTCTTGGAGGGAAGGCTGGCTTCCCTCCAGAAATGTGGAATTTTCTAGGGGAAGTTGCTCAGCCTACAGCTGGACCAAGTCTGGGTAAGAAGCCTGTGAGGGGAATGGATCGACTGTGATCGACAGGCTACCTTTGTGAAAGGAAAACACTGAAGCTTGAGTACTTGACGAAGCAAGACAAAGTGTTGTGCAAGGTTGGTAGGGAGGCTCCAAAATAGGCTAAGGAAAAATTTTGTAGGGTGGTTGTAGCCCCTTACAATAGGCCATATTAATTTATAATATAGAATCAATACCTAAGCACTTACTATTTTTCATAATAAGACCAACAAGATTAAAAATATCAATCAATAAAGCTATATCAAAAGACATATAGAAAAGAAAAAATTCTATAGGAACCCCGTAATTTTATTAAATATATACATCGATGGGGTTGTTGTACAAGCCACAACACTACTTGGATGTTATTTTCAAAATGATTATTCTAACTTTAAATTATAGATTTTTGACCAATACGTCTAAGAAATTGGCCTTACAAAGTTTCATTAAGAAACACAACTTACCTATTGCCTACCTATAAGAAATAACGAGTAAGGGGGAAAAGTTGTATAATATATTTCCAAATTATTAAAGGGAATATATTTTAGTTATGTTAATGCAATAGGACATTCTAAAGGGCTAGCATATGATGGAATATGGGTTTCTTCACTTTATCTAATGCATGAAATTTTGCTTGAGGGATAGGTATCTCACTTTTCCCCCTAGAAATGGATAAAAGTTTCACCTTCCTAAAATTGTATGAACTCTACTCAATAGAAGTGAATTTTGGGAAAACTTCCTCATTAGTATGTGAATTCATAAAGGGTTGGTTATCTTGGTTGGGAGGACTTATACTTTTCACTTTGTGTATTTGATGTTTAGGGACATATGCCTTAAGTGGTTTCCCTCTTGGAATCTCTCATTAGAAACTTGAAAGAAGCTAGTATTTTGCGATTTTGAGGATGCCAAACTTACCCCAACTTGGAAAAATAAAAGTACTAGAGAGGCCCAAATTGCCAAAAGACTTAATCATTTTTTGGTCTCAAAGGATTTCTTGGAAGAGAATCTAAGATTATGGTAAAGGGTACCAATAAGAGGGGAGTTTCATCATAACATGGTACTTTTAGAATTTGTTGTTTCATAACGGAAACAACAAGCCCAGTTAAGCTAAATCCTAAGTGACTAAAATAAAATGACTTCATTCAAACCTTAAATAATACTTTGGTGCCTGTAAACAATTCCCTAAATGAATCAATAACCATCCAATTTCATAAAAGATTTAAAAATTCTAAGTAATAGGAAATCTAATGGTAAAAGGAAATGAGAGAAAGATGATAGATTCCTATTAGAAGTAGAAGAGTTCGTAGCCACTAGAATTTCTTTGAAAGGATTTGGTTCCTTAATGGACTATTAGAAAGTCAAGCTTACTAAACTAGAACATAAGAGAAGAAAGTTACTCTTTGATAAAGAGAAAGAGTGATGACACAAGAACAAGGTAATTTGGCTTGAGGTAGGTGACAATAACATCTAATTCTTCTATCACTATAAATAACATAATTGAATTATGTCTAGAAAATAACTCCAGAGGATGGGGCTTACGATAAAAAATTTCTAGACATTGTAGATGAGGGAATTAGTTATTTCAAACTCTCTTCAATTATAAAAATCATGATAGTATAGTTTCCATATTACATTTGACAAGTTTCTTTTCTAGATTCATGGATCCTAAAGACAACCAAAAATCTTATGTTAACTGTGGAAAAGGAAGAATTGTAGTTTTTTTTTTTGAGTTATTGATATTTCATTGAAAAGGATCTTTGAGGGGTAGTGTAGGCCTCAAGATAATATAGGAGAGCATTGACAACTTCAAATATCATTCATAGAACTCATACCAAATATAGACAACCAAGCACATTATGAAAGATTTCATCCAATCTCGTTATGTAATATTATTTACAAATCCATCTTGTATTGATTGAAATAAATTTTTTCAAGATATGTATCGCTTAAGTAGTTTGGATTCTTCAAAGGAAGGAAAATACATGAGGCTATTGGTGTATCCCAGTAAGGTGTGAAATCTAAGAAACAGAGATCCGTGAATTGTCAAAGTTGATCTACCCAAACATTTAATAGAGTTAGCTATTTCCTTCTCCACCACCTTCTCATTCACATGGGCTTCATTTTATATTTTGTAGGATGGATCATGGGATTTATAATCTTAGTCTCTTTGTAGTTTTAATTAATGGGGTAGGGTCAGCCTTCTTCAGTCTCAAAAGAGGAATTTGGAAGATATTCACATTATCTCCACTCCTCTTCCTCCTTGTGGTTGAAGGTCTTATTAGAGCACTCAAGGAAACCTTGGCAAATGGTTCATTCAAAGGTATATTAATTGCAATTCATATTTTCTGTCATATCTACTCTCTTCCAATGGTATTATTATTTTTTGTGATGGCTAAAACATGTGGTGGATAAGCTTAAGGAGATTTTGGATCTTTTCTATTCTACCATGGGCATGTTGGTAAATTCTTCCAAGTCTTTGGTAAATTGATGTGGGGGTTTCTAAGTGATAAAATATTTACACTATGCACATCTTCACCTTACTCATAGTAATATTTGACATAGGTTGTAAATATCTTCTATTCCATTCAATGTATACCTATAAGGTGAATTGTAGTGGCTCATAACGAAGACAAAAACAAAAGAAAAATAAAATTGAACACTTGGTGCAATAGATGGCTATCTTGATGTGGTCATTTAGATTTGATTAAATTTGTCATTGACACCATTATAGTATACTATATGTCTCTCACTTGGATTTTGAAAGGAATATCTGATCAGATAGGATAACTTTGCTAATACTTTATTTTGTAATGGAAAAGGGAGAAAAAAGGATGGACATTGGGATCTTGGAAAGAAAATCACTATGCTGAAATTTCAAGGAGGTTTTGGATAAAAAAAGTAATTTGTAGTTTTCAAAGCTCTATTAGCCAACAATGTTTGGAGATTACTACAAGTACAAGGCCTTTTGGCTCAAATGATTAAAGATAAGTATTGTAGTCCTCTCTCCATTAATGAATGGATATGATCAGCCATTAAAAAAGCCTAGAAATCTTATATTATTTGGAAATCTACAATGACAACCTTCCTCACTCTTGATCTATGAAAAGGTTCTCACAAATCCAAATTACAAGGAACCCCTCCAAGTGATACAATGGATGAATGAGGTCTTTACTTTAAGGAATTTCATGGTTAAACCATTGTTTAGAGATATAAATAAATTATACAATCTTCATTTTCCCACATCACCTTTACACATGTATACAAGGAAAAAAACATTAAATTTCATGGGTTTTCCAAAGTAGGTCGAGAGCAATAATAAGGAAGATGGGAGATCCTTGAGTCCCAATAGGGAAAACTTAATTCTTATATTCATGAATCCTAACTTTAATTTTTTTACTATTCTAAATTGATGGTTGATTCTCCTAAATGTATCTAAGATCAAGAGAATTGTAAAAGTTAACTGTTATAATTATTATTATTATTATATGAGTTAAACATAAATATATTTAAAAAGAAGATATGTAAAAGACTCTTAACCATATTATTATTATATGAGTAAAACATAAATATATTTAAAAAGAAGATATGTAAAAAGACTCTTAACCATGGAAATTCATCTGCACTTTACCATGGAGATTCTTAACCTACAAATATATTTTGCTACAATACTATGGCCCAATATAATGGCTTACTAATACTACATGCCCAAACTACCATAACTCATTTTTATATGATATTTTTTATCTTATCAATTTATTAAAAAAAAAAAAGACAGAAGTGCTTTTGAGATAAATCTTAACATTTAGTTTATAACTACTACTAAGAATATTCTAAAATATTTTAAGAAAGTTAAATCCCTACCATCTACAATTATATTAAAATAAAAATCTTATTCTAAAATATACAAACCTATCTACATACTTATTATAAAATTATAATTTAATTAAAAATAAATATATCAAAAATAAATTTTAAAAAATATTCAAAATTAATTAAAAAAGTTGTTCGAAAATAAAACAAGAAATCTACATATTATTAATTTTTAAGTTGTTTTAATATTTTTCGAAATTGTGAATCAGTGCAAAGAGAAACAAGGGCACAGGTTATAACATAGTATATCCAAGTTATCTGCTGGTTTCTAATGTTCAATACTTCAAGACGAACAACATGCCAGTAGTAGATTAGAGAAATGTTTCCACTTAACAGAGATGAGAGAAGCCCAGTATCTTGTATTTATGGTTAACTGATATATAATATGATTGATTTATTTTCTTTTAGATACAATTACAAAATTTAAACTGCTTTATATTCTTTTATATAAAATTACAAAATTGAATTCTTTTAGATACGATTACAAAATTGAAACCTAAATGACGTGGATCAAGATTCTCGAGGGTAAGAGAAATTGAATTATCCTAAGCTTGATGCCTCCTCAGCACCTAAAAAAAACTACTTGGCAAAACCTTCTTTGCAAGAGTCACCGATTGATAGCAAGAAATGACAGTTGTTAAACTTAGGTGAACAGCAAGGCATAGTCGAGATTGGCACTTGTTAAAATTTAACCATCCAGGGCATAGTTGGGATTGGCGATGGTCGAGCACAGTTCCATTGTTTATGGTTTTAAGTCAGGATCACAACTATGTGTGTTGAAAGTTGGATGAGGATGTCTATTAGGTAGATCATCCCCGTCAATGGAAAATGAAGTACTAATTGCAGGTTCCCTGCTCAGCCTTCGAAGCAGTTGGGTTGGTTGTCCTCTTATAAGGATACACCCAATTGAACTACATATAATGAAACTTCATCCACCATGGAATGCACATTCCTCTGCACCTCAACAATTTTCTAGATGCATTGCACATAACCTTCATGAACCCACGAAGTAGGAAGTTGTGAAGCGAGGCATTGTATTCGTCAGTAGGTCGGGCGATCTCTAGTTCTTCCATGAAATAAGAATTCTAGGAAGAAACATCCATTTCTGACTTTCGATCCCTTGATAACCAAATCAATGAAATCATAATCTCTTGTACAACCAAAGAGATCTCAAGTGTATTCAAATAAATCATAAGAGTGGTAGTAAATAAATCTATGAGTTGCATTTATTCCTATGATATGTTGCCAATTCTATTTCAAGAACACTGACTGACACGCATATATCATCTCATTTACTGATATGATGCAGGTCACTTACTCGTACAATGTAGGTGAACGAAGGTAGAAGATATTTCATTATAATATTGAAATATTTTTGTGAGAGAGGCAGGGCGGTGTGGTAGAGCAGTAACGCTGAGGCAAAGGCGAGTTTTCTTTTCCTGCAAAATTTGTGTATCTTTTGTTTGAAATAGTCCTTATCTGATTAAGGATGCATGCAATTATTCCTCATATTCTTCCTGTTGTTATTGGGTATTTGTGACTTGTGATTTTTGCCTTTTGCACAGGATGGCTGCATGCACTTGAAGTAAATGCTCTACCCAAATTGGAAGCGCTTCTCATAATCAATAAAGGCTCTACCCCTTCTCATAATCAATAAAGGCTCTACCCAAATTGGAAGCGCTTCTCAAGCAAGTTATCCTGGAGGACCGACTTCACTAGCTTGCAGGGAATATCCTCTTCTTAACACTTTAAAAAATTCTGAGCGGCTTAAAATAGATACACTCTAGGATTTCCTTTTGTATTTAGATCTTAGATGATGCCCGCCAAATTTAGAGTAATCATGGCTATATATTTATGCTCTGCCTTTCCCATAAACACTGCCCATCCAAAATTCTCCAAAATCCCTCTCTAAACATGCGAACAAAAGGTTGGGATCTTAACCTTTTTCTGCCCCCTATTGCAACCTAGGACTGAATCTTATTCACCAGAGCTTCTTACCCTGCTATCTTTCTGCATTTCCTTGGATGTCTCTCTAGTTGAATGCATCCCGTGGCATCTACCTTTTTATCCATCCCGTGGCTTCTACATTTTTTCGTTTTTCTCTGCTTTTGAGACCTGGTAACTATACTTATTGCCAGAATAATTACTAAATTGTTGTTTAAATAAATTTCGGAATTCTACCTCCAGGTAGAGATTAACCAGAGAAGAAATTCACAGTGCAAGCTATGGAAGTGGAAATTTGCAGTGCAAGCCATGCAAGTGGTTGGGCCTGGCTCTTGTCTTTCCCTACGAATAGAACCGACTGCAACTTATGATTTCCCTGCAAATAGAACCGTCTGCAACTTATGATCTGTTTTGAGTTATGATAACTTAAAGACGACAACGAGAGAACATGTGGCATCAAAGAGTTGTGACAGAATGCAAGAAATGGCAGTGGTAGCATGTGGTAAAGCTAAAATATAAATCAAAGTAACAACAAAATAGACAAAGAAGAAATAGGGACTTTGGATATGTTAACAGCGCAGTGGAAACATACTCCTTAAAACTTTAACTCGAACTTTGGATAAGTTATAACTTGTCACAACATGATATGTGAACCCTGCAATAAGAGGTCGATCCAAAAACTTTAGTTAAAATTTCAATGAATAAAAATTGCCATTATAAAACTGTTTATACTTTGATTCAACAATAATAAAACGCAAAAGAAATTGGTCAACGCATCAATCAATCGGGAGTCAACGATGTACCGGTCGCTATAGTCCTGCTAGCAGGGACTAATAAGTACGATCAACATTCAAAACTACGTCAAATTTACTATCCAAAAGCGTTTGCATATGCCCCAAAACAAATAACAGTGACAATGTAGATACGACAACATAAAAATACAAGTTTCAATTTAAAAAAGGTAAATGGTTGAAACTTTCCTTGCGATACGATACAAGCTCAACACTTATGTAAGCAGCATTGAATTTGAGTAAAGCACATACCGTGATGGTTCTCTTAAAAAAATATAGTCGTAAAACGTTTAGAGTTTCTTTGTAAAGCACAGACTCAGCACTTCAGAAAACGACGTAGAACATTTAGATTTTTCCTTTTTAAAGCATAGGCCCAGCATGGACTCCATAGATTACGTCTGCACTGTTTAGGTTGTGCGGTGGACATGGTCTTTTATCTTTTTCTGCATTTTTTTCAAGTTAGTGCTGTGATATGTTTGCTAAAGTAAAATATATGTTTGAATAGGTAATTAATTATTTATTATTATTTCTAGAAATAATGAGCATAGATACCATCTCTATTCTTTGGTAAGTTACATGGTGGGGATTGTCGGTTGGCTTTTTTTATTTTTTTGGTTAGTGTTGGAATATATTTAATTATATAAATCACATATTTAATTATGTAATTAATTTTTTTTTTTTATTCTTAGAAATAATAAGTAAATATTATTGATGCATGTAAGTTACTATTAGCAGATTGATACACTGAAGTACATTTATATAAAAAATGAAATAACAAGTAAATATTGTTGATGTACTTAAGCTATTACGCATATATATCCATCATAAATACGGATCTAACATGAACTGAGAGGGATCCACTTTCTTCATGTACAATTTTTTTTATGAGCAGACATTATTTAAATGTTTTGTATAGTTTTTTTTTTTAGATTTTTTTTTTTTTATTTGACCGACATAAGCAAAATTTCAACTTTAATGACGGATGGGATAGCGTTAGCCTCTAGGCTCAATTACCAGATTGGTACAGCGAAGCACATTTATATTAAAAAAAAACCAAAACAACGCACTTTTTGACTCCGCAACCACCATTCGACTAGGGAAACCGAAATTTAGAATTAGACAACTTCTAGCCATCCATGTGTTTATTTATTCCTAGACTAATTTATATATGACGCGTGCCCGAGTTAACCGACACGACCGAGTTGGAGAAATGCGTGTGTGACCGTAGTATGAAGGATGGGCGAGCGGTTGGATGGGTGACTGTGGCAGCAACTTATATGATAGGTTAGCACATTATATGGGTTGGGCCAATGATGTAACGATGGGCAAGACAACCCACACTTATACATATTTATGCAAGCCGACGCATGGTTTCGTGGTGGAGTGATCCGTTAATGAAAAATGTATTATAGACTATGTGTGAGTTTGCTTATGTCACTTAGTGTAATGGATCAAAAAGATTGCGAATAGCATAAACACATAAAAAATTTGAAAAACACATTCAATCATATCAACATAGCCAAATTTAACGAAGGAGTTCACCAGAATTTCTCGCTACGTCTCCTGGTCCTTTCGCTTCCAGTGCTGACCTCTTTATTTTGTCCTCAAATTGTTGTTATAGGTATGAGCTCAAAAACAGAGTCTCAAATAAGAAAACGGATCTCACCACTGCATTCAACTCGAAATTTTGAGTCAAGCAAGTATAAACTTGACCATATTTGGCCATTGTGACCTCAAAACCCCCTGGAATAGTCCAAAACCATAATCTTGTTATCTTTCAATGATATGGTATTAATATACCACATGCAGTTGCAATCTGCAGTGAGTGTGGGATAATAAGATAACATAAAATCATAGGACTAGAAATCATGGGGTTGACCCCGACGTCCGGCCTTTTTCCGGTGGTGATCCCGATATAACATAAATACAAGTTTGTCATATCCATTAAATCTCCACCATGGATCTGTCCCATCTGATCCAACGACTATCGTGTCGTCTGCTCACCAACTAGCCTGGACGATCTCCACCGTTGATGTGGCCTGTCCAATCGAATGACTATCACACAATCTCGTGCTCCAACTAGCACGGCGGTTAATACTCCGAAAGCACGTGAGAAAAGTTTTTTTTCCCGTGAAACGTGTCAACTGCTAAGGTTAATTGTGTAGAATTTAGAAAAATCGTTTACCACCTTTAGGTCACACGAGATACCACTTCCCATTTTCCTGCTGGAACTCAAAGAGGTTAAACTTCTTTTTAATAACCACATCGCATCCATTTAGAATCTTACCCTGCTTGCGTGTTCTGACGTGATATGCGTTGATCTCCTTTGATCGAACGATCACCACTTCCCTGTGATTTCCGTCAGTTTTAGCAGTTTGCCAAATTTCTTTCTCATCCGCCACATTGGGATTTCATGCCAACATTGGGCAAATCCGGGCTTCCATGTGTTAGCACCGAATTGGCATGTGTGAACCAATCACAAATTGCCACGTCACCTTCTCTGCTGACATCATCCAAAACCTGTGACTCATTCCCGGGTTGCCATGTGTCCTACTGACGTAGGCATTGATCGTTGGTTGTTGACTGCTGACTTGGTTCCACTTTCATCTGCATTTGAAGACTTTGATCTGGAGGCAAAACTGAATCCATTTTGGATCACTCCTCCCCACTGGAAGCTTTTGGTACACTAAAAGTTGGTTTTAGCTGTCGAGTAAGTGAGGATAAAGTTCCCTCACTTTTCCAATCTCTATCCATCATGCTTTACTTGGATTTGTACCTTTGAGTCCAACTCGAAGATACTCAACATTTCCCCGTCGCGAAGTCCTTATCCTCCTATCAAGAACTGTGTCCTCCTATAGCTTATTGAGATACTCGGGTAAAAGATCTTTAATGGAAAGTAGCTGACCTTGCTCTCTGGGATCTTCAATCAATGAAGGTTCATACAATCGCAAGTTTTCAACATTTACGATGGAATAGATTTGCATATAAGCTGGTAGATCTAGGCGGAAAGCATTTTCATAAATTTTGTCAAGTATTTTGAAAAGACCATATCTAATTGGTTTCAAATTTTTACCTTCCCCTTGCAATTTTTCTTTGCTGATGTACAACCAGACTTGATCACCAACTTGAAAACTATGCTCAACTCGATGCTTGTCATGTCACGCCTTATACTTTTCTTAGCTTCTTTCCAGCTGTTCCTGTATTGCCTGGTGAATTTCCTAGATTTATTCAATGAACTTGGTGGCTTTGTCCACATCACTATGTCCATCAACTGTTATGTCTTTACCAAAGACAAAATCCAAGGGAGACTTTGGTATAAAACAAAAACAAGTCTCAAAAGGAGATCTCTGAGTAGAAGAATGTTTTGCATGGTTGTAAGCATGTTTCACATAACACAAATGCTCGTCCCAAAGTTTGGGATGCTTGCTGCAATATCCTCAAAGCAATTGTATCACTATCCTATTGACCACTTTTGTCTGGCCATCTGTTTGTGTATGAAATGTCGTGCTCTTCTTTAACTTTGTGTCCATTAACCCCCATAGACTTGACCAAAATTTCCCAACAAATCGATAATCTCGATTAGATACAATAGAAGTGGGTAACCCAAAATGAACCCATACATTTTGAAATAACAACTTTGCAGTTTGTTCAACTGTGACTTGTTTATTACATGGTGTCAAAATACACATATTACTGAACATATCCACAACTACATACAAATAATCATGACTCTTTCTAGACTTTGGCAATCCCCCAACAAAATCCATGGAAACACTTTCCCAAGGACGAGAAGGAATTGGAAGTGGAGTATACAAGCCTAATTTTCTATTACTTGGCTTGCTTCTAGCACAAATAGTACATCCTTTAATATATCTAGAAACTGTGTCATTCATTCGTGACCAATAACAAAATCTTTGTAATTGTGCAACTGTTATACTTACACCAAAATGACCTGATATGAGAGAAGTATGTGCTTCTTGAATTATATTAACTCTTTCAGTTTGTGGAATGCATAACTTTCCCAAATGGTATAAGAGTTTATCCTTTATAAAATAATCCAATTCTTCTACCTGCTTGCCATGACTTAAAGTTGCATATACATCCTTAAAATCTGTGTCTTGAGCATATTGTTCAATGTAACTTTCATGAATTACCAAATTATGCTTAAGTATTGTGAATGCATTTATAATTGGTCTTGATAACTGCAACCTTATTATGTATGCCCTTCTTATATCTGATAACAAGATGAAATTGTTATAGAAAACCCATCCACCTGTAATGTCATGACTGTTGCAATTTAGTTTGTAAGTATTGTAGTGGTTGATGATCTGTATGTATGATTGTTTATTTACCCATTATGTAATGTTTCCATTTTTTAACACTTTGAACTAATGCATACAATTCTTTATTATATGTAGGATAGTTAACTACTACTGATGTGAATGTCTCAGAATGAAAGCATATAGGATTTCTATGCTACATCAACACTGCCCCCATGGCATATTCACTTGCATCTACCTCGATCTCAAATGGATGCTGAAGATCTGGCAGTGCTAGTACTGGCGCTGTACTGATCCTTTCTTTCAATGTATCGAAGGCTTTCTGTTGTTTTCCTCCCCACTGAAACACCTATTTCAGACTTGTCAAAACATGTAAAGGAGCTGCAATCAAAGAAAAGTTAGCAATAAACTTTCTCCAATATTGCACTACCCCTAAAAAACTTCTAACTTCTGTAGCAGTATTGGGCTTAGACCAATTTAAAATGACTTCGACCTTAGAGGGATCCATCCTCAATTCACCACCCCCTACAATATAACCCAACTAATTAAAAGATGTTCTACCAAATTCACCTTTTGACAGTTTTACATAGAGATTTTCTTTTTTTTAAACATCTAAAATCTGCTTTACATATTCATCCCATGTTCTACTGAAAACAAGAATATCATCTAAATAGACTATTACAAAATCATCAATGAATGGTCTAAATACATCATTCATGACTTGCATGAATGTAGCTAGAGCGTTAGTTAAGCCAAAAGGCATAACCATCCATTCATAGAGTCCTTTCTTCGTTTTGAAAGCAGTCTTCCATACATCCTGTTCTGCAACTTTGATTTGATGGTAGCCACTTCGCAAGTCCAATTTAGAGAAGTAAACTGCATCTTTTAATTGATCTAACAAATCATCAATACGAGGAAGAGGATAACGATTCTTTATTGTGATTTTATTTAGTGCTCTAAAATCAATTCACATTCTCCATGAACCGTCTTTCTTTCACACTAACACAATAGGTGATCAGCACGGTGATGTTCTTGGTCAAATAAAACCCTGATCGAGCAACTCCTGTACCTGCTTCTTTATCTTTGCATTCTTTAGAGCTGATAACCTGTACATTCCAATATTAGGTAGTGGAGCATCTTGCTGCAAATAAATCTCATGTTCTATCTCTCGCTTGGGTGGAAGCCCTTTAGGCTCTTGAAACAGAATATCATAATCGGAAACAACTTTAACTAGATCTGCCTTCTGTTTAGGATTATAGCCTTGGAAAGCATCAGATTTATCAATATCCTTTGCTTTTACAATCATAAGTAAAAATTGTTAACTTGAATTTACAATTCTTTTCATCTATCTTGAATTTATGAGAGAGAAATTATCTTTGAGTTTATGAGCCCTTATCTGGTTTAGGTGATGAAGTGCCCTCACCTTTACCTTTCTTAAACTCACTATACATCTCTTCCACCATTGCACGTATCGTCATGAAACTATCCAAGAATTGGGATTCTGACCCAAGTGGAGTTTCATTTTCCATCCTTCTTTGTGAAAAGACCCTTCCAATCTCTAGATTCGCCTCAACAAGTTCACCTTCACCTCGTCCGAGCCTCAACCTAGTAAGCATTCAAATCTCCACACAAACTTGTCAAACCTTAAAAACCTTGCTGCTCTAATACCACTTGATCCGTTAATGAAAAAGGTATTATAGACTATGTGTGAGTTTTCTTATGTTACTTAGTGCAACAGATCAAAAAGATTGCGAATAACATAAACACATAAAAAATTTGAAAAACACATTCAATCACATCAACACAGCCAAATTTAATAAAGGAGTTCACCAGACTTTCTGGCTACGTCTCCTGGTCCTTTCGCTTCCAGTGCTGACCTCTTTATTTTGTCTTCAAATTCTTGTTACTTGTATGAGCTCAAAAACAGAGTCTCAAATAAGAAAATGGATCTCAAAACTGCATTCAACTCAAAATTTCAAGTCAAACAAGTATAAACTTGACCATATTTGGCCACAGTGACCTCCAAACCCCCTAGAATGGTCCAAAACCATAATCCTATTATCTTTCGGTGATATGGTATTAATATACCACATGCAGTTGCAATCTGCGGTGAATGTGGGATAATGTGATAACATAAAATCAGAGGACTGACAGTCGTGGGGTTGACCCTGACATCCGGCCTTTTTCTAGCGGTGATCCCGATATAACATAAATAGAAGTTTATCGTATCCATTAAATCTCCACTGTGGATCTATCCCATCTGATCCAACGACTATTGTGTCGTCTGCTTGCAAACTAGCCCGAACGATCTCCACTGTTGATGTGACCTGTCCAATCGAACAACTATCATGCAATCTCGTGCTCCAACTAGCACGATGGTTAATATTCCGAAATCACGTGAGAAAAGTTGTTTTCCTGTGCTACGTGTCAACCACTAAGGTTAATCGCATAGAATTTAGAAAAACCGTTTACCACCTTTAGGGCGTGCGAGATACCACTTCCCATTTTCCTGCTGGAACTCAAAGATGTTAAAATTCTTAACCACATAGCATCCATTTATAATTTAACCTACTTGCATGTTCTGACGCGATATGTGTTGATCTCCTCTGATCGGGAGATCACCACTTCCCTACGATTTCCGTCAGTTTTAGCAGTCTGCCACATTTCTTTCTCATCTGCCACATTTGGATTTCATGCTAACATTGGGCAAATGTAGGTTGCCATGTGTCAACACCGGATTGGCCTGTGTGAACCAATCACAAATTGCCACATCACATTTTCTGCTAACATCATCCAAAACCCGTGATGCATTCTTGGGTTGCCTCGTGTCCTACTGACGTAGGCATTGACTGTTGACCGTTGACCGTTGACTTGGTTCCACTTTCATCTGCATTTGAAGACTTTGATCCAGAGGAAAAACTGAATCCATTTTGGATCATGGGGTGAACCTTTGGAGGAGTCGAAGGGTCATGTCTCTTGAGTGTCCATGGTGCGGAAGCATGGATATATATTGGAGGTAGGTCGATGGTGTTGAGGCATTGAACTTGGTCTAAGATACATTGCAAGAGGACATCGAGAAGGGGTCGAGCAAGAGATGAAGGATAGAATAGCGGACAACGTTTGGGTAGTGTTTGGTTGCAAGTGGGTCGAGTGTAGGCTGCGTAGGCCATGTGCCCGCACTACAGGCAAGCGACTGGGAGCAGGACTGCAAACACGCTGCAGAGGTTGGGTCGTGCAGAAGTCTGTTGGGCAGACGAGTTGCAGATCCGCAACACATAAGATTTGTAATGGGGTTGGGTTATGTGAAATACTATCGGACGAGCAAGTCACAAACCCGTGGACAAGGAAAACGCGTAGCACGTAGTGCGATGGCATGGGCAGAGTCCATGTAGCAGCAGGGTGTGGATTGGTGTTTCAAGTGGGTAGCCGACACAACTGATACATGCAAGCCAGGTAGTGTGCAGCACGATGAACAGGTGGATCGCAGAGAGTTAGTCATCACGGCAGAGTGTGCAACACGATGGGTAGGCCAACTTGTAGAATTGTTTTAAGGCAAGAAACTCGGGGTTCCTTCAGAATTAGTGTAGGCAAGTGGAAGCTAAGTTGCTGAAGCTAGGTTGCTGCAAGTTTCTAACACGGACTTGGTGGATTTGTGTAGGCCAAGGAAGTTGGTAGCACATTGTTGTAAAATTTCACTTTGTAAAATATTGTACATTATTGTTGTAGGTTTTAACCCCGTATAGAAATTACCTGCATACAAATTCTAAAAACAGAAAATAAACAATGTTGAGAGCATAAAACATAAAACATGTATACATAGATATTTTCCCCTGGATCCCAAAACCGGGACTACCAGATTGATTTTTTATTATATTCCTTTCAATGTTACAATACATATATATGAATTCTAAAGCATCCATAAAACC
The DNA here is from genome assembly GCA_031772625.1 of Pinus tabuliformis. NCBI lineage: Eukaryota > Viridiplantae > Streptophyta > Pinopsida > Pinales > Pinaceae > Pinus > Pinus tabuliformis. The sequence continues at coordinate 729,356,901 of CM062810.1, read as the reverse complement.
CAATCCATTAACCCTAGATTAGAACATAACCATAGTTCCCTTCACCAGATATACAAAAATACCATGGATAGAAAACCATCATGCCCAAACCATTTGTGAAAACCATGCACAAAACCATAGGTAGGTTTTCCCACCTAATATAGGGTCAAATTTTTTTTTCGGGGACGCTACCCTGGATCTCATAGAGGGGGCTACTGCCCCCCTCAAACGCCCCAATAGGGGGGCTTCCACCTCCCATATGATCCCCCCACGCGCAGGGATATTCGTGGAAAGAATATAACACACACCCAACATTCTCCCACTTGTTGTTCTCTTTCCACGGGAGAGTTTAGTCATTGGTCCATCCCTAAAACAACCATTGTTTCTCTACACCAAGAGAACTTCTTAGTGCTCACAGACTTCGTCAATGCATCTACAGTACTCTTCAAAGTGTCCACCTTTTCCAGCAACACCTTTTTGTCCTCAGCTATATCCCTCACAAAGTGATACTGAACATCAATGTGCTTTGTCTTTGAATGATAAGCAGGGTTATTTGCCAAGAAAATTTCACTTCGGTTGTCATAGTGTATCCTTATAGCTCGTTGTACCAATCCCATACATTAACACAATCTTTGTAACCAAAATACCTCCTTGCTTGCATGAGGGGTTGCCATGTATTCTCCCTCTATAGTTGAAAGTGCCACTACAGACTGTCTCTTTCTCATCCAACTGACTGCAACTCCAAATAGGTTAAATACATACCCACTTGTAGATCTTCTCTGATCTAGATCTCCAGCCCAATCTGCATCAACAAATGCACAGATGTCCAAAACTCTCTCCAATCCTGGTCTTCCTTGGTAGCACAAACATAATCACTAGTGCCACACAAATACTTGAAAACCCACTTCACTGTTGTCCAATTCTCCTTCCTTGGTTTTGACATAAACCTGCTCAATACTCCCACTGCATGTGAAATTTATGGTCTAGTATAGACCGTTTCATACATCATGCTACCGACTGCACTTGCATATGGAACACAGGACATGTCCTTTTCCTCTTCTTGTGTCTTGGGACACTGTTTAGCAGATAACTTTACACCGACATGAAAAGGAACCTTCACTGGTTTACTATCCTGGATGTTAAACCTCTGTAATATTGTCTCGACATACTTCCTCTGGTTTAACCATAGCTTCCTTTTTGCCTAATCTCATTTAATTTCCATGGCCAAAATATAGTTTTTAGCACCAAGATCTTTCATGTCGAATTTGGAGGAAAATTGGGTCTTCAATTCCTAGATAATATCTTTGTTATTTCCAATCAACAACATATCATCCACATACAAGGCCAAATAAATAACATGGTCAACAATTAATTTAAAATACACACAATGATATGCTTTTCTTCTGGTGAAGCCAAGTCCCTGTATCTATGTATCAAATTTTTGATACCACATCCTTGGCCACTGTTTTAACCCATACAGAGACGTTTTTAATTTGCATATCAATTCTTTCTTACCATTCACTGCAAAGCCTTCAGGTTTCTTCATGTAGATCTCTTCTTCTAAATCCTCACGAAGAAATGTTGTCTTCACATCCATCTGTTCTACCTAAAAATCAAAAGCAACAATAACAAATAAAAGTAATCTAATAGAAGCTACCTTGGCAACAGTAGAAAAAATATCACCAAAATCAATTCTCGACACTTGGGAATAACATTTTTCTACTAACTAAGCTTTGTATTTCTCCACGTTGTTTTCTACATTCGTCTTCTTCTTAAACACCCATTTGTTGCCAATGGGTTTCCTTCTAGCCGATAACTCCACCAGATGCCAAGCCTCATTTTTGTGCAAAGATGCCATTTCATCAACCATGGCCTCTTTCTAGAGATTTCCATCCTCTAAAACTACTGCTTCCCTGACAGTTTTGCGATCATCGTCAATAATAGGTAAAGAAAAATTTGAATAGAAAGAAGTTGGACTATACCTTTCTCGCTTCCTTCTTTCTTGAACTGATCTTCTCACACCTAGAGTTTGTGGCTCTTCATCTTTTGATTCCTCTTCTATTGTAGAGTATGATTCCTCCTCCTTTAGCTCAAACTCTATCTTCTCAGGTTCCTTTGGTAGGACTTCATGTTTAATAACATCTTTCACATCTCTAAACACCACATCGTGGCTATACACAACCTTCCTTATTTTTGGGTTCCAAATCTTATAACCTTTTAAAGCATCCTTATACCCAATAAAGATACACCTTTCAAATTTACTATCCAACTTGGTTCTTTTCTTCTTTGGAACATGTACATATACATCACATCCAAATACCCTCAGATGTGAAAGAGAGGGTTTCTTACCAGTCCATACCTCTTATGGAGTCTAATCCTCCAACGCTGATGAAGGTGATCTGTTGACCAAGTAACATGCAATCTCCACCGCCTCTGCCCAGAATTCATGTCCTAACCCAACACCAGTGAGCATGCTTCTTTCCTTTTCCATCAACATCCTATTCATTCTTTCTGCAACTTCATTTTTCTGAGGTGTGTATGGAGTAGCCTCTTATTGTGCTATAACACACTTCTTATAGAACTCTTCAAATTTCTTCTTGTAAAACTCTCCACCATTATCTGTCCTCAACACCTTTATATTCTTATCTGTCTCATTTTCCACCAGAGCCTTAAATTCTTTAAATCTGTCAAAGACTTCAGATTTCTTCCTGAGGAAATATAGCCATGTATTCCTTGAGAAGTAATCTATAAATGATACATAGTATACAGACTTACCTAGTGATGGAATCAACATAGGTCCAAACACATCACTATGTACAAGCTCTAATATATGTTTCGTCCTCTTAGCACTAGAGGGGAAACTCACCTGATTCTGTTTCCCATATACACAATTTTCACAGAAATCAAAATCCAGAGAGAAATTTGACATACCTTCTATGATACCATTACCATGAAGTATTCAAAGGACCTCATCTCCAACATGTTTAAGCCCTTGATGCCATAGCATGGTATTTTCTCCAAAGACCACTAGATTTTCTGCTCCACTTTCAGGAACCACAGAACTGTTGCACCCATCAATAAAAGTGTTAACTTGAATCTTGTACAGAGTTCTAATCCGAACTTCCCGCATCAATACCAGTGATCCTTGAACCATCTTGCAGGTATCTTTCTCAAACATTGTTTTTACACCTACATCATTTAGCTTCCTTATGGAAATTAGATTTTTGGCCAATGCAGGAATATGCAAAACACCCATAAGTGTTCTAATCATTCCACCTTGCAAATTCAATGTGAATTTTTCATGACTGACGATTCTAGCCTTCCTGTCATCCCCTAAGAAGACATCACCACCATCATATTTATCATACTCGCAAAACCACTCCTTGTGGGGAGTGAAGTAAAAGGATGCACGTGAGTCAATCAACCATGCCTCATGATCTACATGTGTACTTGAAGAAGAATCCAAGTACACATCCCCACCTTCCACCTTCATCTGAAGTTGTTTTCACCTCTATAGAAGGAGCATCATCAGATCCTTTCCTTTCCCAGAATCTTTAGGTCTACAGTCCTTTTTGAAGTGCCCTTCCTTTCCGCATTTCCAACACACCTTTACAGTTTTTCTTGGAGATTTAGGTCTCCCACTCGAGGATTTGTTTTTATTATATTCTTGGGCCGTCCTCGTACAGACAAGGCATCATCATTATGGTCCTTCATATTTTTCTGTCTCATCTCCTCCGATAGCAAGGATGGGACTATTTAATCAAACTGCAAGGCAGTCACATTGCTGCCTATTGCAACAGCTAGACTATCCCACGAATCTCGTAGAGAACACAACAAACTGATGCACTTATCTTCATTTGAAATTTTTATATCAACAGATAACAAGTGGCTTACCATAGTATTAAATGCGTTCATATTCTCTATCACTGAGTCTCCATCCTTTATCCTCAGGTTATACAGCTTTTTCTGTAGGAATAGTTTATTTACAAGAGACTTAGATTGGTACAAAGTCCCTAACTTGTCCCCACAAAGCCTTCGCCGAAGCTTCCGCTGATACATTCAACAATATTGAATTTGAGATACACAACCATATTGTGCTCTTTGCCTTCCAATCCAACTTCGCCCATTCTTCAGCTAATATTGCCATTGGTTTAGTACTCAGATCTACTGTGATCCACTGATATTTATCCACTAGTAGATCCTCCATGTTGAGTTCACAACACAAAACTTTGACCATTAAATTTCACGATCTCTATCTTTCCATTGCTCCCCATCTTCTTTCACAACAAGAATCGATCCCACAGATATCCCACTAAATAGGGTCTACCACAGGCCTGAGAAAAACCCCTTAGTAGCAAAGGCATCCCCTTGAAGCCAAAACCGCTCTAATACCAAACGTAGGTTTTAACCCCTTACAGAAATTACTTGCATACTATTTCTAAAAATAGAAAATAAATAATGGCGAGAGAATAAAACATAAAACATAAAACATATATACAAAGAGATTTTCCCCTGGATCCCAAAACCAGCACTACCAGATTGATTTTTTATTATATTCCTTTCAATGTTACAATACATATATATACATGCTGAGACATCCATAAACCCGAATACATTGACCCCAATCCATTAACCCTGGATTAGAACATAACCATAGTTCCCTTGACTGGATCTACAAAAATACCATGGAAAAAAAAACCATCATGCCCAACACCATGTGTGAAAACCATGCACAAAACCATAGGTACGTTCGCCCACCTAATATAGGGTCAAAAGAAAATTTCCACGAGGCTCTTCCCCAAACCCCGTAGAGGGGGGCTACTGCCCCCCTCAAACCCCCTAACAAGGGGGGCTTCTGGTCCCCCTGTGACCCCCTTTCTGCACCCGACACAACGAACATGGGGAGCTATCACCCCCCCTGTGACCCCCTCCCCCACATCTCACATGTGGGGCTAGTCGTGGAAAGAATATAACAATTGTTATATTAGATTTGGGTAGACTTTAGGGGAGTTTCCCCTCCCAAGTACATATGGGCATACTTGTGCTATGTGATGAATGTTTACTATGAAAGGTTAAATATTGAAGTAAATGTTATTCCACTGCATTGTTAACACTTGATTTAAAAATTGGCTAAGTATTTGAAGTTAGACATAGTCCATACACTCTAGTATTGGTGAAAACAAAAAGTGTAGTGGTGTCACACCTGCTATACATTGGTTGAAATACTACCATAGGTATAGGGTTATGACAAAACGTGTATAGGAGTGAGTGTGTATGAATGTATGGGATCACCAAAATGCCTGTAATCAAAGGGTGTCTCAACAAAATTGGCATCAAGTGGCTCAGTACCAGCAATGTCAGAAGATGCAGTGGGGAATTATCGACATCAAGATCAGGAAGTGGATATGCACCGTGAGAATTGCAGTGAGGATTCTGTTTGCCAGCGAGAAATGACTTTGCGACAAGATATTTATAGGGTTTAACAATGACAACAATTTATGTTTTTATGGGGTTGTCAAGGAGCCCACGACGAAGCTTCTAGAGTTTGGTGAATCTGTGGCCATGAGAAAAAGGTCAAGCGAAATGCTCTTGAGGATGCTCGACATGTACGAGACTCTGTGGGACCTAAAGCTCCACATCGACAATGTTTATGACCACGAATCATGTGCGAGCATGCTGACGCGAACATTTACGACTCTCATTCGGCTCAAGAATTCGACACAGGGGATTTTGAGGGAATTCGAGAATGCAACCGATGAAGAGAATTCAAAGACCCCAGTGCCTGTAGGCATGAGTCATCCACTTACAAGGTATGTTGTGAATTATTTAATTTTTTTGTTTGATTACAAGGAGATTCTCATCAACATAATAGCTAATGATCCCACTGATATCTCCAAGGACTTGTTTGGGGAATTGGATGGACATGATGATAAACTAGGGAGCCCAACCTCTTCTCTCTCAGTGAGACGAATGGATTATTACAAGTCTGCAATGTAAGTTAGATGCGAAATCTAACCTCCATCATTATGCTTCCTTGTAATATATGTTTCTCACGAACAATGTTCATTACATTGTCAAGAAGGTTATGGGTTGGAAGCTCTTAGCACTGCTCGGTTATGGTTGGTGAGGAAGAATCAGGGCAAGATGAGGCAATACGTGGAAAATTACGAGAGAGCCGCCTGGATGAAGGTGCTCAATTGCTTGAGGGATGAAGGAATTCACGTGAGGGGGGTATTTTTCTAGTGGGGTGTCACAACAGTCCTTGGAGAACAGATTCAAGGGTTTCAATTTTGTAATTGAGGAGGCGCTTAGGAAACATTTTGGCTGGATCGTCCCGGATTTGGAGCTTTAGGAGGAGCTTAAGATTTCAATTATAGAGAAGATGATACCGACTTATCGGTCCTTCTTTTTCAGACTGAGGAAAGTATTTGAAAGGTAGGATCCACTCTAACATGTATATTAAGTACAATACTAAAGACCTCAAAACACATCTCTTGGATCTGTTTCACAATAATCCATCATCCTAAGATCAAGGAGATCCAAGATAATTTCAAGGAGATCTAAGAAGGAAGGGGAATATTACTTTGAAATAAATATCATAAGTGAAAGATAGCTTGCAATTAGAAGCATCACATTAAAACCCTTCGAATTAGAGAAATCTTGGTTGTAGGGGTTAAGGTCCTTCAACCCCAGCTATATTTAAATCTAAGTTTGAACATTCTTTTCAATCCTATGAAGGATTGATGATTGTGACTAATTTTCATGTGAGACTATACATAATGGATCTTCTTAATGTCTATTTTTAGTGAACCTGTATTGCCAAGGAAACTAACTGCAGGTTCAGTGGGAATGTATTTCCTCGAATTACTTGTTTCTATGTGTTTTTTGTTGCACACTTCCTAGTTTGGTTGAAATTTTTATTACTATATTGAAATCCAAATAGTTGAGAGAGATTAATGTGTTTCATATTTTTAGTGTATTCTTGTTAAATCTATCAAGAGCATACATATGAAAACTTGTAAAAAAAAAGTACAGAACTAGAAAATTCTTGTTCTCAATACATGAACTCAACTCTCATTCGAATCACATATCTTCATGGAAGCAATGAATACATTATTATATAGCCAACATATTTCTAATTGGATTTTCAATTATTTGACTAACTTCTGATTCTAATCTATTGCCCCTAATAATTTACTTAATAACTTTGAATACTGACTACATCTGTTATTTTGCTACCCTAATTCTGATAACTCATGAACACACAATCTTCTTACTAATTTGTTAGCAATTACTTGATATAATGAAACATTATCCTTAACACTCCCCCTTAATGCTTAATGAGGTGATCCTAAGCATATCCCTCATGTATAGAAACTTCCCCTTTGGTAGTGCTTTGGTGAATATATCCACACTTTGATAATTTGTTGTATGAAACTTTATTTCAATTTCTCCTTTTTCCACATAGTCTCTTATGAAATGGTAGTTGGTATCAATGTGTTTGGTGCAATTATGAAACACAAGATTTTTAGTCATGGCAATGTTAGACACATTATCATAGTAAATAGTTGTGGCATGCTTTTGTTCTTGTTTCATATCTAATAAAAATTTCTTGAGCCAAATTGCTTCACATGTTGTCCTTGCTACCGCAATATACTCTGCCTCTGTAGAAGACAATGAAATAGTTAGTTTTTTATTTGAACACCATGATACTGCACCTGATCCAATGCTGAAGACATAACATGAAAAGCTATTTCCATCATCAATAGATCCAACCCAATCACTATATGTATAACCAACCAACCCAAAATTATCTGATAAAGTATACCAAATGCCATAGTTGCTTGTTCCACGAAGATAACTCAAAATTATTTTTCCTGCTCATAAATGAATCTTACTTGGAATTTCCATGAATCTAAAAAGAAAGCCTACTACATCCATAATATCAAGCCTAGTGGTAGTAAGATACAAAAGGCTTCCTATGAGACTCCTATAGGATCTAGCATCTACATTTTCAACTTCATCTTCTACATAAAATTTTCATTTGTATTCATGTGTGCTCATGGGTTTACAGTTTCCCATTTTCCATTTGTGAAGAAGATCTGGAACATACTTTTCTTGCGAAATAAAAATCTCATCATTCATTTATGTCACTTCTATGCCAAGAAAATAATGCAGCAAATGCAAATCATTCATTTCAAATACAGTCATCATAGCCTACCTGAACTCTTCCACTAACAAATCACTTGAAGATGTGTATATCAAGCCATCTACATATAAGAAAACAATTAGCATATCATGACCATTTGACTTTATATATAATGTGGGCTCATTTTCACTTCTTTTAAATCCCTTTTTCAAAAGATAAGTGTCAATTCTACTATACCATGATCTTGGAGCTTGTTTAAGCCCATAAAGAGCCTTTTCAGTTTGTAGACTTTGTGTTCATTTCCTGCTTGTTCATATCCTTGGAGTTTCTAAACATAAACATATTATTTCAAATCACCATTTAGAAAGGTTGATTTCACATCAAATTTATAAAATAACCATTTATATTTTGTTGACAATGCCAAAACAGTTATGATTGTATCAAATCTTGCAATAGGAGCATATGTTTCATTGTAGTCAATACCTAGTTGTTGAGTATATCCCTTTACCACTAACCTTGCTTTGTGCTTTTGTACAGATCCATTAGCTGCATAATTTGTTTTGTATAACCATTTCACCCCATTGACTTCTTTTCTAGTAGGAGGATCCAAAAGCTCACATATTTCATTCCTTTTAATTGTTTTCATCTCTTCATCCATTGTTTTGCACCAAACTGACTCTTTTCATGCATCTTCATTACATCTTGGTTTTGCTTCAATGTGAGACATCAAAGAAAAATTAGTATACCTATAAATTTCATTTAAGGATTTTGTCTTTCTTGGAGGAGGACTTGGACTGAATGAATTTGCAGAAACAAAATATTCATCTTTTTGTACAATAATACTTGAAGTTTGTTGTTACACATTTTGATTCCACTGCCATTCTTCTTTCTCATCAAAGAACACATCATGATTAATCATTAGTTTTTCAGTTTATGGATTGTACAATCTATAGCCTTTGGTCTCCTCACAATAGCCAATAAAAATTCATTTCACACTTTTATCATCAATTTTTCTTCTCTTTTTAGTAGGAACACGAGCATAAGAAATGCAACAAAATACTCTTAAATGAGAACGTTGAGTTTTATTCCACACCATCCCTAATAAGGGGTAATATTTTGCACACTTCTTGTTGGGAATCTATTAAGAAAATAAACATATGTAGCTGCTACAAATTTAGCCCAAAAAATGTTTGGAAGGTTTTTACCTTTTAGCATGCTGCTAGCTATCTCAACAATTATTCTATTCTTACATTCAACAATGTCATTATGTTGGGGAGTATAACTAGTTGTCAATTGCCTTTGAATGCCATTTATTTTACAATAAGAATCAAAGCCTCTGTCTGTGCGTAATATTTTTAGAGAATAGCCACTTTGCTTTTCCACAACAACTTTAAATTGTTGAAATATGACAAATGCATCAAATTTTTCCTTAATGAAATATACACATGTTCTTCTGCTAAAATCATCCACAAAAATAATGAAATAATTATTTTTGTTGAAAGAAAAAGTTTACATAGGACCACATATATTTGCATGCACTAGCTCCAATGTTTTACTTGCTCTCCATGATTTTCCTACTAGAAATGAATCGTTATGTTGCTTACTATGAACAAACCCTTCACAGAATTTATCAATAGAACTAATAAGGGGTAACCCTTTGACCATTTGCTTGTTATATAACAATTTCAAGCCTTTCATATTCAGATGTCCATACCTCATGTTCCATAGCCAAGAACTATCATCATAAGCAACATTTAATGTTGTACTTGCTTCACAAGGGAGATTGAAAGCAAAAATATTATTTTGCTGCATATTAGTCTTCACAATAATTTTTCTATGATCATATTTATCATAGATTATGCATTGTTTGTTATTAAAAACAATTAAATATCAATTTTCAAGGAGTTGCCCCACACTCAACAAATTATGTGCTAGACCAAGAACATATAAAACATAATGTGCTTTGGTTTTCATTGTTTTTTCTTCACGTCAACTGTTCCCTTACCTTTAGCTTCAACTAGCTTGTCATCTCCCAAGAGTACATCAGATTTTCTAGATCCATCTATATTCACAAAGCCATATTTGTTTCATGTCATGTGATTGTTGCAACCACTATCCATAAGTTACACCTCCTTGGAAACATTATTAGTTGAATCACAAGCCAAGAATAAAGTGCCAACCTCTTCTTTTTCTTCAGAAAAATTAGCTTGTTGTTTTTGTTTTTTCCAAAAATTTCGTTCATAATGGCCAAATATTTTACAATAAAAACACCAAACTTGGGATCTACTAAATATTTTACCTCCATCATTATCATCATTACCTATTCTTTTGTTGTTTGCAGAAAAAATTCTTCCTCGGCCTCTGCCTCCTCAGTATGTTTGTCCTCTTCCTCTTCCACGAGTGTTTTGGATTTCGTCATGGGAGGAATTCTCACGTTCATGACTTTTGTCTTTGGAAACATTTTGTTTTGCTTGAAAAGCTTGTTCAATAGATTTTTTAGAAGATCTATTCATTATTTTCTTGTGAGATTGAAGAGACACCATTAGCTCATTCACAAACAACTGAGTTAGAATCTTAGACTCCTCAATAGCAACAACAACCCCATCAAATTTTGCATGAAAATTTCTTAAAATCTTCTCAACAATCTTTTGATCTTTTAAATATTCTCCATAAGACCTAATTTCATTCACTATTCCCATAACTCTAGTGAAAAAATCTTGAATAGATTCAGATTTTTGCATGCACAAAGTTTCAAATTATCTTCTTAAGGACTGCAACTTAACAATTTTTGCCTTATTCATTCCCTATTATGCTTACATAAACACATCCCATGCCTCCTTTGATTTTGTTACTCCAACTAGTCTTGGAAAAATCGAATCATGCACTGCTTGCTAGATTAGGAAGAGAGTCTTTGAATCCTTTTTACGATTTTTCTTTCGCTGTGTTCTCTGGTCTTGAGTCGAGTGGGAAAGTGTTTGAGCATCTTGTTCTGTATAGTCATTTTCTATGAAATCCCACAAGAAAATTAATGTTTTCATCTTAATGCTCCAAAAACCAAAGTTCTCACCTTTAAACATTGGTATTGTGACTGAGAAATATTCATACTTTTGCATTTGTTGGCCATTGTTGCTAATGGCTGAGCACTCCACCAATAAATTGAATCTTCATAAGCTTCACAAAATTATGAAAACTCTTGCCAATGGCTTTCACAAAATCTTGAAATCTCTTGCCAACAACACGCACTTTACATACAAATAAACTATACAAATAAACTATCTTCACCTAACTCTGATAACACATGTTAAATCTATCAAGAACATATATATCCAAACATGTAAAAAAAATGAACAAAAACTAGAAAAGTCTTGTTCTCAATGCATGAACTATTATATAGCCAACATATTTCTAATTGGATTATCAATTATCTGTCTAACTTCTGATTCTAATCTACTATGCCTAATAATTTACTGAATAATAACTTTGAACACTGACTACATCTATTATTTTGCTGCCCTAGTTCTGATAACTCAGGAACACAAAATCTGGTAACTAATTTATCAACAATTATATAACATAATTAAAAGTTATCCTCAACAATCCTACGTTCTAAAAACTCTACTCTTGCTTGTACATTACACAAGCTCATGGCAAGAGAGAGGTTGTAGCTTTTTATTGCAGCGAGGGTTATGATTTTTTCAAAGCTAGTGGCATTCAGATTACCCTTCATTTACCAAAGAATGGCTTTCGATATTTAACCATACGCACTGATCTCTTCTAATTAAGCATCATTTTCAAAACATACAAAGTAGGGAAACTAGACTATGAAGACCTTTTTGAGGATTGAGTCTAACTTGCATATTTATTTTTTTGAGGATTGAGTCTAACTTGCATATTTATTTTTCAGTAGTTTTCAGCACTGCGCAAGTATAAGTCATCTTCAATTTCCTTTCCTTAGGAATGGAATAAACAACATTTGTTCTAAAACTGGCAACAACTTTTAGATTCAATTTTAGGTATTTGTCTATGTTTTCGTAGGCAAAGGTGTTATGAAATTTACAAGTTTCTTTGAATGGATGTGTCAATTAAAAGATAATATCCACGCTAGAAGATATCTTAACAAAGCTAATATGTGCTCTGTACTAGATATTTTTGAGTCAATTTTGTCCAAACATTTATGGGATCTGAAAAAATCAAATGTTTTAAAAATGATCAAAAATACAGTCAAAATTGCTAAAATGAAGCATTATATCACCTGTTTCTACCTCGGACAAATATCATCTGATTCAAAACATAGTTCGACTACACGTGCATAAAATCCCATGTTTGTGCTATTCAGAATGCCAAGACTGCCACATGCCAAGACTGTTTTTTGTCCCTTTCGCGAAAGGTATGTAAGATTCCATGTTTCACAGTCCACACTCCAACGAGATAAAAGTTAGAACTTGATTTCTAGTTGTGTGTGTCACCATTTATTCCTAGCGAATGGGACTTGCCATGTTTCTGAGACGTTGCCATTTCCAAAAGGATTTCGTTAATGGGTGGAAAAATACGCTCAGGAACATGGTGGGTCGCCATGTGAGGGGCAAAGATTCTATGCACTAGAAACTCGATGTGTAACCATTTTGGGGTTGTCCCTTTCCATTCAAAGACGACTGTATTTTTCAAACCAGTTTTTGAATATTGTAGGGATTTATTTCCATCAGTATGAAACGAAGCATTGGAAGATTTTATAAAGGCTAAGCTAGGGAGTCACTTTGCCTTTCTTATTGGCGGCTTTACAAAGCGTTATGAATTTTTTTTTTACCCTCTCTTTTTAATGGCACTATGGAATTTACATTGATTCTAAACCCATAACATGGGCTATTATTTATGGAGGTAGAACTCATGGATTTAAATGGAGAAAAACAACAAATTAAAAGTGAATTAAAATCTATTAAAAAAATTATAACATAAAAGCTGTAAATTAAATTGAAATTAAAATATCAAAAAAATTTAATTAAGAACTTTATTGTAGATATATTTATATTTTAGGGTTTTGAGTATGTCTTAAAATTGTTGTTGCTTGGTTAAGAGTTTGGTTTTTAGATGGAAGGAATCAAGTTAATGGTATATGACAGATGTCAAGTGGCATAATTTTCTTTATATAAAAGTGATAAATCAAAGTGTATTAGCCAATAGTAACTAATGATGTATTAATAATAAATACATTATATCGAAAATGGTATTAAAAAACAAAACTTAAAAAATTGTAATTATATACATATATATGAGTATAAATTTTTGACTATGCATATTATGTAAGGATTATAAAAAGTTGTATAGGTTTAAAAAAAATATGTGTTTTTAATGCTAATCTTTTGTTTTCAGGGTATAAATTTTTGACAAAGCATATTAGGTAAGGATTATAAGGTTTTTGGTTTACATATCAACTTACTTACGTCCATTTTATGACAATAGTGTATATATAATGGTTATAGTAGTAGGGCACAAAACTAACTCATATCTTGTAAGTCTTGAGATCATCCTGGTTGATTTTAGTTGCTCAAAATAATTTTTTATTTTTATTTTTAAATATAATGTTGATTCGGATTTAAATAAGAACGCAACAAAATACAGCGATAACCATATACACAGAGATGCAGAAGAAATAATAATTCATTTCATTAATGTAAAATACTGAAATATGCTTATAAACAGAAATGGAAATAAACCAGCTAGGGCGATGGTAGCTTATCTCTTAAAAGAGATGTGGCAGCTACATGCCTTTGAACTGTGTTACAATGAGGCTTGAAGGCCTATTTATTGTTGAGAAACAATGAAAAACCCTAAACATCCAAAAAACTAACCCTAGAAGATGAAACGCCAAACTGTGGGCCCCATTTGGGTAAACTGATACATCAATTTCCCGGTGTCGTAACTTTGGCATACGATCTCTGTTTGACGTGCACAAAATCTCGTTAGAAACATCTATCCGAGAAATACAACTTTGGAAAGAGTAACAATGGTCCATGGATTGGACTCCACGGACCAATGCTGCTCCCAGTTTTCCCAAAAAATATCGTTTAGGACCTCAAAACGGCTCTGGAAGTTCAAGGCCCGAAAAACTGCTAAAAATAGCAAAGTGTGCTACAATTTAGGAAACTGAAAAATTGAAAGAGACAGTTGTGGGGGTCCAAGTGGGATAGGTGGGTGGCCACCAACATCCACCTGGATCAAATGTGTATATGGAAATTAAAATGTTATTTTAAAGTTTAACAAGATAAGATTTGAATCTTAAATTTCATGGTTTTACATAATGCTTTATAACAAGGCAATTGAAAATTAAACTGTAGTAGTGGGATAATTTGCAAAACTATATTTAATAATTAATTTCTATTTCCATTATTATATATTTTTAATATTAATTTTATATTTTTTTTCTTACTTTATAAAATTGTGAAATCACATATTTTAATTTTTATTTTTAATATTAATTTTATAATTCTTTTCCACTTGATAAAATTTTGAAATCACACCTTAAAATTGATATAAAAACTTTTAAATAATTAATTATCTTTAATAATAATAACAACAATAATAATAAATTAAAAAAATTGTATATTTATATTTATGTAAATAAAATTACCGACTTAATCACTCTCAAGTTAAATGTGAATTAGTTAACTCATTCTACCATATAAGGAAATATAGGAAAGCACCTCATCTTTTACTTTTTCCATTTTGTTAAAATAAACCTATTCAAAATTATTTTTGTAAGATTCCGACTAGGTTTAACTCAACATGACCTCTCTTAATTTTCCAATAACTTCTTTTTACTTACAAATAACTTATTTTGAGTAATTTTTTTTCCAAAAACAACTAAAATTTAATTATTCAATTTCAATTGGTTGAACATACACAAAATAATAAAGTAAGATAAATCATATATAAATAAAATTTGTGTGATCCTTCATTTTTATTTTTTAATAGGTTTTATGGACTTCTCATAACTATTAGCCAATAACACCAAAATAAAACAATTCTTATTGTAAAAATTGTACTAGATCAAAAGATTCTACCTATGAAGGTTGTCTCTGTAAGTCTGAAACATGAGATTCTTCAACAAATACTTGGGCTTGAGAAACTAAGTTTAACATTATTTGAATGGACTAAATCTTAAAGATTGTACTAGATCAAAAGATTCTACTTGTGAAGGTTTCCTATGTAAGTTTGAAACATGATATTCTTTAGCAACTACTTGGGATTGAGTGGACTAAGAAGCTTCATTAGAAAATGGTTCTAGAGTTTGTAAGCTAATATTTGTGTGAATATTTTCCTACAATTCATTTAATGGGGTTTTCTTTCTAGCATCAAATTGTTGATAGACAAGAATATTCCTCATTAACTAAGGGAGAAGTACTAGATGGCACCTTTCGATTAATATCTAGATCGATCAACAATTGAAAAAAGAAGATGTAAGTACAAATTCTCTAAAGAGGAAAAACTCTAAGCTAATATTATACGTAAAATACCTTTAAAATTAACTAAATGTAATCTATACTAAATACTTATCCAAGCCAATAGCATAAAACTATTTCAGAAATAGATGCAAGAAAAAATATGAGTTATTAAGACTGCAAAAACAATTCAGAAACTCAATAACATTTTAAACACATGTAGATAAATTGTTAACCAATAAGAAATTATAAATTATTGGGATAGGATGAAATGAGCTCTTATATCCCACTCATAAAAACTAATGAATATTATCATATTATGGAAAGAAATTGCTCATAAAAATAAATAAATGAAAAATCATACATTTGATACAAATGTTGTCATATAATATTTAATAATAAAGAACTAGATTCTGTTAAAAAATGTAGCAAGAAAGGCTCAATTTGACTTTAGCCTTAGTCAAATTGAGTAAATCAAATTTCCACATCATCAGGACAACTTGGAGGCAGTTAACTAGTGTGACATGGCTCTTGTCACTTAGCTCAATAAATTCGAGTTAGAGAGCTTAGAGTTCAGTTATGCATGTGTGATTGCTAAATTTTAGCAATCAAGTTCAGTTATTTTCAATTGTATTCAATTAATTTACCTCTAACTATTGATAGAGGTAGTTGAAGGTCAATTATCCAGTGGCACAACAGTCTAACTCAGAGATATGTTAGTTAATTGATTAATCAACCCAAAATAGCTAGTGCATGCAAGGAATTTGAATTCCTTAGTTGAAGTGGAGATGAAAAGGTAGTGTAACATTAATTGTAGACTAGTTTTGAGTGTACAGGTGTTGCATGAGTCATGAGATCAATCCTTGGAAATTGCATAAGAAAATTGGAGGAAATTCCTATATTTTAGTGGTTAATTTCCTCAGGAACGGTGCAAGGAAATAGGAGGTTGGAGGAGAAAATGATTAGCAAAGTTTTGGCCAAAGTTTATCATTCAACAGGGAGAACAATTATTCTTTTGCTCAAAGCTGGTGTAAGAAATTGTAATAGTTTCTCTACTCAACTGACTAATTCAAAGAGACTTGAGGGGCTTTCCCTGGTTGGGTTACCCTATAAATTATTGCATACTTGTGGTTTTTCTTATTTAATGTCTATGCATGTTGTTCTAAATTGTTATTTCCATACCGCATATTAGTAGAGTATAATTTTTTCCCTTGTTTTTCAGTTTCAAATCTTGAGTAGTTACAATTTCTATCAAATTTCTACATGGTATCAGAGCCCTGAAATCACATTAGAACCAATATTCTAAACTTGTCTCTTAGGATTTTCAAATTTTCAACTTCTGTGCAAAAATTTTTCTTCAGGATCGGGAGAATGTCTTTCAACGGACTGAGATTGAAGTATGCCCTGGAGAGTAGCTCAATTTTCATAGGTTGGAAGGATCGAATGGAAGCAATGCTTGATGATAATGGTGTGTTAGAATATGTTAAAATTGACATGGAAAAAATCCAACCGTCTAATCCACAACAATTAGCCCAATGGTAGAAGGATGTTGTAAAGGCTAAGATAATTCTTCTGGAAGGTGTGAAAGACCATGGGGTGTCAAATCTCCATGGAAAAGAGACACCTTCTTTTATGTTGAAGACATTGACTGAGCTATTAGAAAATAGTAGTGACCATAAAAAATTGGCCCTAAAAGAAAAACTTCGAAACATTAGAATGCAGAAGAATGACATTATTCCACAATATCTCTATAAGTTTACACAAATTCGAGATGAGCTTAGAGGGGTTGGGGTGAATGTTGCTGAAGATGACCTAGTGAGCTTGGCTCTTCTAGGCCTTCCAAAATCCTCGCATAGCTACCAGGACTTCATGAATGGAGGGGAAAAATTATCGAATTGGGAAAGGTTGTGGTTTGATTTGGTTCAAGAAGAGTTCTAGGGAAATAACAAGGATGGAGCATCATCCAAATCTAAGGATGAAGAGAATTTTGCATTGGTTGGAAAGGGGAAGAAGGGCATATGAAATAAGACCCAGAGAAAACCTAAATCTATCCAAAATAATGGCAAGAAGAAATACTCGAGCAAGATAAAATGCTTCCACTGTCACGAATACAGGCACTATGAAACAAAATATTCGCACAAGAAGTATACCAAGAAGCCTTCAGGAGGTGAAGCAAGTGAAGTACTGGCTTCACAATCCAAATTAGACTTCACCCTGATAGCATGCATGGCCAACAGTACTATGGGGAGTGTGTGGTACCTTGATTTCGATGCCTCATTCCATATGACAAGGTACAAGGAGTTTTTCAGTAGCCTAGAGGAGAAGGATCTCCAAATGCATATTGAAGTGAGGGATGATGGGAGGTACAATTCTATAGGAATTGCTATTATCACCTTCAAGAGGGAGAAAGCCTCTCCTCTTCACCTCAAAGATGTTATGTTTGTACCTGGGTTGAAGAAGAACTTGATCTCTATAACAGTATTGGAGGATAGAGGCTATGATGTTATTTTCAGTAAAGGGAAAGCCTTTTTGAGACACATAGCTACAACAAAATTAAAGCATATCTACATTTCAGTGAAGAACATATACAAACTTGACATGGGAGATTGCACTGCATTGAGCAGTAAGGCTGAAACAGTGCAGATTCGAGATGTTGGAGAACTCTAGCACAAGAGATTTGGTCATCTACACCATGTGCCTTAAAAATCATGCAATAAATTACCGCCGATATCCATAAAGGCTCTCTTGACCAGAAGTATGTCTGCAAGGGTTGCACATTGGGGAAATATGTACAAAATCTTCTTTCCATGGACGATATAACAGAGAAGATGCAATCTTGGAGCAAGTCCACTATGATGTTTGTAGACTCTTTTTGACAACCTCCATAGTGAAACATAAGTACTATGTTATTTTTATTGATGATTTCTCTAGGAAATGTTGGATATTCTTCATGAATTGGTTGAGAAGGAGACTGTGAGGGAGGTGAAGGCTCTCAGGAGCAACAATGGAGGTGAATCTGTTATGCATTCCTTCAAGGATTTTTTTTCCAAATAAGGTATTCGAAGAGAACTGATAGCACCCCATAACCCACAACAGAATGGAGTAGCTGAAAGGAATAACATGAGCATACTAGGATAAAAAAGGGCCATATTGCATGATCATGGGCTACCATTACATCTCTGGATAAAAGCATGCAACACCATAGTCTACTTGCAAAATTGGATTCCTCATATAATACTTAGCATGATTACACTAGAGGAAGATTTCCTTGGGAGAAATCCTAATGTGTCTCATTTCAGAGTTTTTGGAGCTTCAGTTTATTGTCATGTCTCCAAGGATTTGAGGAAGAAACTTGATCCTTCTAAAGATTTGAGATTTTTTGTAGCATACACTAAAACTCCACACAATTACCAAGTGTATTTACCTTCACTGAGGATGATAGTTGTGAGAAGAGATGTCAAGTTCAATGAGGATAATGCTATGAGATGTTATCTATAATGAAATCTGAGTATCCCACCAGAGAAGGAGCTTATAGGTGCAAAGGAGGAGCCTCAAGATGAGCTTCATG
Organism: Pinus tabuliformis; assembly: GCA_031772625.1. Taxonomy (NCBI): domain Eukaryota; kingdom Viridiplantae; phylum Streptophyta; class Pinopsida; order Pinales; family Pinaceae; genus Pinus; species Pinus tabuliformis. The sequence goes on along the minus strand of CM062810.1, from coordinate 729,337,769 downwards.
AGGTTTTGGAGCAGCTACATGTAATGGAGAAAAGAAGAGGGAGAGTGGAGGCACCCACTCAACTAGAATCTTCCAAAGAGGGGAGAAAGAGAACCAAACGCATTGATAGATTGTTTTAGGATTCTAGGGAGAATGTGGGAGCCCCTACATCACAATGCAGGTAGAGAAGGTCACCTTATAGGTACACTGGTTACATGGATCTCATGAAAGAGCTCATTGGGATAAATCCTTATTCATTTGAGGAAGCAGTTTATCATCTTGTTTGGATTGATGCCATAGTGGAAGAATACAAATCCATCATAAAGAATAATGTATGGGAGGGGGTTTCAAGACTAGAAGAGAAATCAATGGTTGGTTCTAGATGGTTCCAGATTTGTGGCCAAAGGATTCTCTCAGGAGGAGGGAGTGGACTATGAGAAAAAAATTTCACGAGTTGCAACATATTCCTCAATCATATCCATTCTAGCATTGACTATGAAAATGGGGTGGAAAATCCACTAGATGGATGTGAAGACCGCCTTTCTCAATAATGTTGTTGAGGAGGAAATTTACATAGAGCATCCAGAAGGATTTGATACATGATTGGGAGTCGCATGTGTGCTGTCTCAAGATAGCATTGTATTGTCTCAAACAAGCACCCCAAACATGGTACACATGGATTGACAATTATCTCAGTGGATTGGGCTTGACAAAAAGTGAAGAAGATGTGAACCTTTATCACATTGTGGTAGATGGTAAGTTGCTTATTCTTTTTTTGTATGTTGATAATTTAATATTCACAGGTGATGAGTAGCTAATCCACTCTTGAAAAGAGGATCTTGAAATGGAATTTGAGATGAAAGACATGGGCGTAATGCATTATTTCCTCAGGTTTCAAGTATGGAAAGGTGATGGTGAATTATTTTTGTCTTAGGGTATTGGTGGGAAAAGTTCCCTAAGGGAAGGGTTGAAATCCTCAACAGAGGAGGATAAAATCATCAACAAAAGAAAACTCAATCAAGCATCAAAACATTTGAACTATCAATCATGGATTTGGATAAATACCAGAAGTTCCTACGTTTGAATGTGTTCCCATAGGGACCAAACCCTTTGCTTCATACAGGATGTGCAGACCTACAAATAAATCATAGAAGCATATACATAATAAATAATTTGATGTGTGTTATGAAACCAGCTCACAAAAAGATAGAAAAGAGAGATCCACGCCTTAGAATTCAGCCTCTTCGAGGGGGAAACCTCCTTTACATTACAATGAGCAATTCTTGGATGATTCAAATGAAAAAACCTCCTTTCTATATATAGGAGTCTAAGGAGTCACAATATAACCTATCCGACCTAACAATAATAATATAAAGCCACAAAAATAATAATAGAGAGATTTTATGGGGCACAGTAATAACAATAGGGGCACAACAATATTAATAAGGGATACAACTACAATAGTAATGGGGTAAACACTAGTATTATAGGGACCTAGCATGCCCCTCTCCTTCAAAAAAAGTGTTGTCCTCAACACTTCAGTAGTTCTGGATGCTTTTGTATAAAATTCTCATCCTCCCATGTGGAATCTTCAACGGATAAGTTCTTCCACTTGATAAGATACTCCGAAATTGATCAATTTCATAACTGCCGAGTTCTTGTTTCTGTGACTGCTTCTGGTTCCAATATAATTTTTCCTTCCTCGTCAAGTTCTGGCAATATTGTTTGAACTAGGAGCTTGTCGCCTATATCCTTCTTTAAAAATGAAACATGGAAAACTGGGTGCAATCGAGAAGCTGCAGGAAGCTCCAATTTGTATGCCATAGTACCAATCTTTTGCAACACCTTGTACGGACCATAATACTTTGGTGATAATTTATTATCCTTCTTAGCTTGCTTGAGGGACATTTTCTTATATGGTTGTAGCCGTAGGAATACCCAATCACCTACATCAAAAATTCTTTCGCTACGATGTTGATCTGCCTGTTGTTTCATTCTATTCTGTGCCAACACAAGGTTATCCTTTAAGAGTTGGAGGACATGTTTTTGATGTTCGATGTGATGTTCCACTGCTTGAACCTTAGAATTTTCTCTTAAATATGATGTGGTGGATGGTGGCTGATATCCATAAAGTGATAAATGGGGTCATTTTTGTTGTTGTATGGAAGGAAGTGTTATACCACCATTCAACCAGAGGCAACCATTTGACCCATTGTGTCTGTTTATCAGATACAAAGCAACGAAGATATCCTTCCAAACATTTGTTTACTATCTCAGTTTGCCCATCAAATTGAGGATGATAAGATGAGCTATGAGCTAAATAAGTACCAAGACAAGAAAATAATTATGTCCAAAAATTTCCAGTGAAAATGGGATCTCTGTCACTTACAATAATCTTTGGGTTTCCATGTAGCTTTTGAATTGTTTCCATAAATGTAGTAGAAAATGTACTAGCTTTAAATGGATGTGATAATGCACAAAAGTGTGCATACTTGGTAAGTCTGTCAACTACCACCATGATGACACTCTTTCCCTCAGACTTGGGTAAACCTTTGATAAAATCCATTGAAACCTCCTCCCAAGCTTGGCTTGGAATGGACAAAGGTTGTAATAGACCTGGTGTCTTAATTGTTTCAACTTTATTTTGTTGGCAAACCAAACATTCCACCACAAACTTTTGAATATCTGATTTAAGGCCCTCCCAAAAAAATTCCTTCTTAACCCTGTGGTAAGTTTTTAAAAATCCTGAGTGCCCTCCCAAGGGAGAAGTGTGCAATTACATAAGAATCTTTTGTTTTAGCTGGGAATTCTTACAGAGATATAAGCGATCTTTGTACCATAACGAATCATTTTTGAGCCAAATGTATCAGATGTACTGGAGTCTTGTTGTAACTTTCGAATAAGTGCCCATACTTCTTCGTCATTCTTCCATTCCTCCCTTGCTTCGTTTATCCAATCTGGTTGGATAATAGAAATGGCACACAACAATTCTTCCACATCCTCATCCTTTCTTGAGAGTGCATTTGCCACCACATTTTGCTTCCCTTTTTTGTAGATGATTTCAAAGTCATAACCCAACATCTTTGTGACCCACTTTTGTTGCTCTTCAGAGAATAATCTTTGTTCTAAAAAGTATTTAAGGCTATCATGATCCGTTTTTACCTTGAAGTGTCTTCCCATTAGGTAGGGCCGCCATTTCTTAAGTGCATGGAGTATTGCCAACATTTCCTTCTCATAAATAGCTTTGTGTAAAAACTTTCCCTTGATTGGACAACTTTCGAAAGCAATGGGTCTTTCATCTTGCATTAAAATAGCACCAATTCCATTTCCTGAAGCATCACATTCCACAATAAAGGTTTTTGTGAAGTCTAGTGTAGCTAAGACCGGTGCTTGGCACATTGGCCCTTTAAGATGCTCGAAGGCCTTTGTTGCTTCTGGAGTCCATGAAATTGCATCTTTCTTCAATAATGTTGTAAGAGGTGCTGCTATTCTCCAATAATTCTTAACAAACTTGCGATAATACCCTGTCAACCCGAGAAATCCTCGCAGATGCTTTATGGATGTGGGGATTTTCCATTCCTTAATGGCTTTAATTTTGCTAGGGTCTACCTTAACTCCTTCATGAGATACAATATGACCCAGATATTCCACCTCTTGTACTCCAAAGAAACATTTGGATCTTTTTTCATATAATTGTTTCTCCTCCAATAGTTGTAGCACCCTGTCAACATGTTCAACATGATCCTTCCAAGACTTGCTGTAGATTAGTATATCATCAAAAAATACTAACACAAATTTTCTAAGGAATGGTTTGAAAATGGAATTCATCAAACCTTGAAATGTTGAAGGTGCATTGGTAAGGCCAAAAGGCATGACCAAAAATTCATAATGACCCTCATGAGTTCTAAATGTTGTTTTCGGAATGTATTCAGTCTTCATTCTGATTTGATGATATCCTGAACGAAGATCCAACTCTGTGAAGTAAATTGATCCATGCAATTCATCCAGTAATTCATCAATGACAGGAATGGGAAACTTATCTTTAATAGCGAGCTTGTTGAGCTCCCTATAATCCAGACACATGCACCATGATCCATCCTTCTTGTGCACCAATACTACTGGAGCAGAGAAAGAACTTTGACTCGGTTGAATTATACCAGCCTCTAGCATTTCTGCAACCATACGTTCAATTTCACTCTTTTGGGCATAGGGATATCTGTACGGCCTGATGTTTGGAGGAACACTTTCGGGAATCAGATGAATAGCATGATCATGATCACGAATAGGTGGGAGACCTTTGGGAGTCTCAAATACCTTGGAATGATTGTCCAAGACTTTTTGGAGATTTGGAGAAATAGATGATTCCAATGTGGAAACATCTAGCGAACATAATTGTGCAATTACACCTCTTTGTTCCTTTTTTGGAAGCTTTGTCATACCGTTAGAGCTGATTGTCTTTCCCAGTTTCCTGCAATACCCCTTAATTCAACTTCTTTTCCTTCCTCAGAAAATTTCATGAAAAGTTCTTGAAACTTAAAAGCTATTGTACCGAAGGATTGTAGCCATTGGACTCCTAGTACAACATCAGCACCTCCCATTGGAATGGAAAGCATTGGGCTAGTCAATACATATTCTCCCATGGATAGCTTGATATTATGGCACTTTCCAGAGCAATTTATTGTTCCTCCATTTGCAACCATCACTTGACACTCTGGTGCTGGATATAAGAAGCAATTCAATTCTTTTGCTACCTTACAATGAATAAAATTGTGGGTACTTCCTGAATCGATCAACACTATTACCTTTTTCTTCTTGATTTGTCCTTCTATCTTGATGGTTTGAGGAGTGGTAATTCCCGCCAATGCATTACAAGATATGGTCGGATTCATTTCTTCTTTATCTAGGCTTTGTTCCTAGAGTATATCCTCTTATTTTGACCTTTCTTGCTCCTTTTCTTCTTCCTCTTCACAATCTATGTAGAATAATTTCTTCTTGGCAAACTTATGACCTTTAGTGTATTTGCTATCACAACTATAACAAAGCCCTTTTGCTCTTTTTTCTTCCAATTGTTGTGGTTTCAACCTTATAGGTTGTGGAAGACTAGGGGCAACAACACTTCCATCTTTATAGTTGTGAGTGGTATGCTTCCTAGTTTCCATAATTTTGCTTTCCATTTTTCTTGCTAACTTAAATGCCTTCTCTAATGAATCAGGTTCCCAAAGGCGAACATCATGTTGGATATTATCCTTTAAAGTCCCTATGAACACATCAATCCTATGCTCCTCTGGAATATTTTTTACCCTTATGTTCAATTTTTGGAACTCCTCAATGTGCTCCATTATTGAACCCTTTTGTTTGAGACTTATCAATTGGCTAAAAAAAGTGTTGCTTTTTGTATCCTCATAATGCGCTGTCAATTCTTCCGTAAAAATTGCCCAAGTGATAATTTGTTTACAAGAGCAAAGCCATTGATACCATACAAATTGATTTGGTTCCAAATATAAAGTTGCAATACGTACCTTTTGTGTGTTTTTCACATTATTGAGATCAAAAAATTGCTCCATCTGTAATGTTCATGTTGCGGGATCCTTGCCATCAAACTTCCTCATATCGATTTTTGGAATATGGTGGGTCTTCGATCCAACATTAGAGTCTATGGAATCACGATTAACATTCTTTTTATTCTCATCATGAGTTTCCTTTACTACCCTTTCACCATTAGTGACCATTTCTTGTAGCAACTTATTCATATTTATCTTCAATTCTTCCATCTTATCATCCATGCCATCAATTTTAGCGTCCATGCCATTCATCTTAGCTTCCATGCCATCCATCTTAGCTTCTACACCTTTATTTAAACAATCCATCTTAGCTTCTACACCTTTCTTTAAACCATCCATCTTAGCTTCTACATATTTCCTTAAACCATCCATCTTAGATTCTATTGCTTTTTGTGCAAGTGACACTTGTTGCACTTGGTCTCGTAATTTTGATATATCATGTTGCATTTATTCCTCTTCTTCATAATTCATGCTAGAGCTTTCAGGTTTCTTACTAGGTGTTTGCATTTTCTTTCCTCGAGGCATCAATTACCGATTCAAACTAATTTTTCAAACCAAGCTTATGCAAAAAATTTAAAAAAACTACACACCTTTCTTCACTTTGTAGAAGCTTGATATTAAATCTGATGTATCTCTACAATTTTGGATCATCCAGTTCTAAAATTGCGACCCATAGTAGCCCTCTGTGTCCTCTTTCCAATGCCACCAGTCTGATCCAAGTTGGATTCTCCAAGGAAGAGTTATGCACAATCTCCCAAGATGACCTGATTATAGACTAGTTCAATAGAGCGAACTTGTACGACATGCCACGAGGCACTGTTTCGACCTTCGAATCTGAAAAAGATATACAAAAAACTACAGTCCGTCCTATTTTTGTACCTTCTTATGAAATTTCAATATGATTCTCAGAGAGAAAGTTATGACGCTTTTCCGCAGGTCACCTGTTTGCAATGTAATTCAGGAGTCTGCAAAAAGACCAACTTCCTCAGATCATATCTCCGCAAATATAGCGTGAAAAGCTCTGAAATTCGAGCCAGAGATTCAACGCGATTTCTTCTCAAGTGGGTTTTTTTTTTATCTTCTAAAACATCACAGGAAAAAGGTTATAGCGAAAATGCCACGATGACCTGTTTCGAGTAGCGAAACCCTAGAATCCAAAGCTCTGATACCAAATGTTATGAAACCATCTCACAAAAAGATATAAAAGAGAGATCCACACTTTAGAATTCAACCTCTTCGAGGGGGCAACCTCCTTTACACTACATAAATGAGCAATTCTTGGATGATTCAAATGACAAAACCTCCTTTCTATATATAGGAATCTAAAGAGTCAAAATATAACCTAGCCGACCTAACAATAATAATATAAAGCCACAAAAATAACAATAGAGGGATTTTATGGGTCACAGTAATAACAATATGGGCACAATAGGGGCGCAAAAATATTAATAAGGGATACAACTACAATAGTAATGGGGTAATCACTAGTATTATAGGGACCCAACAATGTGCATACATAAAAATATGTTAGATCAACACATATAAACATTCAGATTATCATTCATAAGATGAAAACATATATAGGGAACAAGATATGAGCTTCTTTATTGATTAACAATAATAAGTATAGGATAGATACAACCTAGTCCAAGCCAAAGGCACTGATGAAGCATTCCTACGAATTCGTCCAACCCAAACCATGAAGACAACCTCTCTAATAGGTGCAAGAAGATGATAGATAAGGATGTTGAGCATCTTTGCAAAGGAAACTAGGGTTTCCTAGAGATTAGGAGTGCAGGAGGCACGGGAAAAGCATACTTGATCTGGAAAAAACAAGTATAATGTTGATATCCTTCTTCTCTTGTTGTAATTAATCCTACCCATGGGGTGTATATATACCACCTCAAATTGGTTATTTAAGTTAGGCCACAGGATCTTGTAGGTGGACTCTCAGTAAAACCCGTAAATCCCACACAAAAAATATAATTTTATTTTATTTTATTTATATTTTAAAAGGTATATGTAAGTATCGTATTATGGGACCCACGTATGTACACTTTTTTGTATGGGAAGAGGCATGTATGGATTTGGAAATACTATTTTTTAGTATAAAGTCAAGTCAGCATGGGAAACTGGACTTCTCATGGCCATAAAAGAGCATCAGGTCTACAGGAGTGTTGAATGATGCTATAATAGATGCCCTCTAATATATGAGATCATAAGGGAACATGGTGGTTGAAATATATTAAGTATAGAGAGAAGAGTCATCCTAAAACCTGGGAGGAGATCACCAAATTCCAACCCATAAAATACCTATGGAAGGAGTAATAAAGAAAACACATGTCTAAGGCAGGCATTCTTATGCTCAGAAGTATTAAAGGATTTTCGTTGATCAAGTATAATGTGGATCCAAAATGTATACATATTTGTATAGAATGAGTTGAAGAATACATAGTGGATCATTAGATCATAGCCATGAAAGAACACAATAGATTTATATCTCAATATCACATATAGAAGAATGTTTGATCAATGATGTTGCATAACTGATCCTCATAAAAGTACTAAGTCATAAAGGTCGAATAGTGGTACTGCATAAACTCAAGTGTTAACGTATAAGATACTTCTATGAAAGACTACAACATATAGACCTGATAGGTGTCACTGACAGAAAAATGAAATAGTTTTCAAGTGAACCAAGATGTTGACATAACCCGAGGTCTTCATTCACCGTGTATGGTACATTTCTAAACCATGGGAATTAATGCACTGAAGTCGACCATGTGATAAATTGTTTTATTATTGGTCATTATTGTATATCGTTAACAAACGCAAGACAACTCACCAATAATTATAATGAGTGTTAATGTACCCCCGTACAATCTAACAAGTGTGAATAGATGTGTTGAAGTCGAACACTTGAAATAATCCACCAATCATGAGACATTGATGTATTCTCACTGTCGATAGTGAAGGAGTCTGCCAATGATGACTACAAACCCTAAGGTACTGAAAAAAGAATGTTAGACCTTGTTCCAACATAAATGAGTTGGAGTCAATGGGAAAATATATGTTGGAAGTTAGGAATTAAGGCATCCCACTTCAACCAACATGAATGTAACCCACAGGCCAATAATTTGGAAGAAATCATGCGAAGAGAGATGAACTAACCATTCTAAAGTACATTTTTGGCATGCACAAGATGTGGCTAGTGCATGACAGAAATCATCTAAACCAACCAATAATTAAAGTTGACATAGAGGCGAGGAATCCACCAATAGGGTCAAACAGAAAGCAAGGTATTGTACGAATGTCATTGTGTGATAATGTAAGCTGACGTCAAACACAAGGGAAACCACTTAGTTAAAGAACCATAATGTTGATCGATCTTGAGCACAAGGTCACCTATCAATGATGTAGATAGGGTTAGGGTGCAACTCTAGGTCTACTCCCAAAGAAATCTGTTGTAGTCGGTAAGAGCAGAACCACTAGTAAGAAGTCAATAGGGACCTTCTTAACCATCATGAGTAAAGGACAAAATCATTGATGTGATACTGAGAATAACTTGACAGGTCAGGTACGGATGACAGAAATGAGTCAAGGGACACTGCATAATGGCCTACAATAGGTATACTTCCCTTGAACAAAAGCACGACTTCATGTGACTTTCTGACAACATAAAATAACTTTGTATAAGTTTGCAATGCAGGAGGCATAAAAAAACTCTACATATGATTGTAAGAGATAACCAACTGGTGGAGGACTGACTCAAGAACAAGGTTATGATTTCCCTAAAGTCAAACTAAGTCCCATATTGATGGAGGAAATACTCATTTTAACTGCTTTGTTGAAGGGAAACACAATTGACTCTCGCTACCATAAAGTGATGAAGAAATTGTCCCATTCTTGCTCCTTTTTTGGATTTTTTTCTTTTGCCTTTTTCATATTATAAAGCCTTAAAAGGAATAAAAGAATGCCTATAATACAGTGGAGAGAAAGAGTGTTAAGGAAAATTGCACTAGTTCCTGGGATTAGAACATTCATATGCTCAATGTAAGGTGGCGGATACTAGTAATTGACACTTGGGGGATGTTCCCTCCACGAAAAAGGGTGTCAAGTCGCAAAGGCTAATGAATGCATGGTTTGAACTTGCAAAAAATTCATTGTAAAAAGTCGCTTATACATGAGTCCAATGAAGTCAAATTAAGGCCAAAAGGGGTGCAAGTGGTCAATATGCAATGCAATAGTACAACTCAACACATGGGATCATCTAGGGTATAAAGCTATAATAATAGCAAAAAAGAAGAAGAATGAGGCTTCAACGCAAAGTTATGGTAGGACTAAAGAGGACTCCCGAGCCTACATAATACTTGCAGCATGGGCAACATATGTTAGTGAGTTTCTAACTAGGAATCCCATGGAAGGAAAGGCTCTACCACTATGTTACGACTTTACAAAACACCGAGTGAGAGAGGTAAACAAATCACAACATAGTGGGGTCAAACTTGTGGCTAAATATTGTAGTATGAGGTCAAGATGAATAATGCAATGAAAAAGTGCTATTTCTTAACCTATATGCCTATTTAGAATATGATACCTACCATGATAGGTCAGTGATCATGCAATCAAAGCAATAGGAAAAATATCACTAAGTGATAAGAAAGTCTTCATCACTGTAAAAAAGGCCTTTCCCAACACTTCAAGAAAAGGTCAAAAGTTCATAAAAATAAAATAATAAAGTTAAAAATGAACTTTAGGAAAGTGGGCTTAAAGTTTTAATTATAAAATAGAGTTTTTGGACTCACCCAATTTCATTTTTACCATCCAAGCGTTGAGGAGAGACTTTTTGGAGTGAATTTGGGCAATCCAATCCAACTAATTCCACCATTGATTCCAGGAACCACAAATTCCAGGTAAATATTAACCTTAAACTCTTCCATTTGATCAAGGATTCCATAGATTAGATTGAATTTGTTAAGTGAATTTTTAAATTTCAAAACTAGTTATATGTGTACACGAGTTTGGTTTTATAAAGTTGTGTATAGAAAACCTTATACACAAGTTACTAAAGGGAAAGTCGCATATATATTTGATTGTCTCTTAAAAAACCACATATGAACAAAGAAAATTTTATAAATCAATTTCAAATTGATGAAATCTCTCAATTTCTCAGGACGTTGATCATTTGGAGGGAAAGAGAACACAATGATGTGGATAACGAAGTCTTCGAAGAACAAGAATTGTTGGATGGATTGAAAATTTGTGGTTTTCTCAAATTCTTCATGATGTCCAATATGAGAGCTCAAACTCAATGATTGGAGATTATGATTCATTACTAGGACCCAGAGCAAAATCAATTCATCATAGACTAAATGCCTTTACAGATCGAAGTGGAAGATATCTACTTCATTACAAGACTCTCCTGAAGGGGAGAAGCAATTAATCTAAAAGGCAAGGCCAACGGGGACCTTAATATTAATGATTACAATGTTTTATATTGTGCACCAGCCACTAACAAAGTTGGTTCACAAGTCCCGATAAAGTAAATTACTAGCCTACCAATCAAGGTAATCCTTTTTAATATTGCTATAATACCAGGCTCAACTTCGTTACATCAGCCCTCATGACCAACTATGTTCCTATAAGTGGAATCCCTAAGACTAATAGTGTATCATTGGCGTACAACGCTCTTGGCTAATATGAGGAAACAACATATAGGGGAAGACAAAGAACTTCAACTATGGCACCATCCTCTGCTCATTTTTATTTAAGCAGATTCTTACACTCTGACCCAGAATAGCATCTGGCATCAACATTCCTAGAGATCCAAGGATGACCAGATGGGTAGATCTGATTAGGAGACTTAGCGGAGGCAAAGTTATCGAGGTGGCCTTTGACAATGAGTTATTCCGGTGGTGGGAGAAATAAGTCATGGCCATGTAGTATTACTTGTATGCAGGACTAGACTTCTGATGTGACCCAATGTTAGCACCTCCTGAAAGAGCTACATGGGGGAACATCGTTAAGCTTTTTTTTATTTTTTAACATATTTGATTTTTTTGGGATTTTTTTGAGATAAAAGGAAATTTAAAGTATTTTTCCATGAAACAAAAATCCTCACAAGATTAAATGATCATGATACACATGTGGGACCAATGAGACTTGAGGGTCTATCGAGGCATAGGCATTGTAGCAGAGATGTAGAGAGAGCAACAACTAAGTTTGAGAGGGTCCTCCATAATGTACAAAGGAACTTGGAGAGTTTGAATTCCTAGGTTCCAATGGCAATGGTAGAGGATCTTCTCAAGGCTCTGTGAAGGCAATTGGTTGGAGTACCACGAGAGTTGGTTCAACTCTTTCGGCGAGTGAAGAATGACATTGTCTTCTACAGAGATGCTCATCCAAGGCAGGGCCCACAAACTTAGATTTTAGATTGACTGATATTTTTTATATGGACATGATTGGGCTTCAGCCCTAATTTTGCACAACATTTGTCCACATTTTATAATACTTTGACACACTTATCTATATATATACATAGATTTCAAGATGACTTGATCATATATACATATTATTATTTGATGTTTTGATTTAATCAGATGAATGATTGATATGCCATCAATGCTTGGTTAGATATAGAATCAACAAATGCATTATCTGATCATGAAATTTGAATGAAATTAATAAAATTAAATGATCTTTGCAATAATCTCACTCTTAGAAATTTATGATGTAATAAAGGAATCCCTCACAAGATAAATATTGTTTAATTGTGACACAACCAATTGTGAGTCCAAGTAAATCACAAATGATTCAATATCATAAGATATTGATTCAGTTTGTAAATTAATAATGACATTGTATTCAACCATATTATTAGAAGTGTGACTAATACCTATGCCTCTTACGACCAACAATTGACTAGATGGATAATGTATTAACCAAGCGATAGAAGTTAAATTCTGAGTATGTCTACTAGCACCATTTGTGAACCTTAAATCCAATAAATCACCCATTGAAACTTGCCAAAGGAGATTAAAAACACCATCATCACCATGACACCAGTAGACAGAAACTAAAACTATGAACAATATTTACAAAAAAAAGAAAATGCTAAGAAATAGACTAGGCATAATACTTCTTGAGATAGATCCCATTTCTAGTCTCTGACGACACATTCCCTTCAAAATAAATTAACTCATAAGCACCCTTCTTCAAGACCCTTTTAACAATGAAAGGATCATACCACATAGGTTTGAATTTTCCTGCCCCCAAGGTGTCTTTATCTTGGTCATAGACCAAGACAAATTCACCTTCAAAGAAAACCCTAGGTCATATGGACTTATCATATTTATCTTTGACTCTCTTCTTATTTGCCTTGTTCATTGTGGCAGCATCCCAATGCTTCTCATCAAGACGTTCCAAATGAACAAGTCGCTCTTCAAGACTTGAGGTGTCTAGAAGAGGTTGGACTGCCAATTTAAGATATGGAGTCTCACATTCAATAGGAAAGATCAATTCCAAACCATAAACCAATTGAAAAGATGTCAAACCCCTAGCACTCTTTACAGACATTCGGCATGCCTGTAATGCAGGATAAAGCATGATGTGCTAGCTAGACTTAGCTTGATTAATCATCCTTTGCAGCATAGTCCTAAATGATTTATTAACGACTTCAATTTTTCCTTTAACTTGAGGATGATAAGAAGATGAATGCTCCTACCGAAATCCCAATTTTCAAGCCAACACAAAAATCATTTTATTCTAAAAGTGACTTCCATGATCAGTGACAATCTCTTTAGGGATACTGAAACATGAAATAACATGATTAAAAGGGAAAAGAGTTGTCATCTCATCGCCATGATTAAAAGTGGGCATAACTTCAACCCACTTTTAAAGTAGTATTCTACTACAATAATGTACTTGTGTCCCTTAGCCAAAGTCGGGTTATAGGTAGTAAAATAAATTCCCCACTTAGTAAATGGACTGACGGTGATGACAGGAAAAAGTGGAACTGGATAAGCACACATTTTTCGAGTATATATTTGACAAGGATGACATTTTTTGACTAATTCAATGTAATATTTGCAAATCAAAGACCAAAAATACTCTGCACGCAATATTTTCTAAGTTGTAGCAAGCCGAGAAAAATGACCTCCACAAGCCCCATTGTGGCAATCATTTAGAACTGACTCGACTTCTTCTAAGGTCAATAAATGTCTAAGAATTGAATCAATCCTACGACAATATAAATTATCACCAATGATCAAATAATCCTTAGCCAGGTGACATAATTTTGGAATTCATCCTTAGAAAAATACTAAGCAAAATTCAAAGTCTAGAGATATACAATGATGTCTCCATATCAAGGATCTTGTGACGAGATAAGAAAAAAAAAATCATCTGAAAATGACTCTTCATAAGTATCATTTCCTTCACAAGGCAATTTCGAAAATAATTTTGCGAAAACCAAAGACTTCTTTGATTTGGATGACATGAACTCTAAATCAAATTCTTGCAAAATAAAAATCCATTTATTATATTTTCCCCCAATCACTCACCTATTGAGGACAAATTGAAATGGATTGACATTAGTTAATACAAAGGTTTTTCTTAGCAAAATGTAATGATGGAGTTGTTGAAAAACATGAACTGTTGTTAAAGACAATTTCTAAATATGAGAATACAGGAATTCAGGACAAACTAAGCCATGACTTAGATAATAAATCTTATGCTCTCTAAGGGCATCGTCTTCCTGAACCAGAACCATACCAATAGTTGATAATGTCATTGTGAGGTACAAAAGGAAATATATGCTATAATCAAGTGGACTCAAAAGGGGAGAAGAGGTCAATGCCTTTTCCAAAGCATCGAATGAGCATTGAGTGAATTTGGCCCAAACAAATGGAACTCCTTTCTTAAGTAAACACATAAAAAAAATTGATCTCAACATAGTTCACGATAAACCTCCTTAAAAGATTGGCTTTTTCTTGGAGAATTTGAAGTTGATGAATATTAGACGGGGGAGGCAACTGAATTATTTCCTCAACCCTGAAAGAATCAACCTGAATCCCTTCATTGCAAATGATGAATCCCAACAACCAACCAAATGTAACCATGAAAACACACTTATTAGGGTTCAAATGGATTATATAATAACAACATCTCTGAAAAATTAGACTAAGATGTTATGGATGTTCCATTCTCTTACGAGAGCGAAAAACTAAATCGTCCAAATAAGCTTCAATTGTATGTTTGATTTCATGGAAACTGTATGACATAGCCCATTGAAAGGTAGCCCATCATTTTTAAGACTAAAAGGCATTTTCCTATATGAAAATGTACCCCAAGGGAAAATAAATGTCATCTTATGTTGATCTTCAGCACAATTTGTTATTTAATTATATCCAGAAAAGTTGTCCATGAAGGAAAAGGTTTCATTTCTATCACACCCATTAATAATATGATCTATAAATGGAGTGGGGGAATTGCCTTTTGGATAGGCTTTATTAAAATCCCTGAAATCAATGCATACACAAATTTTTCCTCGCTTTTTTTCAACGGGGATTGGATTTCAAACCCATTCAGTTAAAGAAACAGGGTAGATGAAACTTGCCTTAAGCAATTTCTCTACTTTTGCCTTAATAACAACAAATTTCCTAGGGTTGAATGATCGAATCTTTCGACGCACATGCTTTTCATTTTTGTAAATATTGATATCATGTTGAAATATACTAGGAACAATCCCAGGCATTTACTCGTAAGACCAAGCAGATACATCTCTAAAATATTTCAAGAGATTGGTGTAAATTTCAATCTCTTCAGGGGAACAATCAGCTCCGATGAATATATTCTCAATAACATTGGGATTCTTAGAAATTTTCACTAGAATAGTTTTTGAAATATTAGCCATGTTACCGTCGGCAAAAACATGTGCTAGAGCCAAAGGATTTAAAATTTTATGAACACTTCCATGAGAAAGAGGACTGGACAAACCTGATTTGACTTCATGCAAGTCAGGGAGGAAATAGGATTGATGATGTAAATCATCCCACGGTCTCTCTACACCATTCATTAGTTCTATAATTTCCTCCTCAAATAGTAAAATGATATCAAGGTAATCCTTAGCCAAAGTGGAATCAATTGTCCAGACCGGAGCCACATCATCATCCACATCCTCTGATGAAACAGGGATGGGATCAGAATCTGCAGAATTAACAATAGATTGATATGCAATTTTTTCTACAGATATTGGATAATCCATTCCACCTACTTTCCCTTCTTCTAATGTGGTTGTAGGAGGGGGAAAGGGCCAAGGATCCAAAAAATAATGAGTTCTAAAAGAACATTGTCGAGGGACCATCCCGAAGGATGAAATGGCATTAACATGAGCAATAGGAGGTGGAAGATCAAAAGTAACCATTAATGAGGAATACATTCCAACTCCTAAATTCTCAATAGGTTGCTTGGTTATTGAGAGAATATACTAAGTAATCAATCATAACAATTCTCCCTTCATGAGGAAAACATAGGATACAGAATAAAGATGAGACTATCGCATCCATCGCATAAACCCAATTCTAACCCAAAAATATTATAATCAAAATTAGCATCAAATATCCCTACTTCCATGTTAATAATCTTTCTCCCTACACAAATAGGGAAGGTAGGCAAAATCCCTTGAGGCCGATGAGAATGACCATCAAATGTGGCTTCGAGAATAGGAGAGGGAACAATTTCAAGGGACCCAATAGCTTTCCAACATGACATATACATGACACATGTGGAACCCCCTTCATCAACTACAGTTTGAAATATGGTCTTCTTATGATACGCATATTTAATTTGAAAATCTATCTGATGAGGGTCTCTTGGTTTAACATTTGACATATCAAATGTAATCACTATATATTTTTTCGAGTCAACTGCTTCGATCGCAGTGAGCAAGTAACTCCTTTACACAAGACACTACTCGATTACCTCTAATGCCGACATAACACAGGGGATCTGAGTTGAATCTTCAACAATGAAATAGTTTTGAGAAACCCTATTGTTTGGATTATAATTTGATCAATTTTAGGAGCCTTTCGGCATCCAAGGTATAAGTTCAACTGCGGCCTTTTCTATATGAAGAGGTTCTTGAGTATCAAAAGTAATTTTAGCTTTAGAATGTTCTAGCTCTCCATAATAATGAGATATAGTTTAAATATCAACATGAGAGTTAACCAGATGCACATTTGATGTGGAATCCCCTTCCTGGTTGACCCCTATAGGGTCTCCAATATTAGCATTTGTGCAAGCAAGTAATTGTTTCCCTTACAGAAAAGGGTCTGTGAGCACAACTTGGGAACTAGAAGAAACTTCCTGGGCTAACAAAAACTGGGCATATTGAATCATGCGGAAAAAATGAGTAAGATGATCCACACTACATAAATTGCATGGGAATTTAACTTTCTTTTTAGACTCCTTCTTGCCCTCACCAGTGTATTCACTAGGTTTATTTGCATTCCCCTTCCCTCCCTTATCTTTCTTCTTCCCACACCCTTTCTTCTTCCAATAAGATTGTTGATTTCCTTTGGGGTTCTAGGATTGCACAACATTAACTGCTAAAGGTTGAGAAGGAGGAGACACTGACGGTGTACTCTGTGTCACGGAAGCATATTGCAATGAAAAATTGATTTAACAAACTAGTCATATTACTATCAATCGATACTAAAACTTTTTTAGCATGGGAGATTGGTTTCGGTTTGGCAAGATTGATTTTGATCTAGGGGCATCAAGAAAAATCTTATAGAGGACTTTGAACTGGGAATAAATAAGCTCTAATTGTTGGGATCTAAATATATCTTGTTCTTCAATGAACACTCCTGAAAGTGAAACATCCTTAGATATCTCCAGCTATGATGATTTCAAAAACCATTCTAGAAAAAATTCATCAAGGATATAAGCCTTGATCAATATCTTCCTTCTGCGCCACTCTTGAATGTGGTCAAAAATATGGTTGGCCTTGTCCTACTCAAAATTGGCCAGAAGTTCAATTCTGACATCATAACCAACAGGAAACTAAAAATGGTTGAGAAACATTATAGCCAACTCACCAAACGCAAAAAATGACCAACCCTTTAATTAGATATACCATTTCATTGAATTTGTAGTTAAGGTGCATTGAAATAGTCTCAACCTAATTGAATAAGCAATCAATGCATTTGATGAGCACCATAAGTGGAAAGTGGTTACATGGTCTATTGGATCCTCACCAGACTTCCCTTCAAATTTTGATATAGAAAACGAAAGTTTAGTAGGGGTTGTTGGCCAAGTTAGGTTGTAACATGTCAAATCATTAGTCAATTTTAAAAGATCTGGAAAATTAAGAGTTTCCAGGAATGGTAAGCACAGGGAGACTTTAGAATTCCAATCTCCAAGAGTGGAATTCCCAACACTCAAAAAAGAGTATCCTAGATTTTGGGAGGTATTAGGGTACCAAGGATTACTCGTATAAGAAAATAAACTATAAGGGAAAACTTGTATTCTAGGGGTATATCTTCCCCCTACTATAGGATTACTAGTCATAGGGAAACTTCCTTCTGATGGAAAATTATATGAAGGGGAGATCCCATGGTAAGGATTCCAAGAACTAGCCAAAGGAGGAAAAACCTGTGAAGTACCAGCATTAGGGAAGGGCATACTCCCATGTTGACCAAATAAATGATAGAGATTCCCAAACCCAAAAAAACTAACAGAAGGAAATACCAAGCCTTGGCTCCCTTGAAAATGATTAATGTTTTTAGCATGGCCATAAAAAGGAATTGATCCTACATTGAACGATAGATTGAAAGGAGTAACATGTCAACTTCCAAATGCAAAGGCCTTGTAAATATGTTGAACCACTAGCCATCAAAGTCATAGATATGGAAGCAGTAGAAGGTAAGGTTAATGAGACTAAGGGAATACCACTATATGACATTCCGAAAAGATAAGCACCAGTGATAGGAGCAGAAGGTTGGGTGCTCCCACTCGAACCCGGGATAGAGGTAAAGCCAACAACTACCGTACTAGGTGTAATAGTAGAGATAGAAATATCACCTACTCCTATAGTTGAAGAAGGAGTATATACATTGGTCATATTAATAGCCATACTTGTGACACTAACATTGGCCATTAAGAAGAAAGGAGAGTGAATAGGGCTAGCCGGCCTATGAGTCGGAGTACCCAAGTACGATACAATGTAACAAAGATGAGAAGGAGTAGGTTCCATAGGATTCGCAAGGGACCCATAAACATATTTAATTTCTACTTCGTCTTCTGATTGGAAGAGTACTCTAGTGAGCATCAAAGTGTTTCTGCCCAGATTATGGACTAGACTAGGTTCACCCTGTGAAATGAGAGCCCTGAGAGAAGGATTTGTCTCTGTTGTGTTGGTTTCCACTAGTTCAAAAGAACCAACATAATTACTCCTACGCCTTCAAGGTGAAGGCTCAACACTCATAAGTGAAATCTCACGAAGCCTTCTAGACCGACGAACTGGTCGATCAACCACTTTTATATATAAAGAAAAATTAAAGACTCAAATCACCTATGGCATGTTAGGAGCACAAAGAACTCTCTAAAAAAAATTTCCAAAGATACAACCAAGCAAACAACTTCCAAGTATTTCTTCTCTGGGTGATTAGGACTGGACACAAAAATTTGTGCAAGTAAAAAAATGACCTCCCGAAGTTATTTTTGGATGATGAGGGCCCAAGCCTACCATAGCAGGTATTAGAAGCAATTACCCAGACCTCCAGACAATAGCCTTTTCTGGTGCAAGTACCCAAAATTCGCAAGGGAACCCTTGAGAATTACTATGAAAGATATGCAATGTCTGCCTCAGGTACCACAGGCATTCCCCTCCCCCATAGACACCTATGTGGTCCCTAGGAAAGGAAACTAAGGTCAACAATTCATGATCAGAAGCCTGGGGAACAATTGTGGGTATGTGATCCAAAATTTAGGAGAGGGTGTTTCTATATTTCCTTATTTTCACGTGTCCTCATGCTTGACACCTGTGTTAGAGGAGCTTTCCTAGACAACTTAACAACATTATATTTCCACTCATTAATGAACATCTATACTTTTAGTTTAAGTGGCCATGGAGAGTTTACTCTCCACACACCTATTCCAAGGCCCTAAATGCCATATATTAGTTGATGTTGATATGATAGAAAGAAAAATCATAGTTCTTTTAATTTTAAGCTCTTATTTTAGTTGGTTGTTATTTAAGACAAGGGAAGCAGAAGTGCAACTTATGATGTTATGATGCAAAAGAAATAAATAGAGAACCTACGCTACATGAGAATGCAACACTTATTTTTCTTCAATGAAATAGATTTCTACAAGGGTTCTACAAGAAACCTAAGAAAGCAAAAAACTCTTTTTCTTTTTTAATTAAGCACTCACACATTCAAAACCTAACAAAAAGGACTAAATGATGTCTAAAATGCACCTAACCTAATGCACAGTAGAATGTAAATGAAAGATTCAAATAAAGGCTTAAAGATAAACAAATGTGATTGCAAAGGTAAAGGCCAATTCAACAAGCAAAGAGAAGAAAATCCCAAAAGAAAAGGCACTCCTCAAAGAAAAAAGACTCTTAACCTTATAACAAGAACTCACACATTTGTTGAAGACCCACAAGATTGCAAAACCAAAAATAAAATAAAATTAACACAAATAAAATGTTTTTCTTTTTCATTTAAAGATTTAGATAATTAAAAATTTCAGAAAGGGAAAACAAACAAAGATGTCAAGACCAAAGACATGAAGAAAAATCAAATCCAACTATTCACAAATGATCACAAAGATAAAAGACTAGTGAAAATTAGAGACTCAATCACTTCAAGAGTTTGGCCAAAATATTACAAAAGAATTTGAAAATCAGAAAGACTCCAGAGAAAAAAAAATTCTCATTCATCCAAGAATCACAAGCCCCTTTCGAAAACAAGAGTGACAAAGAAAAAATAAGCCAACTTCTAGGTCAAAAAAGAAGCAAATCAAAGGTTGGGTTATCAACAAGTTTAAGAATAGCAAGACCTATTCGAGAGCCACAAAACAACAAGATACCTCACAAAGAAGATCTGGAACCTGATGTAGGAGCATCGGAACACCCTTAATCAAAATTTAAATTCAAAGCTATGAAAAGGGAAATGTGGACAATCATTGTAAACCGGGGCAAATTCTATTTAAACAGATCTAAATTGATGCAATTGATAAGTCTCTAGAAGGATTGATTAAATGTATTTATCTACCATGCGTGCGAATAGAGAGATTTAGGGGTTTGATTGAGCGATTGTGGGAGAAACTCATGGATCTTAAATGATTCCTCCATTTGTAGTTTCCTATACAAGAGAGTCTGTGTTGTGTGAAAAGATAGATAGAGTATGCAATGTAGCTGTAGGGAAATTTGTGACTTGGGCCGTGAGGCCCTAGCTTGTAATCGAGTTCTGTTTATAATTGAAATATCTGTGTTATTATACATCCAGGTGAAATCTAAATTTCGTGCGTCTTTGTATTGTTTACATACACATTCTTTACTGTAGATTGATAAATTGCGTGTGCGAGTGTAAGGGACAAAGTTCCTATGAACTTTGCCTTAGACAAAGTATGGCAGAGATAAATTCGTGTTGTAATACAAATTCCACTAATAAGAAAATGAGAGATTCGTTGGATTGGCTAGATTCATGGATAATATCGACGAAAGAGGAATGGCGGAGATTAAAACCATGTGTTAGCAGAAGGATGGAGCGGTCTACGAAGACAGTAAGTGGTATATCACATGGTCTCAGAGTGGTAAAATTTATTTCTAAATTTCATGCGACTAACCTTAGCAGGCAACACGTAGCACGATACAACTACTTTTCTCGTGTGCTCTCAACTTGATATCGATCATGCAAGAATCTGCGCGAGATTGCGCAATAGCCATTCGATTGGATGGGTCACATCGATGGTGGAGATTGTCCAGGATAGTTAGTGAGTAGACGACGTGATATCAGTTGGATCGAGCATGATTGATCGACCGTGGAGATTAGCTGAGAAAGTTATATTGCGGTTGTGGTTTTTATTTTGTTGTGAAGTCCACTGATTGAAATGCTTCCGATGTATACGTCGGCCCATAACCTATAGGTCCATGCGTGAATTATCTAAAGATGCAGTTTTGCTGCATCAAAGTGGTATCAGAGTAGAAGAAGATTCTGTGTGCAAAAGCAGGAGGTACAGTTATGTTGTAGATTGGAAAGTTTGTGGTCTTTATATTCTCATACAGGTAGCGACAGAAGAAGGTGAGAAGATTGCAGCAGCCTAGAGCCAAGAGTGCTCAAATGGTTCCAAAGAAGAGAGAACCATAGAGATGCCGAAAGACTAAGCTCAGAGGAGAGAAGCTTGGTGAGGTATCGGGTAGCAAGGAGGACTTGTTAATACAAAGGTTTTGTTGCAGCTCACGGAAAGATCATAAAGGAAATTCCACAGAGGATGTGGGTAGAATTGCTAAGGGATGAAGAAGGCATATGACTAGGAGGTCATAGAGAAGTTTTATAGCTTGGGAGTCTGAGGCAGGAGCATCGGAACACCCTTAATCAAAATTTAAATTCAAAGCTGTGAAAAGGGAAACATGGACAATCATTGTAAACCGGGGCAAATTCTATTTAAACAGATCTAAATTGATGGAATTGATAAATCTCTAGAAAGATTGATTAAATGTATTCATCTACCATACATGCGAATAGAGAGATTTAGGGGTTTGATTGAGCGATTGTGGGAGAAACTCATGGATCTTAAATGATTCCTCCCTTTGTAATTTCCTATATAAGAGAGTCTCTGTTGTGTGAAAAGATAGATAGAGTATGCAATGTAGCCGTAGGGCAATTTGTGACTTGAGCCGTGAGGCCCTAGCCTATAATCGAGTTTTGTTTATAATTGAAATATGTGTGTTATTATACATCTAGGCGAAATTTGGATTTCGTGTGACTTTGTATTATTTACATATACATTCTTTACTGTAGATTGATAAATTGCGTGTGTGAGTGTAAGGGACGAAGTTCCTATGAACTTCGCCTTAGACAAAGTATGGCAGAGCTAAATTCATGTTGTAATAAAAATTCCACCGATAAGCGAATGAGAGATTCGTCGGTTGGCTAGATCAATGGATAATATCGATGAAAGAGGAATGGCAAAGATTAAAACCATGTGTTAGTAGAAGGATGGAGCGGTCTACGAAGACGGTAAGTGGTATATAGCGTGGTCTCAAAGTGGTAAATGATATTTCTAAATTTCACACTATTAACCTTAGCAGGTGACATGTAGCACAAGAAAACTACTTTTCTCATGCACTCTCAACCTGATATCGGTCATGCAAGAATCTGCGCGAGATTGCATGACAGTCATTCAATTGGATGGGCCACATTGACGATGGAGATCATCCAAGCTAGTTGGCGAGCAGATGACGCGATATCTGTTGGATCGAGTGGGATTGATTGATGGTGGTGATCGGCTGAGAAAGTTATATTGTGGTTGTGGTTTTTATTTTGTTGTGCAGTTCGCTAATTAAAATTCTTCTGATGTATATGTGGGCCAATAACCTACAGGTCCATGCACAAATTATGTAAAGATGCATTTTTGCTGCATCAGAACCCAACTTCATACACAAAAGGCTTTAAAAACTACAAACCCTAGGCTGACATAAGCATTTCTTGAACAACAAAAAAGATATGAAGAATAATAGACATCAAGGTGATTCCAGGCTTCATAAACATCAAGAAATCATAAGTAAACTTGGTGAAGACCTCAGCAAAATCCATAAATGAAAAAATTTTCTTTTTAGATTTGTACACGATTGTTTAAATATCGTTCCATGTGTATATGCAACTGTATGTGAAGCAACATGCATATACACAATTTTATTTCGAAGAAAATGTTAGAGTCAGTATTTTCATACTGCCATCAGTGATCAAAACTCCTCTTTTATATCATATTAGTGTCCCATGTTGAATTTTTTATCATTCCAACTAAGTCATGCAAAAAATGTACTCACTAATGGTAGCCCTAGTAAAAAATCTCACTCTCCCTCAAGAATCTATACATGTTGGCCCACCTTCATGTCTTACTAAGCATACTTCAATCATGAAGCTCATTTCATCATGTCTTTATGTCAGTCAAGTCTACATGAAGTCTACTCACTCAAGGTTTTCATTAGGTCTCTAGGTTTCATTTTTTCAAGGTCCAATAAAACACCATTTCACTGCATAAGGCCAGCAAAAGCATGAGAGTGAAAGAAATAATATCCCTTTTTCATTCAAAAAGGATTTGCAAACATGTAACTATGGTTTCCAGAGCTCTAATTTTCATTCCAAAAGTACATTTTTTGTTTCAAAGTGTAATTTAAAAAAAAAAAGAGAGATGTAATAATTTTATTTATTTATGTAATTTTATGTTTATCATATGTAATAAGTCACTATTCCTAGTTGTTTACTCAAACTCTATTGCCAATATCATCCAAGAAAAAGTCAAAAGTAAAGATTTCCAAAACTTCAACATCATCCACCTGCAAATGAAAAAGTCAGAAAGAAAATTAGCAAAGAGGTCAAAAAAGTGAAATGAAACATTAGAAAGTGGGTTTTAAATTTAAAAGATAAAATTCACTTAGCTATAAAGGAATTCTTGGCTTCAAACTCAGCTTCATTTTCCTCTTACCACCGATTGAGAAAACCCCAAGAGACACTTTTCACAGTTCAAGGCAAAAATCAGCAGAACAGAGTAGGCGTTGCGCGTTCTCTTCTGGAACTACACATTCTCTTATAGTGTTGCACATTTACTCGACGTTGTGTGTTTCCTCAAGGCATTGCACGCTTGCCTGATCCACTACACACTCTACATTGGCATCGCGTGTTTGTCCAAGAAAGCTATAGTCACCTCCTCAACTCCTCCAAAGTGCATTCAACCTAAACATGTAAGTAGCAGCTAAGGAATGTGTGTTTCTTCCTCCTCAAGTCAGTTCCAAAGTGTTTTAAGGGTTTAGTTGAAGATTTGGTTTAATTCTATATCTAAACCCTAGATCTCCCCCAAAAACTACCTTGTACTCTCAATCCCTTTTATACACTCCCCTACACCTTCCTTCCCTTTCCCTAAACCTTTTTATCCCAAATACCCTCTAACCCTTTGTCCCAAAACCTTAAGTCCTAGTTGATACAACTACCTAGGCTCCCAAACCCCCTATATTGCAAACAATTGTTATAAAATTATATATTATGGAGCAATGGAACACATAAAATATTGTAGAAATATAAAGACAGAAAACACATAAAACAAGAGAGACACAGATATAAGTGGTTCACCCAGTTTGGGCTACGTCCACGGAGAAACAACCAGTCCTTCTTTTATTATATTATCCAACAAACTGAAGAGATACAACCTATAGCAGATCTGCTATAACACCCTCTTCGCTCTCAATCTCCTCTCTCTTCCTCACTCATAATACAGATATACATAGATGCAATACAATTCCCTCATATATAGTGAGGGGATGCCTTCTAGGGAAAAAAAAAACCCTAAATTAAACATAACTTCTACTGTCAGATCATCTGCCTAATGAACAGCCCAGATTGACTAGAAATTACTAAACGTTTACAAGGCAATTTTACATCTAATTTTAGATTCAGGGGGGAAGTCCCCCCCTCACCCCCCCATGTGAAGGGGTGTACAATCTTCCTAGGGTATACATCCGGCTGAGACCTTTGAATACAAAAGATAATCAAGCTCCACACCCAACAATCTCCCACTTGGAGACTAATTATAGCAACTCCACCGCTGCTTCATTTGCTAGAAAATGACTCCACTTTGGACTTGGTTGTTTCTAATCTTCTTCATCATACTTGAAGACGAATTGAAACTGAGCAGATTTTTATTTTCTCCCTGGTTACAACTTTGTTAGCATATCTGCAGGATTCTGGGTAGTGTGTATCTTTTCCAGCTTCAACTGTCCATCTTCCAATGCTGACCGTATGAAATGGTACTTGAGTTGTATATGTTTAGTCTTGGAATAAAATGGAGAGTTCTTTGCAAGATGTATGGCACGCTGGTTGTCACTGTATAACTTGCCCAACTCCTGCTTCTTACCCAATTCATCCAGAAACCCTTGAAACCAAATCATTTCTTTACTAGCCTCTGTAGCAGCAACATACTCTGCTTCTGTTGTTGAAAGTGCAACAACACTTTGGATTTTTGAAACCCAACTGATAGTTGTTCCACCCATAGTAAATACATATCCTGTAGTGCTCCTCCTGTTATCTCTATCACCTACCATATCTGCATCAACATATCCCTGTAGAGCAATGTTTGAACCACGAAAACATAATGCTTGATTTGTGGTACCTCTCAAATACCTAAGAATCCACTTCACCACCATCCAATGTTATTTTCCTGGATTGTTCATGTACCTACTTACAACTCCCACTACATGTGCAATATCAGGCCTTGTGCAGAATCCCGAGTCTTGGGACACGCCTCCTTACTTAATTTGAAATGACTAGCCAAAGGTATACTAACTGGTTTTGCATTCTGCATATTAAACCTTTTCAACACCTTTTCTATGTACTCACTTTGAGAAAATGTTAATTTGCGATTCTTTCTATCTCTAGTTATTCTCATACCAAGGATTTGTTTTGCAACACCCAAATCATTCATTGCAAATGAGTTTGCCAATTTTCTTTTGAGCACATTTATTTCCTGCATGTTAGAACCTGCAATAAGCATGTCATCTACATACAATAACAATATAATATAGCTGCCATCATTTTTCTTTTTGAGATAAACATAATGATCAGAGTGACACCTAGTATACGCTTGTTCAAACATAAACCTATCAAATTTTAGATACCACTGCCTTGGAGCCTGTTTTAAGCCATCCAAGCTCTTCTTCAACCTGCACACTTGTTTCTCCTTCCCTTTTACCTCATATCCTTGTGGCTGCTGCATATATGTCTCTTCCTCCAAATCCCCATGGAGAAAGGTTGTCTTTACTTCTAACTACTCAAAATGCAAACCTTCAGTTGCTACTAGACTTAGAATAGTTTTGATTGAAGTCATTTTCACAACAAGAGAAAATATCTCATCAAAGTCTATACCCTTTTTCTATGCAAACCCTTTCACCACAAGTCTAGCTTTATACCTTTTTCTACCTCCATCTTCTTCCTTAACTTGTAAACCCATTTATTCTGCAATGTTGTTTTACCTGCAGGCAACTTGACTAAGTCGCAAGTCTGGTTATGTGCTAAGGAGTCCATCTCTTCTTTCATGGCTTGCTCCCACTTCTTCCTGGTTTCTACCTGCATTGCTTCTTCATAACATTTTGGACCTTGGTTCACTAGAATCAGTCAACAATACATAATATAATGAAGGAGAGTATCATTTAGGGGGTCTACTTATCGTGGTATGTCTTCTAACACCACTTTCAGGTGTTTGAAGTGATTGTTGCTGTTGTGGTTGTCATTTTAGCTATTGATCATTATGATTTTCAGGAACCATCACTTTTCCTGGGATATCATCAAGCACTGTGTATTCTATGTTTTTTTTTCCTGTTTCTTTTCCTACAGCTAATCCTTATACAAAACATTTTCATTGAATATGACATCTCTGCTCCTAATGATTTTGTGTTTTTCATAATCATAAAAGCGATAACAAAAATCATTAACACCATATCCAATATAGGTACATTTCTTTGATTTTGCCTCAAGCTTTGTTCTATTTTCTTTGTTAACGTGGACAAAGGCTTCACAACCAAAAGTCTTTAAAAAGGAATAGTTTACCTTTTTACCTATCCATGCCTCCTCTGGAATATGACCATCCAAGGAACTTGAAGGCCCTCTATTTATTAGATAAACAATAGTATCTATAGCATCTGACCAAAATTGTAAAGGTAGTCCTGCATGCAATCTCATGCACCTTGTACGCTCCATGATTGTCCTATTCATCCTTTCTGACACGCCATGTTCTTGTGGTGTTCCTGGAACTGTCTTCTCTCTACAAATTCCATCCTCTTAACAGTAACTATCAAACTCTTTGCTGCAATATTCACCTCCATTATCTGATCTAAGACACATCAACCTTTTTCCTGTCTCATTTTCAACCAAAGCTTTCCATTTCTTGAAAACATCAAATACGTCATATTTATTTCGAATATAATAAATCCAAGTTTTTCTGTTGCATTATCAATAAAAGTAACATAATAGCAAGAACCACCAAGAGATGATACCTGAGCAGGTCCCCATATATCTGTATGCACAAGTTCTAATTTTTCGCTCTTCTTTTATTTCCCAACCCTAAGGAATCTGACTCTCTTTTGTTTTCCATAAACACAATTCTCATAGAATTTTAAATCAACATGCTTCAAACCTAGCAACAAATTTCTTGAGTGAAGAATATGCATCCCCTTCTCACTCATGTGCCCGAGCCTATGATGCCACAATGCCGTATCTTCTCCTGTAGAGTTTAAAGCATTAACAAAATTAGAAATACCATTGCATAAATACAATGTACCAACCTTTCCTCCTTTCGCTATTACTAGGGATCTTTTAGTGACCTTCTAGGTTTTATCTTTGAAAGTAGTTACCTAACCTTCGCCTCCCAACTGCCCTGTTGAAATCAAATTTTTCTTCAAATCTGGAACATGCCTTAATTCCTTCAACAACCATTGATTTCCATTCTACTATTTTATGAAAACTGTACCCATTCTAATGATTTTGCAGGGTTTATCTTCACCCAATCGAACTTGTCCAAAATCTCCTTAAACATAATCATGAAAATGTTTCTTATTAGGTGTGGCATCGAATGAGCCCCTGAATCTACCACCCAGGCATCGATAATATTTTCTAATGAAAGAATCAAAGCATATTGCAAGACAACACCTATTACATTAGCTTCATGATTAGTTTCTTGCTGTGTGTCTCCTTCCTTTCCCTTTCGAGACTTGCAGTCTTTCTTCAGGTGTCTTTTCTTCCCACATTTCCGGCACATTATCACCAATCTAGACTTGGATCTGCCTTTTCTTGACTTACTGAGATATCCTGGGCTCTTTCCTCTTTCCATTTTTCTTCCCCTAGTCTCTGCAGTCAAAGCATTACCTGATGTCTCACCGGAGCTTTTCCATCGCATTTCCTCGCTAAGGATTGCACCGACAAAATCATCAAATTTTAAAGTATTAGATTTAGAGACAGAGTTACTAATGGCCATAACTAAACCATTCCAACTTTTTGGAAATGATCACATAAATAACAGAGCCCTAAGTTCATCATCAAAAGTTACCCCTACAGAACTTACCTGACTTGTAACTGTATTAAAATCATATAAATGATCAGAAACAGATCCACCTTCTGACATCTTCATATTAAATAAACAGTTCATAAGAAATACCTTATTTGAGGCTGAGGGTTTTTCATATAGTTTGGCCAATGTTGACATTAAACCCTCTGTTGTCATTTCCTTTGAAATATTAAATGCTGCTGACGCCACTCGGCACAGCTGTATTGTTCCAAGTGCCTTTCTCTCGAGAATGTTCCATTCTGTGTCTGTCATACTCGGCGGCTTCTTTGTCTTTCCACTCAATGGTAGGTACAGATCTCTTTAATATAGGTAATCTTCCAACTACATCTTCCCCAACTGGTAGTTTTGGCTATTAAATTTTTCAACCCTAAACCTAACATCTTCCGCCATTGCTCCCACTCGAACAAGGAATCCTTCTCTCCTACACGTTTATCAACCAAATAGACCTTCGGCTTTGATACCAGTTGTTAGAAAATTATATATTACAGAGCAATGGAACAAATAAAATATAAACACAGAAAATGCATAAAACAAGAGAGACGCAGATATACATGGTTCACCCAGTTTGGGCTACATCCATGGAGAAACAACCAGTTCTTCTTTTATTATATTATCCAGCAAGCTAAAGAGATACAACCTACAACAAATCCACTATAACACCCTCTTCGCTCTCAATCTCCTCTCTCTTCCTCACTCAGAATATAGATATACATAGACACAATACAATTCCTTCATATATAGTGAAGGGGTGCCTTCTAGGGCAAAAAACCCTAAATTAAACATAACTTCTACCGTCAGATCATCCGCCTAATGAATGCCCGAGATTGACTAAATATTACTAGATTCTTACAAAGCAATTTTACATCTATTTTTAGCTTTGGGGGCACTACCCCCGAACCCCCGCAGGGGGGACAAGTCCCCCCCACTTGGAGGGGTGTACAATCTTTCTGGGGTATACATCCGGCTGAGACCTTTCAATACAGAAGATAATCAGGCTCCACACCCAACAATCTCCCACTTGGAGACTGATTATAGCAACTCCACTGCTGCTTCATTTTCTAGAAAATGAATCCACTTTGGACCTGGCTGTTTTTCATCTTCTTCATCATACTTGAAGAACAATTGAAACTGAGTAGATTCTCATTTTCTCCCTGGTTACAACTTTTGTTAGCATATCTGCAGGATTCTGGCTAGTGTGTATCTTTTCCAGCTTCAACTGTCCATCTTCCAATGCTGACCGTATGAAAGGGTACTTGAGATGTATATGTTTAGTATTGGAATGAAATGCAGAGTTCTTTGCAAGATGTATGGCACTCTGGCTATCACTGTATAACCTGCCCAACTCCTGCCTCTTACCCAATTCATCCAGAAACCTTTGTAACCAAATAATTTCTTTACTAGCCTCTGTAGTAGCAACATACTCTGCTTCTGTTGTTGAAAGTGAAACAACACTTTGGCTTTTTGAAACCAAACTGACAGTTGTTCCACCTACAGTAAATACATATCTTGTAGTGCTCCTCATGTTATCTCTGTCACCTGCCATATCTGCATCAACATATCGCTCTAGAGCAACGCTTGAACCACCAAATCATAATGCTTGATTTGTGGTACCTCTCAAATACCTGAGAATCCACTTCACCACCATCCAATTTTCTTTTCCTAGATTGTTCATGTACCTGCTTACAACTCCCACTGTATGTGCAATATCAGGCCTTGTGTAGACTCCTGAGTCTTGGGACATGCCTCCTTACTTAATTTGAAAGGGCTAGCGAAATGTATACTAACTGGTTTTTCATTCTGCATATTAAACTTTTTCAACAGCTTTTCTATGTACTCACTTTGAGACAATGTTAATTTGTGATTCTTTCTATCTTTAGTTATTCTCATACCAAGGATTTGTTTTGCAGCACCCAAATCCTTCATTGCAAATGAGTTTGCCAATTTCCTTTTGAGCACATTTATTTCCTGCATGTTAGAACCTACAACAAGCATGTCATCTACATACAATAACAATATAATATAGCTGCCATCATTTTTCCTTTTGAGATAACCACAATGATCAGAGTGACACCTAGTATAACCTTGTTCAAACAGAATCCCGTCAAATTTTAGATACCACTGCCTTGGAGCTTGTTTTAAGCCATAGAATCTCTTGTTCAACCTACACACTAGTTTCTCCTTCCGTTTTACCTCATATCCTTGTGGTTGCTACATATATATCTCTTCCTCCAAATCCCCATGGAGAAATGTTGTCTTTACATCTAACTACTCAAGATGAAAATCTTCAGCTGTTACTAGACTTAGAATAGTTCTAATTGAAGTCATTTTCACAACAGGAGAAAATATCTCATCAAAGTCTATACTCTTTTTCTGTGCAAACCCTTTCACCACAACTCTAGCTTTATACCTTTTTCTACCTCCATCTTCTTCCTTCAACTTGTAAACCAATTTATTCTGCATGTTGTTTTACCTACAGGAAACCTGACTAAGTCCCAAGTCTGGTTATGTGTTAAGGAGTCCATCTCTTCTTTCATGGCTTGCTCCCACTTCTTCCTGGTTTCTACCTGCACTGCTTCTTCATAACATTCTGGTTCACCAGAATCAACGAACAATACATAATATAATGAAGGAGAGTATCGTTCAAGGGGTCTACTTATCCTAGTAGATCTTCTAACACCACTTTTAGGTGTTTGAAGTGCTTGTTGCTGTTGTGGTTGTTGTTCTGGCTGATTTTCAGGCAACATCACTTTTCCTGTGATATCGTCAAGCACTGTGTATTCTCTGTTTTCTTTTTCCTGTTTCTTTTCCTGTAGCTGATCCTTATACAAAAACTTTTCATTGAATATGACATCTCTGCTCCTAATGTTTTTTTGTTTTTCATAATCATAAAAGTGATAACCAAATAATTAACACGATATCCAATAAAGGTACATTTCTTTGATTTTGCCTCAAGCTTTGTTCTATTTTCTCTGTTAATGTGGACAAAGGCTTCACAACCAAAAGTCTTTAAAAAGGAGTAGTTTACCTTTTTACCTGTCCATGCCTCCTCTGAAATACCACCATCCAAGGAACTTGAAAGCCCTCTATTTATTAGATAAACAGCAGTATCTACAACATCTGCCCAAAATTGTAAAGGCAGTCCTGCATGCAATCTTATGCACCTGGCACGCTCCATGATTTTCCTATTCATCCTTTCTGACATGCCATTTTCTTGTGGTGTTCCTAGAAATGTCTTCTCTCTATGAATTCCATTCTCTGAATAGTACCTATCAAACTCTTTGCTGCAATATTCACCTCCATTATCTGATCTAGGGCACTTCAACATTTTTCCTGTCTCATTTTCAATCAAAGCTTTCCATTTCTTGGAAATATCAAATACATCAGATTTATTTCGAATACAATAAATCCAGGTTTTTCTGGTTTCATCATCAATAAAAGAAACATAATAGTGAGAGCCACCAAGAGATGATACCTGAGCAGGTCCCCATACATCTGTATGCACAAAATCGAATTTTTCGCTCTTCTTTTCTTTCCCAACCCTAAGGAATTTAACTCTCTTATGTTTTCCATAAACACAATTCTCACCGAATTTTAAATCAACATGCTTCAAACCTGGCAACAAATTTCTTGAGTGAAGAATATGCATCCCCTTCTCTTTCATGTGCCCGAGCCTATGATGCCACAATGCCGTATCCTCCCATGTAGAGGTTAAATCATTAACAAAATTAGAAATACCATTGCATAATTGCAATGTACCAACCTTTCCTCCTTTCACTATTACCAGGGATCCTTTAGTGACCTTCCAGGTTTTATCTGTGAAAATAGTTACGCAACCTTCACCTCCCAACTACCCTGTTAAAATCAGATTTTTCTTCAAATTTGGAACATGCCTTACTTCAACAACCGTTGATTTCCATTCCGTTATTTTATGAAAAATGTACCCATTCCAACAATTTTACGGGGTTTATCATCACCCAATCGAACTTGTCCAAAATCTCCTTGAACATAATCATGAAAATGTTTCTTATTAGGTGTGGCATGGAATGAGGCCCCTGAATCTACCACCTAGGCATCAATAATATTTTCTAATGAAAGAATCAAAGCATCTTGCAACACATCACCTATTACATTCGCTTCATGATTAGTTTCTTATTGTGCGTCTCCTTCTTTTCCCTTTCGAGATTTGCAGTCTTTCTTCAGGTGTCCTTTCTTCCTACATTTTCAGCACACTATCACCGATTTGGACTTGGACCTGCCTTTTCTTGACTTACTGCAATATCCTGGGCTCTTTCCTCTTTCCATTTTTCTTCCCCTAGTCTCTGTAGTCAAAGCATTACCTGATGTCTCACCAGAGCTTTTCCATCGCATTTCCTCGCTAAGGATTGCACCATCTAAATCATCAAACTTTAAAGTATTATATCCAGAGACAAAGTTACTAATGGCCATAGCTAAACCATTCCAACTTTCTAGCAATGAGCACAGAAATAACAGAGCCCTAACTTCATCATCAAAAGTTACCCCTACAGAACTTAACTGACTTGTAACTGTATTAAAATCATTTAAATGATCAGCAACATATCCACCTTCTAACATCTTCATACTAAATAAACACTTCATAAGAAAGAACTTATTTGAGGCTAAAGGTTTTTCATATAGTTTGGCCAATGTCGACATTAAACCCTCTGTTGTCGTTTCCTTTGAAATATTAAATGCTACCGATGCCACTAGCCACATCCGTATTGTTCCAAGTTCCTTTCTGTCGAGAATGTTGCATTCTGTGTCTGTCATACTCGTCGACTTCTTTGTCTTTCCACTCAATGGTAGGTACAGATCTCTCTGATACAGATAATCTTCCACTTGCATCTTCCACGACTGGTAGTTTTGGCCATTAAATTTTTCGACCCTAAACCTACCATCTTTCGCCATTGCTCCCACTCGAACTAGGAACCCTTCTCTCCTGCAAGTTTATCAGCCAAATAGACCTTCGGCTCTGATACCAGTTGTTAGAAAATTATATATTATACAGCAGTGGAACACATAAAATATTACAGAAATATAAACACAGAAAACACATAAAACAAGAGTGACACAGATATACGTGGCTCACCCAGTTTGGGCTATGTCCATAGAGAAATATCCAGTCCTTCTTTTATTATATTATCCAGCAAACTGAAGAAATACAACCTACTGCAGATCCGCTGTAACACCCTCTTCACTCTCAACGTCCTCTCTCTTCCTCACTCAGAATACAAATATACATAAACGCAATACAATTCTCTCATATATAGTGAGGGGGTGCATTCTAGAGCAAAAAACCCTAAATTAAACATAACTTCTACCTTCAGATCATCCGTCAAATGAACGCTCCATATTGACTAGAAATTACTAGACTTTTACAAGGCAATTTTACATCTATTTTTAACTTCGTGGGCACTGCCCCTGCACCCCCTCAGTGGGGGGGTGTACAATCTTCCTAGGGTATACATCCGGTTGAGACTTTTGAATACATAAGATAATTAGGCTCCACGCTCAACAATATCCCACTTGGAGACTGATTATAGCATCTCCATTGCTGCTTCATTTGCTAGACAATGACTCCACTTTGGACCTGGCTGTTTCACATCTTCTTCATCATAATTGAAAACTAATTGAAACTGAGCAGATTCTCAGTTTCTCCCTAGTTACAACTTTTGTTAGCATATCTGCAGGATTCTGGCTAGTGTGTATCTTTTCCAGCTTCTACTATCCATCTTCCAATGCTGACAGTATGAAATGGTACTTAAGCTGTATATGTTTAGTCTTGGAATGAAATGCAGAGTTCTTTGCAAGATGTATGGCACTCTGGCTGTCACTATATAACATGTCCAACTCCTACTTCTTACCCAATTCATCCAGAAACCTTTGTAACCAAATCATTTCTTTACTAGCCACTGTATCAGCAACATACTCTCCTTCTGTTGTTGAAAGTACAACAACACTTTGGATTTTTAAACCAAACTGATAGTTGTTCCACCTATAGTAAATACATATCCTGTAGTGCTCCTCCTGTTATCTCTATCACCTACCATATCTGCATCAACACATCCCTGTAGAGTAATTTTTGAACCACCAAAGCATAATGCTTGATTTGTGGTAACTCTCAAATACTTGAGAATCCATTTCACTGCCATCCAATGTTCTTTTCCTAGATTGTTCATGTACGTGCTTACACCTCCCACTGCATGTGCAATATCAGACCTTGTGCAGGCCTTGTGTAGACTCCTGAGTCTTGAGACACGCCCCCTTACTTAATTTGAAATGGCTAGCCAAAGGTATACTAACTGGTTTTGCATTCTGCATATCAAACCTTTTCAACACATTTTCTATGTACTTACTTTGAGACAATGTTAATTTTTTATTCTTTCTATCTCTAGTTATTCTCATACCAAGGATTTGTTTTGCAGCACCCAAATCCTTCATTACAAATGAGTTTGCCAATTTCCTTTTGAGCACATTTATTTCCTGCATGTTAGAACCTACAACAAGCATGCCATCTACATAAAATAACATTATAATATAGCTGCCATCATTTTTCCTTTTGAGATAAACACAATGATCAGAGTGACACCTAGTATAACTTTGTTCAGACATAAACCTGTCAAATTTTAGATACCACTACCTTGGAGCCTGTTTTAATCCATACAAGCTCTTCTTCAACCTGCACACTAGTTTCTCCTTCCCTTTTACCTCATATCCTTGTGGCTGCTACATATATATCTCTTCCTCTGAATCCCCATGGAGAAAGGCTGTCTTTACATCTAACTACTCAAGATGTAAATCTTCAGCTGCTACTAGACTTAGAATAGTTCTGATTGAAGTCATTTTCACAACAAGAGAAAATATCTCATCAAAGTCTATACCCTTTTTCTGTGCAAACCCTTTCACCACAAGTCTAGCTTTATACCTTTTTCTACCTCCATCTTCTTCCTTCAACTTGTAAACCCATTTATTCTGCAATGTTGTTTTACCTGCAAGCAACCTAACTAAGTCCCAAGTCTAGTTATGTTCTAAGGAGTCCATCTCTTCTTTCATGGCTTGCTCCCACTTCTTCTTGGTTTCTACCTACACTGCTTCTTCATAACATTCTCGTTAACTAGAATCAGTCAACAATACATAATATAATGAAGGAGAGTATCGTTCAGGGGGTCTACTTATCCTGGTAGATCTTCTAACACCACTTTCAGGTGTTTGAAGTGCCTGTTGCTGTTGTGGTTGTTGTTCTGGCTGTTGATCATTATGATTTTTCAGGCACCATCACTTTTCCTGTGATATCGTCAAGCATTGTGTATTCTTTGTTTTATTTTTGTTGTTTCTTTTCCTGCAGCTAATCCTTATAGAAAACCTTTTCATTGAATATGACATCTCTGCTCCTAATGATTTTGTTTTTTTCATAATCATAAAATCGATAACCAAAATCATTAACACCATATCCAATAAAGGTACATTTCTTTGATTTTTCCTCAAGCTTTGTTCCATTTTCTTTGTTAATGTGGACAAAGGCTTCACAACCAAAAGTATTTAAAAAGGAGTATTTTACCTTTTTACCTATCCATGCCTCCTCTGGAATACCACCATCCAAGGAACTTGAAGGCCCTCTGTTTATTAGATAAACATCAATATCTCCAGCATCTGCCCAAAATTGTAAAGGCAGTCCTGCATGCAATCTCATGCACCTTGCATGCTCCATGATTGTCCTTTTCATCCTTTCTGACATGCCATTTTCTTGTGGTGTTCCTGGAACTATCTTCTCTCTACGAATTACATTCTCTGAATAGTACCTATAAAACTATTTTCTACAATATTCACCTCCATTATCTGATCTGAGACACTTCAACCTTTTTCCTGTCTCATTTTCAACCAAAGCTTTCCATTTCTTGAAAATATCAAATACATCAGATTTATTTCGAATACAATAAATCCAATTTTTTTTGGTTGCATCATCAATAAAAGTAACATAATAGCAAGAGCCACCAAGAGATGATACCTGAGCAGGTCCCCATACATCTGTATGCACAAGCTCTAATTTTTCGCTCTTCTTTTCTTTCCCAACCCTAAGGAATCTGACTCTCTTATGTTTTCCATAAACACAATTCTCACAGAATTTTAAATCAACATGCTTCAAACATGGCAACAAATTCCTTTAGTGAAGAATCTGCATCCCCTTCTCACTCATGTGCCCAAGCCTATAATGCCACAATGCCGTATCTTCTCCTGTAGAGGTTAAAGCATTAACAGAATTAGACATATTATTGCATAAATACAATGTACCAATCTTTCCTCCTTTCGCTATTACCAGGGATCCTTTAGTGACCTTTTAGGTTTTATCTTTGAAAGTAGTTACGCAACCTTCACCTCCCAACTGCCGTGTTGAAATCAGATTTTTCTTCAAATCTGGAACATGCCTTACTTCCTTCAACAGCCATTGATTTTCATTCTGTTGTTTTATGAAAAATGTAACCATTCCAACAATTTTACAGGGTTTATCATCACCCAATCGAACTTGTCCAAAATCTCCTTGAACATAATCATGAAAATGTTTCTTATTAGGTGTGACATGGAATGAGGCCCTAAATCTACCACCCAGGCATCCATAATATTTTCTAATGAAAGAATCAAAGCATCTTGCAACACATCACCTGTTACATTGACTTCATGATTAGTTTCTTCCTGTGCGTCTCCTTCTTTTCCCTTTCAAGACTTGCAGTCTTTCTTCAGGTGTCCTTTCCTCCTGCATTTCCAGCACACTATCCCCGATCTAGACTTGGATCTGCATTTTCTTGACTTACTGCGATATCTTGGGCTCTTTCCTCTTTCCATTTTTCTTCCCCTAGTCTCTACAGTCAAAGCATTACCTGATGTCTCACCAGAGCTTTTCCGTCGCATTTCCTAACTAAATATTACACCGAAAAAATCATCAAACTTTAAAGTACTAGATCCAGAGACATAGTTACTAATGGCCATAACTAAACCATTCCAACTTTCTGGCAATGAGCACAGAAATAACAAAGCCCTAACTTCATCATCAAAAGTTGGCCCTACAAAACTTAACTGACTTGTAACTGTATTAAAATCATTTAAATGATCAGCAAGAGATCCACCTTCTAACATCTTCATTATAAATAAATGCTTCATAAGAAATATCTTATTTTAGGTTGAAGGTTTTTCATATAGTTTGGCCAATGTCGACATTAAACCCTCTGTTGTCGTTTCCTTTGAAATATTAAATGCTACTGACATCGCTAGGCACAATCGTATTGTTCTAAGTGCCTTTTTGTCAAGAATGTTCCATTTTGTGTATGTCATACTCATCGACTTCTTTGTCTTTCCCCTCAATGGTAGGTACAGATCTCTCTGATACAGATAATCTTCCATCTACATCTTCCACAGCTGGTAGTTTTGGCCGTTAAATTTTTTGACCCTAAACCTACCATCTTCCATCATTGCTCCCACTCAAGCCAGGAACCCTTCTCTCCTACGAGTTTATTAGCCAAGTAGACCTTTGATCTGATACCAATTGTTAGAAAAATATATATTACGGAGCAATGGAACACATAAAATATTGTAGAAATATAAACACAAAAAACGCATAAAACAAGAGAGACACATATATACGTGATTCGCCCAGATTGGGCTATGTCCATGGAGAAATAGTCAATCCTTCTTTTATTATATTATCCAGCAAACTGAAGAGATACAACCTACAGCAGATCTGTAACACCCTCTTCTCTCTCAATCTCCTCTCTCTTCCTCACTTAGAATACAAATATAAATTGACGCAATAAAATTCCTTCATATATAGTGACGGGGTGCCTTTTAGGGCAAAAAACCCTAAATTAAACATAACTTCTACCAGATATCATTTTTTGGGATTCAACTGCGTTAAGTAAGTCATTCAAACGTATGACCATTTCCATGAGAGGTAGTCGTAACTGACTAATTTCTCATGATTTTTGAATAGTTCACTTAGCACTCATTGCATCGGGTGATGCTCACAGGGGTGAAGAAGTGGGATTGAAACTAGTGAAATGTGGAGAACGAATCACATAGCATCAATCATCACTTCCGGGGCTTGCACCCGGTAACCAGGACTTCCCAGGAGGTCACCCATCCCAGAACTCCTCTGGCTCAAGCGCGCTTAACTGTGGAGTTTTTCCCACAATCAAGCCCACTTAGCTTGCTACGCCATTTGCAAAACCTTAGCAAGTATTGTGCCTCATGAACCATTCAAGTAGAGATCCCTTGACTCTTTTTGAATTTAAGTATGGGGGATTTACGCAGTGCATTATATTAGATATCATTTTTTGGGATTCAACTGCGTTAAGTAAGTCATTCAAACGTATGACCATTTCCATGAGAGGTAGTCGTAACTGACTAATTTCTCATGATTTTTGAATAGTTCACTTAGCACTCATTGCATCGGGTGATGCTCGCAGGGGTGAAGAAGTGGGATTGAAACTAGTGAAATGTGGAGAACGAATCAAAAATCATGAGAAATTAGTCAGTTACGACTACCTCTCATGGAAATGGTCATACGTTTGAATGACTTACTTAACGCAGTTGAATCCCAAAAAATGATATCTAATATAATGCACTGCGTAAATCCCCCATACTTAAATTCAAAAAGAGTCAAGGGATCTCTACTTGAATGGTTCATGAGGCACAATACTTGCTAAGGTTTTGCAAATGGGGTAGCAAGCTAAGTGGGCTTGATTGTGGGAAAAACTCCACAGTTAAGCGCGCTTGAGCCAGAGGAGTTCTGGGATGGGTGACCTCCTGGGAAGTCCTGGTTACCGGGTGCAAGCCCCGGAAGTGATGATTGATGCTATGTGATTCGTTCTCCACATTTCACTAGTTTCAATCCCGCTTCTTCACCCCTGTGAGCATCACCCGATGCAATGAGTGCTAAGTGAACTATTCAAAAATCATGAGAAATTAGTCAGTTACGACTACCTCTCATGGAAATGGTCATACGTTTGAATGACTTACTTAACGCAGTTGAATCCCAAAAAATGATATCTAATATAATGCACTGCGTAAATCCCCCATACATAACTTCTACCGTCAAATCATCTGCCTAATGAATGGCCCACCTCTCATGGAAATGGTCATACGTTTGAATGACTTACTTAACGCAGTTGAATCCCAAAAAATGATATCTAATATAATGCACTGCGTAAATCCCCCATACATAACTTCTACCGTCAAATCATCTGCCTAATGAATGGCCCAGATTGACTATAAATTACTAGACTTCTACAAGGAAATTTTACATTTATTTTTAGCTTCGGCGGCGTTGCCCCTGAACCTCCACGGGAGGGAGAAGCCCCCCCCCACATGGAGGGGTGTACAATCTTCCTGGGGTATACATATGGCTAAGACCTTTGAATACAGAAGATAATCAGGCTCCACACCCAACAATCTCCCACTTGGAGACTAATTATAGCAACTCCACTACTGCTTCATTTGCTAGACAATGACTCCACTTTAGACCTGGCTGTTTCTCATCT
Organism: Pinus tabuliformis; assembly: GCA_031772625.1. Classification (NCBI taxonomy): domain Eukaryota; kingdom Viridiplantae; phylum Streptophyta; class Pinopsida; order Pinales; family Pinaceae; genus Pinus; species Pinus tabuliformis. The sequence continues at coordinate 729,297,340 of CM062810.1, read as the reverse complement.
TCTTCATCATACTTGAAGACCAATTGAAACTAAGCAGATTATTAGTTTGTCCCTGGTTACAACTTTTGTTAGCATAGCTGTAGGATTCTGGCTAGTGTGTATCTTTTCCAACTTCAACTGTCCATCTTCCAAAGCTGACCATATGAAATGGTACTTGAGCTATATATGTTTAGTCTTGGAATGAAATGCATAGTTCTTTGCAAGTTGTATGGAACTCTGGTTGTCACTGAATAACCTGCCCAACTCTTGCTTCTTACCCAATTCATCCAGAAACCTTTGTAACCAAATCATACTTTACTAGCCTTTGTAGCAGCAACATACTCTGCTTCTGTTGTTGAAAGTGAAACAACACTTTGGATTTTTGAAACCCAACTGACAGTTGTTCCATGTACAGTAAATACATATCCTATAGTGCTCCTCCTGTTATCTCTGCCACCTGCCATATCTGCATCAACATATCCCTGTAGAGCAATGTTTGAACCACCAAAGAATAATGCTTGATTTGTGGTACCTTTCAAATACCTGAGAATCCACTTCACCGCCATACAATGTTCTTTTTATTTGAAAGATGTATGACACTCTGGCTATCACTGAATAACCTGCCCAACTCCTGCTTCTTACCCAATTCATCCAGAAACCTTTGTAACCAAATCATTTCTTTACTAGCCTTTGTAGCAGCAACATACTCTGCTTCTGTTGTTGAAAGTGCAACAACACTTTGGATTTTTGAAACCCATCTGACAGTTGTTCCATGTACAGTAAATACATATCCTATAGTGCTCCTCCTGTTCTCTCTGCCACTTGCCATATCTGCACCAACATATCCCTATAGAGCAATGTTTGAACCACCAAAGAATAATGCTTGATTTGTGGTACCTTTAGGCCCCTCAACACCATTCAGAATTCCCTCCGATCGGTGAAAGATCCTGTTAACCCTAAGGACATGACGGGTGTCTAATTGATCCCTTGTTCTTGTGGGACCCCCTATATTGGGGAAACAGGACGCTCCATCCATCAAAGGATCTGCGAGCATGCAGCCGACCTAAGACATGGGAGATCCCGGTCTTCAGCATTAGCAGAACATGTGGAAAAGACCAAGCATCAGGTGTGTATTGAGGAGGCCAAGGTTGTTGCCAAAGTCACTCAGTTTCACCATCGTAAATTGAGGGAAGCTATTGAGATTGAGAAGAGGCCAAGCAATCTCAATAGAGATGATGGTTGGAAAATCAATAGGTGCTAGATTCCAACACTCTCTTCTTAGTCGTTTTTTCTGCCCCCTCCAAATTTTTATTTTATTTTTTCTATTTTTTTTTTTTTTTTTTTTTATTTTTTTTTATTTTTTTTTTTATTTTTTTATCCTAATATTATGATATATATAATATTAGCAATAAATAATTAAATAAATTACCTTTTAAACTAACTTTACATTATTTATTTTAACTTAATTAATTAATTAATTTATTATTATTATTATTATTATTATTATTATTATTATTTAATAAATATATTATTGAATTGAGGCTTCTGTGATCCATAATAGTTGTAAGCAGAGCTTCGGCGACAATCACATGAGGAAAGACCTTTGTCATGTGATTTTCCCCGAAGCTCTGCTTACAAATAAATATATTATTAAATTATTTTTTAAATTATATATATATTTGATTATTAATAAATAAATTATTTAATTACTTTCTCAACCTATGATTAATTTATATATACCTATTATATATATATATATATATATATATATATATATATATATATATATATATATATATTTTTAATAATTATTATTAAATAATTTAAATAAATAAATTAAATTATCTTTTTAATCTAACCATTGATCCTAACTTTTACTTTAATAACCTAATATTATAACTTTAATTATAGAATATATATATAAGTTAAATAAATAATTACATCTTTAACCTTAAAATTATATTTTAACTAACTTCCATATAAATAAACTAACCATTGAATTTTTATTGAATAAAAAATACTAGTCAACCTAATATTATGATTTTAATTAAAATATGTATATATGTATAATACCAATAATAATTATTTAATAATTTGAATAAATAAATAAATTATAGTTTCAAACCAACCATTGAAATTATTAATCCTAACTTTTACCTTAATAACCTAATATATATATATATATATATATATATATATATATATATATATATATATATATATATATATATATATGACCTTTAGGTACTCGACTATTAAGGAGAGGGAGAGGACCCTTTAGAGGGCTCGACTAATAAGGATGCGTAAGCAGGCTAATTTTAATTTAAATAAATAAATATATTCCTTTTAAAATCAACCATTTTACCTAATTTAACTTATTTCCATAAGAAAAATAATAATATTAATTATAATAATAATATTAAATTAATAAATAAGAATTTTTCCTGGGTCCTAAGGTCAAAATTAGCCGATTTAGCCATTGGAGACTCTGCTCAGACTATTTATCATGCTAAGCTGGATCTGTTTCTTCAACTTGTCCTGACGATGAACCACACTAGTTGGTTCGAAATGCGTCGACAAATGTATGTCTACATGTGATTTACGCCGAAGTTATTATTTCAAATATTATGGATCACAGAAGCCTCAATTCAACCTTTCAAATACCTGAGAATCCACTTCACCACCATACAATGTTCTTTTCCTGGATTGTTCATGTACCTTCTTACAACTCCCATTGTATGTGCAATATCAGGCCTTGTGCAGGCCTTGTGAGAACTCCTGAGTCTTGGGACACGCCTCCTTACTTAATTTGAAATGGCTAGCCAAAGGTATACTCACTGGTTTTGCATTCTGCATATTAAACCTTTTAGCCACCTTTTCTGTGTACTCACTTTGAGACAATGTTAATTTGCAATTCTTTCTGTCTCTAGTTATTTTCATACCAAGGATTTGATTTGCAGCACCCAAATCCTTCATTGCAAATGACTTTTCCAATTTCATTTTGGGCACATTTATTTCCTACATGTTAGAACCTGCAACAAGCATGTCATCTACATACAATAACAATATAATATAGCGGCCATCATTTTGCCTTTTGGGATAAACACAATGATCAGAGTGACAACTAGTATAACCTTGTTCAGACATAAACCTGTCAAATTTTAGATACCACTGCCTTGGAGCCTATTTTAAGCCATACAAGCCTTTCTTCAACCTGCAAACTAGTTTCTCCTTCCCTTTTACCTCATATCCTTGTGGTTGCTGCATATATATATCTTCCTCCAAATCCCCATGGAGAAAGGTTGTCTTTATATCTAACTACTCAAGACACAAATCTTCAGCTTCTACTAGACTTAGAATAGTTCTGATTGAAGTCATTTTCATAACAGGAGAAAATATCTCATTAAATTCTATACCCTTTTTCTGTGCAAACCCTTTCACCACAAGTCTAACTTTATACCCTTTTCTACCTCCATCTTCTTCCTTCAACTTGTAAACCCATTTATTCTGCAATGTTGTTTTACCTACAGACAACCCAACTAAGTCCCAAGTTTGGTTATGTGCTAAGGAGTCCATCTCTTCTTTAATGGATTGCTCCCACTTCTTCCTGGTTTCTACCTGCACTGCTTCTTCATAACATTTTGGTTCACCAGAATCAGTCAATAATACATAATATAATGAAGGAGAGTATCGTTCAGGGGGTCTACTTATCCTAGTAGATCTTCTAACACCACTTTCAGGTGTTCGAAGTGCTTGGTTCTGTTGTAGTTGTTGTTCTGGCTGTTGATCATTATGATTTTCAGGCACCATCACTTTTCTTGTGATATCATCAAGCACTGCGTCTTCTCTACTTTCTTTTTCCTGTTACTTTTCCTGCAGCTGATCCTTATACAAAACCTTTTCATTGAATATGACATCTTTGCTCTTAATGATTTTGTGTTTTTCATAATCATAAAAGCGATAACCAAAATCATTAACACCATATCTAATAAAGGTATATTTCTTTGATTTTTCCTCAAGCTTTATTCTATTTTCTTCGTTAATGTGGATAAAGGCTTCACAACCAAAAGTCTTTAAAAAGGAGTAGTTTACCTTTTTACCTGTCTATGCCTCCTCTGGAATACCACCATCCAAGGAACTTGAAGGCCCTCTGTTTATTAGATAAACAACAGTATCTACAGCATCTGCCCAAAATTGTAAAGGCAGTCTTGCATGCAATCTCATGCACCTTGCATGCTCCATGGTTTTCCTTTTCATCCTTTCTGACACACCATTTTCTTGTGGTGTTGCTGGAACTATCTTCTCTCTACGGATTCCATTCTCTGAATAGTACCTATCAAACTCTTTGCTGCAATGTTCACCTTCATTATCTGATCTGAGACACTTCAACCTTTTTCTTGTCTCATTTTAAACCAAAGCTTTCCATTTCTTGAAAATATCAAATACATCAGATTTATTTCGAATACAATAAATCCAGGTTTTTCTGGTTGCATCATCAATAAAATAAACATATTAGTGAGATCCACCAAGAGATTATACCTTAGCAGGTCCCCATACATCTGTATGCACAAGCTCTAATTTTTCACTCTTCTTTTGTTTCCCAACCCTAAGGAATCTGACTCTCTTCGTTTTTCAATAAACACAATTCTCACATAATTTTAAATCAACATGCTTCAAACCTGGCAACAAATTTCTTGAGTGAAGAATCTGCATCCCCTTATCACTCATGTGCCCGAGCCTATGATGCCACAATGTCGTATCTTCTCCTATAGAGGTTAAAGCATTAACAAAATTAGAAATACCATTGCATAAATACAATGTACCAATCTTTCCTCCTTTTGCTATTACCAGGGATACTTTAGTGACCTTCCAGGTTTTATCTGTGAAAGTAGTTACCCAACCTTCACCTCCCAACTGCCCTATTAAAATCACATTTTTCTTCAAATCTAGAACATGCCTTACTTCCTTCAACAACGATTGATTTCCATTCTTCTGTTTTGTGAAAACTATGCCCATTCCAACGATTTTACAGGGTTTATCATCACCCAATCGAACCTGTCCAAAATCTCCTTGAACATAATCATGAAAATGTTTCTTATTAGGTGTGGCATGGAATGAGGCCCCTGAATCTACCACCCAAGCATCAATAATATTTTCTAATGAAAGAATCAAAGAATCTTGCAACACATCACCTATTACATTCGCTTCATGAATAGTTTCTTGCTGCGCGTCTGCTTCTTTTCCCTTTCGAGACTTGCAGTCTTTCTTCAGATGTCCTTTCTTCCTGCATTTCCAGCACACTATCCCCAATCTGGACTTGGATCTGCCTTTTCTTGACTTACTGCGATATCCTGGGCTCTTTCCTCTTTCCATCTTTGTTCCCCTAGTCTCTCCGGCCAAAGCATTACCTGATGTCTCACCGGAGCTTTTTTGTCGCATTTCCTCGCTAAGGATTACACCGACAAAATCATCAAACTTTAAAGTACTAGATCCAAAGACAGAGTTACTAATGGCCATAACTAAACCATTCCAACTTTTTGGCAATGAGCACAGAAATAACAGAGCCCTAACTTCATCATCAAAAGTTACCCCTACAGAACTTAGCTGACTTGTAACTGTATTAAAATCATTTAAATGATCAGCAACAGATCCACCTTCTGACATCTTCATATTAAATAAACGCTTCATATGAAATACCTTATTCGAGGCCGAGGGTTTTTCATATAGTTTGGCCAATGTTGACATTAAACCCTCTGTTGTCATTTCCTTTGAAATATTAAATGCTACCGACGCCGCTAGTCATAGCCGTATTGTTCCAAGTGCCTTTCTGTCGAGAATGTTCCATTCTGTGTCTATCATACTCGTCGGCTTATTTGTCTTTCCACTCAATGGTAGGTACAGAGCTCTCTGATAAAGATAATCTTCCATTTTCATCTTCCACAGCTGGTAGTTTTGGCCGTTAAATTTTTTGACCCTAAACCTACCATCTTCCGCCATTGCTCCCACTCAAGCCAGGAACTGACTTGTAACTGTATTAAAATCATTTAAATGATCAGCAACAGATCCACCTTCTGACATCGTCATATTAAATAAACACTTCATAGGAAATACCTTATTTGAGGCCGAGGGTTTTTCATATAGTCTGGCCAATGTCGACATTAAACCCTCTGTTGTTGTTTCCTTTGAAATATTAAATGCTACCGACGCCGCTAGGCACAGCCGTATTGTTTCAAGTGCCTTTCTGTCAAGAATGTTCCATTCTGTGTCTGTCATACTCATCAGCTTCTTTGTCTTTCCACTCAATGGTAGGTACAGATCTCTCTGATACAGATAATCTTCCATTTTCATCTTCCAAGCTGGTAGTTTTGGCTATTAAATTTTTTTACCCTAAACCTACCATCTTCCATCATTTCTCCCACTCGATTTAGGAACCATTCTCTCTTGCGAGTTTATTAGCCAAATAGACCTTTGGCTCTGATACTAGTTGTTAGAAAATTATATAGTATGGAGATGTGGAACACATAAAATATTACAAAAAAATAAACACAGAAAACGCATAAAACAAGAGAGACACAGATATACGTGGTTCACCTAGTTTGGGCTACGTACATAGAGAAACAGCCAGTCCTTCTTTTATTATATTATCTAGCAAACAAAAGAGATACAACCTACAGCAGATCTGTTGTAACACCCTCTTCGATATCAATCTCCTCTCCCTTCCTCACTCAGAATACAGATATACATAGATTCAATACAATTCCCTCATATATAGTGAGGGGGTGCCTTCTAGGGAAAAAAACCTTAAATTAAACATAACTTCTACCATCAGATCATCCGACTAATGAAGGAGTGTACAATCTTCCTGGGGTATACATCCGGCTGAGACCTTTAAACACAGAAGATAATTAAGCTCCATACCCAATGGAGACTGATTATAGCAACTCCACCGCTGCTTCATTTGCTAGACAATGACTCCAATTTGGACCTGGTTGTTTCTCCTCTTCTTCATCATACTTGAAGACCAATTGAAACTAAGCAGATTCTCAGTTTCTCCCTGGTTACAACTTTCGTTAGCATATCTGCAGGATTCTGGCTAGTGTATATCTTTTCCAGCTTCAACTTTCCATCTTCCAATGCAAACCATATGAAATGGTACTTGAGCTATATATGTTTAGTCTTGGAATCAAATGCAGAGTTCTTTGCAAGATGTATGGCACTCTGGCTGTCACTGTATAACCTGCCCAACTCCTACTTCTTACCCAATTCATCTAGAAACCTTTGTAACCAAATCATTTCTTTACTAGCCTCTGTAGCAGCAACATACTCTACTTCTGTTGTTGAAAGTGCAAAAACACTTTGGATTTTTGAACCCAAACTGATAGTTGTCCCACCTACAATAAATACATATCCTATAGTGCTCCTCCTGTTATCTCTATCACCTGCCATATTTGGATCAACATATCCCTATAGACCAATGTTTGAACCACCAAAGCATAATTCTTGATTTGTGCTACCTCTCAAATACGTGAGAATCCACTTCACCGCCATCCAATGTTCTCTTCCTGGATTGTTCATGTACTTGCTTACAACTCCCATTGCATGTGCAATATCAGGCCTTGTGGAGGCCTTGTGCAGACTATTGAGTCTTGGGACACGCCTCCTTACTTAATTTGAAATGGTTAGCCAAAGGTATACTAACTGATTTTGCATTCTGCATATTAAACCTTTTCAACACCTTTTCTATGTACTCACTTTGAGACAATGTTAATTTGCAATTATTTGTGTCTCTAGTTATTCTCATAGCAAGGATTTGTTTTGAAGCACCCAAATCCTTCATTGGAAAGGAGTTTACCAATTTCCTTTTGAGCACATTTATTTCCTACATGTTAGAACCTGCAACAAGCATGTCATCTACATACAATAACAATATAATATAGCTGCCATCATTTTGCCTTTTGAGATAAACATAATGATCAGAGTGACACCTAGTATAACCTTGTTCAGACATAAACCAGTCAAATTTTAGATACCATTGCCTTGGAGCCTGTTTTAAGACATACAAGCTCTTCTTCAACTTGCACACTAGTTTCTCCTTCCCTTTTACCTCATATCCTTGTGGCTGCTGCATATATATCTCTTCCTCCAAATCCCCATGGAGAAAGGTTGTCTTTACATCTAACTACTGAAGATGCAAATCTTCAAATGCTACTAGACTTAGAATAGTTCTGATTGAAGTCATTTTCACAGCAAGAGAAAATATCTCATCAAAGTCTATACCCTTTTTCTGTGCAAACCCTTTCACCACAAGTCTAGCTTTATATGTTTTTCTACCTCTATCTTCTTCCTTCAACTTGTAAACCCATTTATTCTGCAATGTTGTTTTACCTGCAGGAAACCTAACTAAGTCCCAAGTCTGGTTATGTGCTAAGGAGTCCATCTCTTCTTTCATGGCTTGCTCCCACTTCTTCCTGGTTTCTACCTGCACTGATTCTTCATAACATTCTGGTTCCCCAGAATCAATCAACAATACATAATATAATGAAGGAGAGTATCATTCATGGGGTCTACTTATCCTAGTAGATCTTCTAACACCACTTTTAGGTGTTTGAAGTGCTTGTTACTGTTGTGGTTGTTGTTTTGGGTCTTGATCATTATGATTTTTAGGCACCATCACTTTACCTGTGATATCATCAAGCACTGTGTATTCTCTGTTTTCTTTTTCTTGTTTCTTTTCCTGCAGCTGATCCTTATACAAAAGCTTTTCATTGAATATGAAATCTCTGCTCCTAATTATTTTGTGTTTTTCATAATCATTAAAGTGATAACCAAAATCATTAACACCATATCCAATAAAGGTACATTTCTTTGATTTTTCCTCAAGCTTTGTTCTATTTTCTTTGTTAATGTGGACAAAGGCTTCACAACCAAAAGTATTTAAAAATGAGTAGTTTGCCTTCTTACCTATCCATGCCTCCTCTAGAATACCACCATTCAAGGAACTTGAAGGCCCTATGTTTATTAGATAAACAACAGTATCTACACCATCTGCCCAAAATTGTAAAGGCAGTCCTACATGCAATCTCATGCACCCTCCACACTCCATGATTGTCCTGTTCATCCTTTCTGACACGCCGTTTTCTTGTGGTGTTCTTGGAACTATCTTCTCTCTACGAATTCCATTCTCTGAACAGTACCTATGAAACTCTATGCTGCAATATTCACCTCCATTATCTAATCTGAGACACTTCAACCTTTTTCCTATCTCATTTTCAACCAAAGCTTTCCATTTCTTGAAAATATCAAATACATCAAATTTATTTCGAATACAATAAATCCAGGCTTTTCTGGTTGCATCATCAATAAAAGTAACATAGTAGCGAGAGCCACCAAGAGATGATACTTGAGCAGGTCCCCATACATCTGTATGGACAAGCTCTAATTTTTCGCTCTTCTTTTCTTTCCCAACCCTAAGGAATCTGACTCTCTTCTGTTTTTCATAAAAACAATTCTGACAAAATTTTAAATCAACATGCTTCAAACCTAGCAACAAATTTCTTGAGTGAAGAATCTGCATCCCCTTCTCACTCATGTGCCCAAGCCTATGATGCCATAATGTCGTATCTTCTCCTGTAGAGGTTAAAGCATTAACAAAATTAGAAATACCATTGCATAAATACAATGTACCAACCTTTCCTCTTTTCGCTATTACTAGGGATCCTTTAGTGACCTTCTAGGTTTTATCTGTGAAAGTAGTTACACAACCTTAACCTACCAACTTCCCTGTTAAAATCAGATTTTTCTTCAAATCTGGAACATGCCTTACTTCCTTCAACAGCCATTGATTTCCATTCTACTATTTTATGAAAACTGTACCCATTCCAATGATTTTACAGGGTTTATCATCACCCAATCGAACCTGTCCAAAATCTCCTTAAACATAGTCATGAAAATGTTTCTTAGTAGGTGTGGCATGGAATGAGGCCCTTGAATCTACCACCCAGGCATCGATAATATTTTCTAATGAAAGAATCAAAGCATCTTGCAACACATCACCTGTTACATTCGCTTCATGATTAGTTTCTTGCTGCGTGTCTCCTTCTTTTCCCTTTCGAGACTTGCAGTCTTTCTTCAGGTGTCCTTTCTTCCCACATTTCCAGCACACTATCCCCGATCTAGACTTGGATCTGTCTTTTCTTGACTTACTGCAATATCCTTGGCTCTTTCTGCTTTCCAGTTTTTCTTCCCCTAGTCTCTGCAGTCAAAGCATTACCTGATGTCTCACCAGAGCTTTTCCATCGCATTTCCTCGCTAAGGATTGCATCAACAAAATCATTAAAATTTAAAGTACTAGATCCAAAGATAGAGTTACTAATGGCCATAACTAAACCATTCCAACTTTCTGGCAATGAGCACAGAAATAACAAAGCCCTAACTTCATCATCAAAAGTTACCCCTACAGAACTTAACTGACTTGTAACTGTATTAAAATCATTTAAATGATTAGCAACAGATCCACCTTCTGACATCTTCATATTAGATAAACTCTTCATAAGAAATACTTTATTTGATGCCGAGGGCTTTTCATATATTCTGGCCAATGTTGACATTAAACCCTCTGTTGTCATTTTCTTTGAAATATTAAACGCTATCGACACCGCTAGGCATAGTCGTATTGTTCCAAGTGCCTTTCTGTCAAGAATGTTCCATTCTATGTCTGTCATACTCGTCGACTTCTTTGTCTTTCCAGTCAATGGTATGTATAGATCTCTCTGATACAGATAATATTCCATTTATATCTTCCACAGCTGGTAGTTTTGGCCATTAAATTTTTCGACCCTAAACCTACCATCTTCCGCCATTGCTCCCACTCGAGCCAAAAACCCTTCTCTCCTGCGAGTTTATCAAAAAAATAGACCTTCAACTCTGATACTAGTTGTTAGAAAATTATATATTACGGAGCAATGGAACACATAAAATATTACATAAATATAAACACATAAAACAAGAGAGACGCAGATATACATGGTTCACCCAGTTTGGGCTATGTCCACGGAGAAACAACCAGTTCTTCTTTTATTATACTATCCATCAAACTGAAGAGATACAACCTATAGTAGATCCGCTATAACACCATCTTCGCTCTCACTCTCCTCTCTCTTCCTCACTCAGAATACAGATGTACATAGACGCAATACAATTCCCTCATATATAGTGAGGGGGTGCCTTATAAGGGAAAAAAACCCTAAATTAAACATAAATTCTACCGTCACATCATCCACCTAATGAATGGCCTAGATTGACTAGAAATTACTAGACTTTTACAAGGCAATTTTACATCTATTTTTAGCTTTGGGGGCGTTGCCCCTGAACCCCTGCTGGGGGGACAAGTCCTCTCGCATGGAGCGGTGTACAATCTTCCTGGGGTATGCGTCTGGCTGAGACCTTTGAATACAGAAGATAATCAGGCTCCACACCCAACAATAATTTCCCCCATCCCCAAGCTATCATACCACCACCCTATATCCCCCTCCATTACATATATCCCTTTACCCATCATCTTCATATTTCCCCTTCCCCATTTACTATTTCCAAAAAACTACATTCCCACTACCTCATACCTCCCTAGGGTTTGGTATTAAACACCACGGCAAATGAGGAATACAAACCACATAATGAGGAATAGGAAACAGATAGAGAAGAAATAGAGGTCAAGAAAGATCACAAAGGAGGCCAGATACAAAGATTTTGGCCCATAGATCTCAGGGAACTCTTAGCATCCCCTATGACTATGACATCCTTCAAATGGATAGGTTGTTATGATTTCTGTGAGCAAGTTCAGGAAGTCCAACACCATCCTGAGTTGACTAGGCTCTTCACATCTAACCTCCAAGACAACTAGGTCACTCTAGTAAGTATCACTTTTACTCTATCTACTGCCATTATATCAGCTGCCACTGGGATCCCAAATGTTGGGGAGAAATGGTTTAAACAAGGTGATTTGTAGAAGCATTATTATGAACCTTACATGAAACCAAGGTAGCAAAATGAAAGAAGGGGTTATTTTCCTTTTTCACACCTTCTTGACAAATATGCCCCAATGATGAACATTATTATGAAATATTTTTCCTGTGAAGGTAGATTTTCTAGACTCTATTCTTATCACATCCGGATTTTAATTTATTTCACTAGCGTAAAAATGCTCAATATACCCTACTATCTTTTCTAGAGTGTTGAGAATATGGGCTATATTTCCCAAAAGAGGGAGTATAAAGATCAAATGAAGAGTCTCTTTCATCATTCCCTCATTAAAATCATAGTCCTTTATCATCTCAAGGAACTAAAAATTGCATGGAGTACCTTCATAGCTAGTCCCATATTCACTCATTCAACTACTCAGAATGTTTAAGGTATCCCTTCATCATCTCATCCTTCCACCTCCATTCCTCCAACTCAGCCCATAGATCATTCATCCTCATATGGTGAGTCAGCCTCACCATCACCTCCATTGTCACCATTCCATGAGCATATTCTTTCATCTAACAAAGATGAATTCAGAGAGAAAGAGCACATTGAATAGGGTGAGGTCATCAAGCTTAAAGGGGTTGATTTGGGCATTTTGACAAATACTTATCAAATAGGACATAGGAAAATGTTTTCCCCACAGATTTTGGGAGGGGAATTGCCTTCTTCATCAGCAAAGAAAGTACAGAAGGGCAAGGAAAAGATGAGAGAGATCCAGCAGCAGCAAGAAGACCTTCGTGAGATAGAGCAAAATTTTGACTTAGTTGACGTAAGTGAGCATGATGACAGTGAGAACACAAGAATTGTCATCAAAGAAAAGGATGCACTCATAGGGGAGCTCCAAGTTAACTTGCAGAGGGAAAAATACATCATCTCATACTATGAGCAGGAAAACAAGCAGTTTGAGACCAAACATGAGCTCATGAAGATTCAGTTCATCAAGGCAAAGAGGAAGGATGAAAAGGATAAGTCTTTACTTGATGAAGAATATGGAGAATATAGTGACCAGCTGAAGGAACATGTGCCAAGAAGAAGTCCAAGGACCAGAGGCCTAAAAATAGCATTGGAGCTAGAAAGACAGAAAGAGGTTGAACTAGATAATGAGCTCACCCTAAACAAACAATTTTCCAAAATGATCAATGAGAACCAAGAGCATTGGCTTGAGAGGGTGAAAAACCATCTTTAAAATCTCCTAGAGAAGGCCAAAAGGGACACTGACATTTAGAGAAATATGGCAAAGTATTATTTCCGAAGAAACCAAATAGCAAGGGAACAACTTAACATTGCCAAGGCAAGAATTGAAACCCTAACTCACAAAGGAGAGAAGAAGAAGCTTTATATACTTGAAGAGGCTTGAATCCATGCCTACTAACATCAAACATTAGCTCCTTGGCCAATTTTGAAGACTTTTGGCTCTTTTTTTGTAAAATTCTCTTTCTTGTCTTTTTTGAGGCAATTTCATATCAACTGTTTTGTCAAACACGCAGCGCCCTAGGCGTTGCACACTTTTTTGAGGCAATTTTTGGAGGAATGGAAGCCACCAGTGGATTTAAAAGGACCAAGATATCCAGGAAAGCCATGTTTCCAGCCCTGGAAAGAAAAACTGGCAGGTGAAAAAGGCAGAAAACCACCTAAAGGTCATGTTTCTGCCTCATTTCTAGACCACGCACTGCACATTTGAGTAGTCTTGGGAGAATGGAGTTTTGGAGGGTAAACTAAAGCCCATTTTGAAAACCAATGGCAGTTTTGGAAACTAAATAGGATAATATTTCCAATGAGATATCCTGGGTTCAATTTGGACACCAGGAAGGTAGGTAAACGTCAGCTTGAAGATGGCCCTGCGCATTTGACAGTTGGCCCATTTTTTCACTATTTCTCTCCAAAATTAATTTTTACCTATGGGAAATCATTGTTTTAGTGATGTAATTGATGTAATTATTATGTTTTTACTATTACCTAGTGTAAGTACATTAGGTAAATGGCATCCATGACTTGTAATGAATCAGTTTCCTTAAGTTAGGAATGAGTCACTTTGACCACCCTACACTCTAGCTATCATTTCAGTTTTTTTTGTAACTGCTCCTCCTCTCATGGATTCGGCCCCTAAGGATAGGATGAGTTGTTTTTAGGCCTATATCATGTAATATTTCATTCATTCTATAGGTTGGTCTCTATTGGATGTTGTATTAGTGTTTTCAACTTTGGCATGAAATATATTGGATGAGTTGCAGATATTTTGGTGGGATTCCTGTGGCATGGTATTTTGATATTGTTTCCTCTTCAGTTACATTTGTATGAATATTTTGTACCCTTCATGATCCATTTCAATTTAAATATGTTTGATTTTCAAGGTGTGATAAGCAGAATTCATCTTCTATGCTCTGTTTTGGGAAAATCATCATAAATTGTTTCATTTGTTTAGTTTAAAAATAATTCGTGATTTTCATGCTCTTTTTAGCACCTCACCAGTCTAAACCATTTCATCACTATACTACAAAGTGTTAAAGTAACTTTCCTATCTTGCCCCATCTGATTTCTGCAATTCTGATTCTCTTTTTCCCTGACCTAGTTCACTCTCTGACCTAATTCACACATCCAGTGACTACCCCAATCAAATCAAATCAAACAAACCCTGAGCTACTATATCTAGCCTAAAATCCTAATCCATCACAACCCTCTTGGTTGTGATCCTTTGGAGAGAGCCCTCTTTGGCTTAGTGGGGCTAGCTACCAAGTCAAAATATTGGTCTGTGGTTACCTCAACTGGACTCTTCCTCATCCTTGGAGATCTGGAGGAGTGATAAGAGAAACAACATATATGCACGATTATTTATAAGAAAAAGTGCATATAAATGGAAAATTGAAGAACAAAAATAAAAAGAAAGCTTAGATATGAAAGATCAGGCTAAATAACCAAATCATTTAAGACTCAATAAGGCTAAAAAAATCAAGAAACAACAAAATAAACCCATATCAAAGAAAAAACAACCCTTCTAGGAAATACTAGATGGTATTCCCTAGTGGAGTTGCCAATTCTGTTGGCAGGAAAATTTACCTAAGGGAAGGGTTGAAAGCCTCAAAAGAGAAGGAAAAAATAATAATAAAATAACTCAATCAAGCATGCCAAACATTCAAACTATCAAACTTGGATTTGGAGACATACCCGAAGGTCTTACATTTGAAGGTGTTCTAGCAGCGTCCAAACCCTTTTCTTCCTCCAAGATGTACGGACTTGCAAATCAATAAAAAAAGCATATCCATAATAGATAATTTAATGTGGACACATTAAAATATGTTATATCATCATATATAAACATTCAGACTATCATTCATAAGATGACAACAGATACCAGTAACAACACATGAGCTTCTTTATTGATTAGCGTCAGTAAGTATAGGATAGATACAACCTGATCTAGGCCAAAGGTGCCAATGAAGCCTTCCTCTAGATTTGTTTAGCCTGATCCACAAATAAAGACTCTGTAACAAGTGCAAGAATATTTTAGATAAGGATGATGAGTTTCTCTGCAAAGGAAACCAGGGTTACCTAGAGACTAGGAGTGCAGGAGGCATAGGAAAAGCAGACTTGATCTGGGATGTTGTCACTCACCGCAAAATTTGTTTTTAGATGTCAAAAGGGTGCAAAAGAGAAGAAAATTTGCATCCATTGCCCAAACCACAGAAGCTCTCAAAGCTAAATCAAACCCTCTAGAGAAGATAGTGATCGGAATCAACTTTCCAACAGTATATGGAACTCCTCAAATAGACCCCAAAATCATAAGATATGGCATGTTAAAAATGGGGTTTTTTCACCTTTAAAGGAGGAAAGAATAAAATATTGGAGGTCCGGGAGTATATCACAAATTGATATTGGAGTTTTATGAAAGCAACAGTTGGGGAGGGCAAAGAAAACCAATGATCAATGATCACCGATATCAGAGATCGGAGGTTCCAACGATCCCGTATATCAGTGATCGCAAATGTTAGAGGTCCAAGGCAACATGGCATATCATAGGTTCCAATGACATGGCACATCGGTGGTCGCACTTCAAAATATCCCATCATATCGGAGATCCCACAGATCATAAGTCCCGGCATATTAGAGGTCCCACAAATCGACGAGTCCAGGCCATATCAACGCTTTCAAAGCATCAACCTTAACAGAGTTGCAATCAATGAACACCGATAGTGTTAAAGCATCAAGATTGTGTCTTCAGTGTTAAAGGGTCGGTAGGGCCAAAAACATTTAACAAAGGAAATCAATGCAAAACCAAGGGCGAATGGGCCTTTTCTCTCTCCCCTAGAGGACCACGTGGTGGAATCCCATTGGTCCCGATAAATCCATGGTGGCACTGACATCGTCATGACATGGCAGTATGGCGGACATGTGGCATGCAGATTCAATGTGTCAAGGGGTCATAGGGGGCCAATGTAGGGTGACACATGTCACAACTCACAAGGTGACACGTGGCAGAGGATGATGTCAAATCGGAGATGGCAAATTGGCATTCGCAGATTGAGGCATGTTATTATATCAAGGTTAAAACCCTGATTGAGACCCACTGAGAAAGCGGCCCCGATAGGGGCTAGCCCACAGTCACAGAGAAAGCTAAAAGAACCAGGGGCTAAGCACGGAAGGGCTATCACAATCAGAGATCAAAAACATGTTGTGGCTCCGATATAAAAACCTCGACTCGAATCCGCCGATAAAGGGGCTCCGATATATGGGCTAGCCCGTAGTCACATAAAGAGCCAAAGGAACCAAGGGCCGAACGCTAAAAGTGCTATCGCAATTGGAGGTTGCAAACATGTTGCGGCTCCAATGTAAAAGTCTTGACTGGGAACCCCAATTTCTTTCTACCAAGAAAGGAGCTCAGATACAAGGTGCACGGTCGTAGTCCAAAGGCCCTAGTGCCTTAGGACTAAGCATCCTATCGTATGATGAAGAAACACTGAAAGGTGCTAAACCAAAGGGGGCCAAAGGAGCATCGAGACTCACTAATTGTAATGTACTCTAGAATAAAAGTCTCGTTGCATTTAGGTTCTAATAGCATCGTACAGAGCTTTAAAGGTGGATGGTTCGGTAGCTAAGATAATAAATAGAGGCATGGAGTAGTTGCAAATCGATATGGGCTAATCCTATGGAAGGCTTTGCAGCAAGAAACCCAGGACAATAATCGCCTCAAAAATGAATTCAATTGCTCCCCTACACATCTTCGGAGAGTAAATGGAGTTATGGGACTCAAGAAAACTTAATGGCTTAGCATGGGGCTCCACTCTGATACACAACGAAGGACTGTCGCATCGATCTCCACTTCTTCTCTGTAACAGGAAACTCACAGTTGATCCACTCCTAGCTCCGAAGAATGAGTTATTCAAGTAATTAAGGCAAAAGTGACATAAACTAGTTGAGCAGTAGGAGGTACACATTGTGGCAGAGATGTGGCCTAATCAAGGTCCTTCACAAGAACAACAGGACGATATTTTCCTCCATCATCATTTAGTTTCCTTTTCTCTATTTTTTTGTAATTTCTTTTATTCTATAATTTCTATATTTCCAAGAATGGAATCAAATCCAAGGAAATCAGTTTGGGCAACAGAGCTATCACAGGCCTAGATAGCTAGTCAATCTGACAGCTGGCCCTGGGCTGAGATAATTTGTAAATGTTTATTCAAAACCCACCTTCTCTATATAAATAAGGGGGAGAAACACTTAAGACATGTTATGGAATTTTGCACCCGCAGTGGTCTAAATTCTTTGGTTCCATTTTGGTTCTAATTTCTTTTTCATGAGGGACTAGAGCAATAGACATGTTGAATGTAATGGATTGGGGATTGGGGCTCGGGATTAATGAAGATATTCTGTTGATTACTATCAGAACAATGTGAAGTATGTTTCCTCTTTTGTTTATCACTTCATGTATGTTATTATTTCTCTAAAATAGTGTAATGAAGCTATCGGTTTCTCCCTTGTTCATGGAGCCCCACTCAGATACACAGCGAAGGAATGATAGGTCAATCTCCACTTATGCTCTATAACAAGAAAATCACATTTGATCCACTCCCAACTCTGGAGAATGAGTGATTCAAGAAGTTAAGGTGAAAGTGACATAAATTGCCCAAGAAACATGAGGGACACATTGTGGCAGAGACGTGGCCTGAACAGGGGCCTTCACGGGAACCACAAGACGATATTTTCATCCATCATCATTCAGTTTCCTTTTCTCTATTTTTCTGTAATTTCTATATTTTCATGAATGGAATCAAATCTAAGGAAATCAATTTGGGCAGAAGAGCTATCGTAGGCCTGTATAGCTAATCAATCTGACAGCTAGCCCTGGGCTAAGATATTTTGTAAATGTTGATTCAAAGCCCCCATTCTCTGTATAAATAAGGGGGAGAAACACTTAACACAGGTTCCGGAATTTTGCACTTGCAGTGGTCCAAATTATTTGGTTCCATTTTGGTTGTAATTTCTTGTTCATGAGGGACTAGAGCTATAGACATGCTGAATGTAATTGACTGGGGATTGGGACTCAAGGATTAATGAAACTATTATGTTGATTCCTATCTGATCAATGTGGAGTATGTTTCCTCATTTGTTTATCACTTCATGTATGTTTTTCTTTCTCTGAAATAGTGTAATGAAGTTATCATTTTCTCCCTTGTTCACGATTGTATATTTGTTGCTAAGTAGTAACAGTACCTATGTTAGCTACAAATTTACATATGTACCTACAACGTGCACAGATTTACTCATAATTTTGGTGAGAAATGTTCCCATGAGGTACATGCCATGAAACCTTCATTTTCACCCCACTATTTCTACCATTCCACCTGTTCAATCTTCCATACCTCTATTGGGACATTGTTGATTAGGATTCTGTTACAGCCCTATGCATCAAATCCCCTCCTTTCTATCCTCCTTGCCACCTTTAATACAACTGTAATGTTAAGTTGTCTGTTGCTATGTGTCAGCCACCAGAACTAGGCATTTCTCTTCGGGGTTGGCCTGATTTACCCCTTGAACCTTTGGATCCATGTATTGTCTTGAGTCTACCTTGATGAAGGGCTATTAAACTAAGCCCACTTTTATTCTCCTTTTTAAACTTCGTGACAATTGGAGTGCAATAGAAAGCGCTCATTGATAATCTTCCATGCACTCCTCTCTTTAATATTTCCTAGGCACTAGTCTACAATCAACCCAGAGGTTTCTCTAGGAAGATTTCTATGTCTCCCGAAACACTTGTGCTACGGGTGCCATTAAAAGTGCCAACATCTTTCTGGCGTCATTTCTAGGGAACAGATTATAATATTTTTCCCTAGGTACAACAAATAATTACATTCACCTGGTTAGGTGAGAAAGGGAAGTTTAGGTTGAAGATCTCTCACCTTGGCAACTCCGCTGTTTCAATTTTATGGTAAACATGTTGGCGACTCCACTATCCACGTATTAATTGGAAACACTTTGGCAACTACATTATCAAGACATGAAAGAGACAATAGAAGTGATGGACGACTCAATAAATAACTCCTTATATAGACTGATAAATTGTAGTTAAAAAGTATAAACCTTTGACAACAATATTCCTCTTTCTCTGATGAAGAACAGGGAGTCAAGAAGCATGAAGAAGAGGAGGATGATCTTTATGCAATGCTAAATGATGATGAGATGGATGATTGCTGCAAGAAGTTCTTTGATTTCGTGATAGCTCAACTACACAAGAGAAATTTTCTTCAGTCATCTAGAATGAGATCAAGGGGACACAACAACAAGAAAAGGCACTTCCTCTAAAGAGCCTCCTAGGCCAGTTGATAAGGGGAAGGGGCCTTTAGATCCAAATTGCTTTAAACCTGAAGTCCTCAAAGAAGAGAATTTGCCCTCCCCCTCCTAGCCCATCTATGAAAAAGGAAAAGATCCAAGTAGTGTTTGTGGCTACCGAAGAGGATATTGGTTAGAAGGCTTTTCAAGAAAATGAGGCAGCTGCAATTTTCTCTCGTCAGTTCTACAACCCAGTAGTTGACTACATGACAAAATTCCTTAGTCAGAAACATATGTCGTCCCTAGGGTATGTATCAAAACTTTTTTCTGCATATTTTTCATGGTGCATGCCTATTTTAGTCACTGGTTTTCAAGAACGCATCCAGATTAGAAGGTTCATGGAGGATATCAAAAGAAATGAGCCTCGAATATCTATTTGGGGGCAGTGGTGTATACCTGTTTTAGTTGCTAACTACCAATAGAACAATAGCATAAGGTCCAGTGCTCTGATTCTGGGTTGGTATCATTGGAGGGTTGAACTCACTTAGGTGAATTGATTCCCTATACGTAATTAAGAATTGTATATAAATAAGCTCACTAGTTGAGCATTTACTTTCCAGTTGATAGAACTTATTTTTCTTTGTTTTAGTTTGATGAGGAAAGGAATCTCAGCGAATAAAGTTTCATGGAGATTTTATGGTTGTATAAGTTCATTATATTTTTAACTCCATGCCCAATGGTGAAGGATACTAGTCTACAGCTTCTCAGCACCTTTCCAGCAAGGCACTTTCCCCAATTGGAGCCAATGTTGTCACTCACTGCTAAATGTGTTTTTAGTTGCCTGAAGTTCAAAATAAAAGTAAACTTTGAAGCCATATTCCAAGCTACCAAATCTCTGAAAGCCAAATTGGACCTCTCCATTGGATAGTGCTCGGAATATTCTTTCGAATGGTATGTGGAAGTCCAAAAATGAACTTATGGATCAGAAGTTAGAGACACTTGAAGTTGCCCTTTAGAACCTAGAAAACAAAGAGAAAACAACAAAGGGTAAGGTCCCAGCATATCAAAGGTCTTGGATCATCACAAATCACAATCGGAGTTTTCTGAAAGTAACAGCAGGGGAGGGAAGAGAAAACCAATGATCACTGATCACCGATTATCAGAGATTAGAGTTCCGGGAGTATATTGCAAATCACAGATTAGGGATTCCTGTGATCCCGCATATCGGTGATCGCAAATGACAGAGGTCTAAGGCACAAAAGCATATCACAGATCGAAAATCGGAGGATCAAGAAACATGGCATATTGGAGGTTCCAACGACATCCCATATTGAAGCATCATGCATTAAGGCTTTGATATATCGCAAGTCCAGAAGCAGAGAAAAGTGAAATCAGTGATTATCGATGTCGCAAATTGGCGATCGGGATTTCAAAGTACAGTGAAATCAACAATTGGTGACCAAGACATATCGCATATTGGTGATCGAAATTTTCAAACCTGTCAACTCTAAAATGTTGTGATATTGTGACATGAAATATATTAGTGTTGAAGCACCTGAAAGGGCCGAAAACATTTAAGAAAGGAAATTAACACAAGACCAGGGGTAGGAAGGCCTTTTTTTCTCTCCTTCAAGGGGGCACGTGGCAGAATATTATTGGATCTAGTAAAGACACGGTGCCGCTGAAATCAGCATGACGTGGAAGTATGAAGGACACGTGGCACACATATCTGGCATTTTCAAGGGTCTAAAGAAGGCATATCCGGGTGACACGTGTCACCACTCAGGAAGTGCCACGTGGCAATGATGATGTCACATCGGCAATCACAAATCAGAGGTTGAGGCTTATCGAAACTTTGTGATGCAGGCCACAAATGGGAAAGTGCGATAAAGGGGCTCTGATATAGGGCCTAGCCCATAGTCACATAAAGATTAGAGGAACCAAGGGGTAAGCACTGAAGGGCTATCGCAACTAGAGATCGCAAACATGTTGTGGCTCCAATATAAAAAAACCCAACTGGAAAACTCTGATTTAGAGGGGCTCCAATAAAGGGGGTGTCCTGCGATCACATAAAGGGTCAAGGAACCAAGGGCCACACGCTAAAGGACTATCACAATCGTAGGTTGCAAACATGTTGTGGATCCAATGTAAAATTCCTAAATGGAAACCCCGATTGCGATCCGCTAAGAAAGGAGCTCTAATAAAAGGCGCACAGTCATGAAGGCTTAAGGAAACCCAACGCAAAGCACTTATAAAGGGAGAAAGGCCCCCAAACAAGAGTCCAAAGGCCCTAGCACTTTAGGTCTAAGCACCCGGTCATACCTCCGATCCTATGATGAAAAAATACTAAAAAGTGCTAAACAAAAGGGGGCCTACAAAGATCGGGACTCGCTGTTCTATAATGCCTCTTAGCGTAAAATTCCCTATACATTGACACCCCGATAGCATGGCATAGTTCTTTAAAGTTGGATGGGTCAGCAGCAGAGACTTTGAATAGAGTTATGGAGTGGTTGCAAATCGATATGGACTGATCATGTGGAAGCCTCTGCAACAAGAAACCCAGGACAACAATCGCCTCAAAAATGAATTTTATTGCTTTGCTGCACATCATCAGAGAGTAAATGGAGGTATGGGACTCAAGAATAGTTAATGGCTCGGCATGGAGCTCCACCTGGATACACAACGAAGGACTTCTAGGACAATCTCCACTTCTACTATACAACAGGCAACCACAGTCGATCACTATCAGCTCCAGAGAGTGGGGAAGTTGGGCAGTGAAGGCAAAAGCGATAGGAACCGACCGAGTAGCAAGAAAGGCATGTCATGGTAGAGATAAAGCCTAACTAGATGACATAACAGGAACCGCTGAGAGATATCTTGCTCACTATCAGTCAATTTTCCTTAGTTTTTCTGTATTTCTTGCATTTTAAAGAAAGGAATCAATCTCGATTGTAATCGTTTTTTGGGAAGTAGAACTATCGCAAGCCAAGGCAGCTAGTCAATCAGATAACTTCCCACTGGCTGATATATTTTGTAAATGTGGATTCAAAGCCCCCGCTTCTCTGTATAAATAAGGGGGAGAAACACTTAATATAGGTTCCAGAATTCTACACCTACAATGGTCTAAATTCGTTGGCTCCATTTTGGTTCTAATTTCTTGTTCATGAGGGACTTGAGCAATATACATGTTGAATGTAATGTATTGGTGAATGGGACTCCTTTTAAAGATTAATGAAACTATTTGGTTATTCCAATCATGGAAAAGTGAAGTATGTTTTCCCCTCTGTAAATCTCATCTCATATATGTTTTTCCTTCTCTGAAATAGTGTAATGAAGCTGAGAGTTTCTCCCTTATTCATGATTGTACATTTTTTACTAAGTAGTATCAGTACCTGTGTTAGCTACAGATTTACTTATGTACTTGCAACATGCACAGATTTACTTATTCTTTTGGTGAAAAATGTTCCCATGAGGTATATGCCATGAAACCTTCATTTGTGCTCCACTTTTTCTACCATTCCACTTCTTCAATCTTCCATACGTTTGTCACGACATTGTTGCTTAAGATTTTTTTACAGCCCTATGCATCAAATATCCTCCTTTCCCTCCTCCTCCTCACTTTAATACAACTGCAATAGTAAGCTACCTGTTGTTGTGTGTCAACGACTAGAACCAAACATTCCTCCTTGAGGTAGGCCCGATTTACCCCCTAAACATTTCAATCCATGTATTGGATCGATTTTACCTTCATGAAGGTCGATTGAACCAAGCCCCCCTTTTATTATTATTTTTTAAACTTTGTGACAATTGGAGTGCAACTGAAAGCCCCCATTGATAATATTCCATGCACTCCTTTATCTCTCAGTCATTCCTATTACATCTCTCAGCCATTCCTGTTAAGGAAAATTGACTGATGGTGAGGATGACATCTCTCAGTCATTCCTATTATGTCCTCAATTTAGGTTGCGTCTCTGCCATGATGTGCCTTTCTTGCTGTTCAACCGGCTCCTATCACTTTTGCCTTCAGTGCCTGACTTCTCCACTCTCTAGAGCTGATAACGATCGCCCGTGGTTCCCTGTTGCAGATTAGAAGTGGAGATTATCCTAGCAGTCCTTCGATGTGTATCTAAGTGGAGCCCCATGCCAAGCCATTAAGTCCTCCTAAGTCCCATACCTCTATTTACTCTCTGTAGATGTGCAACGAAGCAATCAAATTCATTTATGAGGCAATTATTGTCCTGGATTTCTGGTTGCAGAGGCTTCCATAAGATCAGTCCATATCGATTTGCAACCACTCCATACCTCTATTCAAAGTCACAACTGCCGACCCATCCAAATTTAAAGCATTGTACCATGCTATCAGGGTGTCGTTGTATCAGGACTTTTATGCTAAAAGGCGTTATAGAACAGTGAGTCCTGATCTCCGTAGGCCCGCTTTATTTTCGCCCCTTTCAGTATTTCTTCATCATAGGATAGAGGCTATGACCAGGTGTTTAGCCCTAAGGTGCTAGGGCCTTTGGACTCTTGTCTAGGGGGGCTTTTTCACTTTATAAGTGCTTTGCACTAGATTTCCTTAAGCCTTCACAATTGTGTGCCTTTTATCGGAGCTCTGTTCTCGGCGGATCGCAGTCGAGGTTTGTCGTCGGGACTTTTACATAATTTGGAGCTGCAACATGTTTGCAACCTTTGATTGTGATAGTCCTTTAGCGCTCAGCCCTTGGTTCCTCAACCATTGGTTCCTTGACCCTTTATGTGACTGCAGGCCAACCCCTTATCAAAGCCCCTCTACATCGGAGGTTTTTAGTCAGGGTTTTTATATTAGAGCCGCAACATGTTTTCGATCTCTGGTTGAGATAGCCCTTTAGTTCTTACCCCTTGATTCCTCGGCTATTTATGTGACTGTGGGTCAGACCCTATATCATAGCCCCTTTATCGCACTTTCCTGTGTGCGCCCTGTGTCGCAAAGTGTCGATAAGCTTGAACCTCCGATTTACGATTGTCGATGTGACATCATCACTGCCACGTGGCACTTCCTTAGTGGTGACATCTGTCACCCAGATATGCCCTCTTTGGACCCTTAAAAATTCCATATCTACATGCCACATGTCCTTTGTACTTCCACATCATGCTAATGTCAGTGCCACCGTGTTTTTACGAGATCCAATAATATTCTTCCATGTGGCCCCTTGGAGGAGAGAGAAAAAGGCCAGCTTGCCCCCCGTTTTGCACTGATTTCCTTTATTAAATGTTTTTTTCCCTTTCAGGTGCTTCAACACTAATATATCGCAACCCACGATATCACAACATTTTATAGTTGACACTTTTAAAAATGTCGATCGCTAATATGTGATATGGCCAGATCATCGCCTGCTAATTTTAATGTACTTTGAAACCCCTGATCGCCGATATGTGACATCAGCGATCGCTAATCGCTGATTTCACTTTTCTCTGTTGCTGAACCTATGATATATCGAAGCCTTAATGCATGATGCGATGTCACTAGAACCTCTGATATGCCATGTTTCTTGGTCCTCCGATTTGCGATCTGTGATATGCTCCTGTGCCTTGGTGTTATAGACATTTTTGGGCACTGCAACCCCAATCATAAATGTCCATAAACCAAGGGCTCTTAAGTCCCTAAAAGCGTTGTTCCAACCTCTAAAAGAACAAGGTCAACTGATTACATCTTCTCCCAGAAGTTCTCCATGAAAAACTACTAAGAACTGGTCAAAACTGGACCATCTCACCTACTCCATGGACAAAGTGCGCTGCATCCCACCTAAATACACACAGGAGGTGCGATGCATCTTGAAAAGCCCTTCTATGAGGTGCGATGGGCGAGAGTGGACAAATGGCAGTGTCAATCTGCAAGGTGGAAAATCATGGAATCTTCCAGAAACTTCTCCTATGACACTTGCCTCTCTGCATTCGCCCAGGGATGAGTAAGAGATCATCAATCTCCAAGTGGAATCAAGAACTATCAAAGAGAGGACACTAATCAAATCTCAAAAGCTGACTCACCCCCCTTGCAAACTTCTATATATGGATCCCTCATCCCAGAGATCCAGAGGCTGGAATTTTGTATCTTGTAAGGAAGTGCTGCTAGTTTCTTAGTGTAACATCATAGTGTTGGGTGATCTAAGCTTTTCATGAGGTGAAGAAGGGCTTTCTTGCTGAGAGGATGATGTTGGATCAGAACAATTAGTTGTAATCCTCTTTGCTATTCTTGATTATTAATAAAGCTATTCAAGTTTTCCTCCACATTCTTGTATGATTGATGATATATGCATTTATGTGGTCAATATATATCTGGTCCTATATTGTTTATTATAGTAGATCTATGTTCTTGGATAGTGTTATGCTGCTTTGATTCTATAGGTGCTTTTTGAAGCTAGGTAGACAAGGAAGCGAGTGGCAAAGATCTATCAGAAGGGAGAGGAATCAAGCAATGAACAAAGCGCAAGACAGAGGTTGGTCTCCTTTATTCCCCTCTTATCTATTTCTCATAAAGGAAAACGAATGTGGTTTTAGTTTGTTTGTTTCTAAGGTAGCTACCAGCCTTAGTGGGACTAGCAACTTTGCATAGACACTAGTTTTCCCGATAACAAAATGGTGACTCTACTGGGGAGCGAATAGATTATTTGTTTATCTACATTTGTTTACTTTATAAACTTACAGACGGAGCCTGAAGTCAAGCCAGCTAGCCTTCGAACTGCACTTGCTGTGCAAGTGCAAAGTAGATCAATGTTGCTTCAGTCTATCTCCAGGTTTTTTTTATGAACTGAACAATCGATTTACAAGCTCTC